>JAZGTL010000020.1:1170743-1888987 GCA_037349345.1 Oemleria cerasiformis
ACAAATCGATAAGTATAGTATAGTAGCACAGCAAGAGTCGATCCCTCGAGGACTTGTATCAACGTTATGACCAATTTAGTTCAGATTTGTTAACTTAAATAAAAACAAACACACACACAGGGGGGGGGGGGGGTTATGATGTGATAACTGAAATTTAAAGACAAGTAAATCAAAGTGCAGAAAATAACAATGCAATAATGAAAGGTTGTTAACTAAGGCGAATCAAGGCTTACTATCCACTCTAACCAATTATAGCTCTTAACCAAATTTCCTTGACCTAATTACTATGCATTTTCTGAATTAGGTGCCCGTGCCTAGGACCTGGCGTTGGTTCACTAGACACATCTTATTCCCTCTTACTTAGCATGTTCTAAACAGGGCATATGCCTAGAACATCTATCACCTACCTTTTAAGATGATGCATGAAGTTTAAAGAGAATTTAATGACACCACATTAGCCTAGCAAAGTGGCATGCATTCCTAGGTCATCATGAGTTAAGATTACAAGTACGAATACTTTCGATGCTCCAAATCACAAGATGATATGACGGTCACTCAAGCAATTACATCTATAATTATATGCAAACAAGGTAGCTAATCTTATAGGCATAAATTAAGTTCATTAAGCATAGTAATCCAACTTATTCAGCATGCATATCAATCATAATCAAGAGCCAGAAATCCAATCAACAAGCTAACATGGCTAGGGCTTCAAGCAGCCCTAATCCTAATGACTACTCACACATAACTGAAATAAACACAAGTATAATTGAATTCATAAGTAAATTGCACTAATGAAAATAAGGGTACAGAAGAGATTGTTAAGAACAGGTGCAACAGAAGACACGGCAGAGCCTTCTTCTCCAAGCTCCACGTCCAATAATCTATGTGAAAGATTATCTCCCAAAATATGGTCCCTAATTCTCTAGAAAACCAAAACGGAACTCTCTGTGGCTCAGGTGTCTGTTTCCCAGAAACAAAAAAACGCCCCCAATCCTCTATCTGATTCTCCTTTTTATAGACAAGGGAAAACCTTGTTCTATAAGGATTGGTATAACCTTGTTCTATAAGGATTGGTATAACCTTGTTCTATACAGATTGGTAAAACCATGTCCTATAGGAATAGGGAAAGTTATTTTACTTTTAATTAATTACGAAGTCTTTAAAATCTATTCGAACCAATCAGAGCACGGCCGGGAGTGTGAATGCAGGCTGGCAAGTGGGAACGCAAGCTGGCCAAACTTGGATTTTTGACTGTCTTCGTAATCAGGATCTGGGACCGCGCTTTTGAAGTACGTTAGGAGTATAATAGAAGCGCATCGTCGTTCTGGCTTGGCGCAAATGTTGTCAGGCTTAGCGCAGAGGGAGAACCTCTGATCCACCGCTGGCGGAACAGGGACCCCGGGCTTAGGCGCAAATCTGGGCTCGGATGGGAGTTCTTGGGACATGTCCTCGACCTGCCTCGGCGCGACCTTGGCACTTCTAGGACCTGACCCTGATGTCATGAAACACAAGTTCGGGACCCGGAGGGCCTGATATGAGGTACTTGGCCAGTGGCCCAAAATAGGTGCACTGGCGCACTGGCACACTAGTGTGCCAGTGCGCCTATTTTGGGCCACTGGCCAAGTACCTCATATCAGGCCCTCCGAGTCCCAAACTTGTGTTTCATGACATCAGGGTCAGGTCCTAGAAGTGCCAAGGTCGTGCCGAGGCAGGTCGAGGACATGTCCCAAGAACTCCCATCCGAGCCCAGATGTGCGCCTAAGCCCGGGGTCCCTGTTCCGCCAGCGGTGGATCAGAGGTTCTCCCTCTGCGCTAAGCCTGACAACATTTGCGCCAAGCCTGAACGACGATGCGCGTCTATTATTCTCCTAACGTACTTCAAAAGCGCGGTCCCAGATCCTGATTACGAAGACAGTCAAAAATCCAAGTTTGGCCAGCTTGCGTTCCCACTTGCCAGCCTGCATTAACACTCCCGGCCGTGCTCTGATTGGTTCGAATAGATTTTAAAGACTTTGTAATTAATTAAAAGTAAAATAACTTTCCCTATTCCTATAGGACATGGTTTTACCAATCTGTATAGAACAAGGTTATACCAATCCTTATAAAACAAGGTTTTCCCTTATCTATAAAAAGGAGAATCAAATAGAGGATTGGAGGCGTTTTTGTTTCTGGGAAAACAGAGACCTGAGCCACAGAGTTCCGTTTTGGTTTTCTAGAGAATTAGGGACCATATTTTGGGAGATAATCTTTCACATAGATTATTGGACGTGGAGCTTGGAGAAGAAGGCCCTGCCGTGTCTTCTGCTGCATCTGTTCTTCACAATATCTTCTGTACCCTTATTTTCATTATTGCAATTTACTTATGAATTCAATTATACTTGTGTTTATTTCAGTTATGTGTGAGTAGTCATTAGGATTAAGGCTGCTTGAAGCCCTAGCCATGTTAGCTTATTGATTGGATTTCTGGCTCTTGATTATGATTGCTATGCATGCTGAATAAGTTGGATTACTATGCTTAATAAACTTAATTTATGCCTATCAGATTAGCTAGCTTGTTTGCATATAATTATAGATGTAATTGCTTGAGTGACCGTCATATCATCTTGTGATTTGGAGCATCGAAAGTATTCGTACTTGTAATCTTAACTCATGACGACCTAGGATTGCATGCCACTTTGCTAGGCTAATGTGGTGTCATTAAATTCTCTTTAAACTTCATGCATCATCTTAAAAGGTAGGTGATAGATGTTCTAGGCATATGCCCTGTTTAGTTAACAAATCTGAACTAAATTGGTCATAACGTTGATACAAGTCCTCGAGGGATCGACTCTTGCTGTGCTACTATACTATACTTATCGATTTGTGCACTTGCAAGGATTTTATAACTGTTAGAATTGAATTGCATATTTCTTGCTCTTTAAATCTACCAACAAGTATCACCCCCAAACCTACTTGTTTCTATATGCAAAATTATAAATCCACACCCCAAACCTAAACTGAACATTGTCCTCAATGTGATAAGCAGTAAGCATGACAATAGTAGAACGGTTTGAGAGATATAACGGGCAGAAACAGAAAAGGAAGTGAGAAATACAAACCAGGGCTAGGCTGCCTCCTAGGAGCGCTTTATTTAACGTCTAGGCAAGACGGGGTTGTCATTCTAGGAGCTGGGCGTATGCGGAGTTGCAGGTTTCACTGCGCTTGGAATAGAGAGGTCCTTGAAGTAGTGTTTGAGGCGGTGGCCATTTACTTTGAACAGATCCTGCCGTTCCGGGTGCTGGATTTCAACTGCACCATGAGGAAAAATGTTAGTAATAATAAATGGTCCAGTCCATCTTGAACGCAACTTACCTGGCATTAGTCTGAGCCGGGAGTCAAAGAGGAGGACTTCTTGTCCGATGTGAAAGTCCTTGGGCTGAATGCGCTTGTCGTGGAAAGCTTTGGTCTTTTCCTTGTAGATACGAGCACTGTCAAAGGCCTCGTTTCGCAACTCCTCTAATTCACTTAGCTGAAGCTTCCTATGTATTCCAGCATCATCGAAGTTCAGGTTCATCTGCTTAATAGCCCAGAATGCTTTATGCTCCAATTCCACTGGTAGGTGGCAGCCTTTTCCAAAAACAAGACGGAAGGGAGACATGCCAATCGGGGTCTTGTATGCGGTCCGATAGGCCCACAGCGCATCATTCAATTTTCTGGACCAATCTTTGCGGTTAGGATTTACCGTTTTTTCCAATATGGCCTTTACTTCCCGATTGGACACTTCCGCTTGGCCACTCGTTTGAGGGTGATACGGTGTTGAGACCTTGTGGGTGACGCCATACTTCTTCATTAGGGCTGCAAACGAATGATTGCAGAAGTGTGCCCCGCCATCACTGATGATTGCCCTAGGTGCGCCGAATCTGGCTAAGATGTGACTGTAAAAAACGCACCACTACTTTGGCGTCGTTAGTTTTGGTGGGAATTGCTTCCACCCATTGGGAGACATAATCAACTGCAAGCAGAATATAAAGATTGCCAAAGGAATTCGGAAAAAGCCCCATAAAATCAATGCCCCATACGTCGAAGATTTCGACCACAAGAATAGGGTGTAATGGCATTTGATTGTGAGGGCCGATGTTACCTAGGTGTTGGCAGCGGTCACAGGTGAGTACAAATTCGTGTGCATCCTTAAAAAGTGTGGGCCAGTAGAGTCCACTTTGTAGTACCTTGAGGGCTATCTTCTTAGCTCCAAAATGGCCCCCACATGCCAAACTATGGCAAAATGTCAAGACGGATTGCATCTTGTCTTCTGGGATGCAGCGCCGAATGATTTGGTCTGGACAATGCTTCCATAGGTACGGCTCATCCCATATGAAGTACTTAGCTTGTTTAGCCAGCTTGTCCTTTTGGTACCTGTTTAAAGATGAAGGAATTTGCTTAGTGTAAAGGTAATTAATGAGATCGGCATACCATGGATCAATAGCTTGGATTACGAAGAGCTGTTTGTCAGGAAAGGTCTCGAGGAGGGGCAAATGATCGGCCTCTTCATTGGAATTGTGAAGCAATCGGCTCATATGGTCAGCGACCACGTTTTCGCTGCCCTTCTTGTCTCTGATTTCAAGGTCGAATTCCTGGAGCAGTAGCATCCAACATAGCAACCTTGGCTTGGCGTCCTTTTTAGTGAGCAGATACTTCAAGGCAGCATGATCTGTGTATACTATGACCTTGGTTTGAATTAGATATGAGCGGAACTTCTCAAGGGAAAAGATAACAGCAAGGAGCTCCTTCTCGGTGGTGGAGTAGTTCAGCTGGGCATCATTCAGGGTTCGACTTGCGTAGTAAATGACATGAGGGAGCTTGTCAACACGCTGTCCCAAAACCGCTCCTATGGCGAAGTCTGAGGCATCACACATTAGTTCGAATGATAAGTCCCAATTCGGTGGCATGATGATGGGTGATGCCGTGAGCTTTGCCTTGAGTGTGTTGAATGCCTCACGGCATCCCTTAGTGAACTCAAATGTGGCGTCCTTGGCTAGAAGATCACACAAAGGTCTTGTGATTTTCGATAAATCTTTGATGAATCTGCGGTAAAAGCCAGCATGCCCTAAGGACGATCGAACCTCTTTGACTGTAGTGGGGTACGGCAGCCTCTCTACTATGTCTAACTTTGCTTTGTCCACTTCTATGCCTCGGCTAGAGATCACATGACCCAAGACAATTCCCTGTTGTACCATGAAATGGCACTTTTCCCAGTTCAGCACTAAATTGCTTTCTCTGCACCGTTCCAGTACTCGAGTTAGGTTAACTAAGCACAATTCGAATGAATGTCCAATCACCGAGAAGTCGTCCATGAATACTTGAATTATATCTTCCACCATATTGGAGAAGATGCTCATCATGCAACGCTGAAAGGTAGCTGGGGCATTGCACAATCCAAATGGCATTCTTCTGTATGCAAAAGTGCCATATGGGCATGTGAATGTTGTCTTTTCTTGATCTTCGGGTGCAATATGGGCATGTGGGAATGTCCAGCCAGGCGCTCAAGCATTTGATCAATGAAGGGCAAAGGAAAGTGGTCCTTGCGTGTGGTTATATTTAGCTTTCGATAGTCAATGCACACTCTCCATCCTGTTTGAATCCGTTGAGGTACAAGCTCATCCTGCTCGTTTTTAACCACTGTGATCCCACTTTTCTTTGGCACGACCTGGATTGGGCTCACCCACTTGGAGTCACTAATTGGATAGATGATTCCAACGTCCAAAAGCTTTAGGACTTCTTTCTTCACGACCTCCTTCATAGGTGGATGAAATCGCCTCTGCGCCTCCCATGATGGTTTGGAGTCTTCCTCCAGCAGTATCCGATGCATGCATTTTGTGGGACTTATGCCATTGATGTCAGCTATTGTCCATCCAATTGCCGTTTGATTGACCTTAAGGACGTGAACCAATGCCTTTTCCACTTTCGTACTTAGGGTAGATGAAATGATGACTGGAAGGGTTTGATTGTCGCCCAAATAAGCATACTTTAAGTGCTCGGGCAAGGGCTTCAGCTCGAGTTCAAGAGCCTTTATGATGGACGGTAGGGGTTTCTGACTTGTGAGTGGTAACGCTTCGAAGGGAGGCCTGTGGAATGGGAGGGCTAGCATGATGTCAAGGGCTCGTACCTCTTCGATCACGCTATCTGTAAGTGAATCCACAGTGTGTGGGTTACTTGTAACGGCCTTCTCAAGGTCATCCGTCATGCAAGACTGAGCAATTGTCTCCCGTAGCAGTAAGTACATTGTGTTTAACGGAAAATCTACAATAGGCTCGGCAGGGTACTGGATGGTGTCATGGATGGAGAATGTCCGAAGCTGGTCCAGGACCTTGATGGAGACCTGGCCCTTTCTGACATCAATGAGGCACTCGGCTGTGGCTAGTAAGGGCCTTCCGAAGATGAGGGGAGGTTCCTCACTTTTGTCAATTCTGTCCATTCTTAGTACGTAGAAGTCTGCAGGGATGCATGTATCTCCGATTTGTACCAGTACGTCCTGAAGAACCCCCATTAGGTTGGTTACAGAAGCGTTAGCCAACCTGACACATAGGTGCGTGGGTTTGAGTGCGCCTAGGTTGAGTGACCTGTAAATGTGGAATGGCATGATGTTCACTGATGCTCCCGTGTCGCAAAAGCAATGTTCAAATCTTTTTGACGTATTGACACATGGAAGGGATGGCGGCCCAGGATCATTGGCCTTAAGGGGCATGCGCAAAAGGGCAGCCGAGCAGGCCTTAGGGATGTCAATGGTGTCCTTGGAGCTAAAACCACGCTTTCCTGCAACTAAGTCTTTTATCAGCTTTGCAAAGATAGGCATGTGCTTGACAATTTTATGGAAAGGCAGTGTGATCTGAAGCTTGTGGAACATGCTGATGATCTCTTCCTCAAAGTCCTCCCTTTGCTTATTCCTGTTTTGGAACCTGCGAGGAAATGGATAATCAACATTATTAGCTAACTCAAAAGTGACTTTTTTAGAATTGGAATTCTGAGGTTTAGAGTTAGAAGTATTCGAGTGTTGCGACTTGGGCTTAGGAGCAGGTTGCATGCTAGCCGTGGCCGAAGTAGGCGCAGTGTCAGGTCCTCCTTGCGGTAGGGCACTTGGTGAATCATTGGACTGGTTCTGCGCCAGAGGTGTTGGCCGTGGCATGTTTTGCGGCGCGCCCTGGTCGGTGATCCTTGGCAGAGTAGGTTGAGGTTCGGTTTCAGGTCCTGTGAGGGTGGCATATGTGGGGTCTTGAAGTGGTGTTTCCCTCTCCAGCGTGATGGCATTAGCCGTAGGATTGTGAAATCCTTTCGGATTTACCAGGACTTGACTCGGTAGCTTGCCCTGCTCTCGCTGATTTAGTTGGTTCGCCACCTGTCCCATTTGACGCTCCAAGTTTGCAATTGCATTTTTTATGTCTTCCGTCTGACTCTGGCTATCTTGCATGAATTTTATGAATTGAGCATATTGTTGAGTCAGGATATGAAGGGAGTCCTCAAGAGACTTGCTTCCACCATTCTGATTTGAGGAAGGACCGTGATAGTTCCCCTGAGGGCCTGCGGCTTGCTGCTAAAATCCAGGAGGTGGCAAGGGATTTGCGGCTGCTTGATTGTTGCTCCAATCGAAATTTGGATGATTTTTCCACCCCGAATTGTAAGTGTTGGAATATGGGTCATTCCGGGGTCGAGAATTGCTGTTGAACCCTCCAGCAAAGTTGGCATCTTCCACAACTGGGCAGTCCTGGGATTTGTGGCCCTGAATTGAACACACCTCGCAGATGTGAACTTCTTTGGCTTTCTCGCTACACAATTGTTTCACCATTGTCGTGAGCTGAGCAATGGCGTCATCTTTGTATTTGGCGGATGCATCACCCGTAGCTCTAAAGGAGGGACCCCTGTAGCTGAACTATTTTTCCCTTTGAGCAATGTTCTCAAAGGCGGTCCTTGCTTCCTCGGCTGTGCCTTCTAGAATCCCTAGGGATTGAGAGTTCACCATTGTCCGATCGTTAGTCTTCAAGCCTCCATAGAAGTATAGCATAAGATGATGGGCATCAATATGGTGGTGGGGGCACGCCCGTAGCATCTGATTGAACCGCTCCCAAAACTCGTAGAAAGACTCCTCCATGTCTTGCCGTGGGTTCATGATCTTGGACTTTAACTCATTTGTCTTTTCCACGGGAAAGTACTGTGTTAAGAATTTGGACGTCAAGTCCCTCCAAGAGTGAATGGAAGCCGGCGCCAGTGAATGAAACCATGTCTTGGCGCGATCCTTGAGACTGAAGTGAAAGAGCTGCAGGCGGATTTCAGATTCTGTCATACCATTCATGCGCAGTGTTGAACAAACCTCAACAAATTCCTTGATATGAAACTGCGGGTCCTCGCCAGCAAGGCCGTGGAATGTAGGCAGCATGTGAATTGTCCCCGACTTTAATTCGAAGTTTGCCACTGTTGACTCGGGAAAAACAATTGGAAATTGATCCTCCGAGACATGGGGCATGGCAAAATCCTTAAGGCGCCATGGGGCTTGCGGTACTAAGTTACAAATCTAAACTTGAATGGGAACCGTTGAGGGACAAGTCCCCGGCAACGGCGCCAAAAACTTGTTGGTAGATTTAAAGAAAAAGAAATATGCAATTCAATTCTAACAGTTATAAAATCCTTGCAAGTGCACAAATCGATAAGTATAGTATAGTAGCACAGCAAGAGTCGATCCCTCGAGGACTTGTATCAACGTTATGACCAATTTAGTTCAGATTTGTTAACTTAAATAAAAACAAACACACACACAGGGGGGGGGGGGGGGGTTATGATGTGATAACTGAAATTTAAAGACAAGTAAATCAAAGTGCAGAAAATAACAATGCAAGAATGAAAGGTTGTTAACTAAGGCGAATTAAGGCTTACTATCCACTCTAACCAATTATAGCTCTTAACCAAATTTCCTTGACCTAATTACAATGCATTTTCTGAATTAGGTGCCCGTGCCTAAGACCTGGCGTTGGTTCACTAGACACATCTTATTCCCTCTTACTTAGCATGTTCTAAACAGGGCATATGCCTAGAACGTCTATCACCTACCTTTTAAGATGATGCATGAAGTTTAAAGAGAATTTAATGACACCACATTAGCCTAGCAAAGTGGCATGCAATCCTAGGTCGTCATGAGTTAAGATTACAAGTACGAATACTTTCGATGCTCCAAATCACAAGATGATATGACGGTCACTCAAGCAATTACATCTATAATTATATGCAAACAAGGTAGCTAATCTTATAGGCATAAATTAAGTTCATTACGCATAGTAATCCAACTTATTCAGCATGCATAGCAATCATAATCAAGAGCCAGAAATCCAATCAACAAGCTAACATGGCTAGGGCTTCAAGCAGCCCTAATCCTAATGACTACTCACACATAACTGAAATAAACACAAGTATAATTGAATTCATAAGTAAATTGCACTAATGAAAATAAGGGTACAGAAGAGATTGTTAAGAACAGGTGCAGCAGAAGACACGGCAGAGCCTTCTTCTCCAAGCTCCACGTCCAATAATCTATGTGAAAGATTATCTCCCAAAATATGGTCCCTAATTCTCTAGAAAACCAAAACGGAACTCTCTGTGGCTCAGGTCTCTGTTTTCCCAGAAACAAAAAAATGCCCCCAATCCTCTATCTGATTCTCCTTTTTATAGACAAAGGAAAACCTTGTTCTATAAGGATTGGTATAACCTTGTTCTATAAGGATTGGTATAACCTTGTTCTATACAAATCGGTAAAACCATGTCCTATAGGAATAGGGAAAGTTATTTTACTTTTAATTAACTACAAAGTCTTTAAAATCTATTCGAACCAATCAGAGCACGGCCGGGAGTGTGAATGCAGGCTGGCAAGTGGGAACGCAAGCTGGCCAAACTTGGATTTTTGACTGTCTTCGTAATCAGGATCTGGGATCGCGCTTTTGAAGTACGTTAGGAGTATAATAGAAGCGCATCGTCGTTCAGACTTGGCACAAATGTTGTCAGGCTTAGCGCAGAGGGAGAACCTCTGATCCACCGCTGGCGGAACAGGGACCCCGGGCTTAGGCGTAAATCTGGGCTCGGATGCGAGTTCTTGGGACATGTCCTCGACCTGCCTCGACGCGACCTTGGCACTTCTAGGACCTGACCCTGATGTCATGAAACACAAGTTCGGGACCCGGAGGGCCTGATATGAGGTACTTGGCGAGTGGCCCAAAATAGGCGCACTGGCGCACTGGCGCACTCAGGACCCCGTTGAGGACCTGATATTGAAATGAGGACATCTCCTTCATCTGGACTCCGATTTGAGTCTTTCTTTTTGCGTTCTTTCCAGATTTTACCTATATTTCTAACTCTGCACAAGTCTCACAAGATTGATCATTTTCTACTATTGATGGCACGAAGTCATTCAAAAGACATGTAAGAGAGGCATATAAAGACCTCAAAATGATGCATAAATAACGACTGATCACTCTTCCCTAGAAAACTAAGTTTTCATTGGGCAGGACCCTACATTGTTCTCAAGGTCTTACCCCAGGGTGCCATTGAGATCAAGCATGCTAAATCAGGCCTTGAATTGATGGTGAATGGCCACGGTTTGAAACCGTACTTTGAAGCCTATCGAGAAGAACCTGAGCCAGTGTACCACCTTGCCTTGCCTTCCCTTTCTTAACTTGCTAAGGCATGTCTTGCCTAGATGTTAAATCAAGCGCTCCTAGGAGGCTGTTAGGCCATAATTCTGACATGTATTTCATGTCATTTCATGCCTCTTTGCTTAATTTATGGCCCTCCACAGTAGAAAGTGATGCTTTTGTGAGACATGTGCAGGCTTTAGAAAGATAATGAAAATATAAGAATACAAGAAAAACAATGACTCAAATCAGAGTTCAAATAAGGGAGATGTCCTCATTCTAATATCGGGTCCTGAACTAGGCCATGAGTGCGCTAGTGCACCCTATTTTGGGTCTTTGAACAAGTACCTCAGATTAGCCTATCCGAGTCCCAAAGTTGTGTCTCATGACCAGGAGAACACGCCTTATAAGTGCCAAGGTCAGAGCAAGGACATGTCGAGGACATGTCCCAAGTACTTCCAATCCAGTTCCAGGGATGTGCCAAGGGCGTGCCCTTGAGTGCCAACATGCGCCAATGCGTGTCTGTAATGGTGCCAAGTCCCAGTAGAGGTTCCAGCCAAGGCATGCCTTCGCCAGACCTAAATGAGACCAAGCTTGTGTTCGTGACACAATGTCAAGACAAGGTGCAACTGCGCCAAAGACAAGTCCCTGACCTGACCCATTAAGTTCCAAAGAGGACATATGCATCCCTACATCCATTTGATCGAGACTTGAAGCAATTTCAAACTATTTGGCATGTAATGAAGCGATCCAAGTGCTAACACGCGGTATGGCGCGACCAAGACATCCCGAAGACCCAGTTCCAAATTTTCAGGGTCATGCCCAAGGACTTGCACAGATTCTAGCTTGGCTGTCCTGTGGCCATCTTTTGTTCACACCTGCCAGCTTGCATTTGCACGCCCAGCCTTATTCTGATTGGCTTTCATAGATTTTTTGGACTTATAATTACTTAGGAATCCCATAATCATTCTAGAATACTCTAGACTAGGGTTTCTAATTCTAGTCCTTGTAGGACAAGGTTTTCCCTTGTCTATAAAAGGGAGCCCTTGTTCAGTGTTTTGGGGATGCCAACTCAACACTTTATTTTACTGTTTTGAGCTATTAGCGTGAGACTTGTTCATGAAGACTTGATTGTGTTCTTAGAAGAGTGCTTGAAGCCTTGCTTGGAGTTAGCCTTTGAGAGTATAATTGGGTTTAATCTTTCTCTTTCATATTCAATACAATTTATGCTTATGTTTTTCATTATGCGTAGTGAGTAGTTTACTTTCAGTTAGGGTTGATCTTGAAGCCCTAGCCATGGCAACTTCTTAACTCGGTTTTGGCGCTTGGTCAGATTTGTTAACTTAAATAAAAACGCACACACACACATGCAGGGGGTGGGGGTGTGGGGGGGGGGGGGGGGGGGGGGGGGGGGGGGGGGGGTTTATGATTTGAGAACTGAAATTTAAAGACAAGTAAAATAAAATGCAGAAAATAACAATGCAAGAATTAACGGTTGATTGATTATTAACTAAGGTGAATTAAGGCTTACTATCCACTCTAACCAATTATAGTTACTAATCAGATTTCCTTGACCTAATTACTATGCAATTTCTGAATTAGGTGCCCGTGCCTAGGACCTGGCGTTGGTTCACTAGACACATCTTATTCCCTCTTACTTAGCATGTTCTAAACAGGGCATATGCCTAGAACGTCTATCACCTACCTTTTAAGATGATGCATGAAGTTTAAAGAGAATTTAATGACACCACATTAGCCTAGCAAAGTGGCATGCAATCCTAGGTCGTTATGAGTTAAGATTACAAGTAAGAATACTTTCGATGCTCCAAATCACAAGATGATATGACGATCACTCAAGCAGTTACATCTATAATTATATGCAAACAAGGTAGCTAATCTTATAGGCATAAATTAAGGTCATTAAGCATAGTAATCCAACTTATTAAGCATGCATAGCAATCATAATCAAGAGCCAGAAATCCAATCAACAAGCTAACATGGTTAGGGCTTTAAGCAGCCCTAATTCTAATGACTACTCACACATAATTGAAATTGAAACAAATATAATTGAATTCATAAGTAAATTACAATAATGAAAATAAGGGTACAAAAGAGATTGTTAAGAACAGGTGCAGCAGAAGACACGGCAGAGCCTTCTTCTCCAGGCTCCACGTCCAATAATCTATGTGTAAAATATTATCTCTCAAAATATCGTCCCTAATTCTCTAGAAAACCAAAACGGAACTCTCTCTCTCTCTCTCTGCCTCCTCTTTGCCTGATTCTCATCCTCCTAAAACACTGAACAAAGGCTCCCTTTTATAGACAAAGGGAAAACCTTGTCCTATAAGGATTGGTAAAACCATATTCTATAAGGATTGGTAAAACCATGTCCTATAAGGATAGGGAAAGTTATTGTACTTTTAATTAATTACAAAGTTCTTAAATCTATTAGAACCAATCAGAGCACAGCTGGGAGTGTGACTGCAAGGTGGCAAGTGGGAACGCAAGCTGGCCAAACTTGGATTTTTGACTGTCTTCGTAATCAGGATCTGGGACAGCGCTTTTGAAGCACAACATTAGTATAGTAGAAGCGCATATTCATTTAGGCTTGGTGCAAATGTTGTCTGGCTTAGCGCAGAGGGAGAACCTCTGATCCACCGCTGGCGAAACAGGGACCCCGGGCTTAGGCGCACATCTGGGCTCGGATGGGAGTTCTTGGGACATGTCCTTGACCTGCCATGGCGCGACCTTGGCACTTCTAGGACCTGACCTTGATGTCATGAAACACAGGTTTGAGCCCCGGAGGGCCTGATATGAGGTACTTGGCCAATGGCCCAAAATAGGCGCACTGGCGCATTCAGGACCCCGTTCAGGACCTAATATTGAAATGAGGACATCTCCTTCATCTGGATTCCGATTTGAGTCATTCTTTTTGCGTTCTTTCCAGATTTTACCTATCTTTCTAACTCTACACAAGTCTCACAAGATTGATCATTTTCTACTATTGATGGCACGAAATCATTCAAACGACTGATCAGTAGTCTCCACTAATTTTCTGAAGTTCACTCAAATTCAGTCATTTTGTTCACTTGATTACTTAAGACATGGCATGTGAAGTGTATGGCATGCTACAAACTGCATATGGCACGTCTCTTAGCAAAACAAGGATAGTAACTTGTCATGTGAACTCTTATTAACACATTAAAGCACTAGTTACTAACAACAACATAAACTGAAAACTTAAACTAACTAAACAATGTAAAAACAGAAGCTAAAACTGAACAAAATTTGGCCGTGTACACCCCCAAACCTATTAGTTTCTATATGCAAAGTGTTCAATCCCACACCCCCACCTAAACAAAACATTGACCTCAATGTTTGAAGAATAAGCAAAACAAGACCAAATGTGAGTATAATGAGGTGATATGCGCATAAACAAAAGAATGAGAGGGGTACAAACTAGGGCTAGGCTGCGTCCTAGGAGCGTTGTATTTAACATCTGGGCAAGACGAGGCTGGTAGTTATGCACTTGGCGATGAGCCAAGGTCCTGGGATCTCACAGGTGACTCAATAAATGCCTCAAAGTAGGGCTTGAGGCGGTGACCATTCACTTTGAAGGTGTCCATCCTTACTAGGTGCTTGATTTCGACTGCACCATGAGGAAAAACCTAGGTTACAATATAAGGGAAAGTCCATCAAGATCAAAGCTTACCTAGAAATAGTTTGAGCCTTGAATTGAACAAGAGAACTTTCTGGCCAATCTGAGGTCTTCCTCAAGATGTGCTGATCTTGAAATGCCTTTGTCTTTTCCTTGTAGATCGTGGCACTCTCATATTCTTCGTTTCGAAGATCGTCTAATTTGTTGAGTTGGAGCATCCTATGATTGCCAGTGGCCTATGAATCCATATGCACCCGTTTGATGGCTCAGTAAGCCTAATGTTCTAGCTCCACCGGTAGGTGACACCCCTTGCCAAAGACAAGTTGAAAGGGGGACATGCCAATGGGAGTTTTGTAGGCTGTCCTATAGGCCCACAAAGCATTATTAAGCCATAGGGACCAGTCATTCCTTGTAGGGCTCACGATCTTCTCTAAGATGGCTTTCACTTCTCGATTTGAGATTTCAGCTTGCCCACTTTTCTGAGGATGGTACGGTGTAGAGATTTTATGAGTGACAGCGTACTTCCTCATGAGTGCTTCAAAAGAACGATTGCAGAAATGTGTTCCCCCATCACTAATGATTGCCCTAGGCGCTCCAAACCTGGCTAGGATGTGACTCTGTAGAAGGCTCACAACAACTCTTGAATCATTAGTTTTAGTGGGGACAGCTTCCACCCACTTCGAGACATAGTCCACAGCTAGCAAGATATACAAATTACCATAAGAGTTTGGGAAAGGGCCCATGAAGTCAATGCCCCACACGTCAAATATTTCCACAATAAGTATAGGGTTTAGTGGCATTTGATTCCTAAGCCCTATGTTACCTTGACTTTGGCATTTTGTCACAGGTCATGACAAACTCATGAGCGTCTTTGAACAATGTAGGCTAGTAGAATCCACTTTGTAAGACCTTAAGGGAAAACTTCTTTGCACCAAACTGCCCTCCACATGCCAAGTCATGGCAGAAGTTCAGCACCGATTCCATTTCAGCTTCTGGAATACAACGTCTTATGATTTGATATGGGCAGTGTTTCCAGAGATAAGGATCATCCCAAACGTAGTACCTAGATTGCTTCACAAGCTTGTCCTTTTGAAATCTACTCAAGGAGGAAGGTAAGCGTTTAGTGACCAAATAATTAATCAAATATGCATACCAGGCATCAAAAGCATGTAAGGTGAAGAGTTGTTCATCCGAAAATGTCTCAGAGAGTGGTAGATGATCAGCTTCTTCAGTGGACCCATGGATGAGCCTGAGTAAGTGGTCTACCACCAAGTTTTCGTTGCCCATCTTGTCTCAAATTTCCAGGTCGAATTCTTAGGGAAGGAGCAGCCAACGCAACAGTCTAGGCTTAGCACCTTTTTGGACAGGAGGTACTTCAAAGCTGCATGATCTGTATAAACAATCACTTTAGTCTGAATCATATATGATCTAAATTTTTCTAAGGCAAAAATAACAGCTAAGAACTCCTTCTCTGTTGTGGAATAGTTCAGTTGTGCATCATTAAGTGTCCTGCTGGCATAATAGATGACATGAGGCACCTTATTCTCTCTTTGTCCTACGACAGCGCCGATTGCATAATCTGAAGCATCACACATCAGCTCAAAGGGCAGGTTCCAATACGGAGGCATGATGATGGGTGATGCAGTGAGCTTGGCCTTGATTGTGTTGAATGCCTCACAACATTCCTTAGTAAAATCATACACAGCATCCTTGGCCAAGAGGTTGCATAATGGCCCAGTGATTTTGGAGAAGTCCTTGATGAATCTCCTGTAGAAGCCTGCATGCCCAAAGAAATATCTGACTTCTTTAACCATGGTAGGATATGGAAGCCTCTCTACGATTTCAAGCTTGGTCCTGTCCACTTCAATGCCTCGTGAAGAGATGACATGTCCTAGAACAATCCCTTGTTGTACCATGAAATGACACTTCTCCCAATTCAAGACGAAATTGCTTTCCCTGCATCTTTCCAAGACTCGTTGAAGATTAGATAAACATAACTCAAAAGAATGACCAAATATAGAGAAATCATCCATGAAAACCTCGATAATGTCCTCCACCATGTCTGAGAATATACCCATCATGCAACGTTGGAAGGTGGCAGGCGCATTGCACATACCACATGGCATTCTCCAAAGGAAAATGTGCCATAGGGGCATGTAAAGGTGGTCTTCTCCTGGTCTTGTGGTGCTATTGCAATCTGATTGTAACCTGAGTAACCATCTAGAAAAAAATAGTGAGAATGTCCTGCAAGTCTCTCTAACATTTGATCAATAAATGGAAAGGGAAAGTGGTCTTTTCTAGTAGTAGAGTTCAACTTCCTATAGTCTATACAGACTCTCCATCCATTTTGAACTCGTTGGGGCACTAGCTCATTCTTCACTATCGTGGTCACACTCTTCTTTGGGACCACCTACATAAGACTTACCCATTTGGAATCAGAGATTGGAAAAAGGATTCCTACGTCTAGCAGCTTGAGCACCTCCTTTTTCACCACCTCATTCATTGGTGGGTTGAGCCTCCTTTGTGCCTCTCGAGATGGTTTGGCGTCCTCCTCCAACAAGATCTTGTGCATGCATTTTATAGAGCAAATGCCCTTAATGTCTGCTATGGTCCATCCAATAGTTGTTTGGTTAACCTTTAAAACCTGCGCTAATGCATTTTCTTCCACAACACTTAAGTTAGAAGGAATGATAACTGGAAGAGTTTGTTTCTTACCCAAATAGGCATATTTGAGGTGCTCAGGAAGTGGCTTCAATTCAAGCTCATGAGCTTGAATGTTGGAGGGTAGGGTCTTCGTTGGGCCGTGAGGGGCAACTCTTCATGTTGTTGTCTAGTCCATGGTTGAGATGACACGACATTGAGCAACAGGACCTCCTCTGTGACGTCTTCATCCAGCTACTCTTCAAGTGTTGAGGCATCAGTGATGGCCTTCTCTAAAGGATCTGCAATGCAGGAGTTAGCAATAGTTTTCTGCAATAAAATATCCATCATGTTTAGAGGAAAATCAACAATAGGTTCAGCAGGATATTGAATAGCATCATGGATAGAGAAGGTTCTTAGTTGATCCAAAACTTTGATGGAAACATGTCCTTTCTTGACATCAATCATGCACTCGGCAGTGGCCAAGAGGGGCCTGCCAAAAATCAGTGGTGGCTCTTCAATCTTGTCAATCCTATCCATCTTTAAGATGTAGAACTCAGTAGGGATGCAAGTGTCACAAATTTGTACTAGTACATCTTCCAAAATACCCATAAGGTTAGTGACAGAAGCATTAGCTAAGCGCACACATAAATCAGCTGGTTTTAACTCTCCTAGATTGAGTGATTGGTATATGTGGAATAGAACTATACTTGCTGAAGCACCTATGTCACACAAACAGTGGTCAAACCTTTTAGATTGTATGACACAGGGCAATGATGAAGGTCCTGGATCTCCAGCCTTGAGGGAGAGCAGCAGAGCGGGCCTTAGGAAAGTCGATGATGTCACTGGGAGTGAAGCCTCGCTTGCCTGCCACTAAGTCCCTAATGAGCTTCAAAAAAATTGGCATGTGCTTGACCAATTTATGGAAGGGCAGAGTGATATGAAGCTTTTGGAGCATGCTTATGATCTCTTCCTCAAACTCCTCTTTCTTCTTGCTTTTGTTTTTAAACCTGCGAGGGAATGGCACTATAACATCATCATCTAAGTCAAAATGTACTCTTTTAGTTTCCATTGGAATTGAAAAACGAGAAAAGTTAGAATTGGGCTCAGAAGTTTGATGTTTGTCCCGAACCGGGCCCTTGTCCTTAGACGTGGGCTGTGACATGTTTGGAGCCTTGTTAGGTCTTGCCGGGTCTGAAACCTGCAAACCAGGCCTTGTCGGGTGCCCAGCAGTGGCTGTCCTTAGCGTGTCCTACGGTGAGGGCCTAGGCATGTCATGCGGCATTCCCAGGAGCTGGCTTGAATTCTTCTGAGGTACCGGGTCCTGAAATGGGACTTGGTTCTCTGTTCTGGTTCTCGGCAGAGCCAAAGGGTTGGCATGCGGTGCTGGATTGGATACGGTCTACGGCTGGGACTCAAGAAATGGCTCGGTGCCAGTTTTAGTCAAATTGGGCGCTCCTTGTAATGAGTTCTGCAACTGTTTTGGTGGGATTATGCGGTATAGATTCAAAATTTGTCCTACTGACACGAAATGATGGATTCCAAGCCTGGGTGTCATCGTCTTCTTCTGGACCATCACTGATCTCTTGAGAGGGCATATGTTGGTGTTAAATAAATATTACATATTTTATCCATGATTTAATACCCTTTTACTTATATTTTGTTAATATTTTGTTCTAAGCAATTGGAGAAAATAATATATTAGTGAGAAATGTGTATAATTAGATAGAACTTGGAATTATAAGAATTTGAACGAAATAATCACCTCAATCGGAGTTATAACGAAAAAGTTATGAAGGAAATAAGAATTCCCAGAATGGTCGGTAAGGAGCTACCGAATCAGCAGTTAGAGGGAGTCAGCATGCGTGGGTTGACCAGCCAAGTTGACCCGCAAGATCGGCGTGCCCTACCAAAGTTTCCTACTGGTTTCGGCGACTGTATACCTAAAGCGTCCATATTCCCATTTGTTGCCGCGTTGACTGAGCTTTGACTGCGCCAGTTGAACTCCAATTTTGGCCAACGCCTGCCGAACTCAGATTTTGGCGCCTTGACCGAGCTCTGACCCTCGTTGACCGGCCTTAGGCCACCGAATTTAACATTCTGTTTCAGCCAACGCCCACCAAAACAGCATCCTGATGCCATTCCAGCTGCCTTGCGGATTTTGTGCCTTATTTTGAGGGTTTTCAGACTTGCATTCACACTTTGTTTCCATATTGAAGCCCTAGTCAATATACACAGAAATACAAAGAGCCAAAACACTTTTATTTTATTTTGTAATTTTCTTTTTAGGTTATAACTTCTTAAAGCCCTAGTCATGGTTCTTCTTTAATTCGATTTTGGCCCTTGATTTATATTACTATGCATGCTTAATACAATTTAGATTACAGTGCGTCATGAGCTTAGTTTATGTTGTTTAGATTGGTCATCTTATTTGCATACTCTATTGATGAATAATTGCTTGTTTGACTAACCATCTTCTTGTGATTATTAGCATCAACGATATAGGGCTTTAACTATACTTGTAATCTGAATTCATGACAACCTAGATCATTAAACAAAACTAGGGGTAGTGTGATTTCATTAAATTCCTTTTGTTCTTAATGCTTTCTTTTATGTTATAATCACTTGAGATAGGTGACATAATCTTAAGAGAACTATTGCATAATTGAATAGACGTTCTAAGCAGAGGAAACGGCTAGGACATGCTAAGTAAGAAGTGAATAATATATGTGGGGTGAGCTTTAACCGGACCTTTGCATGGGCATCTTGTTCAGATAATTTATAGTAATTGAATCCTGGAAATCATGTTAGGAAGTAATTGTGATTAGTGGTGGATAGAGTGCCTTAACATAGAGTGCCTTAACCTATTATTTTTATTAATTGTTTTACTTTAGTTCTTTTAGTTTTTTATTTTTAATTATGTTTAAAACCCCCATCATGTTTATGTGTTTTTATTTTATTTTCTATTTTTATTAAGTTATGAGTTAATTAATCAATCTAAGTAATAAAGTGGATTTAAACGTTCAGACAAGTCCTTGTGGGATTCGACCCTTGCTTATTTGCTATACTATCTATATGATTTGTGCACTTGCAAGGTTAAACTGAATAGAATACATTTCATATTTATGTTCTCTATTTTATCCAAAAGTTGGGGTCCTTGAAGCTTTGTCCCACATCTCAAAGTAATGGCGTTTGCGGTGGGGTTTTGAAATCCTTTGGGGCATATCAGTACCTGGCTTGGCAGTTTGCCTTGCTCTATCTAGCTTAACTGATTTGCTAGTTAACCCATATGATGCTCCAAATTGGTGATGGCTCTGTTAGTCTTAGCCATGTGACCCTTACTCTCCTGAACGAAAGAGTTGGTGTTTTGAGCCATGGTGTTTTGAATGTTCTGGTTGTTCAATCTGAAGTTAGAATCATTCCACCACCCCGGATTTTAGGTGTTAGAGTTGGGATCATTCCAAGGTCGTGGGCCATTGTTGAAACCACCAACCATATTGGCTTCCTCAACCATTGGACACTCCTGAGAGTTGTGTCCTTGTACTGAACACACATCATACACTTGGACTCCTTTGAACTTTTCATTACACAATTGATTCACCATTGACGTGAGTTGGGCAACGGTGTCATCTTTGTCCTTGCTCACTCCTCCAAGGGTTTTGGGCTGATGTCCCCTGTAACTGTATTGCTTCTCCTGTTGAGCAATGCTTTTAAAAGCCTCCCTAGCCTCCTCGACTGTGCTCTCTAGAACACCTTTAGATTGGGAGTTCACCATTACTCTGTCACTGTTCTTCAGTCCCACATAAAAGTACAACATGAGGTGGCAGTCATCGATGTTATGGTGAGGACATGACTGAATGAGTTGGTTAAACCTCTCACAACATTCATAAAAGGACTCATCCTCTACTTGTCGTTGTCCATAATCTTACTTTTCAGTTTGTTTGTCTTGGCCATGGGGTAATACTAGGTGAGAAACTTGTAAGACAAGTCTCTCCAGGATGTGATCGATGCAGGGGCCAAGGAGTGAACCCATGTCTTGGTTCTATCCTTGAGACTGAAGTGAAATAGTCTCATTTTAATTTCTACTTCTGTCATGCCATTTATCCTCAATGTTGAGCACACCTCTACGAATTCCTTGATATGCAGATGAGGATCCTCTCTGGATAATCCTTGGAATTTAGGGACCATGTATATGGTCCCTGACTTAAGCTCGAAGTTTTCCACAGTAGATGGTGGAAAAACAATTGGGAACTGATCCTCGGAGACATATGGAGTGGCATACTCCTTCAGAAGCCGTGGGGCTGGTGGTGGTAGTGGAGGAACTATATCACGGCCTGCCATCCTTGGTGGAGATTGTGGTGGTGTTGGCTGTGGAGAGCTGTGCACTGATGATGACACAGATGAAGGCAAGGAAGACCCGTGTATAGAGCCTTCGGATGACATAAATGGTGTGTACCTAAAAGATAGAAAACAACATAAACTTAGTTAAGAAATCTAAACTACTTGGACACTGTTTAGGGACAAGTCCCTGATAACGGCGCCAACAACTTGTTGGCAAAAATAAATCACAAGAATATGAACTCTATCTTTAACAGTTAAAACCTTGCAAGTGTACAAGTAAACTAAGACAGTATAGCAGAAAGCAAGGATCGATCCCACAAGGACTATGTATCAACGTATGTCCAATTCAAGTTTAAACTTAATTAACTCAGTTAAGAATCAACAAACAATCAAAGAAAGCAATAAAAGAATAACCTAAGACTCACACTAATTTGATATGCGAAGACACCTAAAAACAACTCAAGACACTAATTACTTGTAACACAAGAAAGCTCAAAGACTCTAAACAAACACACAAAGAAGAAACACGACACCGGGAGAAAGGAAGGGGGGGCGGGGTGGTGGGGGTGGTTGTGGGGGGTGGCGGCAAGGCTAGTGGGGATTTAAAACACGAAAGTTGGGAGTGGACAAAATAATCATGTAAAAATTATTTCCGAGGAAAACATACCTTTTTCCCCCTCCACGAGTAAAACCATGCATGCATAACATAAAATCCCTTTGTATATAAATATAATATATAGATAATCTGAAAACCCACCGGAAAAATCCATCTCTTGTTAAAACAATTCGTGGGACCCACGAAAATTCGAGTAATGAAAACATTCCGGGGTCCACAACCCTGCTTTGAAAACCCTCCTCAAAGGTGTTTAAAATCATGTAAACCGACCTGGACACAAAATATACATCAAAACATATCACACTGCTCCCTGATTAAAATCCCGAGCCGTAGCTCGATACCCTCACACACCCGATATACCTCGAGTTGTGCAAAAACCTGTACTACGCGTAGACAGCCTCAATGACCTGGTGGAGAAAATACCCCTCGACACTACCGTCGGAGAACCCTTAATGATCTGGTGGAGAAAGACCCTCGACGCCAGTCGGAGAAAACCTTGACCCTCGAGGACAATAATTTAGTGAAAACCCAAATCCATGTTTTGAAATCCTTGTTTCTTGGCTTAGGCCAAATTCATTGAAAAATTGGGTTTAAACTCAAAATCGTGGGCTCGACCGAATCCAAAATCAATCAAGTCAAACCATATAAAACCCGAAACCTTAAAGCCAGGCCATAACCCAAAACGTCATTTTCAAATAATCATTGAAAGCCCGTGTCCAGTAATAATTTAATAATATCCAGAAATTATATAAAATCCATGTTAATGCTTTTGGATTGAAAATAAGGGGGGGGGGGGGGGGGGGGGGGGGGGGGGGGGGGGGGGGTGGTGGGGGGTGTGGGTGGTGGTATGGGGGTTAAGATGCTTTTGGATTGAAAATAAAAGACAAGTCATGTAAATGCAAAACAATTGAAACATAAGTAAAACTGATTGAATTGATGGATTAACTAAGTCGAATTAAAGCCAACTATCCACCCTATCCACTCAAGTCATTAACATGATTTCCTAGGTTCCATTATTCTGAATTAACTGAATCTGATGCCCATGCAAGGGTCCGAGTTAAGGCCCACTTCACACAAATTACTCTCTTCTTACTTCCTATGTTGCAGGTTTTTTCGACTCACTAAAACAACTATCCAAAAAGATGCATTAAGAAAGAAAGGGAGTTTAATGACATCACATTACCCTAGACATGGTTAAGTAATATAGGATGTCATGAATTGGATTACAAGTAAAATGTAAAGCCACTATCGTTGATGCTAATAACCACAAGAAGATGATCACTCAAACAAGCAATTAATCATCGATAGTTCATGCATAAAAGGTCACATCACACTTGTCAACACAAACTAAGATCATTACACACAGTAATCACAACTATATCCAGTATTCAAAACATGTAAACCAAGGGCCAAAATCATATTAATAAATTACATCGCTAGGGCTTCAAGCAGCCCTAATTCTATGAAGAACTACTCGCACATTGTATTAATGAAAGCAATAAAATAAGTCAGGATTACAAAGTAAAAGTTAAGGAAAGAGAATGAAACACTGAGACAATGGCGAGCTAAGAACACGTCCAGGCCTCTCCACAACTTTCTGTGCTAAGCTCCCTTCCAAAAGTACGAACACAAGCAAAAACTAAAACTGAAAAAGGTCCGTGTGGCAAAGAAGGTTCGAACCTAAAATTTTGTTAAAGCCTAGTTTAAATAGCCCTAGGGCTTCCCCTAAAAACTAGGAATTAAAACTGACAACAAAAGACCAAAAAGGCCCTTAATTAAAAGATAAAATAGGTTTTCTAGTTTGGTAGGGACATGGGCTAGGCCGCAGGCTTGTGATGCAAGAAAGGATCTTTCTGGTGCGGCAAGGCTAATTCTCGAAGATTCTGAGATGTTCTTGGACCACAAAGCACAACTGGCACCTTTCTTGGTTCTTCTTGACACGGCTGGCCCAATCTGAGCTCTTAGGACCTCATTATTGGACCTGCTAAGGACTCAACAGGACATTGACGAATGCAGCTAGGACAAACCACGCGCTTCACTTCCATATGTTGTATCTGGTATGGTTCTGGGTTTTTTCCTTCCCAAAAGCTCGTAGAATGCTCAGCGGCCCAATTTAGCTCAACTTAAGGCACAACTGCGGTCTTCTATGGTGCACTATGTCATTGGCAGTTCTGGACCAGACACATGATTACAGTAGCTTAGATAGGTGTTTAGAAGTGTACTTTTAGGTGGTGTCTCACTTGGTTCCATCGAGTTCCAAGTCATGTCCCATTTTTGGCCTAAATCGGTATGTCTTAGAACTTGTCTTCTGAAGGGATTGGCGCACTGCCGAGCTTGGTCTCTAGCACTTCTGAGGAACCCGCCTGGAACCTGGAACTTGGGGCATGCCAGGGGACACAAGTGGGACTTGGCTGAAAGCTCTGAAGATGCGCCTTGGCTCGTCTGGGCTAGTTTTGGATTGGGGCGCAGATGGAGTATCCTTGATACATGTCAGGGACACGTCTTAGCATGCACCTTGGCTCATCAAGGGCTTGATCTGCTAGGCCTCAAACACGGTTTCAGGACCCGCATCGCCTGATTCGATTAACTTGACATGTGCCCTAAATAGGGAGCAAGCATGTGCCAGGCTCTTCTTAGGACCCGATACTGAATTAAGGACATCTCCTTCAATTGAACTCCAATTTGATCCATTATTTTTCCTGTATTCTCATAATTAAGACATCTTTCTAAATCCTACATATGTCTCCCAAGAAGCATCACTTTCTATTATGGCTGGCACAAAATTAAGCAAAAGACATGAAAAAGGGCACTAAATGGCATCTAAAAGATGTATAAATAATTATTGAACACCAAACCCAAATTAATCCCAAAAACACCATCCACAAGGCCACTACCAATGCCATTAAGCTTAGGAGTGGAAAAGAACTTCAAAGCTCACATGAGACTAAAAGTGCCGCAAAAGACCATGAAAACCAAGTCCAGGCCCCTGCTGTAAAACCTGCCCATGCACCAGAATTAGGGCGCAATTCCAGCCGAGAACCTGATTTAAGGCGCAGTTCCGCCTCAGGACCAGAACCTGGCCAACCCGAGACACCTCAGGACATACCTGATCAGGACACGACGACACCTCGTAATAAGCCTTCTTACCCTATTTTTCCTTTAAATGCCAAGTCTAAAGTTAGTTTTAGTAATCCACTAGTTACTAAGTCTAAAGTTAGTTTTAGTAATCCACTAGCAAGAGCTCACAAGCTTCAAATCACATTTCCATTCTCTAAACTTGTGAGGGCCATGCCTATCTTTGCTAAGCTTCTCATGGACCTAGTAGCTGAAAAACTGGCTTCCCAACAATGTCCTAGACATTAGTGCAGCCACTTTGAATGAGTTCCAAGGCCTGCCACGCAAGGCCAGATACCCAGGCCCTCCTACCCTGCCATTTGTTATCCAATCCAAAAGGTTTGAGCATTGTCTTTGTGACACAGGAACCTCTGTAAGTATCATGCCTTTTCATGTGTATAATTCACTTGCATTAGGAAACTTAAGACCTACTCAATTATGTGTTAGGCTTACTAATTCTTCTGTGGCACAACTTATGGGTATGATAGAAGACGTGACAGTAGAAACAGGAGATAAATGCATATTAGCTGATTTTTACATCTTAAAAATGGAAAAGACAATTGAAAGTGAGGATCATCCCTTGATCTTTGGAAGACCTCTCTTGGCCACCATAAACTGTGAAAGCAACTTGAACCAAGGCCAAATATATATATATATATATATATATATATATATATATATATATATATATATATCTAAGTGACTAGGACCTTTTCCATACATGATACTATGCAATATCCTCAAGAGCCTATCATTGATTTTCCTTTGAATACCATGGAGTCTTTATTGATAAGACTATTCTAAATGCTTTTACAGATGATCCTCTTGAGAAGGCCCTCACTTTGTCTTCTAATGGTGACAATGCCCTAGATGACCATGTCATTGAGGAATTACACATGCTTGAGGCCGTGCCTCCACAGACTTACTCAAGACCACTTTTGTTTGAGGCCCTTCCTGTGAAGGAAGAAAATACTATTCCTTCCGTCATTCAGTCTCCAAAGCTTGAACTCAAGCCTTTGCCTGAGCACTTAAAGTATGCATTCCTAGGTCAGAATCATACTTTACCTGTCATTATTGCTTCTAATCTAACATCTTTGCAAGAAAGTCAATTAGTACGAGTTCTAAAGGACAACATCCAAGCATTGGATGGAGCATAGCTGACATCAAGGGGGATAAGCCTTCAAAGTGCATGCACATAATCATCCTTGAAGAGGATGCCAAGCCTACAAGGGAAGCTCATAGGTGCCTAAATCCTATCATGAAGGAAGTAGTCAAGAAGGAGGTTCTCATGCTTTTGGACGTGGGGATCATCTACCCCATCTCATATTCCAAGTGGGTCAGCCCACTTCAAGTTCTGCTTAAGAAGAGTCGCATAACAATCATAAAAAATGAACAAGCCGACTTGTTCCTCAATGGGTCCAAATTGGATGGAGAGTATGCAGATTATAGGAAACTTAATTCCACTACTTGCAAAGATCACTTCCCATTACTTTTTATTGATCAAATGCATGAAAGACTTGCAGGACATTCTCACTTTTGTTTCTTAGATGGCTATTCAGGGTACAACCAGATTTCCATAGCACATGAGGAGCAAGAGAAGACAACATTCATATGTCCCTATGGTACGTTTGCCTATAGGAGGATGCCATTTGGCCTTTTCAATGCCCCTACCACCTTTCAAAGATGCATGATGAGCATATTTTCAGACATGGTAGAGGACATCATTGAGGTATTCATGGATGACTTTTCAGTTTTTGGTAATTCCTTTGATTTATGTCTAACAAACTTTTCAAGAGTACTTGAGAGATGCCGAGAATCCAATTTACTTCTTAAATGGAAAAAGTGTCACTTCATGGTCCAGCAAGGTATTGTGCTTGGCCATGTCGTATCCAGCAGTGGCATAGAGGTAGACAAGGCTAAGATTGATGTCATTAGAGGCCTGCCCTATCCTACTTCAGTCAAGGATGCTTCTTAGGACATGCTAGATTCAATAGGAGGTTTATCAAGGACTTATCCAAAATTACAAGACCCTTGTGCAATCTGCTTACCAAGGATCCACCATTTGACTTCACCAAGGACTGCCGTGAGTCCTTTGAGGACCTCAAGGACAAGCTCACGGATGCACCTATCATCATGCCACCAAGATGGGACCTGCCCTTTGAGCTTATTTGTGATGCCTTAGACTATGCCATTGGGGCAGTCTTGGGACAAAGAATAGATAAGTTGCCACATGTTATTTACTATGCAAGTAGGACTTTAAATGATGCTCAACTTAACTATTCTTTTACTGAGAAAGAACTCTTGGATTTTACATTTGCTTTAGAGAAGTTTAGGTCATATTTGCTTCAAACAAAGGTTATCATATATACTGACCATGCAGTTCTTAAGTATTTGCTTAACAAGAAGGATGCCAAGTCAAGGCACATTAGGTGCATGTTATTGCTTCAAGAGTTTGATCTTGTGATCAAGGACAAGAAAGGAAGTGAGAATGTGGTAGCTGGCCACTTGAGTAGACTCATCCACGAGTCCAATAAGGAAGTGGATCAACTACCTCTCCAAGACAGCTTCCCTGATGAGCATCTCTTCCATCTCAAAGCCTTTGACCCCTGGTATGATGATATTATTAATTATTTGGCTACAAACTTGATTCCTTCTCATCTATCTAGGTTTGAAAGGGACAAGCTTGTCAAGCAAGCCAAATACTACATTTGGGATGAGCCCTATCTAGGGAAGCACTGCCCTAACCAGCTCATAAGGAGGTGCATCCCTGAAACTGAGGTCAAGTCCATCTTGGACTTCTGCAGCAACTAGGTGTGTGGAGTACACTTTGGTGAACAAGAAGACATCTCTGAAGGTACTTGAATGTGGTTTCTACTGGCCCACCATCTTCAAAGATGCTCATGAGCACGTCCTCACGTGTGATAAGTGCCAAAGATAAGGTAATATTGGCCCTAAAAATCAAATGCCCCTAAACCCTATTTTAGTTGTTGAAATCTTTGATGTTTGGGGCATTGACTTCATGGGACCCTTCCCTAGCTCATTTGGTTTTCTTTACATTCTACTTGCTGTTGATTATGTTTCTAAATGGGTGGAGGCAATTCCAACCAAAACTAATGATTCTAAAGTAGTGTGTAGCTTCATTCAATCCCATATATTGTCAAGGTTTGGAACACCACGGGCCATCCTTAGTGGTGGTGACTCACACTTTTGCAATAGGATATTTGAGGCCCTCATGAAGAAATATGGAGTCACACATAGGATCTCGACTCCCTATCATCCCTAAACTAGTGGGAAAGCCAAGATCTCCAATAGAGAAGTCAAGGTCATCCTTTAAAAAACGGTAGGACCACCATGGAAGGGTAGGTCCAACAGGCTCAATGATGCCCTTTGGGCATATAGGACAACATACAAGACACCAATTGTCATGTCTCCTTATCGGCATGTTTTTGGCAAAAGCTGCCATTTACCTGTGGAGTTAGAACACAAAGCTTTTTGCGCCATCAAGCATGTCAACGTGGACATTGATGAGGCAGGCCACCATACGAAGCTTCAATTGCAAGAACTTGAAGAGCTAAGGAATGAAGGCTTTGAGAGCTCACGGATATACAAGGAAAAATCAAAGGACTACCATGAAAGCTGTAACGACCCGGACCAGAATTTAAATTATTTTGAGAATTGGACAATTTTACACTCAATTTTGGACGGGTTCGAGAGTCACTTTTTGACTAGCAGTACTTTTGGGAATTTTTCTTGGGTCGTTGCGTAGATTTGAACTCACGAGTTCGTAGACAGGCGGCATGCGAAAAACGGAGACCCGGTGAGTTCGTTACGAGTCTCGAAGCTTCAGGGGCAGTTTGGTAATTTTGGAAAAGTTGGAACTATATAGTAGATATTTTTCTCTCTCCTCGGCAGATTGGTCGATTCAGTCTCTCTCCTACCCGAAATCCTCCCCGTGCGAACACCGAAGACCCCATTTTCATCGGATGGATTTCGATCCGATTCGACTGAAACCAAGGTCGAGAGGATCTTCCCCGGGACCCACGAGCAATTTGGGGTAGTTATTGGAGTGGGAGCACCGCCGTAGGCGAAGGACGGAGGAGGGAGGTGAATCGAATCTTCTCGGCCATTTTTCGGCCAAACCAGGTACGATCTCTGAACTTTGACCTCATATTTGTATTCCTGGTGAAAAGTAGATGAATTTACATGTGCGGATCGTGAAAAACGGTCAAGAAATGAAGAAGTTAGAAAACCTTGAAAATCGACCGGAAATGGCAATTTCCGGCGAACCAGACGGCAGCGGAGGTGGCGGTCTGGTCATCTTCTCCGGCCAGCCTCCGACGACGGCGATGGCCGTCCGGTCGTCTTCTCCGGCGAGTCACCGGTAACCGATCGGGTTGAGTAAACCGGTCGGGTTGAGTGAACCAGTCGGGTCGAGTGAACTGGTCAGGTCGAGTGAACCGGTTGGGTCGAGTTGGATTGGGTCAGGTTGAGCCGGGCCGGGTTGGACCGGTCCAGGCCCGTGAACACTGTAGCAGGCGTGTGACCGGCGCGTGAGGGCCGAGTCTGAGGTCACGGCGACACGTGGTAACTAGTTTTCGACGTTCCGAATCTGTTGGTATATTTTTCAGGTTGATCGGACGTCGTTTAGAGGTCATTTTGGGCAATCCCAATAGTAATAGTTGACCGTATTAGCGGGTTTTGAGCTCGGAAATTCAAGGTAGTTGGGTCATTATTGTGCATGTGTTCCTTGGGCTAGAGAGTCCTTGAATTAAGGGTTGGATGATGTATGTGAGTGGACTTTTGTTTTATAAATTGTAATGCATCTATAAATATCTTTGATTTAAATACTATTGTGTATGGTTGTAATGATTTCCTGGAATTTCTAAATGACTGCTGGACCTTTGTTTTTCCAATAATTCAGTGAAAGTGTGTTGTGAGAATTGGCATGGTTGTTGGATTCGGTTTTGATATTGTTTTGACGTGGAAATTTTTAGAGTCCATGATTTTGAGCTAAATCATATTTGTCATTATAAAATGCTTGATTCTTGTAAACAATATGGTTTTGAGGAGGCCAAGGAGCCGGGGTAAGGATCCGCTGAGACGGAGAACCCGGTGAACCTCCAATATAAACAATACGGTTTTGAGGAGGCCAAGGAGCCGGGGTAAGGATCCGCTGAGACGGAGAACCCGGTGAACCTCCAATATAAACAATACGGTTTTTAGGGGGCCCAGGATCCGGGGCTAGGATCCGCTGAGACGGTGAACCCGGTGAACCTCCAAAATAAACAATACCGATTTGAGGGGGGGCCAGGATCCGAGGCTAGGATCCGCTGAGACGGTAAACCCGGTGAACCTCCAAAATAAACAATACCGATTTGAGGGGGGGCCAGGATCCGGGGCTAGGATCCGCTGAGACGGTGAACCCTGTGAACCTCCAAAATAAACAATACCGATTTGAGGGGGGGCCAGGATCCGGGGCTAGGATCTGCTGAGACGGTGAACCTCCAATATAAAAGGTGATTTTGTAGAGAGTTGTGATACAGGACTAGCACACCCCAAGGGATACCCTGGTGGCTAGGGTTATGCCGACTGATGTGATATGATAGCCGAATGTTATTCCGGCAGAGGATACGATATGATAGCCGAGGATATTTTCGACTCTAATATGGTTGGACGATGATTTTCATGTGATTAATCGACCTATGAAAATACTTCGTCATCCGGGTCTGTGGGTTGGTGTGGGCGGTGACCCAGAGTGACGAATTATTGTTGGTTCACAAATATCTGACTAGTCAGTTATCTAGTGGTATTCCAGTAGAGATGTCAGCAGTGTCTGACCTACTGACATTTGGTATCAGAGGGTGTTCCTATTTGGACCACCACTATTCCGAGGTTTTGCCTTTGACCTGGATACCATCCTGCGTCTGACAGGTAAGAGTGGTCAGTAAGTACAGAGGTTCTGTCGGGAAACCGGTAAGGTTTACTAAAAATTTATTTAAGGATAAAGGGTATTCTTGGTATTAAATTTTGAGAAAGGAGAGCTGTCAGACGGGATAAGGGCTTTTCCTGAATTTCGAGGTGAAATTCGGGAAGGGTCCTTACAAGTGGTATCAGAGCTCTAGGTTAATTTCCTGCAGACCGCACACTTGTGTGCAAATTATTAAGGATTTCTGTTAACAAGATACCTCCGAGGCGTTTACCTCTTTAGCGACCTTGAACTGAATAGGAGGTTGGTTCTTTAACCTGAGTTAGTGAAATTTCGGGGACGAAATTTCTGTAACGGTGGAAATTTGTAACGACCCAGACCAGAATTTAAATTATTTTGAGAATTGGACAATTTTACCCTCAATTTTGGACGGGTTCGGGAGTCACTTTTTTGACTAGCAGTACTTTTGAGAATTTTTCTTGGGTCGTTGCGTAGGTCTCGAACTCACGAGTTCGTAGACAGGCGGCACGCGGAAAACAGAGACCCGGTGAGTTCGTTACGGGTCTAGAAGCTTCAGGGGCAGTTTGGTAATTTTGGAAAAGTTGGAACTATATAGTAGATATTTTCTCTCTGCTCAGCAAATTAGTCCATTCAGTCTCTCTCCTACCCGAAATCCTCCCCGTGCGAACACCGAAGACCCCATTTTCATCGGATGGATTTCGATCCGATTCGACTGAAACCAAGGTCGGGAGGATCTTCCCTGGGACCCACAAGCAATTTGGGGTAGTTATTGGAGCGGGAGCACCGCCGTAGGCGACGGACGGAGGAGGGAGGTGAACTGAATCTTCTCGGGCATTTTTCGGCCAAACCATATATGATCTCGGAACTTTGACCTCATATTTGGATTCCTGGTGAAAAGTAGATGAATTTTCATGTATGGATCGTGAAAAACGGTCAAGAAATGAAGAATTTAGAAAACCTTGAAAATCACCGGAAATGGAAATTTCCGGCGAACCAGACGGCGGCGGAGGTGGCGGTCCGGTCATCTTCTCCGGCCAGCCTCCGATGACGAAGATGGCAGTCTGGTCGTCTTCTCCGGCGAGTCACCGATAACCAGTCGGGTTGAGTGAACCGATCGGGTCGAGTGAACTGGTCGGGTCGAGTGAACCGGTTGGGTCGAGTTGGATCGGGTCAGGTTGAGCCAGGCCGGGTTAGACCGGTCCAGGTGCGTGAACACTGTAGCAGGCGCGTGACCGGCGCATGAGGGCGCGTGGGCGTATGTGCCGACCTTCCGGCGGTGCGTGGCGGCGCGTGGGGCCGAGTCTGAGGTCACGGTGACGCGTGGTAACTTGTTTTCGACGTTCCGAATCTGTTGGTACATGTTTCAGGTTGATCAGACGTCGTTTAGAGGTCATTTTGGGCAATTCCAGTAGTAATAGTTGACCGTATTAGTGGGTTTTGAGCTCGGAAATTCAAGGTAGGTGGGTCATTATTGTGCATGTGTTCCTTGGGCTAGAGAGTCCATGAATTAAGGGTTGGATGATATATGTGAGTGGACTTTTGTTTTATAAATTGTAATGCATCTATAAATATCTTTGATTTAAATACTATTGTGTATGGTTGTAATGATTTCCTGAAATTTCTAAATGACTGCTGGACATATGTTTTTCCAATAATTCAGTGAAAGTGTGTTGTGAGAATTGGCATGGTTGTTGGATTCGGTTTTGATATTGTTTTGACGTGGAAATTATTAGAGTCCATGATTTTGAGCTAAATCGTATTTGTGATTATAAAATGCTTGATTCTTGTAAACAATACGATTTTGAGGAGGCCAAGGAGCCGGGGTAAGGATCCGCTGAGACGGAGAACCCGGTGAACCTCCAATATAAACAATACGGTTTTGAGGAGGCCAAGGAGCCGGGGTAATGATCCACTGAGACGGAGAACCCGGTGAACCTCCAATATAAACAATACGGTTTTTAGGGGGCCCAGAATCCGGGGCTAGGATCCGCTGAGACGGTGAACTCGGTGAACCTCCAAAATGAACAATACCGATTTGAGGGGGGGCTAGGATCTGGGGCTAGGATCCGCTGAGACGGTGAACCCGGTGAACCTCCAAAATAAACAATACCGATTTGAGGGGGGGCCAAGATCCGGGGCTAGGATCCACTGAGACGGTGAACCCGATGAACCTCCAAAATAAACAATACCGATTTGAGGGGGGGCCAGGATCCGGGGCTAGGATCTGCTGAGATGGTGAACCTCCAATATAAAAGGTGATTTTGTAGAGAGTTGTGATACAGGACTAGCACACCCCAAGGGATACCCTAGTGGCTAGGGTTATGCTGACTGATGTGATATGATAGCCGAATGTTATTCCGGAAGAGGATACGATATGATAGCCGAGGATATTTTCGACTCTAATATGGTTTGACGATGATTTTCATGTGATTAATCAACCTATGAAAATACTTCGTCATCCGGGTCTGTGGGTTGGTGTGGGTGGTGACCCAGAGTGACGAATTATTGTTGGTTCACAAATATCTGACTAGTCAGTTGTCTAGTGGTATTCCAGTAGAAATGTTAGCAGTGTCTGATCTACTGACATTTGGTATCAGAGGTTGTTCCTATTTGGACCACCACTATTCCGAGGTCTTGGCTTTGACCTGTATACTATCCTGCATCTGACAGGTAAGAGTGGTCAGTAAGTACAGAGGTTCTGTCGGGAAACCGGTAAGGTTTACTAAAAATTTATTTAAGGATAAAGGGTATTCTTGGTATTAAATTTTGAGAAAGGAGAGCTGTCAGACGGGATAAGGGCTTTTCACGAATTTCGAGGTGAAATTCGGGAAGGGTCCTTACATAAGCACTTGGTCTGCAAGACTTTCCAAGTACGACAAAAGGTCCTCCTTTTCAACTCATGGCTTAGGTTCTTCCCAAGCAAACTAAAGTCTAAATGGTCTGGCCCTTTCTTGGTAACTAGGATACTACCTCATGGTGCCATTGAACTCAGCAATGCTAAGGGAGACACATTCAAAGTAAATGGACACCGCCTCAAGCCTTATCATGGACCACTTCAGAGCCATGACATTAACTCTGACCCAGACGTGCCATCCCTTGCTTGACCTGCAAGCCACGTCTTGCCTAGACGTTAAATCCAGCGCTCCTAGGAGGCAACCTAGCTCTGGTTTGTGCTTCCTCCCTTTTCTTTATGTTTTCTGTTCTGCATGCCTCCTTTCCATCTTTACTTATTTTTATCTTAGTGTTTTAACCTGTTAACATTGAGGACAATGTTTAGTTTAGGTTTGGTGGTGTGGATCAAAATTTTGCAACATTTAGGTTTGGGGGTACACGACTGGGAACTTGGTACTTTACTTGTTAATAAGTTACATTATGAATTTGTCATTAGTGTCTTACTAGAGCCATGCCATGCTTAAGTTTTTGCCTTATCTTTACACTTAATTCCTAACTTCAACAAATTGAGCTAAAATATGACTTTGTTTAAGTGAACCATAGAAAAGTAGTGGAGACTACCCTAAGTAAGATTTTGAGTCTAATGCCTTTCTTTTTGAGAGATTTACTTTGTTCTACTCTGAAGCACTATTCAATTCTTTCTTCATTGATTGATCTCATTATTATCACTTTGCATTGAATTTTAAAGAACTAACATCTTACGTAGAGGCTCTTGATTCTAAGCTGGGCAGACCATAAGAAGTGATGTAGGCTATGCATGTTTGAGCTTTCTAAAAGCCATATTTTTCCCTTTTGCATGCTTCCTTAACCCACTTTGAAGCCAAACACTTAACCCTTTCTTTAATCACCCACATCAAAACTGAGCCCTAGATAGGAAGCCATCAATCTTGGCTATTCCCTATGGCTTAGGTTTTGACAAGGCCGCGCCAAATGAAGTTCATGACATGGAAAGGAAGGCAAGCCTCAAAGTGTGAACAATCATAGACAAGCCGCAGAAGCGCACCAAGGACACATCAAGCTATGTCACGGCCAAAATAGGCCAATTGGGAAATTAATGTAGTGGGCTATGTCCTAGACATCCCAAGTAACCAAAGTCCTACCTTGGACAGAAAACAAAAAACAATGAAAACTAGTGCATGATCTTGGCTTAGTTTGAGAAAAATAGAAAACGAAAGAAAAAATTTGTGAATAGAAAAGAATAGAAGAAAAAAGAAAAGAAAACAATGAGCTAAGCCAAGTTAGCCAATGAGAACAAAATTCACAAGCCATCATCATTCAAAGTTCAAGATTCATGAAGCCATTGAAAATTCCAAGTTTGGCCGTGGGACAAGGAGAAGTTCAAGAAGAAGATTAAGTTCCAAGTCATGCTATTTCTTGCCTTGTCAGAGCCTAGTTGTAAGGACCCTTCCCGAATTTTCCCTCGAAACCCGGAAAGAACCCTTATCCCGTCTGACAGCTCTTTACATCAACTTTTAACCACCAGAAATACCCTTTGTTCTGGAATAATTTTTGTTAAACCTTACAGGGTTCCCGATAAAACCTCTGTACTTACTGATCACTCCTACCTGTCAGACGCAGGATAGTATATAGGTCGAAGCCATGACCTCGGAATAGTGGTGGTTCAAATAGAAACACCCTCTGACACCAAAGTCGGGAGGTCAGACACTGCTGACATCTCTACTGGAATACCACAAGACAACAGACTAGTCAAATACTTGTGAACCAACCATAATTCGTCCCTCTGGGTCACCGCCCACACCAACCCACAGACCCGGCTGACGAAGTATTTTCATAGGTTGATTAAGCCCATGACAATTGTTGTCTGGTTCATATTAGAGCCGGATATATCCTCGGCTATCATATCGTATCATCAGCCGGTATAACCTTCGGCTATCATTACATATCAGTCGGCATATCTCTCGACTATCATATCCCTAGCCACCAGGGTATCCCTTGGGGTGTGCTAGTCATGTATCATATCATATCAGTCGGTATATCTCTCGACTATCATATCATATCAGTCGGCATCTCTCGACTATCATAATATATCAGTCGGCATCTCTCGACTATCATAACATATGAATCGGCATCTCTCGACTATCATAACATATCAGTCGGCATCTCTCGACTATCATATCCCTAGCCACCAGGGTATCCCTTGGGGTGTGCTAGTCATGTATCATATCATATCAGTTGGCATATATCTCGACTATCATATCATATCAGTCGGCATCTCTCGACTATCATAACATATCAGTCGGCATCTCTCGACTATCATATCCCTAGCCACTAGGGTATCCCTTGGGGTGTGCTAGTCATGTATCATATCATATCAGTCGGCATATATCTCGACTATCATATCATATCAGTCGGCATCTCTCGACTATCATAACATATCAGTCGGCATCTCTCGACTATCATATCCCTAGCCACCAGGGTATCCCTTGGGGTGTGCTAGTCATGTATCACAACTCTCTGTACTATGATATCTCATCAGTCGGCAAGTATCCTCGACTGTCATAACATATCATCAGCCGGTATAACCTTCGGCTATCATATCGTATCAGTCGGCATATCTCTCGACTGGCATATCATATCATTAGCCGGTATAACCTTCGGCTATCATATCGCATCAGTCGGCATATCTCTCGACTGGCATATCATATCATTAGCCGGTATAACATTCGGCTATCATATCGCATCAGTCGGCATATCTCTCGACTGGCATATCATATCATTAGCCGGTATAACCTTCGGCTATCATATCGCATCAGTCGGCATATCTCTCGACTGGCATATCTCTCGATAACCATTTATCTTGGAGGTTCACCGGGTTCACCGCTAATAACGGATCCTAGTCCCGAGTCCTAGCCTCCCACAAATCAATGTTTATCTTGGAGGTTCATCGGGTTCACCGCTAATAACAGATCCTCGTCCCGAGTCCTAGCCTCCCTCACATATAACCAAATCCGATAAACTCATACAACATGGTCAAAACCCAAATCATTGACTCAATAATTTCCACGTCAAACGTTATCAAAATCGAGTCCAAAACCATGATATTTCTCAAATCACACTTTAATCAAAGTAGTGGAAAACATATATCCAGTAATCATTTCTAAATGTCCAGGAAATCATTGCTACAATACATAACAATATGTAAACAAAGATACATTGATGTATGCATTACAGTTTATAAGCAACAGTCCACTCACATACATCAACCAACCCTTAATTCATGGACGCTCTAGCCCAAGCAACACATGCACAATAACGACCCAACTACCTTGACTTCCCGAGCTCAAAACCCGCTAATACGGTCAATCATTACCGCTGGGATTGCACAAAACAACCTCTAAACGACATCCGATCAACGTAAAACCTGTACCAACAGATTCGGAACGTCGAAACTAGTTACCACGCGCCGCCGTGACCTCAGTCTCGGCTCCACGCGCCGCCGGAAGGTCGGCACACGCGCCCACGCGCTCTCATGCGCCGGTCACACGCCTGCTACAGTGTTCACGCGCCTGGACCGGTCCAACCCGGTCCGGCTCAACCTGACCCGTTCCAACTCGACCCGACCGATTCAACTCGACCCGACCGGTTCACTCGACCCGACCGGTTCACTCAACTCGATCGGTTCACTCAACCCGACCGGTTCAACTCGACCCGACCGATCACCGGTGACTCGCCGGAGAAGACGACCGGACTGTCGTCGCCGTCGTCGGAAGCTGGCCGGAGAAGATGACCGTACCGCCACCTCCGCCGCCGTCTGGTTCGCCGGAATCCGCCATTTCTGACCGAAACTCCAAGCTTCACAACTTCCTCAAAACTCAACCGTTTTACATAAATTTTACGCCTAAATATATCTACTCAATCCCAGGAATCCAAATATATCCTCAAAACATCAAACACGTACCTGTATAAGCCGGAAAATTGATCCAAAGATCCGAAACTTCCTTTACTCGGCTCGGCTTCCACCGTGGTCCTCTCCTTCGATGGTTGGTACGGTTGTGATCGTGGGAAGGAGTAGAATATGATTAGTTGATCCAAATGGGAAGCTAAAGCCTTGAATCCAACGTTGACTTATGGTTTTTCCTTCGGTATTTCCACACGGTTTCGGGTGGGTGTTTGTGTTATGTTTGTCACAGAGTGCGTGAGTGAGATGATAAGGATGAATGAAGATGAAATGAAGATGAAATGAAGTTGTACAATAATTGAGGTTAGAATATCTCCCCTCCATGGTAAATTACCAAAATGCCCTTGCACATCTAGACCCACAACTTCCGTATACGAACTTCGTTTCCTGCGTGCCGACTGTCTACGAACTCGTGAGTTCGAGACCTACGCAACGGTACCCGAAACACCACCAAAAGTGTCTCGAAACAAAACTTGATTTCCAAGCCCTTTACTGACCAAGGGTAAAATCGTCATTTAATAAAAATAATTGCATAAAATCAATAATTAAAATTTCCGGGTTGTTACACTAGGCTTTTGAATTCCAATCCCTTTCTTCTAAACGCTTTGAGCCTAGCCCCATTATAACCTTTGAATGGAGACCTAACTGATCTTATGGGAAGTCTTGCTTGGAGTTAAGGTATGTCTCTACGTTCTTAAAGTTCAATTCCTTCATGAGATCCATTTTTAGAAATTGCCTTTCTTTCATACTATTTCATATGTGATTATATTTGATTCCACAACATAAACTTATCACATATGCTTGCAAGAGTGAAAACCTTAGGATTCATGTGAGAACATGAGAGTTTCCTAGTGAAGTTAGAGTCAAGGCGAAATCTTTCTAAGGCATTTGAACTTTGTTGTTTTGAGCTTGAAATTTTGAAGTATGGGGCATTCACACTTACGCATGGTACTTACTTAAGACTGGCATATCTTTAGTTTGGCATGATATGATTGATTTGCTGTGTTCCTTATTAACTTTTTAAGTATTCTGTTTAGTATTTTGCTTGTGTTTTAGTTGTTAAGTAAAAGGAGACAAAACATCTCCTACCTGGTGAGCCTAGGGGTTTAAATGATCTATCCTTAATTAGATTGAGTCTTTTAGTTTTTATTTCAGTTTTTATTCTATGTTTTGCTCGAGGACTAGCAAAAGCTAGGTTTGGGGGAATTTGTTAGGTCATAATTCTTACATATATTTCATGTCATTTCATGCCTCTTTGCTTGTCTTTTGTTTAATTTCTGACCATCCAGAGTAGAAAGTGATGCTCTTGTGAGACATGTCCAAGAATTAAATAGATAATGCAATTCTAAGAATACAAGAAAAAGAATGACTCAAATCGCAGTTCAAAAGAAGGAGATGTCCTTAATTAAATATCGGGTCCTAAACTAGGCCTTGCGCCGGTGTGCCCTTTTTTTGGCGCAGACCAAGTACCTCAGATCAGGTCCTCCGGGTCCCAAATCTATGTCTGAGGACCTTCAGACTAAGGCCTTAGCATGTCATTGTCATGCCATTATCGGAGCCAGGACATGTACGGGCTATATCCCAAAGACACCCAAGACCGAGGCCCAAATCATGTCCTTGACATGTCTGGGAGTGCGCTAATATGTGTCCGCTACAGTATTAAGTCCAAGTCAAGGTTCCAGCCAAGGTGTGCCTTCGCCATGCTTCAAGAAAGATGTCCAAGCACGTGTCCCAGACACATTTCCAAAACAAGGCGCAACTACGCCAAAGACGAGTTCCTGGGTGTGCCCTAAATTCAGGCCCTAAGGGCCACGACAGTTCTAGGTTCAGGTCAGGTCCCTGACCTGACCCGATAAGTTCTAAAAGGCCATTTTCATGCCTACATCTATTTGATCGAGACACGAAGTGTTTTTAGACTTTTTGGCATGTGTAGAATTTATTCAAATGCTAAGGTGAGCTATGTCATGCCATTTCCATCCCAAGGGCCAAGTTCTCAGTTTTCAGTGTCTGCTTAGATTCCTGGTTGTCTGCCCTACGGCCAGCTTGTGTTCCCACCTGCCAACTTGCATTCACAATTCTAGCTATGTTCTGATTGGTTCTCATAGATTTTAGGACTTTGTAATTACTTAGAAGTACATTAAACATTCTAGATTAAACTAGGATAAGGTTTCCAATTCCAATCCTTATAGGACAAGGTTTTCCCTTGCCTATATAAGGGGGCCTCTGTTCAATTTTTAGAGACACGCCTACTTAGACACTTTACTTTATTGTTTTGAGCTATTAACGTGAGGTTTGTTAATGAAGACTTGATTGTTTTCTTGGAGGAGTGCTTGAAGCCGTGCTTGGAGTCTGCCTTTGAGAGTATAATTGGGTTTAATCTTTCACTTTCATATTCAATACAATTTATGTTTATGCTTTCCATAATGCGTAGTCAGTAGTTTACTTTAAGTTAGGGCTGATCTTGAAGCCCTAACCATGGCAACTTCTTAATTTGGTTTTGGCGCGTGGTTTGATTATTGTGTTCATCTTGGTGTGTTGAATTACTGCTTAAACTGCTATTTTATTGTGTTGTTAGAATTAGCTACTTTAATGACATGATTCACGGATGACTTTGCATCAAAAGGTTACATTAAGCAATCATCTTGTAATTTGACTCATGACATACCTAGAATGCACATCACTTTCTAGGGTTAGTGTAGTGATTTAGATTTCCTTTTGTTCTTAATGCTTCCTTTTGGGCCCAATTGGATAGAAGTTGGTGTACACATCATGCACTTAACATACAAACTAAGAAGGAAATAAAATATGGGATAGAGCCTTAGCCGAACTTTCGCATGGGCACTAGGCCAAGTAATGAACATGATAATTGAACCTTGCAAACCAAGTTAGAAAACGTTGTGGTTAGGTGTGGACTTAACTTGCCTTTAATTGATTACAATTCTTTGTTATTTAACTGTTCCTTGCATTCTAAGATATTTACTTTGTTTATTTCAATACAATGTGCGAGTAGTTTTCTTTAGAATTAGGGCTCTTGAAGCCCAAGCCATGTAGTTCCTTAATATGATTTTGGCCTTTGGTTTGCATTATTATGAATCTTGAATATAATTTAGATTACTGTGTGTCATGAGCTTAGTTTGTGTTTATGAGTTTGACATACTTATTTGCATGATCTATCTATGAATAATTGCTTGTTAGACTAGTCATCTTCTTGTGATTATTAGCATCAATGGTATAGTGCTTTAACTATATTTGTAATCTAAATTCATGAAAACCTAGATTACTAATCCTTTTCTAGGGGTAGTGTGGTGTCATTAAATTCTCTTCGTACTTCATGCATCATCTTAGATTATTAACCCTTCTCTAGGATTGATAGACGTTCTAAGTAGAGGAAACGGCTAGGACATGCTAAGTAAGAGAGAATGAACTATATGGAGTGAGCTTTAACCTGACCTTTGCATGGGCACAATATTTAGATAATTCATAATAATGGGATCTTGGAAATTGTGTTAGGAACTTAATTGGTTAGTGGTGGATAGTTGGCCTTAATTCGCTTTAAATCATCAATCAATCTCATTATCTTTAAATTCTTGTTTTTAGTGTTTCTTGCAATTCTTATTACGTATCACATTGAGGACAATGTTCAGTTTAGGTTTGGGGGTGTGGATTTATATTTTGCATATAGAAACATCTAGGTTTGGGGGAGATACACGGCCATGAAGCTTTTAAGTTCAGTTTTAAGTTAAGTGTTAATTAGTTAAGTTCTACTAGTGATAGTATTATAACTTGTTAATATGAATGTACATGCTAAGGTAGCTATCTATGTTTTACTAAGAGTCATGCCATAGTCAGTATGTTCATAACTTGCACTTCACAATTCCATGTTTTAAGTGATTAAGTGAACAAAATAACTGAATTTGAGTGAACTCTAGAAAATTAGTGGAAACTACCCTATGAGATCTTTGAGCCTTATTGTTATTCTTTCTAAGGGATATACTTGTTTCTACTCTTAAGCACTCTCCACTTTTGTTCTTAATTGCTTATCTCATTTCGTCATATTTGGATTGGATTTTAAAGAACTAACATCATATAGATACTCTTGATTTAATGTGTGGTTTTCCATAAGAAGTGATGTAGGCTATGTGTGCGTTAACCTCTAAAGGTCGTATCCTACCCTATTGCATGCTTCCTAAGCCAATTTTGAAGCCAAACACTCATCCTTTTCTTTCATCACCCAAAGTATAATCTAACCAAAAGATTCACCCATTCATCAAAGCCATACCTTATAACCTAAGTTTGTGCTAAGGTTGCCCTCAATGAGATTCATGGTGAGAATGAGGAATGAAAGAAAGTGTTGTCCAATTTTACAATATTGGCGTCCTTATCAAAGGTGAAAGTTCAAAGTTCAAAAGTTTCAGCTTTACAAGTGACAAGCTGCATGGAAGAATGAGGAAATCATTGCATGATCCTGGTTCAATTCAATCCAAAATAAAAAATAAAAATAAGGAAACAAAGTGAATTGAGCCAAGTGAGCCAAGGATCTCAAAATAAGCCATCAAGAAGGTACAATGTCGTGGGCCATAAGTAAGGATTCATATCAAAAATACTAAGTGTCATGACTTCTCATGCCTTGGCACAACTCAGGTTCTTTGAATCCCAATCTTTCCTTTCTAAACCCCTAAGCTTAGCCCCATTACAACCTAAAATGGAAGACCTAACTGATCTTATGGACAATCATGTTGAGGATTAAGGTACGTATCTATGTTCTTAAAGTTCAAATACTTTCATGACATCTTTCTTTCCGTATAGTGCTATTCTTCATTTCATATCATATGTGATTAAAATTGAATTCCATAACATAAACTCATCACATATGCTTGATAAGAGTGAAAGCCTAGGATTTTTGAGTAAAATTGAGAGTTGCCTAGTGAGGATTAGAGTCGAGGCGAAATCTTTCTAAGGCACTTAGATGAAGTTGTTTTTCAGCATGATGACTAGAAATTTTGGCACTTACACTTGTCACGGCTATGGCATCACTTTTAGTCCTGCAAAGCATGTCTACTTACTTTGAATCTTATCAGCTTGTTAAAAGTACCATTTCTAGCATCTTAAGTGTTTAAGTAAAACGTTTGTGGGTATCGTGCTGCTAAAACCCTCAGGAGACAAAACTCCTCCACCTAGGAAGACCTAGGGGTTTAAATTTCCTATCTTAACTAAGATCGAGTCTTTTCTTTTTATTTAGTCCTATTTTCCTTTGTTTTGCTCAGGGACTAGTAAAAGATAGGTTTGGGGGTATATGTTCAGTCATTAATTCTGCATCATTTTGATGTCACTTAGTACCTCATTTACATGTCTTTTGAATAACTACATGCCATCCATAATAGAAAATGGTAAATCTTGTGAGACTTTTGTAAATTTGGAAAGATAGGTATATTCCGAGAACAATGCAAAAAGAATGGCTCAAATTGGAATTATAACGAAAGAGATGTCTCAAGTTCAAGTTCAGGCCCTGAAAAGGTCCAAAATCGAACCCTGGAACAGGCTCGGCACATGACGAGACCAGCCAGGATGAACCCTACAATTGCGCCCTAATCGGAGTCCCTAAAGAGCCTCAGCCAAGCCTTGAATTCCGCTGTAAACCTGCTGCGCCCTAATTCAGGTCAGGTTAGGCCAAAATTTGTCAAGGTCTAGAACTCGTTGGAACAAAGCGAGACACTAGCGAGATTTGGATCTTAGATGTGTTAGCAAGCTAAGGAAGCCTGAAGGCGCGCCTGAAATGCCAATGACACGTCTGCGTCTCATTTGCGCCCTAAAGACCCGTTTGCGCCATAATTAGGGCTTAATTTTGCGATCACCCTCTTCTTTCAATCTTTGAGCGAGACAAAGCCCATAACTCACCTAGTTAAATGGAAGTCCCAGACGTGGTTTGTCCCAGTTAGATTGGTCGATGACATGTTGAGTTCTTGAAAGTCCAAATTTGAGGTTCTTAGAGCCCAGAATCTGGCCTAGCCGTGTTTGAAGCATTCAGGAGTGATCAGGCCCAGTTCTTGACATCCAAACAACCTCCAGAAGATTCCAGAAGCTGGCTTGGCATGCAAGAGAGCTCAGAAGATTTCATCATAAGTCTTGTCGCAAAAGCCTATTCCAAGTCCAACAAGGATTACCTTTTTGAGTCCTTTTTCATTCCTAACTAGGATAGCAGTTCTGATTCAGTTCATTAGGTTTTTGTCCTAGATTATCTCCTAATTTGTAGAGGTTTAGAGGCCCTATTTAAAGGACCAAAGTACTCATGGGTGAGGACCTCTAGACACCCTAGCCGCAAGACACATTGTAATTCAATTTTCAATTTTAAACACTTTAGTTTTTCGGCTTGTGAGAAAGTTGTGCGTGAAGCATTGGAGGAGCAAGCCTTGGCTTGGTCTTCTGATGTGCCTCATCCTCAATAATCTCCTTTGTATGTTTACTTTTATTGCCTTTATATTATGATGCCATTATGTTTGTTTTAATTTCAGTCATGCTTGAGTAGTCTCTTTTAGGATTAGGGCTGCTTGAAGCCCTAGCCATGTTAGTTCGATAATCAGATTTTGGCTCTAGATTTATATTGCTATGAATGCTGAATAAGTTGGATTATTGAGCTTAATGAACTTAATTTACGCCTATAAGATTAGCTACCTTGTTTGCATATAATTATTGATGTAATTGCTTGATAGACCACTATATCATCTTGTGATGTGTTGCATCATGGGTAAGTGGAGGGACACCTATTCGTAATATTCGTAATCTAAACTCATGACAACCTAGGACTGTAAATCACTTTTCTAGGGGTAGTGTGTGTCATTACATTCTCTTTGTACTTCATGCATCATCTTAACTGGTAGGTGATAGATGTTCTAAGGTACTCATCCGGCCTAGAATATGCTAAGTAAGAGGGAATAATATATGTGGAGTGGGCCTTAGTCGGACCTTTGCATGGGCACCTAATTCAGAGAATTCATAGTAATTAGGTCAAGAAAATCTGGTTAAGAACTTGAATTGGTTAGGGTAGATAGTAAGCCTTAATTCACCTTAGTTATTAATTTCGTTCAATCTATCATTCTTGCATTTTAATTTCTTGCACTTTTCATTGTTTGTTTTAATTTTCAGAATTGCAAAAGCTTAAACCCCCTATTTGAGTCTTGTTTTCTTTCTTGCATCATAAGTCATTGTTTAGGTCTAATTAGGAGTCTTTGCCGTGTCTAGTGTCCGTGCATATCCAAAGTAGTGTGACTCTAAGTCTTGGCGTGTTCCTTGTTTTGTTTTAGTATTTGTGTATCTTTTTATTTGAGCTAATGAAATCTGAACTTAACTAGAATCAATCGTTGAACAAGTCCTCGAGGGATCGACCTTTGCTTATCATTATACTATCTCAATCAATTTTGTGCACTTGCAAATATATAACTGTTGATAATAGAGTTCATATTTACTGTGGTCTTTATTTTTACTACCACTTGGTTTGATTATTTTGTTTGCCTTGGTAGATTGATTCACTACTTTAATTGCGTTGATCTTTATTTTTACTACCACTTGGTAGATTATTATTGTCCTTCTTTTGGAACCTACGAGCACAAGGTAAGTCAACAACATTACTAACAAGTGGATTACTAAAAGTAACTTTAGACTTTGAATTTAAAGGCAAAGAGGGTTTAGAAAGCTCATTATGTGTCGTGTCATGGCCATTTAGGGCTGGCCGAGAAGGTGGCTTCGGAGGAAGCTCTCGAACTTGTCATGCAGCCAGCACTGCGCCTAGTCCTGCGGTGTGTCCTAAAATTGGCACTGCGCCTGGAATTGGCCCTACAGCTGTGCCTGAACTGCGCTCTAAAACTGGCTCTGCGGTGCGCCCTAAAACTAGCTATGCGCCTGATTTTGGAGTTACGCCTACGCCTAATGAGTCTTGATCTTGCCCTTGGCCTTGCAAGGGATGTTGCAGCTCTTTTCCACTTCATAGTTGAATGGCATTGGCAGTGGCCTTAAGGTAGGTGTTTTTGGGATTAATTTGTACTTGGATAGGGATTTGGGGTCCAGGGTCCAATCGGTTGAGTTGGCTTGCCATTTGCCCTAATTGGTTTTCAATGGCAGTTATGGCACGATTATTGTGAGCCAAATGGTTCCTTGTCTCCTATTGAAAGGCAGTGGTGCTTTGGATCATGGTTTGCATCATGGTCTGAGTGGCATGCATCAAGTTTTCAAGTGACTTGCCTCCCACAGCATGATTTGCTTGAGGTGGAAGTTGAGTGGCTTGGTGAGAAACTAGAGGGGCCACGACATGCCCTTGGAATCCAGGAGGTGCATTGGGATTTCGAACATTCTGATTGTTGTTCCACTTGAAATTTGGATGGTTCGTCCATCCAGGATTGTAAGTGTTTGAGTAAGGGTCATTACGTGGCCTCATGCCATCATTAAACTTTCCAATGTAATTGGCATCTTCAACCATGGGACAAGTTTGAGAGTCATGTCCTTGAACTGAGCAGACATCACATGTCATGGTGGCCTTGGTCTTGTTGTCACATAGCTATTTAACCATGGCCATGAGTTGGGCTATGGTGTCATCCTTCTACTCACTCCACTAAGTGTTCGGGATTGTTGCCCTCTATATGTAACTATTTCTCCCATTGAGCAATGTTCTCAAAGGCTTCCCTAGCTTCCTCAGCTGTACTATCCAAGACTCCCTTGGATTGAGAGTTCACCATCACTCTATCACTTGTCTTCAATCCACCATAGAAGTACAACATCAAGCGAAAATCATCAATGTTGTGATGAGGGCATGCCTGAATCATCTGATTGAACATTTCCCAAAACTCATATAAAGGTTCATCCTTAGCTTGCTGGGGTGCCATCATTTCAGTCTTAAGTTTGTTGGCCTTCGCCACGGGGTAGTATTGGGTGAGAAACTTGGAGGACAAGTCTCTCCAAGATGTAATGGATGCCGGTACAAGTGAGTGGAACCGTGCACTTTGTCCTTCAGGCTGAAATGGAATAGAGTCAATTTGATTTCAACTTCAATCATTCCATTCATTCTTAAAGTGGAACACACTTCCACAAACTCCTTGATGTGCAAATGACGGTCTTCACCCGAGAGGCCATGGAACATAGGGAGCAGGTGGATTGTCCTTAATTTGAGCTCAAATTTTTCCACCGTGGAGGTGGGAAACACTATGGGGAATTGATCTTCACTCACATGGGGAGTAGCAGATTCCTTGAACAGCCATGGGGGTGGATTGGCAAGGGCACGTTCCTCAGCCATTCTAAGAGGAGATGGTGGTGGACTTGGATGAAGGGAACCTTGAACATAAGATAAGGCAGATGATGGAACTGAAAAAAAAGACTAACTTAGAACAATCTAAAAAAAAGACACCGTTGAGGGACCAGTCCCTGGCATCGGTGCCAAAAACCTTGTTGGAAGAAAAGAACAACAATAAAGCAATACTAATCTTAACAATTAAAACCTAGCAAGTGCACTAATCAATAGGTAGAATAGCAGTACAAGCAAGGGTAGAATGCCATAAGGACTTGACTCAACAATGTAGCTCAATGAAATAGATTGCTTAGCTCACAAGTTAGGTACTCAAAACAAAAAGTACATACCCTAAGTAGATATGCAAGACTCTAAACAAAGACACTAAACAAGACACGGACAAATATGGGGGTTTGAGTTGAAAGATGCTGTGAAATAAAGAAACTTGTAATGCATGAAAACAGTAAATAAGCAAGGGTTGTAATAATGTAAAGGATAAGTTAAGGCAGTCCTTATCCACACCCAACCACAACGATTTCCAACTTCGTTTGCAAGGGTCAATTATCATGTTTGTTACTTGGTCTAGTGCCCGTGCAAGAGGTCTCTTAAGCCCACTCTTATATACTTTATCTCTTCTTATTTAGTATGTCTAAAGCCTCACGGGTACCTAAGACGTCTATCAAATTATGTTTAACTTAGCTTCACGGGTACCAAATTAATCACAAAGAGAAGCATTAATTCCAATGGATCTGAGCACTACACTAACTCTAGAAATTGCATGGAAATTCTAGGAATGTCATGAGTCAAATTGAAGGTCATTTCTTAATGTAACCTTTTGATGCAAGTCATCTATAATTTATGCAATTAAAGTGATCAAGTTTAAGAACATAAAAGAATAACAATTTAAGTAGTAATTCAACACACCAAGGCAAACACAATAATCAAACCAAGCGCCAAAACCAAGTTAAGAAGTTGTCATAGCTAGGGCTTCAAGATCGGCCCTAACTTCAAAGAAACTACTTGCTACGCATAATGAAAACCATAAGAATAAATTTTATTGAAGAAAGAGTTGAAAGATTAAACCCAAAAAGTACTCCTAAGGACAACTTCAAGCACGGCTTCAAGTAATCCTTCAATAACAAATCATGGACTCTGTGAACAAGCCTCACGAACAAGCTCTCATAACAAAAGTAAAGTGCGTCTGAAAAGTATGTAAAAAGTGGTGTAAAAAGGTATGTCTAAAACAATGGACAAGGCCTCCTTTTATAGGGAAGGGCCAAGCCTTGTCCTACAAGGATTCGAAATAGAAACCTAGTCTAGTGAGTTCTAGAACTTCTATTACATTGATGAATGGATAATTAAACCCTAAAAAAATGGAAAACCAATGCGGACACGAGTTGGTCGGTGGGAATGCAAGTTGGCACTTGGGCAGCCAGTTGTCTCGGGCAGGAACCTAGGGTAGGCCATGAAAGTCAGTGGCCCGCGCCTTGGGATGTCTCAGCGGCGCCTTGCCACGCCCTAGCATGTTTTTGGCTTCGATATGGACCAAGAGGTCTGAAAATACTTCAAGGCTCGTCGGATGGCTGAAGGATGGCTAATGTCTCATTTTGGCTTAATCGGAAAATGTCAAAGACATGTCCTGAAGGCACACCCTAATCTGTCTGTCGAGAAATATCGACACTATTTTAGGCGCAATCTTGGCCCTAGATAAGGCACGCCTTGGGCACTCGAGGGCACCCCTTGGCGTGGCTCTTGGTCTCGAATAGGATGACTTGGGACGTGTTAGGGACATGTCCAGGCCTAAATTCCAGACATGTCAAGGAAATGTCTTTGACCCGATTCTTGGCATGATGAAGGCATAACATGGACTCGATCTGGCTAGTCTTTGGACACGGTTCTGCGACCCGAATGGCCTGATTCTCGGTACTGGAACTTGGCACTAAATGAAGCACCTGGACATGTCCTTAGACATGTCAGGACTCGTTTGGCCAATGTAGGACCCGATATGGATTTGAGGACATCTCTTTCATCTTAACTCCAATTTGAACCATTCTTTGTACATTATTCTTATAATTGAGTTATCTTTCTAATTTATGCACCTGTCTCACAAAAGCATCACTTTCTACTGTGGATGACATGAATTTAGGCAAAAGACAAATAAATGGGCCAAATATGACATGAAATATGTGTAGAATTTGTGCCTTAACAATAGTGCTTGTACCTCTATTGCAATCGTGTCCACATTCATCCAAACGTATATTGCGATCTAATATTAGTCAAAATGGGTCAACTTCCTCTTACCATGAAGTTATTCTTCCTATACTGAATAATCAAAGCCTTCGCTAGTAGAATATTTTCCTACTTTAGAAGAGGATGCCAGGAATACAAGTATGCACGAAATTCCTATACATTCCCTTAACTAACTTTATACTCTGTCATATGTAGTGCCCATTCTTTATACTTTATACTTATTAGTTCATGATTTTAGTTTTTGTATAGAAGGGGGATAATTAGACTAGACAATGCTTGTGCAGTTTTTATTAACATTTTTTTTTATTTTCATGTGTAGTTTTTCAACTAAATATAATGTTTATGAATGATGAGATAAAGAATTTAAAAAACGTACCACAAACAGATAGAGAACAATTTGTTGAAGTTCTGATGATTAGATTTATGAGATAGGGATGCCAAAATTTGGCTGTCCACCTAGGTCAAGCTATATACGGGGCTTAGTGATACATCCCAACCCGGAAATCCACCTGGATAACGGAATCAAAGGGTGCTAGCCGACACCTAGACAGTCGAGTCCCGGTAATTAAAGCCAAATTAAAATGCTTCGTTTTAAGAAGCCAGGAGAAAGGTATATAGCAAACTGTTCCACCACACAACAGCTGAAACTCAGAGCATTTTTAAATACAATTGATGATCATCATTAACGTACTAACTGCTAAGAGCCGATTACCACCTTTCTTACACACACCATTGTGTTGTGTCAGAGCTGTCACTATAGGCTTCCTCCCCGATTCCATGAAGTTTTCTCTGGAAACCTAAGGGCCGCAAAATAGAAAGGTGAGTGGACCTTAATAGTATTTCAATGAAAAACAGTTTCTAAAACATATAATAACCCCTCAGCAAGTAAAACATCAGTAAAATACTATATGATATAGTATAGCACGTAAAACGAGGTATAATGTTAAAATAAAAATATAATATCCTAACAACCCTGCAGGGTTGACATCCAACACTTTACAAGAATACAAACAAAATCAAGTACATGTAAAGTTATACAACTACACGTACTAAAACTTATTGATAAATATTTCAATGTAGAAGATGACACATCTACATTAATGTCGTAACTACAATCATCTCGATGTCGTCGTCTCTCTATGAACACTCTCGGTAATATCGAACGTCGCATTCATTCGTATAGCTCATACACTCAACAATCAGGGCCGAAACCCACTCAATGTACGCTGAATCTCAATAATAAATGTACCCTCCGATACCTCAACACTCTGGTCACCTCATGTGACAATAATCATCAAATGTATCCCAATGGCTCTATTGTCGCACAAGTCACACACATGTGACTAGAGTGGTGTCTTCGCTCGTACCACGATCACGTGAAGGACTTGGTGCAAGCACCATCACCACATGTCCCCATAGGAGCTTTGGGACAAGACTGACACTATTTAACTAGTATAGAGCGAGCGCAAGTGAATGGTCACGTGGAGGACTGGTATGTGGCCTATAGTTATGTACGACACCAGCGACTACCAAATGGGCATACCAATCATCAAATCATGTGCTAGGTCGGCAAATCCCTCGGCAGTAGCACCTCAATCATAAATCACATACTAGGCTGGAAAATCCCTCGGTAGTAGCATCTCATTCATATCTTATGTTCTAGACCGGCATATCCGTCAGCAGTAGCACCTCATTCATAACACTAGTCTTTTTCGATCATAGTAATCATACGCATCAATATCTCTCCGCGACTCGCAACCTAGTATCGCATCGTGACTCTCGAACACACTGACTACACATAGGCTAACATCCTCAACTACGCAATCAAACAAATGTCGAGCCCTAAAGCTAACCCAGGGCATAGTCTATGATTCCTAGCATCAAAACCAGGCATGCAACAATACAATCCATAGAACTACCCCAAACACATCAGTATATATATATATATATATATATATAACATGCAATTATGAGTTTAGGGAAGGACGTCCACTCACAGTGCGTTAGGGAGTAGTCACCCAACAAGATTAACCGTTGCACGCACTTCGAGGTGCTTATTCTCAAAAAATTCCGCCATCTACTTCTCGATTTGTGAGGTCCTTTGTAGTTTCCACAACCGTTACACCTACCAAAAGTGGCGATTAGGATCAATAAACAATAATTTAACTCCTTAAACCCGGGTTCCTAACCCCTGTGGGTGACCACACTTCCCAAAATGGTCCCAAACTAACTTAGAATGCCCAAAACGGCACTAAAACGACCTTAAATGGACCCAAAACCAGTAAAAACAACTCGAAACTATCAGTAAAAGTCAACATAAAAAGTTAACGGTCAATAGTCAACGTGACGGAATATTCCATCAATCCTTACGGAATATTCCATCGCCGTTACGGAATATTCCATCAATCCTAACGGAATATTCCATCGCTGACGATGTCGGAATATTTCGTTAGTCAACGACTGATCAAAACCAAAACAAGACAGCAGCCGAACCGCCGCCGGTGCGGTGGCCTGAGTTCACCAGAATCCTCCGTTTTTTGCCGAATTTTCAACCTTTTCTAACTTCTTTGTTTTTCAACGATTTTTCACAATCTACTAGTCTAAATTCATCTACTCAAGCCCAAGAATCCAAAAATAAAGTCCAAAGTTCGAAATCTTACTTCGGTTGGCTGGATAATGGTTGGAAAGCTTCAGGTCAACCTTTGGCCAACGAACTGCCGCCTACGGTGGTCCTCAAGGTCCATTTAGGGTACCAATGGACTCGTCGGGTTGAGAAGAAGAGATTGGTAGCTTTGGTTTGGGTCGAAACGAGTAGAAAAAAGGCCAATGATGATGGTGCAGGTGGAGGTAGCGCGGGAGTAGAGAGAAGGAGGAGAAAGTGGGTGAGGTATGACCAATCAGATGAGGAGAGAGATATTCCCCTATTTATAGTTTTGGATTTTTCCAAAATTACCAATACGTCCCGACAGTTTTAGACCGCAACTTCCTTGCACGGACTCCGATGTTTTAGTGTCGCCTGTCTACGTACTCTTGAGTTCGAGATCTACATAACGATACAAGAAAAACTTCCAAAAGTGTCCTCGATCGAAAATTGACTCCCAATTCCTCTAAATTCTCAAGGGCAAAATTGTCCTTTTGCAAAATTCTAATTTATAATCACGATCCACTAACCCTTTTTGGACCCTTAACTAAAGCCCATCTCGAGCATAGCCCAATATCGCACGTTTGATCCTACCCGAGGCTACAGGTTATTTAATTAATTAAATTTCCAATTTTTTCTTTTCCAAGACGTGTTGTAACACTTAGGAGCAGGCCCATATCCTAATAATTGGAAATCTGCACATTATAATCGTGTCCAAATTGAGGAGGCTACAAGGAGGGCAGAGGAGGTAACTCAAATGGTTGAAAATGCAGAGAAAATGTGTATGCTTCTAGGTGAGGAGTTAGAGGTTGTGAAGCATAGTGTTATGTTTCTATAGAAACTTATGGAACGTTTATTCTAGGTATAATTGACTCGTTGCTGGTTGGTATAGTAAATTAGCCTAAATTAATCTAATTATTAGCTAGTGATAATGGGGATGGTTTTCCATAGGAATTAGGAGAGTCTAATTAGCATAATTGGGGGCTGAAATTAGGAATTAGGAAATGCTAATTAACTACAACAACTATAAAAAAACCATATGCAAAAATGCAAAGTCTGGTTCTCGTGTGGTGGTCAAATTATTCGGGGTCTTTTATTTTCCTTCTGATTTATGGTATTCTTGTTGCGTAACTTGGCTTTGTGGCAGGGTTATATATGTGCTGATGGAGAGACCTACGACACCATTAGAAGAATAGATTAAGCACTGCTTGCTTTTTGGGTTGTCTAACTCTTAATGTTATTATGTATTTGTTCCTGGAATTTCTAGAAATGCATCAGGCTGTTATAATATATGGAATTTTTAGAAATACGTCAGGCTGTTATATATAAATGAAAAAGGGGCTTACTGGATAAAATAGAAGAATTCTTCTATAAGGGAACGGATTATCTCAACGATTTGAGGAATGAGGTAATAATTTATATAACATGATAAAATATAAATAATATGAAAAATGATTAAAAATATGAATAAGAAAATGATTGACAAATTGTTGTTACTTAAAACCTTATGTGACTGAAATTACTTCTTTTACTGATATGAAACTTTTGAAATCTTACATGAGAAATTACTAAAGAAGAGCTTATTGAAGATCTTCTGAAATTTTAAGAAATCTCTAAAATAGAATATGAAAATAAAACTGGGAAGAGGAAAAGTGTTTTGCAATGGAGAATGGGCTCTTTTTATATAGGCAGAGGCACCAAGACATGACATGATTGTGATTTACTGTGGCCGAAAGTTGGTTTGTCTTTTATTGTGGCCGAAAGCAAGTTTTTCCAAAGGGGCAGCGGCAGCACTATTTATGAATAGTACTTTGTAGGGAAATTGTAGTAGCACGAGACTGGAATTGTTGGTGCATAGTGACTTGTTGACTGTAGCAGCACGAGACTAGAACTGTTGATGAAAAGTGTCTTGTTGCTTTAATCAAATATCATTTAGGTCGTAAGGTTCATAAGGATCTTGACTGTCTTGAAAATCTAACCAAAGAATCTTCTTCTTTTCCTTGGAGGCAAATGACTTTTTACTGGACGATGGAATATCAGCAGTGGCTTGATTTCCCAAGGGGGAGGAAGAGGTTGACTGGTGGCTGGAAGATGAGGATGACTGTGCAGCGCTTTTATCATCTTCATTATCATTATCTTCGCCCATCTGTGTTGCACGAATCATAATCATTCTAGCCATCTCTTTTAGCTCAGCGGGAGATTTGTCCTCAAGAGAAAGGGTTGAGGAGGAAGAGGTGATAGACTTTTGAGGTGGGACTGTTGACTCTTTCTTGACTGTCTTCTTTGTAACTGCAAACTCTTGATGAACCTGGGAGATGATGCGATCATGGTTGAATCTATCCCACCATTTAACTGAAAAATGGTGGACGAGTATGTCTTGACAAATCTCATAGCACCACTTAAGAATCCACGGAACTTTATACTTAGCCATGAAGTGTAACAGGAGTGGAAATTCGTGATCTTCATCACTGAATGGTTGGTTTTCACTAAAATATTTGACTGTGTCCTAAAGACTTGGTGATAGAATCTTGAGCATTGGTCCATAATCAGACTACCATTTTAAGAACCACTTTGGAAATTTACCTTTGAATTTACTGTCGAAATTGATAAACCAGGAGTGACTGAATTTTTCCGTTTGATGGAGGAACAGTTTACTCCAAGCATCAATATAATCAAAATAGGTCAATGGGGTATCAGAATTTGGAAGCTCTTGTCAATCATAGGGAGGATGTTTCCATTGAGACAAGCTAACTATTTTCAGAATGTAAATAGAATTGTAAAGGGTTGTACTGGGGTCATTTTTGTCAGTAATCGGCTTAAGGTGGATGGAAGCTGTATGGAGGAGGATCTCCATATAAAATTTAATTGACTTTTTTGGGTGAACTGGGGCGAAATGCCAATTTGGTGGATAAATATTTTTGGCTATTGACTCTGGGGATTTTAGTTGACTAAGAGAGGGTTCAATGAAAAAAAGATTGTTGCTTAGATCTTTGGGAAAATATTGTGAAGATTGGGGATATGGAATTGGGTTTGACTGAGGTCTTACTAGAGACTGAAAATGGTCATAACTCGATACAAGGGCTGATTGATAATTAGGCTTGATGTGCCCCAAGGTGGATCCTAGGGCAGTGTAGTGATTTCTAATAGGAATAGGATGATGACTAGAGTAAGGGATTAAGGATGATGGAGTGAAAGACTCCTGTTTTACTGGTGTTAAAGAGGCGGGGAGCCTCTTTGCTGACTACTTGTCTAGTGTTTTTTCATACATGTTTACTCTGCAAGAATTCTCGAGTTAGAAAATCAGGAATGCAATTATCACTTCCTCTTAAATACCATATTTCAAAATCAAAAATACTTAAAATAGCTTGCCACCGTGCAAAAATTTGTTTAAAGGCAACATTTTGAACATCTTTTTCAAGAACATGTTTTGCACTTTTACAATCGACTCTTACCAAAAATTGTTGGTTTATTAAGTCATCTTGAAACTTTGAAATGCATAATACTATAGATAAAATTTCTTTTTTAATAGTACTATAATTTCTTTGTGACTGGTTCCAAATGCCTGAATAGAATCGAACAATTTGTTCAGGTTGATCTCGGGTGACATTCTGCTTGAGGATGCCCCCATAACCAACATTAGAAGCATCAGTTTCAACAATTTTGGAGGACCTGGCTGAAGGAATACCAAGACAAGGAAGTGTCTTGACATGTTGTTTGATTTGTTTGACTATGTTGGTATGAGTAAGTGTCCAGGCAAGAGGATTGCTCTGGAGACGATCAAATAAAGGTTTACATTGTTTTTTGAGGTCTTGATAGAAATCTGAAACATAATTGAGTGATCCTAGAAACCTTTGAAGTTGACTTTTGTCAAGAATTTCATTTGGGAATTTATCAGCAAATTTGATAACACGGGTAATTGGGCTGACTGTGGATTGGACTATATTGAAACCAAGGAATCTTACTTTGGTTTGAAATAATTTAACCTTTGAAGCGGAGACGACTAAACTATTTTTTTGGACAATTTCTAAGAATTTGCTGAGGTGTTTCCAATGTTGTTCTATGGACTGTGAGAAAATAAGGACATCATCTATGTAGACAATAGAAAATTCACTATATGGGTTGAATATTTCATTCATTATGTTATGGTATTCACTAGGTGCATTCTTAAGGCCGAATGGCATTACATTCCATTCGTAATGGCCAAATGGGGTTACAAAGGCAATTTTATACCTATCACTCTCATGGATTTGAATTTGCCAAAATCCACTCTTCATGTCAAATTTTGAAAAGATGACCGCATTTCCTAATCAGTTGACTATATCTCTTTTATTAGGGATTGGGTACCTAATCCATTCAAGTACTGAATTAAGAGGCTTGTAATTGATGACTAGTCTGGGAACTCCTCTTTCTAATTCTACTTGCTTTTGAACATAGAATGCAGAGCATGACCATAGGGATTTACTTTTCCTGATTATTCCTTTATTGAGTAGCTCATTAATCTCTTTTTGCAAAATTCAATTATTTCTTGACGCATTTGTATCGACCTTCCTTGTGTAGGTATTTTATTTTCACTGAAATCTTTAACAGAGGGAAGACGTACTATATGTTTTTTCCTATGCCAGAAAGCATTAGGGAGATCAGCATAGACTTTGCTTTTAATACTTTCTTCAAACTTCTGAATTTTAGATTGAAGAGCTCCTTGTTTTAATTGATCTTCAATTCTTTTAAATTTAATTTATTCTTCAAGAAAGGATAAAAGTTTGGTTTTACAATTAATTAAACTGATTGTTTGTGATATAGAATCTTTTTGGAAGGCTTTTACTGTTTGGATAGTAGGATTAACAAGAAATTTGAATGTGACTTTTTGATGCATTGAGTAGTTATTTCATCATAATTTGTTGTGAAATGATATAATAATGTGATGAATGGGAGTCCTAGAATCATTTGATCACTTATATTCCTAAGTAAGACAAATGGTGTCTTAAAATATCTTCGCAAATATGGGCCTTTGGAATTTCGTACTTAAGTTCCATTTTACTACCATTTGTAGATTTTAAGGATTGGGTTGATTTCTTATAATATTTTGTTGGGATTAACACTTCCTGAAGACAATTGAGATCTGCACCTGAATCTACAAGGGCTATAGTTGTTAACTCAAAATCTTGAATTACTAATCTGACTATGATGTACCATTTTTTAATGTGAATTTGTTGTATAAGATTTAAGATATTATCATTACTTTGGTGTCTTTCTTCTTCATGGCAAGATTGTTCAACTTTAAAATTATTTGTTCTGATTAACTGAGTTTTTATATCTTGATTTTCAATTTTTAACTGTTTGATATCTTCTTTAACCTTGTTGACGTCTCTGATTGTAAATCTTGAATGGTGACTTCTTTTTTCGCTTTGTTGAATTTGTCAAAGGTTGTACTAAGGCTTATTTTGGCGGATGGTCTTTTAATTTGATCTTGTTGTTGTTCATTCCGGAGAATAACTCTTCTTAATTTTTTTATGTATTCTGACTTTAAATCTGGGTTGTCAATTTTCCCAATTAAATTTATTAACATTCTCTAGTAGTAAAACTGGATTATCATCAAAACCTTCTTCTTCTATAATAAAAGTGGAACAAATGATAAAAAGACTTAACTTTATCCTAGTCAAAAGATCCACAAAAAAATTTACAAGTAATAGATATACACAGTCAAGAATCAGAAAGCACGAATTCTTCTGAATCTGAATATAGTAACATTAGTAAAATTGAAAATGCATTTAAAAATCTTGAACTAAAAAGAATATCTACCAAAGTAAACCCAACCAGTTTTACCAAATATAGACCAACACCTCCAGATATTCAACATGAAGAACGAATATTTCAAAATCAATTTACGGTATCCTCTGATAAACTCTATGAATGGAATATAGATGGTTTATCTGAGCAAGAAATATTAAATAAGTTACAACATATGTCAATGGTTGCTAACAGTTATGTTACCAATCACAATCTCAGTCAACCAAAGATCCTTGACCTCTTTATTACCGGATTTTCCGGAACCCTTCGTGCTTGGTGGGAAAAACACCTCACTGAGAAGTCAAGACAGGATATCATGCATTCTGTACTACACGATGAGGAAGGCCTCCCAGACTTTGATGAAAGAATTGGGGCAAGAATTCCTGATGCAGTTAACACTTTACTACTCATAATAATAGAACATTTCATAGGAACCCCAAGTAATGTCACTACTAAAATTCATGATCAACTCAGTAATCTCATATGTCCAACATTGAGTGACTTTACGTGGTATAAAGATGTCTTCATATCAAGAGTAATGCTAAGAGATGATAGTAATCAATCTTTCTAGAAAGAAAAATTTATTAATGGTTTACCAAATCTATTTGCTCACAAAATCAGACAAGTCCTAAGTAATGAGCAAGGTCAAATTGATTATGAAAAATTTACTTACGGAAACATAGTAAGTGTAATTCAAAAAGAAGGATTAAAAATGTGCATTGACATGAAAATAAGTAGGCAAATTAATATTGATAAAAGAAAAGCAAAATATGAGTTAGGAAATTTCTGTGAACAATATGGCTTACCTCCCATTCCACCTTCACGAAAGAATAAACATATTTATGAAAGAAAATATAAATTCAGTAATAAAAAATATTATAAGCCTTATAAAAAACAATAAATTCCAGACTGATAAATTTTACGAGAAAAGACCAAGAAAACATTGGCCAAATGAGTAAAAAAACTGGTTACCAAAGTCACGTACAGACAAACAAAAAGCCAGATGCTATAAGTGTCAAAAGCCTGATCATTTTGAAAATAATTGCCTAGTTAAGAACAAGATTAACCAGTTAAAAATCACTGGTGAAGAAAAAGAAGGCTTAATTCGGGTCTTAGAATTAAGAAATACTTGATTCCAGTGAAGAAATCCTTTCTGAGTCAGATTCTAGTAATCAAACATATACAAATGATGAGATGTCCAGTTCTCCAGGGATTAAAATAGGTTGTCAAGATAATTGTTGTAAAACAGTCAATGTCCTTAACAAACAAGAAGAATTGTTAATAGATTTAATTGGGAAAATTGACAACCCAGATTTAAAATCGGAATACTTAAAAAAATTAAGATGAGCTATTCTCCGGAATGAACAAGAACAAGATCAAGTTAAAAGACCCTCCCCCAAAATAAGCCTTAGTACCACCTTAGACAGATTCAACAAAGCGAAGAAAGAAGTCACCATTCAAGATTTACAATCAGAGGTCAACAAGATTCAAGAAGATATCAAACAGTTAAAAATTGAAAATCAAGATATAAAAACTCAGTTAATCATAACAAATAAATCTAATAAGTTGTCCAGAATTGCCTTCCATGTTAAGATAGAAGATATCATGATTTGTGGAATGAGGTAATAATATACCCAGGGGCTTACTGGATCTAATTTAGGTATTCAGGATACCTAAAACTTAGGAAAATGAGTCGACTATTTAGATCTAATTTATCAACTAGCTCTAGATCTAGTTTGTCAAATTTAACAAGAATCCCAGATATAGTTAATGAAGAACAAGTAACATATGATGGTAGTGAAGAAGTAAACTTCCATGACTGGAATATACCCAAAATTCCAACTAGTGAAATTTATAAGAAAATATGGTCAATTTCCTCATTTAAAAGTGAACATCATGTTAAAACAGTGGAACAAGTTTATGCTTTAAGTAAAGAACATGAAACTTTTCAATTATTTAATGATGAGTCCCTGAGAAAACATAGGAAAGATGGTCACAACTTCCTACACATAGGCCTAGTCCAAGTAGCAGTCAAGCCACTAACAAGATTAGGTCTTAATGCTTTAGTTTTATTATGTCTTCGAGATGTACAATTCACTAACTTTGGTGATAGCACTCTTGAAATGATAGAGTCCAAGTTTGTGTTATGGACCAATCCACTTTGATTGTTATCCAGATTTCACAATAAGTTTCTCTGATCCCCATGTCTTAAAAGCTTTAACATCAAATATTAAAACTTCAGGATTTCATATACTTGAAGGTAGTAAACCCTTAGCTTTAATATTCCAAATTTATTACAAGACCACAGGAACACACATGAATTTCCAAGCTCTTAATAAAAGTCCAAAAGATCAAACTTTACTCATACAAAGTAGCCAACAAAGTTCAAGAATAAGAGTCCCCCAGACGATCAATTAGTCGAATGTTAACCTCCCCACTGAATGGTCATTAGCAAATGAAAATCAACCACTCAATATACAAAGAAACTTACAAGTTTTCATGACATTCAACAATACTTAGATGGCACAGTTAAAATCAGATTTCATAGTCAAAAACCCAAGTCTAGCGTCCAACTCAGAGATGTAGAAGAAACATCATCTTCCACAAGAGTTGACCCTACCAGACGTTCTTTTGCTAGATCTGCATCTACTATGACTGAATCCACAAGAGAAAATGAAATCAATCAAGAGCTAAAAACACTTAAAGTTAAAAGGTGTCCAAACCAAGTCTCAAGTTAGCTATGGTACTTATAAAGAACCAACTTCACCAACCAGTCAGATTTTGAGTCAACTCTCAATTGTTAACAATGACAAAACCATTTAAAATTAATTGGAAAATACTAAATCAAGATATTGAGTCAATTAAAAACATTGAACGAATAAATTCTTTTAGGCAAAGATTTAATCCATATGAAAAAGAAAATATATTTCAAAATTGGGAAAAGTTAATGAGACAAAGCCAAACTAATATATTCTTCTTCGACTTTGTCGAGAAACATTGCCAAGAAGTTAATAACTTAAAAGTAATTACTAAAGAACAATGAACAAAAGAAGATTCAACCCAAATAACCTCTAGTCACCCTCCTCCAGAGACAATCATACTTGACATCAATAAAGTCAAAGTAGTAGCCTCCCAATTTAAAGTCGCTACACAAGAAACAAGTCAAGATTTTAAAAACTAATCGAACAAAAAAACTATACGAATCAAAGTTTAATAGCCCTAGGAAAACAGTTAGATAAAATTGAAACAAAAATGGTCAAACCACTAATTGAAGAAACAATTCCAAAACCCAAACGAGAATCACCTTTATTAACATTCTCTAGTAGTAAAACTGGATTACCATTCAAACCTTCTTCTTCTATAATAAAAGTGGAACAAATGATAAAAAGACTTAACTTTATCCTAGTCAAAAGATCCACAAAAAAGTTTACAAGTAATAGATATACACAGTCAAGAATCAGAAAGCACGAATTCTTCTGAGTCTGAATATAGTAACATCAGTAAAATTGAAAATGCATTTAAAAATCTTGAACTAAAAAGAATATCTACCAAAGTAAACCCAACCAGTTTTACCAAAAATTGGTATAATAGACCAACACCTCCAGATATTCAACATGAAGAACGAATATTTCAAAATCAATTTACAGTATCCTCTGATAAACTCTATGAATGAAATATAGATGGTTTATCTGAGCAAGAAATATTAAATAATTTACAGCATATGTCAATGGTTGCTAACAGTTATGTTACCAATCATAATACCAGAGATCCTTGACCTCTTTATTACCGGATTTTTTGGAAGCCTTCGTGCTTGGTGGGAAAAGAACCTCTGTAACTACCCAAAAATTTAATTATTGAATTTTCGTAAATTATTTTGCAAAAACACGAATTTATCCTTGGTTGTTAAGGGGCGTGAAAGTCAACTTTTGTTTCGAGACACTTTTAGTTGTGTTTCGGATACCATTGTGTAGGTCTCGAACTCACGAGTTCGTAGACAGACGACACTCGGGAAACAGAGTTCGTGTGCGAAAGATGCAGGTCTAGATTATCAGGGGCATTTTGGTAATTTGGTAGGGGTAGATATTTTTAACCCCTAAAAACCATTTGATCTTATCATCATCTTCAGTTTTCACTTTCTCTCTGGACCCTCCCCCTCTGAACCCGTGTGACCCAAAAACACCAAAAAAAAACCCAAAATTTGAACTTTAATTCAAGGCCATGTCTCCTATGTTGGTGGAACAAATCGGAATCTTCTCCTTCCCACAAGCACAACCGTACAAACAATCGGAGGAGGCACCCACGGGAGACGCCGGACCGAGGAAGGGAAAAACCAGAAAGTTCGAATCGATTTTTTGGCCAACACAGGTACGAGTTTGGTGTTGTGAGGTTATTTTTCAATTCCTGGGTTCGAGTAGATAGATTTAGACGTAAAATTTGTGAAAAATGGTTGAGTTTTGAAGAAGTTAGGAAAAAGCTCAAGTCGGCCGGAAATGGCGAATTCTGGCGACGGTGACGGCGGTGCGGTCGTCTTCTCTAGCGGGACACCGACGACTGGGTCGGGTCAGGTCTAGTTGGGCTGTGTTAGGCCGAGTTGGGCCGGGTCAAGTCGAGTTGAGCCGGGTCAAGCCGAGTTGAGCCGGATCAAGCCGAGTTGGGACGGGCCAAGCCGAGTTGGGTCGAGCCAAGCTGAGTTGGGCGGGTCAGGTCGAGTTGGACCGGGTCAAGCTGAGTTGGGCTGGGTCAGGTCGAGTTGGGCTGGGTCAGGCCGAGTTAGGCTAGGTCAGACCGGGTCAGCACGTGGGTAATGTAGCAAGCGCGGGGTGGCGCATGGCCGGCTCTTGGCGATGTGTGGCCTGCTCTTGGCGGCCCGTGGCATATGGTCTGACCTTATGTCGGCACGTGGGACCGATTTCGGGGTCACGGCGACGCATGGCTAGGGTTATGGGATGTTCCGAATTGGATTTTGGCAGTTTTGAAGCCATAGGAGTTCGTTTATAGCCCCATTTGAGTAATCCCAGTGGTATTGGTTGACCAACGAAGCGGGTTTTGACTCGGAAAGTTAGAGGAGCGGGGATATGTTTTTATCAAGGGTTCCTTGGGGCTGGGGTTTCCTTGAGACGGTACCTTGGATGTGCTGTGAACGGACTAGGGTTCCGGGATTGCATGGGATGCATACTTCTAGGTATTATGTTATACCACGGGGTTCTCCGATGATTGGCATGGAGGATGCCTTTCTCCGCTACATTGTTGAGGGTTCTCCGACTGGCGTTAGAGGGTACGTCTCTGTCAGATCATTGAGGGGTTCTCCGATGTAGGCATTCGAGGGATCCTTCTCCGCCATATTGTTGAGGTCTAAGGTGTGTCACTCGAGGTGCTCAAGATGAGCAGGGATATCGAGTTACCACTCGGGGTGATCAGGATGAGCAGGGATATCGAGTTACCACTCAGGGTGCTCAAGATGAGCAGGGATATCGAGTTACCACTCGGGGTGCTCAAGATGAGCAGGGATATCGAGTTATCACTCGGAGTGCTTAGGATGAGCAGGGATATCGAGTTACCACTTGGGGTGCTCAAGATGAGCAGAGATATCGAGTTACCACTTGGGGTGCTTAGGATGAGCAGGGATATCGAGTTATCACTCGGGGTGCTCAAGAGGAGCAGGGATATCGAGTTATCACTCGGGGGCTCAAGAGGAGCAGGGATATCGAGTACAACTCGGAGTAAGTCATTGAGACTTAATTCAACCAAGTCTGGTTCCTTCATCATTCAGGTCAGTGGGTTGGTGTGGGTGGCGACCCCGATGGACGATTTATTGACGGTTCATAAGGACTGATAAGTCAATGTTCAGCAGTGTCTAACCAACTAACATTTGGTATCAGAGCGTGTTACCTTTTCGGGCCACCACTATTCCGAGGTTTCGGCTGTGATCTGTAAGCTATCCTGCGTCTGACACGTAGGTGTAGTCAGTAAGTACAGAGACGTTCTGTCGAAACCCCTGTAAGGTGTATTTAATATTTCTTAGAATAAAGGGTATTCCCAGCATTAAATTTTGTGGAAAATAAGCTGTCAGACAGGATAAGGGCTTTCCGCGGATTTCGAGGCGAAATTCTGGAAGGGTCCTTACAACCTCACTGAGCAGTCAAGACAGGATATCATGCATTTTGTACTACACGATGAGGAAGGCAATTCATGATCAACTCAGTAATCTCAAATGTCCAACATTGAGTGACTATCAGATGATTAAATAGAGTTTTTATATAACATGATAAACTTAGTAATCTCAGATGTCTAAATGCTGCATATTACTGTCCAAATCAATTGGTCACTAAAATGCTTACATATTAGTGATGAAATGGCCAGTACCTAAAAATATATTAGTTCTAAAATTTAATTAGTGAAAGGACGATTTTGCCCTTATGAAGTAGGGCGTATAGAAGTCACTTTTTGTTTTAAAATACTTTTGGAATTATTTCTTGGACCATTGCGTAGGTCTTGAACTCACCAATTCGTAGACAGGCGACACGTAAAACTCGGAGTTCGTATGAGAAAGTTACAGGTCCAACCCCAAGAAGGGCAATTTGGTAATTTTGAAAAAGTCCCACTTTTAAAATCTGAGAGTTTGTCTTCTCCTCCGACTCTCTCTCTCTTCTCATCAATTTTGAGCCGAAACCACCCCACTTCCACACACGGCAGTTCCGACCGTTTGAGCTAACAAGACCACCACCATCTTCTTCCTCTCTTCGAGACAAATCCAATGGTGGTGACCTTGCACATCGACAACCATCGTAGAAGGCAGATCGACGGCCGAAAGGAAAAATCCACTGAAGCTTTCCAGCCATTTTCTGGCCACCACAGCTCAAGAGACTACGAAGGACCAGACAGCTCAGGGTTGACCTTAATCGGGCTATTCGGTGAGTGTAGTTTTGTTTTATTAACTGTTCTGCATGCATATTTAATGTTTTTAACGTTATATTATTATTTATGGACTTTAAATGATTTGGGTTTTGACCATGTATATGGTTTTGGGCTTTAGCATGGGTTATATGTTTTACGCTACAGCCCGGGGTTATGGATTTAGGCTTCGGTCTAGGTATGTGTTTTGGGACTTCGCCCCATGGTTGTGGTTAGGGCTTTGGCCCGGGTTATGTGGTTGGGCTTCGGCCCGGGGTTTGATGGTTTTGGCTTTGGCCAGGAGTCTATTGGTTTTTGTTAGTTCTTTATATTAGGCATGTCATTGGAATTGGCTTTGCTTATCGTTGTAAACTTTCTTACTATGTACCTTAGCTCAATCTTGGAAGTTAGCATCTCTAGATTATGATGGCGTTTTATCTTGAAGATAGTTGAAGCTGTGAGAATGAAGGTATATTGCATTTTATATGCATATTTCTACACCAGTTGAAAGTGTTTTCTAAAAATGCTAGATGACCAGCCATATATCTAGTTTTCCAGAACTATGCTAATTATACGCTTCACATGATTTTCTTTAAGTCAGCATTTTTTCATCGTTTATTCTCTGTCCATGTGTCTCTTTCTGAGCCATTGATTTAGAGGTTGTTATTCCTCTTCTCCTAGATTGGGACATGTGGCTTTTGGATGGCTAGTCATGTGATGGGTATTTTTGCAAAACGATTTGAGAATTCAAGCGTGAGAGAAAGTGAGGAAAATTTTGGGTTTTTGGGGTTCTCTTTCTACAGAAAATCTGAGCAATGGTGCTCTTGTTTTTGGGTTTGTTTTCACTGAAAAACAATTGATTTAATTTTCTTTACCAAAGACTTTTTCTGTTTTGATTTTGGGGATGATTGATTTTAAAAAATTGCATAACATCTATAAAATCATATTCTGATTTCTTCATCCCCAAATTACTTGTTCATTGAAGTCGCTCTTCTGGGCTCATCACATATCATGATTTGATGAACTTGGATTTAGATTTATCATCCAAATTTACATTCATACATTTGGGTCATTAATGTGTGTGCCAAGTCGAAGAAGAGCAAGGTTTCAGCTAGTCAAGGACTGTTGTTGGATTGCTGCCGTTGATTTGTTGACCTCATGAGAATCATCAATGAAGAAGTCTGATATTGCACAAGGTATGGATGCTTCTAGGTTAGTTCTTAGAGATTGAGCTAGGTTAAACCCTGTATTGAATATCAAACTTATTGGATTGCTTGGTCAGCAGATTGACCCCCGATTTTCACCTTGATGAAGGTTTCTGGGTATCAAACTTTGAGTGCTCCTTTAGTTTTTGCTGTGTTGGTTTATAATTTAAACAAAAAAATTAGCATATTATTATTAAATTCACATTCAAAGAGTCCCTTAAATTAAATAATATATTAAAATATGTTTCAATACATTAATTAATTATATGTTGCAACACCCATGAAACGCCACTCAATTAATCTTCATCGGTCCTCCACCTCCACACCCGAGCATTGCTCCAATGCCTTGCCTTGACCAGTAGCTACCACAAAGTTGTTGCCCCGACCACTCCAGTATCGTGACAAAGCTACTGTGATTATACATATGTGTGAAGTTGCTAGTAATTTGGAAACAAAAAATTAAAAAACTTGCATACAATTTTAGAGATTAACTAATTTTATTTTAATTTTAATTTTTCATATAAATACATGGAAAATATTTGCATCCCACTCTGGTAGTACCTTCTCGTACCACATTTTCTATTTATCGAATTGTCTTTATATATACATATATCATAATCGGAACCGTTCATTCTCTAAATCATCATCTCAAGATCATCTCCGTAAAATCAACATGATTGGATGTCGTTTAGTCATTCATATATGTATCAAATAAATAAATGATTTTGGTAAGAATTAAGATTCTCATGACAAACCATTCATTTAGTTGATATATATGAATGACTAAACGACATACACTCTTATTGATTTTTTACGAAGATGATCTTGAGATGATGATTGAGAGAATGAAATGTTCCGATTATGATATATGTACAAAAATAATTCAATAAATCGAAATGGTGTTACGAAGAGGTACCACCAGGTGGGATGCAAATATTGTCCTAAATATATCTAGCTTCTTGAAAAACCCTACACATTACAAGATGAAAGCATCTTTTTTGGGTTTAATTTGTTTTTGTTTTCTTTTCTCAAATATAAACGTCTCATTATAAATTTCTCTTCATCACTCTCATCGACCATTGGACCTCTATTATGAAAATATTAATGGTAGTTTGGTGAGCACGTACACGTACTACATACTTATTACTTCCCATAGTAACTCACTCATATATGCACCACTGCCAAAAGCAGATGTCCATCAACCAAAACTTGAAAACCCTAGCTAGCCAGCACCTGCACCTAGCTAGCTAGGACCACCTTTCTTCATTTGCATCTTCTCTGCGTACCTTAATTCTGTAATTTGTCGAAAACCATACAAATATATTTAATAAGAGTGCTGATACGTACTTCATTATCGATCATCTGCTAATCACGGAGATCATATTATTAAATTACATTATAATATAAATTGATATTTCTAACTAACTAATAAATATAAAAGCTATGGATGGGTGCAATTAGATCGCATACTTTATTAGAGATGTAGCTTACAACGTGATATTTTTAACATTTTTGTTACTAATCACCTACATGCCGATCGATCACCTATTTAATTTAGGATAATACATACTTGCATCTTCTCATATCATATATTTTTATCGAACAATCTTTATATATGTATCATAATCAGAATTGTTCAACTACTAAATCATTGTTTCAAGATCATTTTCGCAAAAAATCAACAACATTAAAGCTCGTTTGAGTCATTCATAACTATCAAACAAATAAACGGTACGTATTGGTGACAATTAATATCCTCGTAGTGCACTGTTCATTTAGTTTATACATATATATGAATGACCAAATTATTTTCAACTTAATTAGTTGATTTTTTATATAAACGATCTTGAAATGATAATTTAGAAATTGAACGATTCTGATTACTACATATGTATTAGAAATATTCAATGAATTAAAATTGTGGTACGAGATGATATCATCGAGATGGAAATGCAAATATATATTATCTTTTATAAATCTCACATGTGTAAACATGGTTGTTGTCTACCTCTATTTAATGAAATCGTGAGTAAGTAAATGTGAGTACAAGTAGTATTATATTCATTACATATTTAGCTCATCCCCATACGAAACATTTTATTTACACCAAGCTAGCTAGCTAGGAACAATTTTATTTATGCAGTGACCTGACCGCTTATTTATACAAGTCTGTGAAGATACCACCTTAACAATAATAATCTCGGTATCATCCAATTTTTGCAGTTGGTTGTTTTTGGTAGCTATGGAGATAGAGGAAAATAATTATGGTGTTGGTGGAGATTCAGAAAGGAGTTTATCATCAGCTAGAGGAAGAAGCATGGAAGATTCAAAAGAAGAAGATATTGAAGATTCTAATGATGAGCAGAAGCAGGAGCAGGTGGTGATTGGCATGTATTTGGTGTGGGAAGATGTGAGTGTTGTGGTTCCAAACTTTGGGATTCATGGACACAGCAGAAGATTGCTTGATGGGGTGAGTGCTTATGCTCAGCCTGGTAGAATCATGGCCATCATGGGTCCGTCTGGCTCTGGAAAATCAACCCTTCTTGATTCTTTAGCAGGTTCTCTCTCCCTCTCTCTCCCTCTCTCTCCCTCTCATGCTGTACTGTGTGCATTACTGTGTTCATATATATGTCATGACTTATGAATCACATGCACAAGTTCAATTAGTTCAAATATAAAATTTAGAAAAAGTACTGCATGTGTTCTTCACTCATTTGTAGGTAATGATCATAGCGTGAAGAAGAGGAAGCACATAAAATACTTCATGTTCTAAATTCAAATTAACTACATTATAATTTAAGAATTAAAAGTTTTTCTTTTACAAATTGATAAACAAAACAGTACTTTATTTCTCTTGCAAATTAAAAATGTTTCTTATGTAATTAGTTTACCATGTTAAAGAAAAATATTCTCTCTTTACTTAAAGAATTAGAAAGAATCGAATCAAAATTCTACAGATGAAAAATTCGATATATTATAAAAAAAATAAATAAGGTTTAGTTATATATACAAAAATGTAAATGTAAATGTATCCGTGATATTACCCAATATGGAATTATGGATAAACAGAGAGTTATTTTTTCTTTTCTTTTTTGTCAAATGGATACACTGAGAGTTGGTTATGACTCAATTTTGTGGGTAATTGGTTGGTTGGAATGGTAATGACTGATGGGCATTTAAAATGAGGTATTGGTATTTCAAAACTTCTAATGGCATCAATGGCAATATTAACACGTGTGTACCAACGATTGCCAGTAACGCCAAACGAAACTCGATTTAGGAATTATATCAACGATTTAGAGTAAAATCAAACAAACCTTTGACTTATAAATTAAATAAGGTTAAATAGTTTATCGTCCTTTAATTTTATCCAAATTTTATTGTCAATGAACTATAATACTAGAGTCTGTCGTCTCTTAATTTTACCTAAATATGCAACGATAGTTCTCTGGTAAATTTTTTGAACGTTTTTTTTTTAAATTAAGGGTAGATAATGATGTCATTCCACGTGAATTTTTTTAACAGAAAACGTCCTAAAAATTAATTGGAAAGACTATCATTGCACATTTGAGTAAAGTTCAGAAACGGCGCACTCAAATATTAAATTTTAATGAAAGTTAATAAAATTTAAATAAAATTCAGAAACTTTGACAAACATTTAACCAATTAGATAAATATCAACGGTTAGACAGTACAACCAAACAAACCCCTAACTTATGAGCCTGAGCCTGAGCCTGAGCCTGAGCCTGAGGAGGAACCCACCATATGTCATATATATCAAACAAAACTGTCACTTTGTTGTCAAATATTTACTCAACTCCCAAACATATCATATGCCTATGCGGCTTTGCCTCAACCACTCTCATTAACTTACACATATCACCTAACCTAACAAGGTTAATTCATTGCCCAATTTTCATTTTCAAATCCCAAAAAAGTTAATGTGAATTTAATTATCTAAAATATACAAAAATGTCGCAACTTAGTGTTATAATCTGATGGTATTTATCTCCACTTGTTATGTGGGAGGTTTCAGGTTCGACTCTCGTCGTCGATCCCCAATATTTATATAATGTAATCCCCCTCTCCCAATATATAGATGTCTATAACAATTCGAGTAGTTTTAATAAGATTATAGGTTAAAAGTCACTTTTGATTCCTGTAGTTCACTCAATTTTCTACTTTAGTCCACTTGTAGTTTCATGCTCATAGCAATTTAAGGATACATTTTCCACTTTAGTCCCCTTGTAGTATCATACTCATAGTGATTTAAGAACACATCCAAATTTTCATCCAATTATTTAATAGAATATTCTTATACTCCATTTATTAAGGGATATTTTCGTCATATATTACAATTGTATATGCATTTTTTTGTTAGAATACAATTACATACCCTTACTCTTTAATTTTCCTGCTACTTGATGCTTAAAAACCATTTTGTAATTTACGTTGTAAAACGAGTATGAAAATATGAAACATGAGCATGCAAAAAAAATAAACGATATATAACTCTAACCTAGATGAAATACCCCTTTATGTGAGGAGCATGTCCTTATTCCGTTAATTATTAATTGGATGAAATTTTGGACGTGTCAGGACCCGTCCCGAATTTCCCCTCGAAACCCGGGAAGAACCCTGATCCCGTCTGACAACCTAAGAAAAGGTTCCCAAAATACCCTTCAATCCTTACAAATTATAATAACAATAATAAATACTTCCTCTTGTCAGACATGGGACTTAAGCACTCAATAATTCCCGTAATTAACGACCAATCAAATACAACATAATATCAGAGCGTCTAAGTAGGATCAAGAGTAAAATTTAGATATCCTACTCAAATATACAACACAGCGCAGTCGAAATCCTAATGCCTCAGCCTCGAGATCAATGTTCGCGTCAACTCTACTCAACTGCCTGAAGGGGGTTTAAACACAAAAGTTGTGAGTGGACAAAAATAATCATTTATAAATTCCTTTTCGAAGAATTACCTTTCTTCCCCTCCATTTATAAAATCATGCATGCATAACATAAAACAATTTATCATATAAAAGCATCATATGTAAATCATCCAAAATTCACATTTATCTTTAAAACCATTTAATTGGACTCACATAAAATCTGTATAATAAAAATACCTCGTAATCCACAATTTTGTTTGAAAATCTCTTCAAAGGAGTTTAAAATCATTTGGTTCAATCTGGACACAAATTATCTCAAATTCAAATCATTTTGTTCCAACTGCCACATAATATCTCAAATTCACTGTTCCCGACATATTCATAACACACCAGGGTATCCCTTGAGATGTGTTCAAATCTGTACAACTCTGTGTACCATATGTACTGTCTGTAATATCTGTACTATGCATAGACAGTCTCGCGACCCGGCGGAGCAAGGCCCCTCAACACCTAAGGTCCGAACCCTCAACAACTGGTAGAGCAAGGCCCCTCAACACCAGTCAGAGCAACAATAACCATCGGGACGGGAACCAGTGAATCAAATCCATACTTCGAAATCTTTGTTTCGCGGCCTAAGCCAAATTCTTTAAAATATCATTTTATGGCCAAAATCGGTAAAATCACAATTATGAGTCAAAACCCAAATCACATACTCAAATAGTCACCACGTCAAAACGATATCAAAATCGAGTACAAAATCAGGTCATTTCTCAAAACATACTTTCACTGAAATATTGTAAAATATGTGTCCAGCATCATTTCTAAAATCCAGAAATTCATTGCACCCAAACACAACAGTATTTAAATCAAAGATACATTTATGCATGCATTACAGTTTATAAATCAAAGTCCACTCACAAACCTGTCGAAGCAAGCTCAATCCCGAACTGTACGCTCCCCTGAAGTTCCTGGAGCAGTATCGCCTGTCCAAATTAATAATCGGGATTACCAGCTAATAATAATAATCTTAAATATAAACCCCATAAACCCCGGGAGTCTAACTATGCTGGCCTAGAAAACGCAGCAACCTTAAAAAGTCCGAAACAGCCCCTAAACGACATCCGATCAACTCGAAACCTGCGCCAACAGGTCCGAAACGTCAAAAACTACTTGTCACGCGCCACCGTGACCTCAGACTCGGCCCCACGCGCCGCCACGCGCCGACGGAAGGTCGGAACACGCGCTCAAGCGCCGCCACGCGCCTTCACGCGCCGGTCACGCGTCTGCTACAATACCCACGCGCCTGGACCGGTCCAACCCGGTCCAACTCGGCCGGACCCGGTCCAACTCGGCCTGACCGGTTCACTCAACCCGACCGGTTCAACTCGACCCGACCGGTTCAACTGACCCGACCGGTTCACTCGACCCGACCGGTTCAACTCAACCTGACCGGTCACCGGCGACTCGCCGGAGAAGATGACCGGATGCCGTCACCGTCGCCGGAGGTTGGCCGGAGAAGATGACCGGACCACCACCTCCGCCGCCGTCTGGTTTCGCCGGAATCCTCCATTTCCGGCCGAAACTCCAAGCTTTCCAACTTCCTCAAAACTCAACCATTTGTCACAAATTTTACGTCTAAATCTATCTACTCGAACCCAGGAATCCAAATATGACCTTAAAACATCAAACACGTACCTGTGCTGGCCGGAAAATCGATCGGAAGGTCCGAAACTTCCTTTACTCGGCTCTGCTTCCACCGTGGTCCTCTCCTTCGATGGTTGGTACGGTTGTGATCGCGGGACGGAGTAGAACACGATTAGTTGATCAAGACTGGAAGTTGAAGCCTTGAAATCAAAGTTGACTTTTGGTTTTTCTCTTGGTTTTTCTTCGGTTTCGGGTGTGGTTTGGGAGGTTTGTCACAGAGAGAAAGAAAGAGATGAAGATCAAATGAAGATGAGGATGAAACAAATCAGATAAGTCTGATTTGTTAACAAAATATCTCCCCTCCATGGAAAATTACCAAAATGCCCTTGCACATCTAGACCCCTAACTCTCGTCTACGAACTCCGTTTTCCGCGTACCGCCTGTCTACGAACTCGTGAGTTCGAGACCTACGCAATGGTACCCAAAACACCACCGAAACGGTTTCGAAACAAAACTTGATTTCCATGCCCTTTAACAAGCAAGGGCAAAATCGTCATTTTACATAAATAATTTAATGAAATCCAATTATTGAAATTCCGGGTTGTTACAGGACGTATTCTTGAATTGCTATGAATATGAAATTATAAAGTTAAAATTGATCAAATTGAAACTACATTGACTAAAATGGGAAATTTAATAAACTATAACAACCCAAAGTGACATTTGGCCAAAATTATATTACTATATCACATTGTAAATTACATTTTAAATAAAAGTACGTAAGGCCAATAAAACAAATATATATATATATATATATATATATGTCTCACCTTTATTATAAATTACAAAATATGGTATTCTTAACATTTCTATTAACTATTAATGTGATTATTTCAACAATAATGAGAATTAATATCATACTTAATATCGTATTACTAGTCATAGTATTTATGTTGTGAAGAAAACGATTTGATTTTACTTAATAAATGAATTTGCTATATTTTTTGAGTTTTACTATTGTTTTTTTTTAAAACTTTGGGTATCGATTTCATTTTTTAGTTTTACATAATCAAATTTGAGACATCCAACTACAGAGTGGGTAGAAATATTACTAGATTGATAGTATTAGTCGTAATGTGTAGTCAATTAGCTATCGGAAAATGATTTTTTTTTTGTGTCAATAGATCGAAAATGGTTTTTCTTATAGACTGGGTTTTTTTTGCAAATTTGCAGGTAGACTTTCAAGAAATGTTGTCATGACTGGAAATGTTCTTGTAAATGGGAAGAAGATGAGACTAGATTATGGTGTTGCTGTAAGTAATCTTTTATTCTGTGGTTTATAAATAAAATAGTATTAAATTGGTTTTATTACTCCTGAGTCCTCCTGAGTCTCCATGACACATATTGAAATTTGATTCAGGCTTATGTGACCCAAGAGAATACACTGTTGGGAACCCTAACAGTCAAAGAAACCATAAATTTCTCAGCTCATTTGAGGCTGCCAACCAGTTTGACCAAAGAAGAGGTGAATGAGATTGTAGATGAGACAATTACAGAAATGGGTCTGCAAGATTGTGCTGATAGGCTTATTGGGAACTGGCACTTGAGGGGCATAAGTGGTGGGGAGAAAAAGAGGGTCAGTATTGCCCTTGAAATTCTTACAAAGCCCAAGCTGTTGTTTCTGGATGAGCCCACCAGTGGCCTTGACAGTGCCTCAGCCTTCTTTGTGGTGCAAACACTCAGATATATTGCTAAAGATGGCACAACTGTAATTTCTGCCATTCACCAGCCCAGTAGTGAAGTCTTTGCTCTCTTTGATGATCTGCTTCTGCTTTCTGGGGGTCAAACAGTTTATTCTGGACAAGCAAATATGGCTCTACAGGTAAATTTAAACTAAAACACTCATATATTAGGCTACCTATGTTGTAAATTATGTCAAAATATTGGAAGTTTTAGAGAATGTATGTTTGGAGCTGGGTCTACTAGGTTACATTTGTACGGACTTGAAACTTCAAAGTACAGTTAAATCTCTATAAATTAATAACTTTGAGATTATGAAATTCTATTAATTTAACGAGCATATTAATTTATCGATATAAAATTTAGCATCATATTCTCTCCAAGTTGGAATCGATTAAAAATATAATTTAATCGAAGTTATTAATTGATTGGGTATTAAATTATCGAGGTTTTACATCTCTACTATATCAAGGATTTATGCTAAATTAGTTAAAAATGAATAAATTCAAAGTACCAAGGGATTTGCAATGATTAGATACAATTCATTTAGAGGAATATGTAGGTAAAAAATTGATAGCTGTTACTCTGGAAATCCTTTGTTTAATAGTTTTGTTATACTTATATGGTGCATGTGCTCCCGTTGTAATTGATCGATTAGTTACTTAAAAGCACTGTATTTAGTTGTTTTTCATGCATTTTTTACTAGTATACCCTCAATCGCCTGTTACTTTCAAATTACTCATCTAAATTGAATTTCTTGTAAATTTTACAGTTCTTTGCCAGAGCAGGAGTTCCATGTCCGAGTCGAAGAAACCCTTCCGATCATTTTCTCCGTTGTATTAATTCCGATTTCGACAGAGTCACCATGAATGGCTCTCATCGAATACGTGTACGTATGTATTATGTATATCTACACTATTTGTATGTATTTGCTTTTTCCCTACAGTTTTTATTGTGTGCAGCAATTTCTTCTGTTGTTTACAGGACATTCCAAAATCATCAGATCCATTAATGAACTTAGCAACAGCAGAGACAAAAGCAATGCTTGTTGACAAGTACAGAAGCTCCGAGTATGCAACAAGGATGAGAGCAGGAATTCGAGAGATCTCATCCATGGTAAGTTTCTACGAGTACTGTAAATGTTATTCGCACTCTGAAAATGTCATCCTGTACTTTGAGTCCTTGTACTCGACTGCGAGTGCTAAAATAATAGATAATATATTGAATTTACTACAGGAAGGACTGATGACAGAAAAGAGGAGTGGGAGCCAAGCAACATGGTGGAAGCAACTCTCAATATTAACACGGAGATCTTTCATGAACATGTCAAGGGACATGGGGTATTACTGGGTGAGAATCATCATCTACCTGCTGTTATCTGTGTGCGTCGGGACGATATTCTATGACCTTGGAACAAATCTCAACTCAATATTGGCAAGAGGGGCTTGTGCTGGATTTATTTCTGGTTTCATGACTTTCCTGTCCATTGGAGGCTTCCCATCCTTCCTTGAAGAAATGAAGGTTTTTCATAAGGAGAGGCTGAATGGGCACTATGGGGTTGCTGTCTTTATTCTCTCAAATTTCCTCTCTTCCTTCCCATTCTTGGCTATCATGTCCATTGCAACCGCCAGTATAACTTACTACATGGTGGAATTTCACTCTCAATTTCCTCGATTCGTGTTCATGTGCCTCGATCTTATCAGCGCCATTGCAGCCGTAGAGAGCTCCATGATGATTATAGCTTCTCTTGTTCCCAACTACTTGATGGGAGTCATAATTGGAGCAGGCTACTTAGTAAGAACACCACCTGCACATAATATCATTCTTCAGTTGGTAATAAGCAATCACTAATTAGTATTACCATGCTCATTTAGGGAATCATGATGATGACTGCTGGATTCTTTCGCTTGCCGCCTGACATTCCTAAACCGGTTTGGCGCTACCCAATCTCGTACCTAAATTATGGTGCATGGGCATTACAGGTACCAGGAAATTATATTCTTGAGATTTTAACTAGCAAAAGTTTACCCGCTTCAACAACAATACCAGTTTCTGATCAATTTCTCAAGAATAGACAAACATCTGGGTACAAAATTCTCAGAAACTGCTATAGCTAGTTGTAATAATGATAAAACCAGAACATGACTTATATCAGCCAAAATATGGCCTCTGAGGAACAGATAATAAGATTTAAACTTACCACTCTTATACTGGGATACGCAGGGAGAATATAAGAACGCATTGGTTGGGCGCGAATTTGATCCTGTTGAACCTAATGGCCCGAAGCTGACAGGCGAGTATGTCCTCACAAATATTGCAGGGTTTAATCTGGATCACTCAAAGTGGTGGGACTTGGCTGCTGTTGTAGCCCTTCTTGTGTCTTTCAGAATCATCTTTTTCATCATCCTCAAGTTCAAGGAGAGAGCTTCGCCTTATTTCAGAACGTATTATGCTAAGCATACTCTAAAGCATCTCAAGAAGCGGGCGTCATTCAGGAAAGACATACCTTTCCCATCCAAGAGGCACGAACCTCTCCATTCTCTGGCTTTTCAAGAGGGTCTCAACTCTCCACTCCACTAGGAGCAGCGGCAGCAGAAGCAGGGTTTTCTTTTTAAGTAACACTTGCAAATACAGCAATGCCTTCCATCAACAATGTATTTTCCTTCCATATTCTGCAGAAACAAAAAAAAACAAGGGGAGAATCTCAATACTCAGTTACATATCTATCATTTGAAAATGCAATAGCTATTGTTCACATGAGTTGAGACTTACACAAGCAGCCAGTTAAGGAGTTTAAATATTTATAACATTTTCAGAGTGCTCAGAAAAGGAGAGACAAATTTCAAAAACCAAAATAATAATAGAGCAAATCAATTAATGTAAACCAATCAAGCTAATTCATGGTAATTATAATTAAGGCTAAATTAAGTATACAATTATACAAAGCCTTGCTAAAGGAACAACGAACAATTTTGGAACAAAGAAAGAAAGTTCATAGCAAGGCTTGTAAACCCCCTTACTGAAGAAACCTGCAGTCAAATCGACCAAAAGAACGAACCCAAGAATAACACTGCGAGATACTATAAGTTGTGGAATGAAGTGATAATCCAGCTCAATGTCCTTGCCATCAGAATGGAAAACAAGGTTGGAGGCCGCGTAGGCAGTGCTAAGATTGTTACACAATAAGGGGCGCGGACAAGCAAACTAGGGGCTCACCAAGCTGGTGGCATACCACATTGTCTCAGCAGTCAGCACATCAGATATACCAGAGTAAGAGTTTAATACTCCGATTCAACACTTGACAGAGAGTGTAGCGTTGCTTCTTGGCAGGGGACCAAGAAAACATGAAAACCAGAGGTAGGCCGTAAACTGTCATGACAGCTGTTGGAAGAAAAGTACAACAATAAATGTAATACAAATCTTAACAATTATAACCTAGCAAGTGCACCAGTCAAAAGATAGAATAGCAGTACAAGCAAGGATCAATCCCACGAAGACTTGACTCAACGATGAAGTTCCAATTGATTAGGTTTTTTTATGCTCAAGTTATCACAGATTAAGGTACTACGACTCTTTAAAACATAAAATAAAAGACACACACTAATTAAATATGTTTTGACACTTAACTAAACAAACACTCTAAACAAAGACTACTAAGACTCTAAATGCAAAGACACGGACAAGGAGGGTTTTTAAGTTGAAAGATACTGAAAATGTAAAGAACTTACAATGCAAGAAAACAATTAAATAACAAAGGTTATAATTAAATTAAAAGGTAAGTTAAGGCAGTCCCTATCCACACCTAACCACAACGTTTTCTAGCTTGGTTTGCAAGGTTCAATTATCATGTTTACTTCTTGGTCTAGTGCCCATGCAAGAGCCCTGTTAAGCCTACCCTCACACATTCATTCCTTCTTACTTTGTACGTTTAGGTCTCTTAAGCGTTCTAAACTTCTAGTCAATTATATCATAAGTCTCTTAAGCTATTATAACACAAAAGAAAGCATTAAGTACAAAAGAAATTTAATGACATTACACTAACCCTAGGAAGTGGTACGCAATCCTAGGAATGTCAGTTAAATTACAAGGCTATTGCTTATCGTAGCCTCTAGATGCAAGTCATCTATACTTCATGTAATTAAAATGGCCAATTCCAATAACACAAAGAAATATCAGTTTAAGCAGTAAAGTTACACACCTAGATAAACACAATCATCAAACCAACGCAAAACCAAACTAAGAAGTTGCCATGGCTAGGGCTTCAAGATTGCCCTAACTTAAAAGGAACTACTCACTACTCATAATGAAAAAAAAAAGCATAAATTGTATTGAATATGAAAGTGAAAGATTAAATCCAATTATATTCTCAAAAGCTGACTCCAAGCACGGCTTCAAGCACTCCTCCAAGAACACAATCAAGTCTTCGTGAACAAGCCTCACACTAATAGCTCAAAATAATAAAATAAAGTGTCTAAATTGGCGTGTCCAAAACACTAAACAGATGCCCACTTATATAGACAAGGGAAAACTTGTCCTACAAGGATTGGAATTGGAAACCCAATCCTAGATTAATCTAGAATGTTTAATGTACTTCTAAGTAATTACGAAGTCCTAAAATCTCTGAGAACATTTTAGAACATGTATGGGAATGCAAATGCAACCTGGCAGGTGAGAACACAAGTTGGCTGCCGGGCAGCCAAGCTGGAATCTGGGCAGGACCATGAAAACTTATAACTGGGTCTTCGAGATGTCTTGGTCATGCCACACTGCGCCTTAGCACTCAGATGGCTTCATTACATGCCAAATAGTCAGAAAATGCTTCGTGTCTCGATCAAATGGATGTAGGCATGCATATGTTCTCTTTGCAACTTACCGGGTCAGGTCAGGGACTTGTCTTTGGCGCAGTCGCGCCTTGTCTTGACATTATGTCAGGAACATAAGTTTGGTCTCATTTAGGTGTGGCAAAGGCACGCCTTGGCTGGAACCTCGACTGCGACTTGGCACTTTGGCGGACACGCTTTGGCGCACTTCCAAACATGTCAAGGACATGATCTAACCCAGATAGTGGCATGATAAGGGGATGTAATGGACTTCATATGAAAGTCCTCATACACAAATTTCGGACCCAGATGGCATGATCTGAGGTACCTGACCTGCGCTTGAAATAGGGCGCACTGGCGCACTCAGGGCCTAGTTCCGGACCCGATATTAGAATAAGGACATCTCCTTCATTTGAACTCCGATTTGAGTCATTCTTTTTCCTATATTCTTAGAATTTCATTATCTTTCTAAAGTCTCCACATGTCTCACAAAAGCATAACTTTCTACTATGGATGGCCAGATTTCTAACAAAAGACAATTAAAGGGACTAAATTTGACATGAAATACATGTATGAATTATGACCTAACAAATACCCCAAACCTAGCTTTTGCTAGTCCTCGAGCAAAAAAAAGAATAAAACTGAAGTAAAAACTAACAGACTCAATCTTAATTAAGGATAGAACATTTAAACCCCTAGGTTCACCTAGTAGGAGGAGTTTTGTCTCCTTTTATTTAGCAACTAAAGCACAAGCAAAATACTAAACAGCATACTTAACAAGTTAATAAGGAATACAACAAATCAATCATATCATGCCAAACTAAAGATATGCCAATTTCAAGTAAGCACCATGTGTTAAGTTTGAATGCCCTTTACTTCAAGATTTCAAGTTTAAAAAGAACAAAGCTCAAATGCCTTATGACAGGACCCTTGCCGAATTTCCCCTCGAAACACGGAAAATGCCCTGCTCCCGCCTGACAATTTAATAAATTGCCTAGAATACCCCTAAGCCCTTGCAATTAGTTACGAGAATTCTGCCAAAAAACCGGCAGAACCTCCCCTATAAAATAGGTAACCGTCTTCCACCTGTCCGGCGAAGGATCAGTAATACCCTATGTAGAATTCACATGACCTAAGAATCCCACACTAGTCAACAAAAACTAACATTTACTGAACTTGGCGAACAATCGCTTTTTCCTCAGTGGATTCAGCACGAACCTCAAGTGCTTCTCATGTGCCTTAGCACTCTTCGAATATACGAAGATATCATTAATGATACCAATTACAAATCGATCCAAATACCGTCGGAACACCCTATTCATCAAATCCATAAATGCCACTGGTACATTAGTTAGACCAAAGGGCATCACCAGGAACTCATAATGCCCATAGCGTGTCCTGAAAGCCATTTTTGGAATGTCCTCTTCCCTTATCCTTAACTGATGGTACCCGGATCTAAGGTCAATTTTAGAGAAATACCTTGCCCCTTTTAACTGGTCAAACAAATCATCAATTTGTGGCAAAGGTTACTTATTCCGCACCATAACCCTGTTTAACTGCAGGTAGTCGATACATAGCCTCAAACCACCATCTTTCTTCCTTACAAATAACACTGGTGAACCCAAGGTGATACACTTGGTCGAATAAATCCCATATCCACCAAGTCCTGCAATTGAGTCTTCAAATCCCTCAATTATGCCGGTGCCATCCTGTGCGGTGCCTGTGATATAGGTTGAGTGCCCGAAAGAAGCTCTATGGTGAACTCAATCTCCCGGTGAGGTGGCAACCCCGGAAGATCCTCCGGAAATACATCTGCAAACTCATTCACCATAGGAATATCCTCTACCCTCGCCAGAGTATCCCGAGAATCGATCAGGTGAGCTAAATAGCCCTCACAACCTTTCCTCAATAACTTCTCAGCCGTAAAAGCTGATTTCACTCCCAAGGGAAGCACCCTACGATCTCTCTGAAAAATAAGTTCCGGTAAACCTGGAATTCGGAATACTACCCTCTTGTCGAAACTATCAATGGAGGCATGATGGGTGGTTAACCAATCCATCCCCAGAATCACCTCAAAATCATAAATGTCCAAGGGGATTAAGTTCGCCTCCAACTCATAACCTCCCACTACCACTGGACAACTGTGTATCACTAGGTTCACCGCTAACATATCTCTGGTAGGGGTGCTAATGCCCATGTCCCAACCAATCGGTGACAATTCTCTATTGGAAAAAAGTGTAAAACCTCGAGAAATTTCTCCGCCAGGTCGTTGAGGGTTCTTCGATGTAGGCATCGAAGGGTATTTCTCCGTCAAGTCGTTGAGGCTGTCAACGTGTAGTACATGATTCTTCACAACTCGAAGTATATCGGGTGTGTGGAGGGTTGGACCCGAGTCAGTCAGCTCGAATATCGAGCTACGGCTCATGATTCCATTTGGGGAGCGGTGAGATATATTTACGATATTTTTGTGTCCATGTATGTTTACATGATTGTTAAACTCCCTTGAGGAGGGTTTTCAAAGCAAGGTTGTGGACCACGGGATGTTTTCATTATTTGGGTTTTCGTGGGTCCCACCGAGGGTTTTAACTAAAAATGGATTTTCCGATAGGTTTTCGCATTATTTTTATCTATTATTTGTTTAAAAAAGAATTTTATGTTATGCATGCATTGTTTTTCTCATGGAGGGGGAAAATATATGTTTTCCTCGGAAATTATTTTAAACGATTATTTTGTCCACTCACACTTTTCTGTATATTAAATCCCCTCCGGTCGTTGAACTGACGAGGGCACATCTAGAGGCGGAGGCACTAAATTCTAGATGCGCCTTTACCTAAGACTATTGAGTAGGATTTATAATTTTATTTATTTACCTTTCCTATCTAGATGCTCTAATCAGTCTTTTGGACTTATTGTAAATTATGACTACATCGATGGTTATTCGGTGATGTTGGGATTCGAGAGTGGTATTTGATCCTTCGCCTGATAGGTGGAAGACGGTTACCTATTTTATAGGGGACGTTCAACCGGATTTTTGGCAGAATTCTTGTAACTAATTGCAAGGGCTCAGGGGTATTCTAGATAATTTATTAAGTTGTCAAGCGGGAGCAGGGCATTTTCTGAGTTTCAAGGGAAAATTCGAGAAGGGTCTTATCAACTTGGTATCAGAGCTCTAGGTTTAAATTCATGTAGACCGTACACCTAATGTATTGAATTACGGTTCTTTTCAGCGTGATGCCTCCGGGACGCGAGCCCCGTCCGCAGCCTGGAAACGGTGATGGAGCTGATAATGTTAGGGGTACACATGATCCCGTATTTGAGCCTGATTTGACACAGACCCTGGATCAGTTAGGTCGGGCATTGACGACTATACTTCAGAGTATGGCTACTTCTGACTTTTCTGACATTGAACGAGCCTAGAGGCTGATGGCTACAGTGTTTACGGGTGAGTTAGGCCTAGATGCTGCTGATGATTAGATTACTCATTTGGAACGAGTATTTACTGTTATGAGGTGCCCTCCAGAGGATAAGGTGCATTTGGCCACATTTCTTCTGAGTGGTTATGCATACCGTTGGTGGCATGTGATAGGATCCTTCCTGAATTTCCCCTCGAAACCCGGGAAAAATCCAGCTCCCGTCTGACAACTTAAAGAAATTCCCAGAATACCCCTAAGTCCCTGCAATTAATTATGAGAATTCTACAAAAAAATCTGACAGAATCTCCCCTTAAGGCTGGTTAACCGTTTTCCACTTGTCAGACTAAAGATCAGATAACACTCCAAATTCAAACAAGGTCAACCATCTAACGATGTAACCACAATTTTAAAATCAGTCCAAAAGACTTATCAGAGCATCTAGGTAGGATAAGTATACATAAATAAATATCCTACTCGATAGTCTAGGCAAACGCGCAGCTGAAAATTTAATGCCTCCGCCTCTGGATATGCCCACGTCAACTCAACGGCCTGGAGGGGATTTAAAACACAAAAATTATGAGTGGACAAAATAATCATTTAAAAATCATTTCCGAGGAAAACATACATTTTCCCCCTCCACGAGTAAAACCATGCATGCATAACATAAAATTCCTTTTTATATAAATATAATATATAGATAATCCGAAAACCCATTGGAAAAATCCATCTTTTGTTAAAACACTTGGTGGGACCCACGAAAATCCGAATAATGAAAATATTCCGTGGTCCACAACCCTGCTTGAAAACCCTCCTCAAAGGAGTTTAAAATCATGTAAACCGACCTAGACACAAAATATACATCAAAACATATCCCACTACTCCCCAAACAAAATCCCGAGATGTAGCTCGATACCTTCCACACACTCGATATATCTCGAGTTGTGCATAAACATGTACTACGCGTAGACAGCCTCAACGACATGGTGGAGAAAATACCCCTCGACACCAGCGTCGGAGAACCCTCAATGTTCTAGCAGAGAAAGACCCTCTACGCCAGTCAGAGAAAACCTTGACCTTCGGGGACAATAATTCAGTGAAACCAAAATCCATGTTTTGAAATACTTGTTTCTTGGCTTAGGCAAAATTCATTGAAAAACTGGGTTTAAACTCAAAATCACGGACTCGACTGAAATCCAAAATCAATCAAGTCAAACCATATAAAACCCGAATCCGTAAAGCCAGGCCATAGCCCAAAACGTCATTTCCAAATAATTATTGAAAGCCCGTGTCCAGTAATAATTTAATAATATCCAGAAATTTGCCAAAACAATAAGTAATAAGCAATTATATCAAATATACCTTTATGCATGCATTATACTTTACAAAATCAAAGTCCACTCACCACACGTCCAAATAGTTCAATCCCGAGTTGTACGCTTCTCTGAAGTTCCCGGAGCAGTATCGCCTGTCAAAAGTAACAATCGAGATTACCAACTATAATTAAAACCTTAAATTTAGACTCCATAAACCCCGAGAGGTCCGCTTGCGGTACACTAAAAATGCAGCCACTTCGGACGCCCAAAACTACCCCTAAACGACATCCGATCAACCATAAACCTCTGCCAACAGGTCCGGAACGTCGAAACCTTATCGTCACGCCCCGTCGTGACCCAAGGACCGATCCCACACGCCGCCAAGCACTGGCGAAGGCCGGACTGCATGCATGCTACAGTGCCTCACGCGCCTGCTACAATGTTTCACGCGCCGCTACAGTGTTTCGTGCGCCTGACTCATAGCTGACTCGGTGTTGACTCAGCGCTGACTTAGCCGTCAGGTGGCACCACCTGGCTGCCAGGTGGAATCCACATGGCAGCCAGGTGGAATGCCACGTCAATCCCCCCTCTAACCGAACCAGTTTCCGGAGAAGACGCACGCTCCGCCGTGCATGGCCATCCGCCGTCGCCAGAAAACACTATTGCCGATCGACCTTGAATTTTTCGTAACTTCCTCAAATCTTAACCATTTTTCACAAATATTTAGTCTAAATCCTTCTACTCGAACCAAGGAACTCAAAAATGAAGTCTAAACACGAAACCCATACCTGTATTGGCCGAAAATTGATCGAAAGTTTCAAATTTTCTTTTCCTTAGTTCGGTGTCTCCTATGACTGCTTCCTGTGACGGTTGATACGAGATCACAGGAAAGAGGAGAATTCGATGAGTGGAACCAAAACGGATGAGCTTGGCTCGAATTGAAGTTTGAATTTGTGGGTTTTTGGGTTCAGTCGCACGGGTTTGGGTGAGTCGTGAAGAGAAAGAGTGAAATAAAGGAGATCTGATCTGCTTGGGGTTAAAAATATCTACCCATACCAATTTACCAAAATGCCCCTGAACATTCTAGACCCACATCGCTCGCAAACAAACTTCGTTTTCTGCGTGCCGCCTGTCTACGAACTCATGAGTTCGAGACCTACGCAACGGTCCCCGAAACACAGCCAAAAGTGTCTCAAAATAAAAATTAACTTTCAAGCCGCTTAAACAACCAAGGGTAATTTCGTCCTTTTGCAAATTAATTTACAAAAATTCACTAATAAAATTTCTGAGTTGTTACGATTCACCCCCCTTAAAGAAATTTCGTCCTCGAAATTCATACCTGTCAGTTGAACAAATGTGGATGTTGTGTCTGCATCAGTGCCTCGGTTTCTCACGTGGCCTCCTCCACGTTATGATTCCTCCACAGAACTTTAACCAGAGGAATAGTCTTTATGCGTAGTACTTTTTCCTTTCAATCTAAAAGTTGTACTGGTTGCTCCTCAAAAAGTCAAATCGTCTCTCAGCTCAATTGGTTGCGCCTCCAATACATGAGGTTCATCGAATAGGTACTTCCGGAGCATGGATACATGGAAAACATCGTGAACCCTTGACAGTTCCGGGGATAAAGCAAGTCTGTAAGCCACTAGCCCTATCCTCTCACTAATCTCATAAGGCCCAATGTAGTGAGGACTCAGCTTTCCTCGTCTACCAAAACGTACAACTCCTTTCCAGGGGGATAATTTCAAGAAAACCTAGTCTCTGACCTCAAACTCAAGATCTCTGATCCGTCGGTCTGCATAGCTTTTATGGCGGTCCTGAGATTCCTTCAACCTTTCCCAGATGATTCTAATATTTTCCTCTGTCATTTCCACTAACTCTGGTGTCAACAGTCTTCTCTCACCTACCTTAGTCCAGCATATCGGTGTCATGCACTGTCTCCCATATAGTGCATCGAAATGAGACATCCCAATACTAGACTGATAGTTGTTGTTGTATGCAAATTCCACCAAGGTCAGGTGTGAATCCCAGTTTCCTTTAAACTACAATACACACGCTCTCATCATATCCTCCATAATCTGAATTGTCCTCTTGTACTGACCGTCAGTTTGAGGATGAAAAGCTGTACTGAAATGCAATGTAGTTCCAAAGGCTTTTTGCAAACTCCGCCAAAACCTCGAAGTAAACCTAGGATCCCTGTCTGACACAATCGAATCTGGAGTCCCATGTAACCGTATGATCTCATCCACAAACAATTTGGCATACTGGCCCATCCGGTAATCTTCCCATACTGGCAAGAAATGTGCTGACTTCGTGAGTCTATCAACAATTACCCAGATTCCATCATGTCCTTTTTGAGTCCTAGGAAGTTTATAAACAAAATCCAAAGCAATGTGATCCCACTTCCATTCCGGAATAGGTAATGGTTGTAGTGCCCCATATGGTTTTTGCCTCTCTGCTTTTACTTGTTGACACGTCATGCACCTACTCACAAACTCTGCTATTTCCCTTTTCATTCCAGTCCACCAATGGTGTTGAGCTAGCAAACTCAACTTTACTCTGGCAGCAGCGTCTGACAAAGCCCTCAATGAAGTATGAGCCATATCAGTTACTGCTACCCGAACCTCATTTTTCAGTCCATACTCAAATCGTCGGCACATATCCATCTCAGTTGCCACTAAAGCTGGTACAAAGCGTGACAACTCAAGAAATTTATGTTCATACTGGGCCACCTTCATGTCCCCCTGCTGTAGCCGCAAGAACTCAGCCTCTCTAGCATAACGGTATGAGCGAGGATAAAACTTCTCGAGGAAGCGCTCCCGGAAAGTTTCCCAAGTAAAAGTACGGACATTCCAGTCCGTTAGCTGCAAAGCATGCCACCACCGGTACGTATAGCCACCCAGAAGAAAAGTGGCTAGTCGCACCCTATCCTCCGGAGGGCACCTCATAACAGTAAACATTCGTTCCAAACGAGTAATCCACTCATCCGCATCATCTGGGCCTAACTCGCCCGTAAACATTATCGCCCCCAACCTCTGGGCTCGCTCAATGTCAGAAACTTCAGCCGTAGCCCTACCCTGAAGTACTGTAGTAAAAGCCCGACCCAATTGATCTAGGGTTTGCCTCAAATTAGGCTCTACTACGGGTTCATGTGTGTCCTCACAGTTTCTAGACCACTGACGGGGCTCGCGTCTCGGAGGCATTACGCTGAAAAGAACCATAAATTATCAATCCCACAATCAGTTATACACTAGGTGTACAGTCTACAGGAACTTAACCTATTGCTCTGATACCAAGTTGATAGGACCCTTCCCGAATTTCCCCTCAAAACCCGGGAAAAACCCTGCTCCCGTCTGACAACTTAAAGAAATTCCCAGAATACCCCTAAGTCCTTGAAATTAATTATGAGAATTCTGCCAAAAATTCGGCAAATTCTAATAAGGTCAACCATCTAACGATGTAACCACAATTTTACAATCAGTCTAAAAGACTTATCAGAGCATCTAGGTAGGATAAGTAAATACAGAAATAAATATCCTACTCGATAGTCTAGGTAAACGCACAGCTGAAAATTTAATGCCTCCGCCTCTGGATATGCCCACATCAACTTAACAGCCTGGAGGGGATTTAAAACACGAAAATTGTGAGTAGACAAAATAATCATTTATGAGGAAAACATACATTTTCCCCTGCATGAGTAAAACCATGCATGCATAACATAAAATTCCTTTTTCTATAAATATAATATATAGAAAATTTGAAAACCCACCGGAAAAATCCATATTTTGTTAAAACACTTGGTGGAATCCACGAAAACTCGAATACTGAAAACATTTTGTGATCCACAACCCTGCTTGAAAACCCTCCTCACAGGAGTTTAAAATCATGTAAACTGACATGGACACAAAATATACATCAAAACATATCCCACTGCTCCCCGAATAAAATCCTAACCCGTAGCTCGATACCGTCCACACACCCGATATACCTCGAGTTGTGCAGAAACTTGTACTACGCATAGACAGCCTCAATGACCTGGTGGAGAAAATATCCCTCAACACCAGCGTCGGAGAACCCTCAACGATCTGGTGGAGAAAGACCCTTGACGCCAGTCAGAGAAAACTATACCCTCGGGGACAATAATTCAGTGAAAACCAAAATCCTTGTTTCTTGGCTTAGGCCAAATTCATTGAAAAATCAGGTTTAAACTCAAAATCATGGACTCGACCGAAATCCAAAATCAATCAAGTCAAACCATATAAAACCCGAATCCATAAAGCCAGACCATAGCCCAAAACGTCATTTCCAAATAATTATTGAAAGCCCGTGTCCAGTAATAATTTTAAAATATCCAAAAATTTGCCAAAACAATACGTAATAAGCAATTATATCAAATATACCTTTATGCATGCATTATACTTTACAAAACCAAAGTCCACTCACCATACGTCCAAATAGTTCAATCCTGAGTCGTACACTCCTCTGAAGTTCCCAGAGCAGTATCGTTTGTCCAAAGTAACAATTGGGATTACCAACTATAATTAAAACCCTATATATAGACTCCGTAAACCTCTAGAGCTCCACTTGGTTCACACTAAAAATGAAGCCACTTCGAACGCCCAAAACTACCCCTAAATGACGTCCGATCAACCCGAAACCTACGCCAATAGGCCCGGAATGTCGAAACCTTGTTGACACGCACTGCCGTGACCCAAGGACCGATCCCACATGCTACCACGCACCGACGGAAGGCCAGACCACACTCCATCACACGCCTGCTACAATGCCTCACACGCCTACTATAGTGTTTCACGCACCGCTACAGTGTTTCATGTGCCTGACTCGGTGCTGACTCAGCCGCCTGGTGGCACCACGTGGCTGTTAGGTGGCATGCCACGTCAACCCCCCTCTGATCGAACCAATCATCGGAGTGTCGCCGGAGATTCGTCTGAGAAGACGACCGCTTCGCCGTGCAACGCAGTCCACCGTCGCCGGAAAAATCCAATGCCGGCCGACCTTGAATTTTTCCTAGCTTCCTCAAATCTTAACTGTTTTTTACAAATTTTAGTCTAAATCCATCTACTCGAACCCAAGAACTCAAAAATGAAGTCTAAACACGAAACTCATACATGTGTTGGTCGAAAAATCGATCGAACGATTTGATTTTTCCTTTCCTCGGTTCGGTGTGTCCCGCGGCTACTTCTTGCAATGGTTGGTACATTCTTGATCACGGGAAGGACGAGAATCCGATGAGTGGAACCAAAACGGATGAGCTTGCCTCGAATTGAAGTTCGAATTTGTGGGTTTTAGGGTTCAGTTGCACGGGTTTGGGTGAGTCGCGAAGAGAGAGAGTGAAATGAAGGAGATCTGATCTGCTTGGGGTTAAAAATATCTACCTATGCCAAATTACCAAAATGCCCCTGAACATTCTAGACCCACAGCTCTCGCACACAAACTCTGTTTTTCGCGTGCCGCCTATCTACAAACTCGTGAGTTCGAGACCTACGCAACAGTCCCCGAAACACAGCCAAAAGTGTCTCGAAACAAAAATTGACTTTCAAGTCCCTTAAACAACCAAGGGTAATTTTGTCCTTTCGCAAATTAATTTACGGAAATTCACTGATAAAAATTTCGGGTCATTACAGCATGCCTTGCAGATGACGTGCTGAGATGTCCGTACACTTACTTGGGAAGCTTTCCGGGAGTGCTTCCTCGAGAAGTTGTATCCTCACTCAAACAAAATTTAACTTTCACGCCTCTTATAAAATCAAGGGTAAAATCGTCCTTTTCCCAAATTAATTTACGAAAATTCACTAATTAAATTTTTGGGTCGTTACACCGTAGAAAGATTTCACCTCGACTCTAACCTCACTAGGCAACTCTCAATTCCTCTCATGAATCTTAAGGTTACATTCTTGCAAGCATATGTTATGACTTTATGTAAAGGAAGTAAATATAATCACATATGATATAGTATGAAAGAAAGGCAATTTCTGAGCATAGATCTCATGAAGGAATTGAACTTTAAGAACGTAGAGACATACCTTAACTCCAAGCAAGACTTCCCATAAGATCAGTTAGGTCTTCATTCAAGGGTTGTAATGGGGCTAGGCTCATGGGTTTAGAAGAAGGGGATTGGACTTCAAAAGCCTAGGCTCTGACAAGGCATGAAGTAGCATGACTTGGAATCTTGATCTTTTTTTTTTGAACTCACGACCAAACATGGCATCTTCAATGGTTTCTTATGCCGAGGTTTGATTCCCTTGACTAATGATGATTTGTGACTTCTATTCTCATTGGTTCACTTGGCTTAGCTCATTGTTTTCTTTTCTTCTTTCTTCTTTTCACTATTTTTTTCTTCTTTTGTTTTTCATACGTTCTTTTTCTCTCTTTTTTTTCACAAACAAAGCCAAGATCATGCAATGGATTACATTGTTTTGGTTTCTGTCCAAGAAAGGACTTGGGTCACTTGGGATGTCTAGGACATTCCCCTGATATCAACTTTGTAATTTAGCCTCGATGAGCTTCACAGCTTGACTTTGATTTTGAACACTCGAACTTGTCTTTCCTTCCTTTGTCATGAACTCCATTTGATGATGCCTTCTCACAACTTAGACTATAGGGTATGGCCAAGATTTATGGCTCCTATCTAAGGCTTAGGTTATGATTCGGGTGATGAAAGAAAGGTTTAAGTGTTTGGCTTCAAAGTGGGTTAGGGAGCATACAAAAGGGACAAATATGGCTTTTAGAGGTTCAAACATGCATAGCCTACATCACTTCTTATGGTACATCCAACTGAGAATCAAGAGCCTCTACATAAGATGTTAGTTCTTTAAAATTCAATGCAAAGTGATAACAATGAGATCAATCAATATAGAAAGAATTAAATAGTGTTTAAGAGTAAAACAAAGCAAATCTCTCAAAAAAAAAAAAGGCATTAGGCTCAAAATCTCACATGGGGTAGTCCCCACTAATTTTCTAAAGTTCACTTAAACAAAGTCATCTTCTAACTCAATTTCTTGAAGTTAGGCATTAAGTGTAACGAATATGGCATAAACTCAAGCATGGCATGGCTCTAGTAAGACACTAATGATTCATTTAACAATGTAGCTTACTAACAAGTAAAGTACTAAGTTCCTAGCCGTGTACCTCCAAACCTAAATGTTGCAAAATTTTGATCCACATCCCCAAACGTAAACTAAACATTGTCCTCAATGTTAACAAGTGGAAACACTAAGATCAAAATAAGTAAAGATTGAAAGGAGGCATGCAAAACAGAAAACATAAAGAAAATGGTGGAAGCACAAACCAGGGCTAGGTTTCCTCCTAGGAGCGCTGGATTTAACGTCTAGTCAAGACGTGCCTTGCAAGTCAAGCTAATGTAGGCACGGCAAGGAATGCCTTGTCCACTTCCTGGAACATATAATGAGCCTCTCAGTGCATAGGTGTAGCTCCATCATGGGGAAAAGCATTAAGAACACAAAAAGGAATAAACTGAGCAGATTTTGGAGGCAATGCCACATCATGGCATTGGGTGGGAGCCACAGTCTCCATGGCAGATTTTTAAGATTATGGCCTTACTATATCCTCATCATCATCATCAATCATGACTTCACTTGATGGGGAAAGTGCCATATCCACAATTCGGCTCATTTGGACGACAAAATGTCCCATTTGGTCCTAGAGAGCAGCAATGGCATGATCTATTTTTTGTTGATAGTCCGTGGTGCACTGAATCAGATTTTTCTGGAATGTTATGGTATTCTGAATCAGATCAGCCATCATGTCTTCCAAGGACCTTCCTCCCACACCAGGATTGGTTGGTGGAGCATGTTGATATGAATGTACTGCGTTGTCATGATAATGAAGTCCAGAAGATGGAAAAGGGTTAGGAACGGATTGAGTGTTGTTCCATGCGTAATTGGGATGATTTCTCCATCCCTAATTGTATGCATAAGAGTATGGCTCATTCCATGTTCTCCTATCCATGTAAATTTGTCCATAATTACCTCACAAAGTGACAAACTTGAGTTAGTAACCTAAAGCAATGGACATCGTTGAGGGACAAGTCCCGGACAACGGCGCCAAAAACTTGTTGAAAGAAAAGTACAACAATAAATGTAATACAAATCTTAACAATTATAACTTGCAAGTGCACTAGTCAAAAGATAGAATAGCAGTGCAAGCAAGGGTCGATCCCACGAAGACTTGACTCAACAATGAAGTTTCAATTGATTAGGTTTCTTGATGCTCAAGTTATAACAGATTAAGGTACTTCGACTCTTTAAAACAGAGAATAAAAGACACACGCTAATTAAATATGCTTTGATACTTAACTAAACAAAGACTCTAAACAAAGACTACTAAGACTCTAAATGAAAAGACACGGGACAAGGGGGGTTTTTAAGTTGAAAGATACTGAAAATGTAAAGAACTTGCAATGCAAGAAAACAAGTAAATAATAAAGCTTATAATTAAATTAAAAGGTTAGTTAAAGCAATCCCTATCCACACCTAACCACAATGTTTTCTAGCTTGGTTTGCAAGGTTCAATTATCATGTTTACTTCTTGGTCTAGTGCCCATGTAAGAGCCCTGTTAAGCCTACTCTCACACATTCATTCCTTCTCACTTTGTACGTTTAGGTCTCTTAAGCGCTCTAAACTTATAGTCAATTATGTCATAAGTCTCTTAAGCTATTATAACACAAAAGAAAGCATTAAGCACAAAAGCAATTTAATGACACTACAGTAACCCTATGAAGTGGTATGCATTCCTAGGAATGTCATGAGTTAAATTACAAGGCTATTGCTTATCGTAGCCTCTTGATGCAAGTCATCTATACTTCATGTAATTAAAATGGCCAATTCCAATAACACAAAGAAATATCTGTTTAAGCAGTAAGGTAACACACCAAGATAAACACAATCATCAAACCAATGCAAAACCAAACTAAGAAGTTGACATGGTTAGGGCTTCAAGGTCAACCCTAACTTAAAAAAACTACTCACTACTTATAATGAAAAACAAGAGCATAAATTGTATTGAATATGAAAGTGAAAGATTAAACCCAATTATACTCTTAAAGGCTGACTCCAAGCACGGCTTCAAACACTCCTCCAAGAACACAATCAAGTCTTCGTGAACAAGCCTCACGCTAATAATTCAAAATAATAAAATAAAGTGTCTAAGTTGGCGAGTCCAAAACACTGAATAGAGGCCCCCTTATATAGACAAGAGAAAACCTTGTCCTATAAGGACTAGAATTGGAAACCCTATCCTAGATTAATCTAAAATGTTTAATGTACTTCTAAGTAATTACAAAGTCCTAAAATCTATGAGAACCAATCAGAACATGTCTGGCAATGCAAATGCAAGCTGGCAGATGAGAACACAAGATGGCCGCAGGGCAGCCAGGCTAGAATCAAGGCAGATCCTTAGGCAGGACCCTGAAAACTTGGAACTGGGTCTTTAGGATGTCTTGGTCGCGCCACACCGGGCCTTAGCACTCGGATGGGTTCATTACATGCCATATAGTCTGAAAATGCTTCGTGTCTCGATCAAATGGTTGTAGGCATGCATATGTCCTCTTTGGAACTTACCGGGTCAAGTTAGGGACTTGTCTTTGGCGCAGTCGCGACTTGTCTTGACATTGAGTCAGGAACACAAGCTTGGTCTCATTTAGGTGTGGCGAAGGCACGCCTTGGCTGGAACCTCGACTGGGACTTGGCACCTTGACGGACACGTATTGGCGCACTTCCAGACATGTCAAGGACATGATTTGGCCCCGATAGTGGCATGATAAAGGGATGTCATGGACTTCATCTGAAGGTCCACAGACAACTTTGGGACCCGAATGGCCTAATCTGAGGTACTTGACATGAGCCTGAAATAGGGCGCACTGGCACACTCAGGACCTAGTTCAGGATCCGATATTAGAATAAGGACATCTCTTTCATTTGGACTCCGATTTGAGTCATTCTTTTTCATGTATTCTTAGAATTTCATTATCTTTCTAAAGTCTGCACATGTCTCACAAAAGCATCACTTTGTACTATGGAAGGCCAGATTTCTAACAAAAGACAATTAAAAGGACTAAATATGACATGAAATATATGTAGGAATTACGACCTAACAACAGCCGCCTAGTCAGCATCAAAGGATTCACGAAAAGGTAAAGGTCCTAGGAGATGGGCAATAACAACTAAAAGATGTGGGACTCAAGATGCAGGCATAGCCTGAGCAACATGACATATAAACATGTAATATCTGGACAAGTCAGGAAGGATACTACACGATGATACTTACAAGCATTATCAAGCAAATCACTCTTTAAGCATAAAGCTGAGTTGTAGTGCTCAAAGGAGTGCTAAATGTTTGTGCTCAAAGGAGTGCTATGGAACTTTGATGAAGATCAACGGCTTCCTTTGTCTGGGAGAGCTGAAGACCATGTCCGAAAATACTGAATTTTGTCCCTCCCAAAAATAGAGATAAATAAGGAGTAGAGAGGCAGTACGTCGTATCCGCAATGAGAAGCAATAACACCATTATCTGAGAAGGGTGTCCCATACAAAAACACAGTGATCCGTATGAAAGTGTTTGTGGGTTTGTGTTTGTGTCTGTCCTTGATAACGGCAAAAAAGTGAAACAACAATAAAAACATTAGACTTTTAAGGTTCGGCTCCCTGACTCTGGGAGCATATATCTCTGATATCATTTTGAAAAACAAGCTAGAAGAGAGGAGAAACATCATTCTATTACAGGGTGTTTATATGGGACTCTAATACATAAAACATGCCCTAGTAGTCAGCCTCACCAAGCTAATGAGACGAGACAATCAGACAACGATTACGCTCCTGACTTGGATTAAGCCAATTAGACTAGCCTTAAACAAGATCAACAAATTACATGCGTTCAAACTAAAATGGCAAAGAGCAATTTCATATCAGAGAACCCGTACTAACACTTCAAACGCTACATATTTTAAATAGACATGCAGCATGCAGTTGCCAGCCAAGTATTTAGAGAAATAAAGTAAATTTTCGATCTTTCCATCTGATGTACCCTGTGAATCCTAAGCATGAGGAAGATGGTGCAGAAAACCTAGCAGCTAAATCCGTACACATATTTTCCTCCCTATTCTCTAGCAAATTTGGAACTGGACATCTGTTTCAAAGTAGATGAGCTAAACGCAATCCTGATATTACACCCGGTAAAGCTCTGAAGTTTTTGGTCTGAGATTTCCAGAAATTTGTTGCACCATGGCTATTGACTACCAAGAGCTCAGCAGTCACCACCATCCTCTTATGTATCACCACTCCGAAGCCTCTCCACCAATATACATTATATTAAGTCCTTCCACATTAATTTTGTAGAAATGTGGCAGGCATGCCTCTATATTTAGCTTGATATACGTTGGTGGCCCATTCCCTGAAATCATAAGCTCGTGAGGGATATAAGTGTCTTAGCACGGTACTAAAGCTATTTTGAAGGGTCAGTCACCTCCCAACGTTGGAGTCAACTCCCCTAGGGCTTCAGTTTACTCAAATCTTTGTGCTTTTTAATATTTGGTCTACTAGATCAATGGTTCTGTTGGCCGGGCTCAGAAGAGACCACATGACACTCGATGACTTGACTAGGGTTTCCCTGGAAAAACTGCTAGAGCCACTCGATGCTCCCGAAGTGAAGTCTAACGCGAAAACTCTTTAAGGTCTAACAATACTACCCAAGGTTAATTTCATCAGCTGTCCTAGACCTCGTAGGAAACCCTATATCTAAACCAAAGCCCGGACCCAGGGAACTAAAGCATGATCTCATCTCCTAACTCTAACTACCTGAAGAAGTCATTGAAGCCAGGCAAATCTCAATGTATTGACTCTACCTCCAGTTTAAGCTCTAGAGTCATTAAGTAACCCCATGCAAAGATTTCTTCATCCCTTCTCGAATTTCCCAAGTCTTCATGTCTTCATTCAAGTACAAACACAATGTCATGAAACATGACAGCCTAATAGCACAAAAAGGCAGGTGTAATCCTGAGTGTGCCCCAAATCTTTGAATCCCTTCTACACTCACTTTTGAGATCTTAACTCAATTGGTGGTTAGTATCGGATTGGATTGGGTAATTCATACATTTCAAGATAATTTGAAGGCAAATGTAAATGACATTTCATTGTTAGTGGACTATCTGGGATTAGACCTAGAAGCAAATTTAAATATTCTAATCCTACCATTTTGAGGGGAATTGGATTGGATAAGTTTCCTTCTATGTCGAATCCTCTCTAATCCCCTAGCAATGAAAAGACATTCACTTCTACCTTCAAAATAATACCTTGGATTTGATGAGCTATGCAATTCAATCCAATCTTTCCCACTAAATGAACCCTAAATGTTACACAAACAAAATAAGATTAAGTATACCAAAAAAAAAAAACAGATATCATATTAAATTCCTATAGTTAAAATGGGTGCTGCTATTGGCACTCCAAAAATTCCTATGCACTCCTTCCAAGTGACAAAAACTTAAGGAGAGATGGAGTGTAGGATGACTCCTTTTAGTGTTAATAACAATTCCTAAGAAAGCAACAATATATAGATTGGTTCAATATTTGTTTTGCAAGAACCTAGTTTTGAGTGGTCAAAAGATTAGCAATAGACAAAAAAAGAACAAACAAGGTTGCGAAGTCACTCATAAATTACTATTCCCCTAGATATAAAGCTCAGTGTACCATTGGACCTCGTTTTATGCCAAGAGAAAGCATTGGAATCCTCATCCGGTAAAGTGCAAGTAGTTAATCTACCTAACATGAGCATCCACACCAAAATGAGCGCTAGAAGATATATCAAGACTGCCAATCCAAAAAGAAATATGACCAAACAGAACTTTCACATAGGATCTAATTCATCAATTATCATTTTAGTTGCCTCTACAGACTACAATACAGTTGAAGCTTACCAATTCTAAGAAAGTTCTCAGTCTTCAACGAGATAAGAGCCTCCTGTCACAAGAGCAAATATCCAATTAGATAATAAGTTAGCCAGAAAAGAAACCATCACTGCTATGACTTAAAATAACAAAAGGACAGTGAAAGTTTGCAACACAGTTTAGGTACCAACTTTATTTTGATACAGGCTTCTCCATTTATGACCAGCACTATACAGTATGAATCCCTAAGAAGCAAAAGAGGTATGTCCAAAGAACAAGACGTAATAGAGTAAGTTCAGATTACTTTAATTTTAACAACTACAAGTGCACCAACTTGCTTCTTATAAATGGCATGGCTTTACTCTAAATAATGTCTGTCCTGGCTGTGTATCTGCATGTGTGTGTGCTAGAGAGAGACAGGCATCAACCTATGAACTTCCACTTGCGTGCCCAGGACCAGAAGGGAAAATAGAAAAGCAATTTCCAGATTCCATCTACTGTCAACCAAAAAGGACCAATGATTGGCACTAACCAGTTATTCCATCTCCAGCCAACCAAAAACAAATCAATGATTGGCACAAAACAGTTCAAATTTCAGAACAGAAGCAGAGAATCAGAGTTGGAGCATGCACCCTCGTACTGCAAAAGTACAGTTAAAGTTGATAGAGAACAAAATTCTAAACAGAGAGCAAAGAGATAAATAAAACCAAAGACAAGGAATAATTTCTGGAACAGCTAGTTTTTAGCCTGTAAGAATCTGAAAAGTGCATCAATTAACCAATGGAAAAGGATCTAGAATCTGAAATATAATAACAGTAATTATAATGAACTTACATTAGCCAAATGCACGAGCAGAAAGAACCAGAGATATTTATCAATCAGAATAATCAGGACATTATCAGGCTATGCAATATCATTATATTTCCATCAGAATTTGTTAGATGAAAGTCAAGAATACAGTGAAAACAGTTCATTTTTAGTTGTACTTTTAGCAGCAATAAAATTACAAAGAAAAGTTAAACTCATATCCTACTCCCAAATGCATGTGAAGGTTTTCCTTTCTTTCTTTTTTTTTTTTGGGCCTTGGGTAACTCCACTACACTAAATAACATGGTTGAAACGTGCTGCTAGCTGGCTACTGTTTCCTTTCATCAGCCACTCCATTTTCAACTCGGTTTTCAAACCCATGATAAGGAACTTCAACCATGGGCTGGGGCACCGGGCGTCCATCAAAGTCTTCAGGAAAGAACTCAAATTCAGGACCAAAATTGAACTTGACCACACAATTTGGTTGATGGGGAAGAGTATACATTGAAGCAGCAGGATAGTAACGACCACCATATAGATCCTTAAAGGCAACTCCTTGACATACCCCATTTTGGAAAAAAGATATCTCACTTCCTACACAACAAATCAATAATCAATCTGATGGTTACTCTTCCAACAAAACAAACATAAGTTAGACTTTAGCAATCTAACTATACAGAATGAGAATAGAAATAGTTTTGTAGTTTAGCAGAAGTTAAACAAAATTCTCATAAAACCTGCAAGTCAATTAAGTAGCAAGTTGGTGGAAGAGGTGAGTTTTCAATATATGCCCCAACACATTAAGTCGAAGATTCTCCAAAGAAAATGTGAAAGTTGAATGCTTGGATCCAATAGCAAGTATACCATTGCACACAGTATAGGTCTGACAATAGGTTGATTAACCCAAAATTCGGACTGAAAGTGGAATTACATGAGAACACCCACACTCCCTTTAAGTTCAAGAGAACGAAAACAGTTAATTAACAAGTTGGTGAGAAGGAAGCATTATCCAACCATGAAAAAGCCATTAATCATCCGTACACTCAGATACAAAGCAATTCTACTTTTGCACATGATATAGGACACCAATGATTTGATAAACACAGGATAGATAATGAGTGGTTTTGGAATGGGTTGGGAAAAGCCTCACCCAAATTCTTTTAATCTTTGGAAAGAAAATGCAGCTATCTTCAATTTTTTAAATAGCTGAATTTTTTTCTATTGTCATTAAATTGTAGAAATTTAAGTCAAATTGTGCTTATTAACCTGGATCAGGTCTAAGTGTGTATTGCTTATTTACCTGGATTAGTTCTAAGTGTGTATGGCTTATTTACCGGGATGAGGTCTAAGTGTTTATGGCTCAGAGTATGCCATCCCTGAAACAAAAAGTTCAAAGTCCGTATTGATATTGAAATTCATATATTTTTTATCCACAAATTTTTGCTTTACCCAACTTTATACCTAGTTTCAAGTCATTCTATGAGTTCTTGAACAAAGAAAGGCGGGAATGAGGCATGAGATTAAGATTCATTACTAGTTTGGCTAAATACTGATATCTGAGCAATAATTTCATCCCATTCATGACACTGGTCTGATGCTAAAATGCAATATGATCATTAAACCCATTATACAGAGGTTTCTATCTCTGTTCTTTGCAAGTATATGAACCCTTGACTCTTATGAAACTCTTTACAATCTGTCTCTCCACCTTGCTAGAAAGAATTATAGCGTCTCTACAAAGTAAAACAAACTCAAAATTGCAGTACTGTCTCTTGGCTGGCGATACCAATGATAAATTAAATCACAAGACCAGTATAATGCAAGAAAATTATTGTGCAAGAGATATCTTAAGAAAGACTTTGAGTGGAAAGCATGTCCTTTCAGCCTCTACAAGTATTTCTTGAATAGATGTACAATTGTTTTGATTATGTTCATTTCAGGAAGTGTTATTTGGTCTGTATTTATACTAAGAATGTTCTGTCTTATGTGGAGTGAGGACTATCTACTATGGACTACTTGTCAAATTTGATTGTACTTCTCAAAATAAAGACACTAGTTCTGTTTCCTATCAATAAACATCTCAATTTCCTATCAATAAAGTAGACGTTCAGTTCAAACCATTCCTACAATGTAACACAATACTCTACAATAAATTTCACAGCAAACACAATCACAACCACAAACACAAAAGCATTGAAAACAAATATAACAAACACTCACCGGGCACAACTTTTGGAGGATCCTCTTTAACGTCAGGGGCACAAGCATACCGCTGCCCCTTATACCAAACCAAATGGGGCGGTTTCGGGGCATAGGACCCTCCATTAGGTAAATTTATATAAAACCCAATAACATCACCTTCCTTATACCCTTCCTCACCATACTTGTCCCTCAAAGCCTTATGCACCTTACTCCCATCAATGTCCCTATACCCAAAACTATTCCCATCATACCCAACGGGCGCCTGCAAGTCCCCTTTCTCAGTAGACCAACCAAGCCTGGTATGTCCAGAAGCTCCCAAATTCACCACCTTTATTTCAAAATACCAAGCACCTTCCACAACTCCCCTTGTTGCCCTAACCATTCTGTACCCTTTAGTGCTACCAGCACTCATTCGGTCCTCACTCACCTCAACTTTCTCTGCCTTGTACACCTTCGATAGGCAGATTGTCATGTCCGGGGTGTCATCGGTTTTGTCCGGGAATCGCGCCACCGGAGTGATCAAGACAGTGTCGTCTACCGGGGCACTGTGGTGGTTGTTAGTGGCCTTGCTCTTCTTTTTTCCTTTCCGGGTCGACTTGGTGGCCCACACATTGTTGTTCTTCTTCTTCGATTTCTTGGAATTGGGGGCGGTTGGGGCCGCCAGGGCGGTTCCATTGGAGATTGGTTGGGCAATTGGGGTTTGATCTTGATGTGAAGACGGCTGGTTAGTGAGGGAAGAGAGCTGTTTTTGCTTCTTGGGAGGTGGTTCTTCGTCGTCGTTATCGTTTTCATTGTCGTTGTCGATTTCTTGGGATTTGAGGGACTCAGACAGATCTTCCGAAGCTTCGGTTTCAGTTTTGTTGCCGTTTTGGGGGTCGCTCGATGGTGGGTTGATGGGTTCGGTGTCGGGCTCGTCGGTGGTAGGTTCGGTGTCGGGCTCGTCGGTGGTGGGTTCCATTAGCTCAATGGACTCGGTGATTGGGACTGTTGTGGCGGCGATGGCGTCAGTGCTTTTTGATTGGCCGTCTTCTTCGTCGTCTTCCTTTCTGTGGCCATGGCCATGGAGGTTGTCCATAGCTTGGGTTTTGGACAAAGTTGTTCAAATAGAATGTGGAGGTTGAGAGATATGGAAAAACAAAGGTTTGGGTTCAGTTGAGAATGAGAAGTGGGATGCCCTATGAATGATTAAGAAAAAATGGAAATGTTTACTTAGGAATAAAATAAATAATAATGATTTATATTATTTACTTTTTCTACGTTTACTTATAATTAAACAATTATTATTCATTCAAAATAGGTAATTTCATTACTCATTTTGGAGTAATCTTATTAAGTAAAGGGTATTAATGATTCTTATTACCTCATTTCATTATTTTAATTTACTAAAGTAACCTACAATTCTACAATAATTCCAAATACACCAACTTAATATTTAAAAAAAAAAACTAAGAACATAATTCTAACTAGTAATAATGTACTCATGTGAATAAATCATTATTTTTCAAGTCAACTCCTTCAACAATTAAAACATGATTTACAATATTTATCAATAAGTTATATACTACTAAAAAAACCAATCGGGAATATTTTTTTCATATTTTATTAGTAAATATTCACAACAAGATATGACATTTTGGATTTGTTATTAATTGGCTATGTAAGACTTCACCTCGATCTTAAAAAAACCAAAATAAAGAAAGTATAATATATATATATATATATATATGTGTGTAAGGACATTTTAGTAATCAAGTTAGTTTTTATTCCGATTCATAGGAGTTAATAAACAATAACAATGAAAATCAATCTCATTACTGTTCTAATTTTATATAGTTAGTAAACAACTCAATGGGAATGATTATTCACTTCTCCGATTACCCACTTTTCTGATTCCCTACTTCTCTCATTACCCACTATTTCCATTCCTGGTAAGTAAACGTGTCCTAATTGATATGACAGGTTTTTCTCTACTGTAAAAAAGACTTGAACTTCAAACGTTAGCAATACCACAACACAATAGAGCTTTCCTCTTCTACTCTAAAAAGAGACTTAACTTCAAACCTCAATTTCTTGATTTATCGCCAGCTTGGTATTGTTGTGTTAAAAATAAGGCTTTTTACTTAAAATGCCCCCTAAAACTGACGATAATTTTCACTTACACCCCTAATTCGATTTTTGTTGGAATAAACCCCCTGAAACCTCTAACTCGTCCCACTTTATCCCATTCCCGTTTATTCCATCCCTTCTCCGTTAAAAAAGACACGTGGCGATGATGTGGCACACCACGTCACCACAATACACAATACATAAGCAGTGCTTGGTCTCCATTACAAACCAAATCTATATTGCCCATATTGGATTTAAAGCAAACAAGCCATGTAAACCAAATTGCCCTAATTTGCTCATCAGAATTTCATTCTATACATCACCATAGTTGATAACCAGATTGCATAAAAGAGTACCAAACTAAAAGTTTCCCTCCAAATTAAACAACCAAACCTGGAACCCATAAACCATTACATTTTTTGTCAGATCACAAACAGAGAATACTAAAAACTAGTACATTCAACCTTGAAACATCATGACAATAAATAATGCCCATGAGACAAAAAATCCAATCTAAAGCTTTGCAGTCAATGCTCGGCTCTTTTGCAGTCGATGCTCGGCACTTTTGCAGCCGATGCTCGGCACTTTTATAGTCGATGCTTGGCTCTTTTCAGTCCATGAAGTAAGAATTTTGCTGGTCTTCTCCATTTTGGATTTCTTCTCTTCTAAATTGCAGCCTTCAATCACCTCTGAGGTTTGAGAATTTGAACAATTATAGCAGAAGAATTGAAACCTTGCTACCAGTCCTAATTTAGGCTTGGGCGAACGAATTTGAACGATTATAGCACAATAATTGAAACCTAATCTATATATGGCACATGATTTGAACGATAATGGGAGGGATTTTGAGGTTTGGGATCTGCTTGGGAAAGATAATGGGAGGGATTCGCTGCTAGGAATGGGAGGGATCTACTTAAGAATGTAGAGGTTATGAAGACATGAGAATGCAGAGGCAGAAACAAATTGGGGCAGTGTCGCGATCTACCCAATTCGCATCCCATCTCCTTATTTAACAATAAGGTTGTTGCCAATTTACCAAAAAGCCCACGCCATGTGGTGTATTGTGGTGACATGGTGTGCCACGTCATTGCCACGTGTTTTTTTTAACAGGGAATGGATGGAATAAATGGAAATATGGTAAAGTGGGACGAGTTAGAGGTTTTGGGGGCTTAGTCCAACGAAAATCGAATTAGGGAGGAAAGTGAGATTTATCGTCAGTTTCATGGTGCATTTTAAGTAAAAAACCTAAAAAGAAATAATCAAACTAAGGGCATGTTTACTTACTAGTAATGGGAATGAAATCAAAAGTAATGATTATGATTACTTACTTCTTCTACATTTTCTTGCAACTAAATAATCATTACCTATTCAAAATAGGTAATCTCACTACGCATTTTGGGATAATCTCATTAACTATGGGAGGGGTATTAATGATTGCCATTACCTTTTTCATTATTTTAATTTACTAAAGTTGTATTAAAAAAAAATTTACTAAAGTAACATACAATTCTAAAATAATTTCAAATACTCCAACCCAATATTTAAAAAAAAAAACTAAGAACAAAGTTTACAAATATTAATTAGAAAAATTCTAATTAGTAATGATGTTATCATGTTAATAAATCCTCATTTTCCGAGCCACCTCCTTTAACAACTAAAAACATGATTTACAATATCTATCAATATTTATGATTACATGGAGATTATAATTTGTTTTTCAATTATGCAATTCCAGAGTTAATGAACTTTTTAGGTAGACTATGACTTGTTTAATGGTTGATGACTTTTATTTACGGAGATTATGAATTTATTGAACTTGTTTCTTTTATTATCATGCTATTTAATTTGTTAAGTAAAAATTTATATGATATCCCGACAGTTTAAAAATAGGGTTACATATGAAAAGGGAAAAAAGAACACTTTATTTTTTAAATGAATCAAATCTTTCAGTAAATGATTTTGAGAGAGCGATCAGACAAGACAACAAGATGTTGAAAAAACTAGGAAAAAAATGGCATTTTAGTAATCAATTAATTTTTATTCCGATTCATAACGGTTAGTAAACGATAACAATGAAAATCAATCCAATTAATGTTATTTATAATTAGTAAACAGTTCAATGGGAATGAATACCCACTTCTCCGATTACCCACTTTTCTTATTACCTACTTTTTCGATTACCCACTATTTTCATTCCTGGTAAGTAAACGTGCCCTAAATATATTAAGCATAACAAACACTAATCACTCCTTAAAAACTTTTTAATTTAATCAAAAGTTCTTATGCCTCAATATTAACATGATATCAACCTTCAACAAATGCGTCTTTAATCAAAAGCCCCTTATACTATTAAAGTATTATTTAAGTGAAAAGGAAACAGGACAATTAGAGGCTAAAGAGAGAAGCCTCTAAAACATCCACCACCAAACATGTCTAAACACCAAGCTTGCTTAGCTTCTTTGGGTAGCGATCATGGCCATGAAATGGAGTTCAGGTAGCTATGACCCAATCTCGCAACAACATCAGCCAAAAAATTTCTTCTTTGAAAACATGCAAGAAGTATATATATTGGAATAAATATCGTAGGCTCTTCATAACAAGACCTCTCCTGAAAATCCCCTCAAAATCCGTGAAAGGTCCCGCTCCTGTCTTACAACCCTTGAAAAACTCGAAAGCTCCCAGAACTACCCTCCTACCAAACAAAACCTTATGAGATTTCTACCTAAAATTTGGAAGAATCTACCCTGTAAGCGGGTCAAACCGACTTCCACCTGTCAGACGAAGGATTCAAAGAACTAAAAACAAGGATCCAAACAATCCGGATAAAACAAAATCCAACCAAAATATGAAATATCTCCACAAACCAACCACAAGGTAATCAGAGCATACTAGGTTAACAATAAAATTTACAAAACCAACGAAAGTCCTACATAGTGGTAACGCAGCAGAAGATGATGCCTCCTCCTAGTCCCACGCCTCGTCCCGCTATGGCCTGGAAGGCACAAAAACCAAAACAACCGTGAGTGGACATTAGAACCATAATGAAGAGTAATCACGCGAATAAAGTAATAATAATATTAATCATGATAATCCCACCTCGTTATAAACCATACGTACAATAAGATCCGCAAGCACAAATATATACAACTTACCAAAAACCATTTGATTTACCTCGGTGGAACCCACACTACTTTCAATTGTACCCACCACCTCACTATCTCGGTCAAAGCCGATACCCCGACCGAAGCTGATATCCCTGCCGAAGCCGTAGTCCCAAGTCGTAGTTCAACATCCTAGTTGTAGCCATAACCCTGAGCCGTAGCTCAATATCCCTGCCGTAGTCGTAGCTCAACATCCTGGCCGTAGCGGTAGCTTAACATCCTGGCTGTAGCGGTAGCTCAACATCCCGGACGTAGCTGTAATCCCGCCGAGCATATGATGGAATCCTCCAGACCATAACTCATACCATACCGAGCGTATGAGGAAATCCTCCCTACCAGACCTTATATCCTACTAAGCGTATAAGGAAATCCTCATTGCCATACCTCGTACCCTACCAAGCGTATGAGGAAATCCTTCCTACCATACCTCGTACCCTACTGAGCGTATGAGGATATCCTTCCTGCCATACATTGTATCCTATCGAGCGTACGAGGAAATCCTTCCTGCCATACCTCGTATCCTATCGAGCGTATGAGGAAATCCTTCATGCCATACCTCATATCAATAATAACTTTCCCTATTTCATCTAGATGAATGAACCGACAAGACCCTTCAATAGTACGTTTGGTATGATCCCAAAATCCCCTTAGACGCCTTAACCGATTCCCATCCAACCATTACACCAAGGCCGAAGCTCAAAACTGAACTCGGGCCGAAGCCCAAAAACCTCACAACTGGGTCTAAACCCAAATCACATACCCAGGCCTGATACAAAAAATCACTTCAAAATCGTTATTGCAATCCAAATCCATAATACATCAATTAAAACAATTATAATTAGCTCTCGAACCACCTCATAATGGATAATAAAATATTTTATAAAAATTAGTCTTAATTTCTGAAATTCATAATTGGTAAGAAATCGTCTAAAACATATACATATGCATGCATTGCAATTTAGAAACAAAGTCCACTCACCGGAAGTTCAAATAAGCTCAACTATGAGCCGTACGCTCCTTTGTAGCCCCCAGATCTATATCGCTTGTCAAAAGTAACAACCGGGATTATTAAACGACAATTCAAAATCTTAACTTTGGCCCCCTAAACCTCGGGAGTACACACGCACCCCTAAATAAATTCAAAGTAACTTAAGATGCTCAAAATAACACCTAAACAAACTCTAATAGACCCGAAACCTTAGCAAATAGATCTGAAACACCGTAATTACTCAAACACAAGCAATTGTGGGTCCGTGAGTGTCCCACGCGCCGCCATAAGCCGGTGGACGACCGATGGCCCTTCCAACGGGCGACTGCAGGGCATACTCGCCTCTACCTCCAGTCACCGGAGCGCCGCCAGCTACCGACCAAATTCCGCCATTTCCGGCCAATTTTCAAAGCTTCATGAAATCTCCATTTTTCCACCAAATCTTACGTTCTAATAGTCAAAATCTATCTCCTTGAGCCCAAGAACCCAAAAAATGAAATCAAAACCGAGATCCCTTACCTTGGTTAGCCAAAAATTGGAAGGGAAGTTTTGGCCTACATTCCGAGCCTCGATTCGTCGTCCACGGCGATCCTCAAGGAAGGTATAATTGGGTTCGTGGGGAGGAGAGGAAGGTCATGGTGTCCTTGGTTTGGGTCGAAATGGTCAAAAACTTGGTGGTGGTGGTGGTGTGCAGTCTTGGTGTGTTCTCACGAGCAAAGAAGAAAGAAAAATCGTGGGGAAGAGAAAGGATGGAAGAAAAATCTGGAAAATGAGGAGAGAAAGAGAAAATTAAACTTTTAAAATATCTAGGGTCCAAAATTACTAAAATGCCCTTGAAAGTGCTAGACCCGTAACTTCCTAAAAAATGCTCCGATTTTTGCATACCACCTGTCTATGAACTCGTGAGTTCGAGACATGCGCAACGGTTTAAGAAAATTTCCCAAAAGAATTTTCAAACAAAAAGTGGCTCTCGAACCCCTCCTAAACCTGAGGTTAAAATCATATTTTTCTTATTAAATTTTCAAATTTAAACAATTTCAAAGTACGGGTCGTTACACTTCACATTTTTTACAATTCTCCGGAGACGCCATGAAGTTGGAAGGAAACGGATCCTCTGGGGATAGATCCCCATGGTGGGGATCATTTAATCCCAACCGTTTAAATTAATCCTGCGGTTGAGGTGTGTTTTTATTGGTTTTAACTTTCCCACGCTCCAAAAGAATCTGTCTCGTCTTCTCTCCGTGTTCAATGGGGAGGAAAAGAAACAGGGGAAAGCTTCTCCAAACTCCAATCTCCAATCTCCAATCTCCAGCCCACAAGAGTGAAAGAGAGCGTAGTCATCTCCGTGTTCGATGTCGAGGAAACAAATCAGGGGAAAGCTTCTCCCATCTCCAATCTCCAGCCCACATGAGTGAAAGAGAGCATCGTGTTTTCCGTGTTCGATGTCGAGGAAAAAAATTAGGGGAAAGCTTTTCCCATCTCCAATCTCTAGCCCAGAAGAGTGAAAGAGAGTCGTGACCCCTATGAGCCTCCGATGAATTTACACAATACTGGTGAGTTTAATATAGGGTTTGAGTTTCAATATATGGAATCAATTATTGAATCTATCTCCCATGGCATCATCTTTCTTCTCGCAATATCAATTGGTACCAATCTCACTTTAGATTTCTATGTAAGGAAATAATTGTGTTTGATTCTAATTTCTGGGTTATAACTTATATACAAAGCTGCGTCCAAATAAATTATATCTTGTTCTACTTGAATTTGATGGTTTTGTGATTTTTATGTTATTTCACAGATTCTAGACTATGATGATGCTTTTTTTTATGATTCTTGAAAAATAAAAACAACCAAATAAGGTGTAAATGTGACCTGATTCTGACGTTCCGATTGTGCGGAGTTTAATGAAAAGATTGTAAATTGCCATTGCTAAACATAAGTGAAAAGGGTTTTTTTTCTTTATTTTGCTTGTTAAGAATAATTTATCAGCTTATTGTTAGTCTTCGAATCCTATACTGAACTATTGAACTGGTAATCTCTGGTCTCTCGGTGGCAAGAAGAGTAGTTCTTAAGCAAGATTTCGAAGACATATATAGTTCGCAGTGGTGAACAAAACTTAGGAAGGAAGAAAAATCAAGGCATGGTGCCATGGTTGATGTTCATTCTCCTTTGTTTACTATAGCTACCTTCGCGTTAAGGTCGTAATCATGATTTAGATTCCAAGAAATGGATGGTCTGTTGTGGCTTATTTCATATGCTGATTTGTAATAGAGCTCTATTTTATTATGTGCGCATTTGAGTTGAAAGAAAAACAGATTTATTGTTGTCCTCTAATTTGGGTGAATTATATACCTATTTGTAGAGCTGTATAGAGTTTTTTTTTTCTTTAATTTCAAAGATTAGGTTTAGAATATGGGTTATCTAGTTACTGTACAACTCTTTAATCTCTACAGCTATGACGAAGGGGTTCTAGTTAGGAATATAGTTAGAACCAATCTATCAGATCCGGTAATTGAATTAGGGCCTGAATTTGAAAAGGAAAAGATTTGTTTAATCCCGAAATTTCCTTGTTTTTATATATTGAAAATGTGTTCTCTTGGTTAGTTTTGTTTGTTTTAAGGAGTATGGACTATATTGAAATTTGTTTTTATTGTACACCTCTTTTACTTAGTGAAGTTTAAAGGAGTATAGACTTGAGTACATAACTGAATTGAAAAATGTGTTAATTGACTACTTAGTTCTCATACTATATTGTCAATTGATGGTGTTGTTATTTGCATTTGGTTTAGGGTTTGCATTTGGTGGTGGTGTAAGAGAAGTTTTCCCTTAGATTAGTAATAGTCATATTCATTTCCTTGTGGGACTAGTTTGGTTAAGGTAGTAGTTGATTTGTGTTGAATTTTGTGTGATTATATTTCCAGGTTCATGTCACTGCTTCAGATGCCCTTCTTATGGTCATCTAGTTGTACGAGAATCTCCAATCCATACATCGAAGAGATGATGTAGGATTTGAAGGTGAGGTCATCTATATTCGGTGGAGAAAAAGGGGGAAGCCAAGTCCTTGTTGAAAAAATGTATTCATACCCTTGAAATGTTAGAACAAGAGGAGAATGTACAAGGTGGTGGTGGTGGTGATGGTGACGACGACTCAATGTGTATGCCAAGTCCTTGTTTTCTGTATTGTATGTTGCCTCTTTGATATCAGTGAGTTCCGGTTATATTGCTTTTATTTGAAACTAATTTGTTTCTTTCATCTGGGTTTTAGCACTACCTTCAACTCCATTATACTGCTGAGCTTTGTTCCTTATCTTGCTTTCCTCAAGGCTTCTAGGATATTTCGTTGAATGCTTGATGATTTTCTGGTATGTTTGTACATCTCAATGTTGGCTTGTGCTATGTTCTGCATTCTGTTTTCCCCTCACTTGATCCTATATTTATTCCTAAAAGACGTATGAATATCATTCTGAGGGTATGGTTGACCTAACTCATAGTCCCTCGCGTTCTGATTTCCATTCATTACAACCTCTGATCGTCATCTACAATCCCTTCGAAAGGAGGCTGCCTAACTCAAGGAAATGCTGCTTCAAATTGAGAACCATGTGTCTCTTTGTGAGGCTGAGACATCAGAGCTAAAGACTCGAGCAAGTGAGGCACTAAAGAATATGTTTGAGTCTGAAAAAATATTGTAGGTCGCAGCTCAGAAAGCAGAAGCAACAAAGGAACTTTGTCATAAGAGGGAAGTAACGAAATGCAGCAAAGGTAGCATTTGAAGAAGCAAGGGTTAGGCTTCGATAGTAACTACTATGTGGAGACGCTTGGCTTGGAGTTTGTATTTCCAGGTCATGTTTAGTGTATCATACATGAGGGATTCATGTTTTGTAAATTATGATGCTTGCTGATTGTATTAAAGAATCTTAACTCCCTCATGTTTTGTAAATTATGCTGCTTGCTAATTGTATTAAAGAATCTTAACCATATATCCTTGTGTAAATTATGCTTTGCCTATCCTGTTTTGTTTGATTCCTTATGTTTAGTGGTCCAACCGTCTTGGTATGTACTTCATTTTTTTGGTCTGAAACAACTTCCACCTTGAAAGGAGGATTGTTGGTGTAAGGACCCTTCCCGAATTTTCCCTCGAAACCCGAAAAGAACCCTTATTCTGTCTGACAGCTCTTTTACTTCAAAATTTAAACACCAGAAATACCCTTTGTTGTTGAATAATTTTTATTAAACCTTACAGGGTTCCCGACAAAACTTCTGTACTTACTGATCACTCCTACCTGTCAGACGCATGATAGTATACAGGTCAAAGCCAAGACCTCGGAATAGTGGTGGTTCAAATAGGAATACCCTCTGACACCAAATTTCAGTAGGTCAGACACTGCTGACATCTCTACTGGAATACCACAAGACAACAGACTAGTCAAATACTTGTGAACCAACCATAATTCGTCCCTCTGGGTCACCGCCCACACCAACCCACTGACCCGGCTGACGAAGTCTTTTCATAGGTTGATTAAGCACATGACAATTGTCGTCTGGTTCATATTAGAGCCGGAGATATCCTCGGCTATCATATCGTATCATCAGCCGGTATAACATTCGGCTATCATATCACATCAGTCGGCATATCTCTCGACTATCATATCCCTAGCCACCAGGGTATCCCTTGGGGTGTGCTAGTCATGTATCATATCATATCAGTCGGCATATCTCTCGACTATCATATCATATCAGTCGGCATATCTCTCGACTATCATATCATATCAGTCGGCATATCTCTCGACTATCATATCATATCAGTCGGCATATCTCTCGACTATCATAACATATCAGTCGGCATATCTCTCGACTATCATATCATATCAGTCGGCATATCTCTCGACTATCATAACATATCAGTCGGCATATCTCTCGACTATCATATCATATAAGTCGGCATATCTCTCGACTATCATATCATATCAGTCGGCATATCTCTCGACTATCATAACATATCAGTCGGCATATCTCTCGACTATCATATCATATCAGTCGGCATATCTCTCGACTATCATATCATATCATATCAGTCGGTAAGTATCCTCGACCATCATATCATATCATATCATATCATATCAGTTGGTAGGTATCCTCGACCATCATATCGTATCATATCATATCAGTCGGTAAGTATCCTCAACCATCATATCATATCATATCAGTCGGTAAGTATCCTCGACCATCATATCAGTCGGTAATCAATTATATTGGAGGTTCACCGGGTTCACCGTTAATAACGGATCCTCGTCCCGAGTCCTGGCCTCCCACAAATCAGAGTTTATCCTGGAGGTTCACCGGGTTCACCGCTAATAACGGATCCTCGTCCCGAGTCCTGGCCTCCCACAAATATATGGCCAAATCCGATAAACTCATATAACAGGGTCAAAACCCAATTCATTGACTCAATAATTTCCAAGTCAAAACGAAATCAAAATCGAGTCTAAAACCATGATGTTTCTCAAATCACACTTTCACAGTAATAGTGGAAAACATGTATACAGTAATCATTTCTCAAAATACAGAAATTCAATGCCACAATACATAACAGTATTTAAACAAGGATATTTGGATGCATGCATTTCAGTTCATAAAACAAAAGTCCACTCACATACATCATCCAACCCTTAATTCATGGACGCTCTAGCCCAAGGAACACATGCACAATAATGACCCAACTAACTTAACTTTCCGAGCTCAAAACCCGCTAATACGATCAATCATTACCGCTGGGATTGCCCAAAACGACCTCTAAACGACGTCCGATCAACCTGAAACCTGTACCAACAGATTCGGAACATCGAGACTAGTTACCACGCGCCGCCGGAAGGTCGGCACACGCGCCGGTCACGCCCTGCTACAGTGTTCACGCGCCTGAACCGGCCCAACCCGGTCCGGCTCAACTTGACCCGGTCCAACTCGACCAGATCGGTTCACTCAACCCGACCGGTTCACTCGACCCGACCGGTTCACTCGACCCGACCGGTCACCGGTGACTCGCCGGAGAAGACTATCGGACTGCCGTCACCGTCGCCGGAGGCTGGCCGGAGAAGATGACCGGACCGCCACCTCCGCCGCCGTCTGGTTCGCCGGAATCCCCCATTTCCGGCTGAAACTTCAAGGTTTTCTAACTTCTTCATTTCTTAACCGTTTTTCACGATCTACACATGGAAATTCATCTACTTTTCACCAGGAATCCAAATATGAGGTCAAAGTTCCGAGATCGTACCTGGTTTGGCCGAAAAATGGCCGAGAAGACTCGGTTCACCTCCCTCCTCCGTCCGTCGCCTACGGCGGTGCTCCCGCTCCAATAGCTACCTCAAAATGCTCGTGGGGTCCCGGGGAAGATCCTCCCGACCTTGGTTTCACTCAAATCGGATCGAAATCCATCCGATGAAGGGAGGTCTTCGGTGTTCGCACGGGGAGGTTTTTTGGGTAGGAGAGAGAGACTGATTGGCCAATATCCCGAGGAGAGAGAAAAATATCAACTATATAGTTCCAACTTCTCCAAAATTACCAAAATGCCCCTGAAGCTTCTAGACCCGTAACGAACTCATCGGGTCTCCGTTTTCCGCGTGCCGCCTGTCTACGAACTCGTGAGTTCGAGACCTACGCAACGACCCAAGAAAAATTCCCAAAAGTACTACCAGTCAAAAAGTGACTCCCGAACCAGTTCAAAACTGAGGGTAAAATTGTCCAATTCTCAAAATAATTTAATTTCTGGTCTGGGTCGTTACAATTGGACTTTGCTTCGGTTGGTCCAAAGAAAAAGAGTCCACTTCCTTAAGTCAATTGTACCTCACTAGCTCAGTGGTAACTGGTCCAATTATGGCAGATTTTGTGAATTCAGTTGGACGTTGGTGTATGCACAGTGAAGAGTGAAATGGAGTGGTATGTGAAAGAATTGCAAGATTAGGTCTATGAAAATCGCATTGTTTGATATGTGACAATTGCATTTTTTGATACTTGGATGATTTGGTGTGGAATTTTCATCAAAGTATGCTCTTTTTTGTCCTCATAGTCAGGTAGTGTCCTCATAGTCAGATAGCGTCCTCTTGGATGATTTGGTCTGGAATTTTCATCAAAGTATGCTCTTTTCTGTCCTCATAGTCAAGTAGTGTCCTCATAATCAAGTAGTGTCCCCATAGTCAGATAGTGTCCTCTTGGATGATTTGGTCTGGAATTTTCATCAAAGTATAGTCTTTTCTGTTCTCGTAGTCAGATAGTGTCCTCATAGTCTGGTAGTGTCCTCATAGTTAGAGATGATTTGGCTTGGAATTTTCATCAAAGTATGTTTTTTTCTGTCCTCATAGTCAGGTAATGTCCTCATAGTCCGAGAGTGTACTCATAGTCAAATAATGTCCTCTTGGATTATTTGGTCTGGGATTTTCATCAAAGTATGCTCTTTTCTATCCTCATAGTCAGGTAGTGTCTTCATAGTCCAGTAGTGTCCTCATAGTCCGTTAGTGTCCTCTTGGATGATTTGGTCTGGAATTTTCATCAAAGTATGCTCTTTTCTGTCCTCATAGTCAGGTAGTGTCCTCATAGTCAGGTAGTGTCCTCATAGTTAGATAGTGTCCTCTTGGATGATTTGGTCTGGAATTTTCATCAAAATATGGTCTTTTCTATCCTTATAGTCATATAGTGTCCTTATAGTCGGGTAGTGTCCTCATAGTCAGATAGTGTCCTCTTGGATGATTTGGAAAATGCATGATGCTTAGAAGCTAGACCTTAATACAAAGTTTTTAACATTTTAGTCATAACCATTATATCAATTGAAATGTCTATTGTTTCTTATTCGTTTCTCTCACCTTTTCATTCATCTGTACATTTTTGTCGATTTATAGTATGATATTTTTTTTTTCTTTTCTTTTTTTTGAGATTTTTTAATCAATAGTTCGTCGTAATTTATTGCTTCCTTTTAATGGCCTTTATTGACTCCAAATGCAACTCAAGAAATGCCCTATAAACAAAATTGAGAAACGATATAACCGTTCAATTTATCATAAACCAAACAGAATCTATCATGGCAAAATTATACCTAATAAAGGAGTACGATGGCAAAATTATACCCAATAACGTAGGAATAGAATTTCATGAAATATAAAGTCACCACATGGGGTTGTATTCACTTAATAACCAAAATATAATTGATTATCTCAAATTATGAGGCACCCCATATTTGATTAGTAAGACTACATTTCCTCATTTGATGCTTGAAGGTTTTGCGAAGGGGATGGAAATGTGGAAACTTGTACGTTAGGATTCTCCATTTGTTGAAAAAGCACTTGGAAACTTGTATGTTGGGATGCTGCATAAGACATCCATGGCATTGGGTTTGATATATTCATATGATGCCCTAGAAACTATGATAGTAGGGAAGAGACTATAAGTAACAATTTTAATATACTTATTACTCAGCAAATACATTCCAAACCAAAGATTAGAGTAGCAATTAAACACTCACATGATATGAATAAGATGGCATTGACATAGAGGGATCATTTTCGACCACATGAAAATGGTGCATCGGCACCTGCACATCAAACCCCTAATTAGTTTAAGCTATAAAGAAACAAAATAGCATTTAAAACTTCCATACCTGAGATGCATGAGAGGGTGGCAATGGAGATGAATTAGGACCATTGATACCAACAAAGTGGTCGGGAATAGGAGCCTATATCCAAAAAAAAAAGTTAGACTAACATTTAAAATTATATTCCTTATCTAAAGAATTAAATTAGAATTGTATTCTGCCAAACAACATAAGAATTGTAATGAAATCTATTTTCTTTATCTTATCACACTTCTTCTTCTTTGGTAAGGATTTTTCCAAACAACTCTTGATCCTTCTTCTTCCTCGATGCAAAGCCGATTTCTTCTTTAGCCCTTTTGCAATAACAACATCAGCATCATCAGGGCCATCAATCATCTCATTATCACTTATGTGTTGGATAGGTTGTTGCTGATTTTTTTCTTGTACATCACCATCCATTTGTAAACGCAATACATCCTCAACTTTTTTTGACAACTTATTTGCTTCCACAATTAATAGTTCATATGCTTTGTCACTCTCAGATGCTCTAGATGATATTCTAGTGAAGATAGAACACAAGGACCTATATCGAGAAGCTTGTTGTAGTTTTGGCTCAGCTTCAATTTCATGCCCATGCTTGTTTAACACAATCTCAACTTTTGCTTCTTTGCTCCACCTCTTCAATATGTATTTTTCAGGAATTTCCTTAATAAGCTTAGCTTCTCTAAGGACTTTAGTAGCATGACTACATAGAATCTACAGCTGCAAGAAACATTACTTGTACCTTCATTTTTCACTTGTCGCTTCTTAGATTTGCTATCTAGAGAAACCGTGTATACAAAAGCCTCTCCATCAACAACACGATTTGTTATGGACAAGTCAATAGATAGCTCAAATTGATCTTGAAACAACTTAAATATCGCCTTGGTGTAAACTTCCCTAGCTTGTTTCAACATTTTCACAGACATTTTCAAATGTGCAATTCTGAATTGTAGGTCATACCCCGCTTCCCACTCCTTGCACCTAGTATCATGTAGAAATCTCTCAAAGTTTGAGAAAAATTGTACCATATTAAGATCTGACTTCAAATAATGTTTCAATCTAGCATTAAAACTTCACCAATCTGGGTGCTCTGTATTCCTATGGACCATGCATCTCTAACATATGCACGTGCCCATTTCTTTCTAATATGCCATGTCGTCTTCAGCCAAGGGTTCTCATGTGCATTATATTCATCAAGCATAGAAGCCCAAGCAGATAGAAATTCATCTTCCTCTTCAAAGTGAACAACAAACTTTGTCAAAGCATTGTGAACCCCATCATCACCTCTGAACACGTTATTCACTTTCCTACAAGCATTCTGCATGAGATGCCATAAACAGTCTATGGTATGTATGAGGCATTACTTGTAGAATAGCCTTAGAAATTGCCGCATCTTGATAAGTAAATATAGTTCTTGGAGCCTTCCCACTCATCGCCTTCAAAAAGGTCTCGAATAACCAAATGAATGAATCCGATGTCTCATCATACATCAACGCTGCTCCAAAGACAACAATCTCTTTATGATGATTAAAACCAACAAACACTCCAAAAGGTCTATTCGCTTCATTGACATTGTAAGTCGTATCAAAACTTACAACATCTCCAAAATGACCATAATCAATCCTCATTTTGGCATCTGCCCAAAACATGTTTGTTATGTGCTCTTCCTTATCTAATTGCAGTTCATAGAGGAATGCTGGATTTTCCAATGTCTGTTCTGAAAAGTAGTTTAGCACATATCCAATTTCTCCATGTCCCATTTTTCTTTGTCGTACAGTTCGAAGATAATTTTTCTGATCTTGTTTCATGTAGCCCAGTGACTCTCTTCCACCTGCTTGTTTGCTCATTAACTCATGAGCCAACCTAAGTGGGATACCCGATTCGTTGGGCCAACTCTACATCAATAGCTTGAGAGGACGTGATTTTTCGTTGAGAAGGTAACATATGAGCGTACTCTTTGTTTACAAGAGAGTGATTGTGATTTTCAATGAAAATGTAAACACAAAACTTCCCAATAACCCTATCCAACTTAACTCCCATTTGCGCACCACATCCAATCCTTGTCTCTGATCTTTGTTTTTAAGTCAAATCATCTCGGTTATCCTTTTTTTGAAACCCTTCTTTGCAGCAAACAAAGATTCTTGAAGTGACTTCACCTATTTTTTTATTCTTCCCACTACTTGTTCTTATAATAGAAAATCCTGACTTTAATCCATACTCATTGTAAAAATCATATGTTGCTTGTTCATACCCAAACTTCATACCGTATTCAGGTTTTAATTCCAAAGTGCCTTCCAAATCAACACTTGTTTTATCCATTGTACTGTTTTTTTGATAATCTTTATAACAAAAAAAGATACATAGATTTAGAACATTTGATTAAAGTTCATATACTCATCACACTAGACATAAAAAAAAATCTTTATCCAAACACTCTTAAAATCTCACTCCCTAATTGCATGCTATTGAAATATAAGAGGAAGTAAACTAAAAAATGACGAGCTCACTGAATTATCATGAACATAACAAGAAGTTTGGTGCACTAAATTAACAATTTTAAACACAAATATAAAATTCTGCTTCAGGGTATATCTCAAAAGAAAAAACAACAGAAAAAAAGTCTCAAAGAGCAATCTTTCTCTTTCTATATCATTGAAAAAATTGACATACATACATGCTTAAAATCAAGAAAAGACCAATTTAGTTTACTAAATCACATGGTCCAATAGTGGAACCAAATTGTACAATTAATGAGTGAAAACAATGGATTTTCTGGAGTATACCTGAGTCAGTATCAACGTCTGCTCAATTGGAGCAAGTGCAAATAGATAACTAACAGCTTCACTGGCAAACACCGTCAATTTTTATAAGAGGAAACCGGTGCTAACACAAAATATCTTCTACATGCTCCTGTACAGTCTGATACAAAAAACTGATGCCAACACAAGTCTTCTAACTGCTCCACAAAATATCTTCTCTGACCTATATACGAATGAAATAGTCAATAACCACTAATCAAATTCAATATTCAGTTCAGTTTCTTATATATCTAGTTGTACAATATCTTATTATTTAATATATATATATATATATATATATATATATGGATAGGGCTGGCAATGGGTCGTGTCGTGTCGGATTTTTGTCGTGTCATGAACTCTGTTTTACCCAAATATCCCCAACCCGAACCCGACCCGTTCAATAATCGTGTCAAGAATGTCCAACTCGAACCCGACCTGTTAATGAACCAGGTAACCCGTGTAACTCATTTAATAAACAGGTCGTGTTCGAAACTCAATTAACCTATGACCTGTTTAACCCATTTAACCTGTTTAACCTATTTAAACTATTAAGTTTTAATAGGTATATAGGTAGGTAAATTGGTAAATATATGGATTAGTGATTGACACGTGTATTAAACGGGTTAATATATAGGCCATTATACAAGTTAACAGGTTGACTCGAAATCTACCCGTTTATTAAACGGGTTAATAGGTCATTATATGGGTTAACAGGTTGACCCAAAATCCACCCGTTTATTAAACGTGTCATAACGGATTGACCCAAAAATGACCTGAAATTTTAATCGTGCGGGTTTCAAGTCGTGTCAAAAATTGCCACCCTATAGGGATAAGTAGAAACAAACAGAATGAGATTGCAGTCAAACAAGAGAAAAGTGATTGCCCATGCCTGCCTACATGCACAAAGTGCAAAATCTGAAATTATAAGACTTATAAAAAGAATCAGAACTAAGAGAAAAGTGAAGTGATGCTCACCATGTATATCTGACCAGCACATGATTAGGCCAGTAGTGAGGATCCCAAAGTTGTTTATGAATATCTGGATGGATTTCTATATCTGCTCAGAACAAGAGAATCGAAAATTGTAAGAAATCCTCCAGCAAAATAAAAACAACTCTTACAACAAACACATATCATTACCGATGACATTAGAGGGTCCTATTCCTCTGTCCATATAGGACTGACCCAATGGTGAAGAAATTTAACTGATAAAAAACAAGATACATAGCCTAAATTCCAAAACAAGCCCTTCATCATGGCCTCACTATGAAAAGCAAACAACTCAATCCGATTAAGAAAAGAGCAAAATGGGATTTCATACAACGATGAGGCATATCCACAACTTTAGCAGTGACACCATGCAAATCACTTCCTGAGTACATTTGCATTGCATACAAAATGTTCACAATAACATATTAGTCAGACAGAAAATACAGATAATGACATCTTTCTTTTCCAAATAGCTAGATTTGTAACAGATATCTAATTTACGGAATAACTCAATGAAGCACATTGTCCAGATAGCCTACAATTTTCATGGCCTAGTAAACGTGTTGAGGCTCCTAAAATGTGTGACTTACCAATTGGACATCAATCAATGGAACCTCTGAACTTTTACGATTTATCACAAAAAGCCATGGTATCAAAAACTTTTCTCTGCCAACTTGAAATGATCTGCATGAGAATAATCTTTCATTAAGCAGGATTAATCAAAGGAAAAAAACCATCCATAACCATAAATTTCTGGACAACAGTTTTAGACTATTATCCAACAATTACCAAGATAACCTAATTCAAGAGGAGATAGTTATTATAAGGCTTTAGGTTTCTGCAAGCATTTCTTGTGTATCAATAAAATAAAGAAAAAGTATTAACTAGTTCTTGAGAGACCCGTAGAGTTTGCTATCACCTTGACTTGGATTTCAAGGGAAATTTAAAGAACAACTTCTAGAAATTGTAACATAGGCTTTACATTTTTCACATCTAAAATCCTCCAAATTTCGTAACTATGTATGTCTTCGAATTCTTGCTTAAGAACTGCTCTTCTTGCCACCGAGAGGCCAGAGATTACTAGTTCAATAGTTCAGTATAGGATTCGGAGACTAACAATAAGCTGATAAAATTATTCTTAACAAGCAAAACAAAAAAAAAACCCTGGATTTCAAACCAAAGCCCTGAATTTTCATTACATATCATCCAAAAGTACTAAAACCGAACACTGAGAAGAAATATAGAGAAAATAAGCAAATATAGATGAATACCCAATTCAATTGCATAAACCCTAAACCAAACATGTAAGATCAAATAAATGAATCATTTGTTAAAGAAAATAAATAGAGAGGAAAATAAGAAAAGTAGATGAATACCCAATTCAATTGGATAAGCCCCAAACCATAATTCTAAGATGAAATAGATGAATCATCTATCATACACAAGAAATAGAGAGGAAAATAAGGAAAGTACATGAATACCTAGTTCAATTGCATAAATCCCTAAACCAAAATCGAATATCCAATCATCTATCACAAAAGAGAGGTGAGTGTGAGGGAAGAAAGAGGGAGATCTGATTACCTGTCACAAATTAGAGCAACACGTGAGGAGGGACGATCGCCATCTTTCTTTCTTTAGACTAGTGAGAGACTGAGAGAGCTATGTCAAACTCTTTTCTTCAGATTAGTGAGAGAGAAGATAATAGAAGCGCATTTTTGTTTTGTTCTCGCGCCTTCGTGCGTTTACCTTGGCCTTCAGCTGGAGAGGAGAGAATGGAGTCGACCTAAGTGAGCGAAGAGAAGGAAGCGGCTGCTTCCTTTTTCCCGCACTCGATACAGTGAGGTTACTGATGAGGAAGAAGAGCCAACGCGCTTGGCTATGGTGCGTGAAGATGAGAGAAAAATCAAAACCAATTTCTCACCGCCGGATCGAATTCAATGGCCGGGATTAAATGATCCCCATGGTGGGGATCTTGTCAGATCCGCAGAGGATCCGTCTCGGAATTACACCGTTCACAGCATCAATTAGCTAGTTTCTTTTGGAGTCTCCTTCAACCAGCAAATGATTTGTTGAAGGAAGCCCAGTTTAAACCATCCAACAGAGCATCACCCTCTGCAACCGACACATTTGTAAAAGCCACATTCCCAGTAGCTATGTTGAACGGGGAAACCATTAGCATCACGAATTACATACCCAGATGCAGCGCTGTTCGCCTCTCTAACAGATCCATCAAAATTCAGCTTCAAGCGTGGAGATATTGGTGGAATCCAACGTATAGAAGAGCTTCGCGGATCGTCAACACTACCAGAACGATCAGATCGATTTCTATCAAGTCGATTTGCTTGGAAAGACTCCATTCCTATACCGTGAGCCACTCGCACAACTCCAACTGGATTTGGATGGGCATTCCTAAAAAACCATTTATTTCTATTTTCCCAGATTTGCCAGCAGAGTAAGATCCCTTTAATCAAATTGTATAGCTAAACTCTCTCGCTCCAATCAAGTTGATTGAGCCAACTAATTAAATTGGGGTTTTGGGGTTTGATATCTGCATCCACCTGATTCCAAACCTATTTAGTAAAATATGCAGTGATAGAATAGGTGATCTAATGTCTCCTCTTCCCCATTACACAAACTACAATCCACAAAATCTAAATGTAGAAATTTGTTGAGTCGTCGTCTCGTGTTGAGTTTCTGTCGGATGAGCATCCATGCAAAATCTTCACTTTAGGAGGCATGGTGAGCTTTTAGACCCTCTTACGTAACTTTCCCTTGATGGTCAGGACCCCAAACGAAGTTGTGGGTACTCAGCCGTCCAGGTGTCAGCCAGCATTCCTCCATTTCGGTGCCCAGGTGGATTTTTTGGATCGGAGTGTGCCCAGGTGGATTTTTTGGGTCGGAGTGTATCACAGACAATTTCGGGATCGTAGAAGCTATCTAAAGGCTATTAAAGAGAAAGGTAAGTTGCATGGTCCTCTCTACTTGGAGGAAGAACCAAAAGAGGTTGTGGTAATTAACTCTGATGAAGATGTGGAGATAGAGCATTTTTGGATGCTAATATGATGCAGGTGAATAAAGAAGTTAGAATGATGGAGGAGGACTTGGTGCTCAAGTTGGGCTACTGGGTCAAGTTATGATGATGGAGGATATTGGGCGTAGCCCATGGAAGAGAAGCCGAGAGGCTATGGAGACTTCTGAGGAGGTAACCGCCAGTTCTCAGAATGCAGTCCCATGAAAGTTGCAAGTTGGAATTGCCGGGGTAACTGCAAGTCCTTAGCAAACTCAATTTTGAACCATTGATCACCAATGTGGTCAATGTCAATACGGCCTTCAGCTCCAATCCAAATACTGCGACACTTTGCACGGAGAACTCGGATGTCAATGGGGTCACCAATATTTTTTCCAAGGACACAAAATCTCATGTAATGGTTGACCAAACTAGGGGAGAATTTGGACATTTTGACATGGGTTTCATTTCTATCAAAGGTAAAGGTGACATTCTCCTGTTGAATAACTATTGGTTGTTGGTCTCGGTTTGGGCGAGGGATGGGGTTTTTTCCATGAACCTAGCGAGAAGATGAAGCAGCCACTTTCAAAACACACTTAACCAGATTGAGAAAGCAGGCAGAAAGGAACTAGTAAAGGCAAGGGAACTGTGAGTAATCAACTTTACTAACTACAGATTTTATAGGAGCAGCTTGTGAAGAATTGAACAGTCTCACCACGCATAACCACCAATTACTAAAGGCTGCTTAATTGGGAAGGTAAACAGCTTGAGTATCAAGAAAACTTAACCACATCACTTGTAGATTAAAGAAAATTTTAGAGTAGGGATCTTAGGAATATGGCAGGTTAGGATCTGCAAGGTCGCTGACGACAATTAGTTGTCCAGCCATGCCGAGCATGCAAAAGACGTAGCCTAACAGATCGATTTTGATAGAGAGATGCAGAAAGCTCAACATAATTATTAACCCATAAAGTCAATCTCTTGAGATCTATACCAGAGAAAAGGTATGGTGGAAAGATGGTAATAATGAGCATCAAAAGCCCTATTTCGTTCCAAGTCCTTGGGACAATGGGTTTGTGGTCTCACATGCGTATTCATCCAGGGATTTGGGGATACTGTAAATCGTGCTAGATTGAGAGGGGGAAAGGGGTTAGCAACACGCGGTATCGTGTCAACGTGATTAGAGAGAGGCTGAACAAAAGAGGCTTTGGACGACACCTGGAAGGGGAGGAGAAGCCACACCCACTAAATCCACCGCAAAGCCAGCCGCACAAATCCTAATTCTAACCCATCAAAGTCTCAGAACTCAGAAGATAAGTATCAATCCAGCTCCTAATCGATCTTCCCAAACCCTAGTCTCGAAATTCCCTACTCGATCCACAAAAGCGATAAACGACAACCATGCATTATTAGATCTACGCGGGAAAACCAACAGACACCTCGAAACCCTTCCAATCCATTGAACCCATACATGTCGCCTACCTAAGCCTCCATTAGACCCAATACTCGACTCTGGTGGTTTTCACCTGACACCCACGCAACCACGAAGACAAGTGATCGAAACCCTAGCAGAGCTCTAATTGGGGCTATTCTCATCTCTGTTTTTTCTTTGTCAATATTAAAGTGACATATTAGCACTCAAAGCAAATTATTTTTCTATAATAGTAAAATTGTACGGCCCATGGAAATTCAAAGCCTCAATTATGAATATATAACATTTTCTTTTCTCAAATCGCACTTATATTTATAGAGAGATAAAATGATATTTTTACCATTTCTAAAAGATACCACATGGTTGTGTTGTAATTTTAAATATTATGGTATATATGGACGACAGTGTTGATATGTCCTAATTCTAGGATTTTTAGAATGTTTCTTTGAAGATTTTGAGTGGAGTTTATGGCTTAGAGATTAGGTCACAAGTTTTGGGCCCAAAATTTGATAGTTAAATCTAAACCATAAGTGATGAACTTGAAATTAATAGAAATTAAGAATCATTTTAAGTGTTATGATATAAGTGCACAACGGGGTTGATATGGCCAAATTCTTGAATGTTTTTTTGACGGGTGTGAGTGAGCTTCTGTCCAAATTCTAATTGTCTCCTTCGGGAGATTCCAATAAAATTGGATTGGAACGTTACAAAGAAATAATCCAAATATTGTTTATTTGATAGTTCCTCCCTTTCTTTCTGATACTCGTATCTTCCTTTCTGCTATTACTTCTTCCTTTCTTTCTGCTGTTCTTACTTTCCTTTTTGCTATTCTTTGCTCCATTGAAGGTAATGATTTGGACAAGATTCATTAGTTGATGATTAATTGATGGTTATGCATGTATGCACTTAATTACTGGTATGGAAACTTAAGATTGGATTGTTTTTGGTTTAAATAGAGGTTGAAGGAATAATTGATAGATGGAAGTGGGAAGATTGGAGATGTAATATGGCAAAAGCCACTGCCTCCTGCCTTCAAGATGGTTATGATATTGTATTAGAGCATCTCCAATGCTAAGATCTCCAATGCTAAGATGTAAAGTCGTCGGAATGAAGTTTTACAACTTCGAAATCTAATTTAGTGTCCAATAGATCGAAAAAGAGATATAAAGTAAAATTCACATCTAGCCTAAAGTTTAAACAAAATTATAAATTTACTTCTTTTACATCTCAAAAATAGACCACACTAACATAAATTGATCGGAATTTTAGAATGGGAATGTCAATTGTATTTAATTCCTTCTCTCCTATGGAATGATATTCTATTTAAGAGTTTGGAATAACTTAGAAATTGTAAAAAGATAATAATTTATGTTCCTATTTTATCCTCTGTTAAGTATTTAAAAAATAAAAAAGTGTCGATCATCCCAACTATGAAGTCTGCAGCACCTTCATCTTGCCCTAGCCACAATAATCATCCCAACTGCAAGTCTGGGACACCTTCATCCTGCCCTAGGTGGGGGCCATAACATATGTGCCATGTTCTTGCCATAGTCCCACTCCACATAATCTTTTCAACGAAACCCCACACCACTCCTTCCTCTCCTCGATCCACCACTGCCTCTATCGATAGCGAAATTCCATCCAAACTCCCCACTCGCATATGTTACAACTGCTTTCATCTACTATATATGGCACATCCTAGCCCACTCAACCCCATCTTACTCCTACAAAACTTTCCCCACCATGGCCACCACCCAGTCCTCCTCCTCAACGCCGCCACCTTCTACCACCGAGGTCTCACTGCCCAGCCTTTGGTTTTTCTATTCAAAAACACAGTAGATTTGTTTTTTCAGGGAAAAAGAATAAATTTGTTTATATGATTTGATCTGGTAAAAAAAGAACACATTTACATCAAAACTACAATCACCAAAATAATAGAAGAAATAAGTTTGGAAGAAATTGAATTAGAGCAATATATGGATGTCCGTGGTCTATAATTTTTTATTGAATATGGAAAGATGTTTCTAACAAAAAAAAATGTTTGCAGAGTAAACAGTGTAAATTCACATTCCAAGTTTAGTATGGAAATAGAACATCATCTCTTTGAATGTAATCATATTCCACCTTTTAAGTGGAATTGATTTCATTCACCATCACCCTCTTTTCCTTTTCCATGTTAAACCAAACATAATAATTGGATGAAATATGAATTGATTTCTCATTTCAGGTCTAAATTCCAAACAAACAAACGGAACCAAATGAAAAATAATGGGGTATTCCTATATAATACACAAACATGCATTTAAGACATGACTACATATATGATAATGCATATTTTGAATTCATTTTAAATCAAAGTTGAGATTAACTCAATTTTACATCTCAATATATTAGCATTTTCCACTGAAGTAAAATAAATTTACATTTCAAAATATTCCAATAAGATGCCACTGAAATTGTTAAAAATCGCATTGTTTTACATCTTAACCCTAAAAATCCTCTTAGACTAGTCATAGTCAAACTCAAATATTGATTGTAATTGTGCTTGAATGAATTAGGGGGGCTATGTGTTGGGATTTGAAGTTATAGTAGTTCCTAATCTGGTAAGTTTTGGTTGTTTACAAGCCACACTTCTGTAAGAGTAAGATTAAGATTATTTCACTTCAACATGGTGATCAGTGGGTTTCATGTGCACCATCATCAGCAACCATATTTGTAATCCTGATTCCTGAGCAGTGGTGGGTGGAAGTGGAGCATGGTCATCAATACAAATACAGCAGCACTCTCTTCAAGTTTTTCCAAACCATAAGCAGCATTCATGTTATGTTTCATTTCACAAATTAATGATGTTAGGAATGGGGGAGCTGAACCCTTAAACCTCAATTATAAGTAAAGAGGCATAAACACCACTAGACCGTAACAACTAGCATCTAGTTAGGTGTCTAAGAATCATTCATTAGAGGACCCTAAACATTAGGAGCTGTTTTCCACAAATGATAAAGTTGGAGACGATGAGGAGGAGCTGCCACACACAAAAACTGTTCTACTAGAGGAGCCCCAACATTGACACATTTCAATCATCTGTTTCACTGCTTCTACACCAAATTAAGTTAAAATATGGACAAAAGGACCATGAAATCCGTTTCAAACCAATCCTCCCTAACAAAAACTACTACTTCCGTAATATAGGTGCTAAAACAATCAATACTCACTTATACATTTAGCACAATGATTACAGGTGCCGTGGCAGGAATGGTGAGCATGGTTGTAATTGTTAGCAAACCGACAAGATGCAAAACCTAAACCTTAAAAAACTAATCAAATTTTAGGTCAACAATACCAAAAATGATTCTGTAATATCCAAGAGGGTTTATGATGTAAATCAATAGGCTAATTCTTCCTTGCGAGCCAAACATGGATGGCAAACGGGGGTATTATTATCTTCACAACAAGAGTTGCTTCAGAGCATAGCTATAATTATCTATGCAATTGTGTAATGACTATTAAATAATGTTGTTTTAAATTCATGAAATTGGAAATGATAACTTCCAAATTCCAAAATCCAGAAACAAAAGCATAATGTTGTTTCAAAAATCGAACTTCAAATAGATCTAACAATTTGGAACCAAACTATATATACTCAAATCACATTCTTAAATTTAACCTAACCCAAAACAATGGTGATGGAAACCCGAAAGAAAATGAACATACCAATCAGTATCAACAATCATAAACACCAATACCCATTAATCAACAAAAGAGTATGCTTTCGATTCTAAATCCAAAAATAAAAAAATTCAAGGATGTCATGAACATTAGAATAGCATAACAAATTTAAAACTTACAAAACCATAGCAAATTATCAATAGTTCGTTCCTACTTCAATCCCAAATGTTATAACATATAAAATAAACGATAACTTGACATTTTTAAACCAACCCCATCATCTCTCAGTACCTCCTGGGGCCACCGCGCCCAAAACCGATCGGCTGAGCCTGAAGATTTGCCGGGTCGGCCAGTTTGACTCCGGGAATATCAGCCATGCCGAGAGCAGAAAGCATGTCTAGGGTTTCCTTGTCGACCTCAATTCCATCAGTCTTGATGGCGGACTCCGCCGGGACGTAGTCCATGCGGCGCTCGCGCTCCTCCTCCTGCAGCTTCAATGAGATGCCGCGAACCGGACCCTTCTGGATCCGCTTCATCAAATGGGTGGAGAAACCAGCGATCTTGTTGCGGAGCCGCTTGGAGGGGATGATGGCGACCTCTTCGAGAACCTTCTTGTTGATGTGGAAATCGAGGGTCATGCGCGAGTAGTACCGCTCAATCACTTGCCGGGAAGACTTCTTCACCGTTTTTGTGCGGACACGACCCATGGTGGTGGTGTTTGTGGAGGAGGAGGAACGACGGCTCGCTAATCGCTGCTACTGGTGAAAGAGGCAAAGAGCGTGTGAGAGAGGTTAAGGTTAGGGTTTTGTTCTCTTTAATATATATAGTGGGATCCCACCCTGCTATTGCCGGCCCAGCTAGGAAGTTATTGGTTCAAAGTATTGAACATATTGGGCCAATCAATGTATTGAGTAATTGGACCCGAAAACTTTCTAGACACCTCAACATACTGTACGGCACAAGCGCCACGAATACCCAAAAATTTCTCATTCACATTTTTTGGTTTTTTCATCTAGAGAAAAAAAAAAAAAATAGCTTCCCCCCTGAAATATTGGACGACAAATAAATAAGCGCCGATAAGTAATTTTTTCTAAAATTACCTTGACATTTATTTTTGGGTGGGCTCCACATGCACTACATCTTCAGCTAATAGAAATTCTATCGGAACATATTACGGTGAGATAAGGGTGAAATGTTTTAAAGAATTCATGGTATTTAAATAAAAAAATTTAAAAATCACATTTAATACAATGGAACCTTGATAATTTAATACTCGATGAATTAATAACGTCGATTAAATAATATTTTTGGACCTAGAGTTAACGTGCTAAATTAATAATTTTCTAAGGTAATAACATTCTATAAAATTCATATAGACCCACATAATATATAAATTAATAATTTTCATTTAAAAAATAAAAAAGCCTAATACATAGTGATTATGATTCGACTATGAGACATTTTGACAACAAAAAAAAAAGACTATGAGACCTTCCTAAAATATGACTCAACAATTGTTTGTTTCTGCTTGAACTTGATGTCACATTGGATCTCATCTCTAACTTTTTTTAACAGTTGGGATGAGAAGAATCTATGTTGTATGTATGATACGTTGCGTTACTGTGACTTTTGTTTATTTAAATAGAGTTTTTGCTTACTTAAATGTTTTTAAAATTGAATAATGTAGTACATTGAACAATGTACAATCTATTTTTGTGAAAACTAAGTAGATTAATGAATTTTACTTGGTTAAACAAATACATACAATTGTTCGTTCGTAAAACAAGAAACTAAATGCAATGTACAATATTTAAGAAAATAAGAATTACCTTGATCAATTAATAAGTTAATAATTAATTGATTATTTAAATATTCACTAAATTAACATCCTTGGGACCAAAGAAAATTTAATTATAGAGGTTTAACGTTATACTCATATTATAGTTTCCAATCCCTAGCCTCCTAGCCTCCGTTTTCTCTCCTCTCAATCCCAAAGAAAAAGTAAATTAAGGGGGAGGAAGGAAGAACCTCCTCCCCTCAATCGTTATTCTCCTTAGTGACTGTATGATTTGAGCCATACTTATATTTGAGTTCCCCATCATTGTTATTTTGCTATTTTTTCAATCTATCTTCTTACCCAAAATCTTCCTTTAAAATTTCTTCTTTTTCCCTAAATCTTGTTCTACCTTGTTGATGGAGGAGTTTTGCCATTATATCTTCCATTGGTTTTCGTTACAGTAGTTAGATTAGGACTTTTGGTCCTTTATTCGTTTTTATGCGCAATTGGATCGCTAGAGATCAACTCTTCTTCAGATCCGCCATGCTCTACAAGTTCTTGAAGACCATATGTGATGAGTTTGACGACAGTGTCTGTTTCTTTTAGTAGAAGTAGTTTATTTAGGGTTATAGGTGTTGTTAGGGTTTTGGTTGTTTTGGGCTTTATGGGCTTTGTTTGTAATTTTACATAATTTCAATAATGTGGATTTGTTAGCTGTTAGTGCGGCTTTGTCCGCGTTAGTATTGCCCTATTGGCGTGTGAGTTTTACTGTCATAGCTTGATTTTAATGATATAGTTGTACTCTTTCTTTATGATATATTGATATCATTCTTGATAAAAAAAATTAAAAAAAACATTATACTCATAATTTAGCCTAATTCGATCCATTGCACTAACAAATCTCAAAATTAAACCCATAATTTCTCCTACAGCTATTCACTTCTTGCTTCTAAAAGTTCAATCATCAATAGATATATCTACAATTGCATGATTAATATACACCTCTTCTCTTGTAAGCACAAAACATAAAATATGTAGTTCATATGTATATATGTATAGTTTCAAAACGAGTAGCCTACAAACATTATACAATCTTGCTATACAATATTTCATACTTTAACAAGGCAAACAATCCATTTTGGAAAGCAATTATATCATGTAAATCATGTTTTACATATTCGGCCGAGTTGGTCAATTGGGGCTTCTATCCGTATTTTGGCATTTGAATTTAATTTAGACTCAAAAGGTAACCCTCTTTATCAGATCTTAGGCTTTGACCTATCGGATTACCACATTTTCTCGAATCTTGGGTTTCATGAACTTTGTCTCCTAGCTACAAGGCAATTTTATGAAAACTTATAGTCCAATTAATTCATGGACATTGAATTTAGAGCAGTGCTAGGGAGACTACATTTGTAAACTACATACTAATACAAGTAGGGCCCAACTGTATTATTTTGTGGTTGACAAATGTTGTCTCTTAAGTATTTTCCTAAATTTGAAGGGTAATGTTAAGGATACAACATTTGTAAACCACATATAATACAACTATGACCAACCAATACAAGTAGAGCTCTTATGGATTAGTATGTTGTTTACAAATGAAATCTCCTTAACATTTTCCAAATTTGAAGGGTAATGTTAAGGATACCACATTTGTAAACCACCATATAATACAACTATGACCAACAAATACAAGTAGAGCTATTATGCATTAGTATGTTGTTTACAAATGCAATCTCCTTAACATTTTCCAAATTTCGAAATACCAAGGTCATTTATTAGCACAAATATCCCCTTATCATAAACTTTAACCACAAAAACCCCCTTCCCTCCTACTCAACCACATGTAGTAATTATTTCTTACTATTTACACTTTTTGCCCAACCTATATATACTCTCCAATGACTAATTTGTAATTTTCTCATTTATCTCCTTCTCTCCTCTGTTCTCTCCTCTAATCTCTCTCTCTTATCTCTTCTTTTTTTTTTTCTTTGAAGAAAACCCAGATATGTGATGAAGATGATGAAGATCTGTGATGAAGAACATGAAGATCTCCAGATGAAGATGAAGGGTGAAGCTGTGTCCTCTTCATCTTCCTCTACATCATCTTTTTTCTCTTCACTCTTCATCTTCATCTTTATGTTCATCTAGAAAACCCAGAAATAGTTATATAACTAAGTGGTTACCAACTGGTATGTACGTGAGAACTAATCGGTAACTAACTGCGAAACCATGGAAACCCAGAAACCCAGATATGTGATGAAGAAGTTGATGAAGATCTACAGATGAAGAACACGATGAAGATCTCCAGATTAAGATGAAGGGGGAGGATGCGTCCTCTTCCTCTTTGTCTTCTTCATCTTCCTCTGAGTCCTCTTTTTTTCTCTTCTCTCTTCTTCTTCTTCTTCATCTAGAAAACCCAGAATTAATAGTTATGTAACTAAGTGGTTACAAACTGGTATGTAAGTGGGAACTAATCGATAACTAACAGTGAAACCATGCAAACCCATAAACAGTTGGGTAACTAAGTGGTTACCAATTGGTATGTAAGTGGTAACTAATCGGTAACTAACTAGGAAACCATGGAACTCAGTTCCTCTTCAGTTACCTTTCTTCAATTCTACCCACTCTCTCCCTCCCTCTCCATCTCCTTCCCTCTCTATCTTCTTCTCCCAAGTTCCCAAACACACTCATCTTCACCATCATCATCATCTGAAAAAAAAACTGAAAAAAAAAAAAGAAAGAAGACGAAGAGGAAAAGGATGCAGCCTCTGTAACGACCCAGAAATTTAATTAGCAAATTGTTGTAAATTAATTTGGGAAAAGATGAAATTACCCTTGGTTTTAAAGGGGGCTCAGAAGTCCATTTTGTGTGGAGACACATTTGACAATTTTTCGAGTACCGTTGCGTAGGTCCCGAATTCACGAGTTCTTAGAAAGGCGGCACGCGGAAAACGGAGACCGTGCGAGAAAATTTCGAGTCTAGATTATTCAGGGGCATTTTGGTAATTTCCCTTAGGTATGTATTTAACCCAAACCTTCTAACCCATTCTCATTTTCATTTCGTTTCTTCCTACACACAGACCCGTGTCACCATTCAGACCCGTGACCGACCGACCGACCAAAACCAAAACACTTCGATTTGGACTTTCAGTTCAAAGGGGACTTCGCCCAATTTGGTTAATTCCATCACATTCTCCTCGTTCTCATGATCAAAATCGTACCCACCGTCAAAGGAAACAGCCGCGGGAGACACCAATCGGAGGAAAGGAAAATCGAAACATTCTGATCGATTTTCCGGCCAACACAGGTATGGGTTTCATGTTTAGAGTTCATTTTTGAATTCCTGGGTTCGAGTAGATGCATTTAGACATAAGATTTGTGAAAAACGGTTGAGTTTTGAGAAAGTTAGGAAAAACTTGAAGCTCAACCGGCAATGGGGTTTTCCAGCGACGGTGACGACGGTGGCAATCGTCTTCTCCGATGAGTCACCGACGAAACTCCAGCGACTAAGTCGGTAGGTGCTGATGACGTGGCATGCCACGTGGATGCCACATGGCCGCTGAGTCATCAGGCGCGTGTGGCACTATACGGGCGCGTGAGGCGTGTACCCGGTGCGTGGCTGAACCGCTGATCTTTTATCGGCATGTGGCGGTGCGTGGGACCGGTTCTTGGGTCACGGTGACACGTGTCGATAAGGTTTCGACGTTCCGGACCTGTTGGCGCAGGTTTCGAGTCAATCGGACATCGTTTTGGGGTAGTTTTGAGTCTGAAGTGGCTACATTTTTAGTGTAACATGAGCGGACTTCCCGGGGTTTAGGGAGTTTAAATGTAGGATTTTTAATGATCGTTAGTAATCCTGATTGTTACTTTTGACAAGCGATACTGCTCTGGGAACTTCAGAGGAGCGTACGACTCGAGATTGAGCTATCAGTGAGTGGACTTTGGTTTATAAATTATAATGGATGCATAAAGGTAATTAAATATTGTTATATATTGTTTTTAGTGCAATTCTAGAATTTATAAATTGTGCTATTAAATGATCACTGGACACGAGTTTTCCATATTACTGAGAAAACAATATTTTGGGCTATGGCCTGGTTTTATGGACTTCGTTCTTAAATGATTTTGACTTTCTAGATTTTGAGTCCATGGTTTTGGGTGTAGACCCGGATGTGTGATCTCCTTGGCTTTGGGCATAGACCCGGTTTTTCATTGAATTTGGCTTCGACTAGGAAACAAGGATTTCAAAACATGGATCTGAATTACTGTCACTAAGGGTCAAGGTTTTCTCCGATGCTGGCGTCGAGGGTATTTCTCCACCAGATCGTTGAGGTGAGCTACGGCTTGGAATGTCATTCGGGGAGCGGTGAGTCAGGTTTATGGTATTTATAGTACAGGGTTCTGCACAGCTTGAGATATGTCGGGTGTGTGGAGGGTATTGAGCTACGACTCGGAATTTTTATTCGAGAGCAGTGGAAAATGTTTTGATATACATTTTGTGTCTAGGTTGGTTTCATATGATTTTAAACTCCTTTGAGGAGGGTTTTCAAAACAGGGTTGTGGACTATGGGATGTTTTCATTATACAGTTTTCGTGGGTCCCACGGGTGTTTTACCAAAACAATGGATTTTCAGGTATGTTTTTAGGTTATCCTTATGGTTTTGTTGAAAAGGAATTTCATGCATGTATTGTTTTATTCGTGGAGGGGGAAAGGTATGTTTTCCTTGGAACTAGTTTTAAATGATTATTTTTGCCCACTCACAATTTTTGTGTTTTAAATCCCCTCCAAGTTGTTGAATTGACGTGGGCATATCCAGAGGTGGAGGCATTACATGTCAACTGTGCATTTACCTAGAGTAGGATATTTATTTGTTGTGTATTTACTTATCCTTCCTAGATGCTCTGATAAATCTGTTGGATTGATTGTCAATTTGGTAATTACATCGTTGTATGGTTGAGTTGTTGGAATTTGGAGTATTATCTGATCCATGGTCTGATAAGTGGAAGACGGTTAAACAAGTCCTTAAGGGGAGATTCTGCCGAATTTTTGGCAGAATTCTCATAATTTTGCAAAGGCTTAAGGGTATTTTTGGGAATTTCATTAGGTTGTCAGACGGGAGCATGTTTTTTCCGAGTTACAAGGGGAAATTGGGGAAGTGTCCTCTCAATTTGGTATCAGAGCATTATGTTTAAATTCCTATAGACCGAACACTTAGTGTACATCTGATTGTGTTATTGGTGGTTTATGGTTCTTTTCAGCGTAATGCCTCCGAGACGCGAGCCCCGTCAGCGGCATGGAAATAGCGAGGACACACCTGAACCCATAGGAGAGCCGGATTTAAGGCAGACCCTAGATCAATCAGGTATGACTTTGACTACGGTACTTCAGGGTATGGCTACTACTTAGGTGTCTGACATAGAGCGAGCCCAGAGGTTGGGGGCGACAGTATTTATGGGCGAGTTAGGCCTAGATGATGCGGATGAGTGGATTACTCGTTTGGAACAAGTGTTTGCTATTATGAGGTGCCCTCCAGAGGATAGGGTGTGGTTAGCCACATTTCTTTTGGGTGGTTATGCATACCGTTGGTGGCATGCCTTGCAACTGACATGCTGGGATGTCCGTATCTTTACTTGGGAAACTTTCCAGGAGTGCTTACTCGAGCAGTTTAACCTCGTTCATATCAAGATGCCAGAGAGGTCGAGTTCCTGCAGTTACAGCAGGGGGACATGACAGTGGTACAGTATGAACAGAGATTTCTTGAGTTGTCACGTTTTGTACCGGCTCTTGTGGCGACTGAGATGGATAAATGCCGGAGGTTTGAGTATGGACTACGTAATGAGGTTCAAGTAGCAGTCACTGCTATGTCACATACTTCTTTGAGGGCTTTGGCAGACGCTGCTGCCAGAGTAGAGTTGAGTTTGTCAACTCAGCAATAGTTCAGTGGTTCTAGGCGACGTCGGGATCGCTGGAGTTTCGTAGCCACTAGTCAGGTACGATCGAAGAGAGGTAGTTCCAGTTCTAGATCTTCTGGGGGTGCAGGCTCCGGAGAAGGTAGTGGCAGAGCCAGTCAGGGACAATAATGATTCGCTCAATCTAGTGGGACTTCAGTACAGTCGACCGGGAGACAGAGTGGCAGACCTGCACGGCCGGGTGACACCGATTGTTACTTTTGTGGGGAGACCGGTCATTTTAGGAGATATTGTCCACATCGTCAGCCAGGCAGTAGTTCCTTGGGTCGAGAGGCTACTGAATCGAGACAGAGAGCATCTCAAATATCTGGTACTGCAGCAAGGAGCCAGACACAGTCCAGCGGGGCCAATAGGGCCAGAGGGAGACGTGGGGCTCGTGGTCGATCTTCTAGCACACATGCCCGAGTTTTTGCTATGACTAAGCAGGAGGCTCGAGAAGCACCAGAGGTGGTTACTGGTACGTTATCTATTTTTAATCATGATATTCGTGTTTTGTTAGATCCCAGGGCTACACATTCCTTTATTTCTCGGGGTTTTACACTTTTTACTGGTAGAGAATTATCCCCGATTGGTTGTGACATGGGTATTAGCACTCCCACTGGAGATATGTTAGTGGCGAACCTCGTGATTCGCAGTTGTCCGGTAGTAGTGGAAGGTTATGAGTTAGAGGCAGATTTATTTCCCTGGACATTTATGATTCTGATGTGATTTTGGGGATGGACTGGTTAACCATGCATCATGCCTCCATTGATTGTTTCGCTAAGAGGGTGGTTTTCCGGAGTCCAGGACTGCCGAAACTGACATTTGAGGGTGACCGTAGGGTACTTCCCTCAAGAGTGATCTAAGCTTTGACGGCTGAGAAATTATTGAGGAAAGGTTGTGAGGGATATTTAGTTCATGTGATTGATTCTTGGGATACTCTGATGAGAGTAGAGGATAATCTTGTGGTGAATGAGTTTCCAGATATATTTCCAGAGGATCTTCCAAGGTTTCCACCTCACCGGGAGATTGAGTTCACCTTAGAGCTTCTTCCGGGTACCCAACCTATATCACTGGCACCCGACAGAATGGCTTCGGCAGAATTGAGGGAATTGAAGACTCAATTGCAGGACTTGGTGGATATGAGATTTATTCGACCAAGTGTATCACCTTGGGGTGCGCCGGTATTATTTGTAAGGAAGAAAGATGGTGGCTTGAGGCTCTGTATCGACTACCGGCAATTAAACAGGATTACGGTGCGAAACAAGTATCCTTTGCCACGAATTGATGATCTGTTCGATCAATTAAAAGGGGCAAAGTATTTTTCTAAAATTGACCTTCGATCCGGGTACCATCAGTTAAGGATCAGGGAAGGGGATGTTCCTAAAACGGCTTTCAGGACACGCTATGGGCATTATGAGTTCCTGGTGATGCCTTTTGGGTTAACTAATGCATCGGTAGTATTTATGGATTTGATGAACAGGGTGTTCCGACGGTATTTGGATCGATTTGTGATTGTGTTCATCGATGATATCTTGGTATATTCGAAGATTGCTAAGGCACATGAGAAACACTTGAGGTTGGTGCTGAATATGCTGAGGAAAAAGCAAATGTTTTCCAAGTTCAATAAATGTCAGTTTTGGTTGACTAATGTGGGATTCTTAGGGCATGTGATTTCTGCTGAGGGTATCAGCATGGATCCCCAAAAAGTCGAGGCAGTGGAAAACTGGGAACAACCGAAGACAGTGTCCGAGGTGAGGTGTAACAACCCGGAAATTTAATTATTGAATTTACGTAATTTATTTTTGTAAAAAGATAATTTTATCCTTGGTTGTTAAGGGGCGTGGAAATCAAGTTTTGTTTCGGAACTTATTAGGCTATGTTTGGATACCGTTGCGTGGGTCTCAAACTCACGAGTTCGTAGACAAGCGGCACGCGGGAAACAGAGTTCGTGTACAAAAGTTACGGGTCTAGATTGTCAAGGGTATTTTGGTAATTTGGCTTGGGTAGATATTTTTTTTATCCCCCAAACCATCAATTCATCTTCATTTCACTCTCTTTCTCTCTAGACCACTCATTTTCTCCCTAAAACTACCCGAACCCGTACGACATAAACACCCAAAACCCATGAATTCCAAGTTTGATTCAAGGCCTAGGCTTCCATTTTTGTTCCACTAATCGGAATCTACTCCTTCCCACAATCACAACCGTATAAACCATCGAAGGAGATACCCACGGGAGGCGTCTGACCGAGTAAAGAAAGAATCAAACCTTTCGATCGATTTTTCGGCTAGCACAGGTATGGGTTTAATGTTTTGAGGTCATTTTTGGATTCCTGGGTTCGAGTAGATAGATTTAGATGTAAAATTCGAGAAAAATGGTTGAGTTTTCAAGAAGTTAGGAAAAAGTTTAAGTCGGCCGGAAATAGAGGATTTCGGCGACGGAGACGGCGGCGCGGCGTTGGTCCAGTCGTCTTCTCTGGCCAGACTCCGGTCATCGCGACAGTGGTCTGGTCTTCTTCTCCGATGAGTTGTCGGCGATCGGTCAGGTCGAGTCGGATCGGGTCGGGTTGAATCAGATCGGGTCGAGTCGAGTGAATCGGGTCGGGCTGGATCGGGTCGAGTCGAGTGAACCGGGTCGGGCTAGATCGGGTCTGGCCGAGTTGGGCTAGGTTGGACCGGGTCAGCACGTGGGGGTACTGTAGTAGGTGTGTGACGGCGCGTGGCGCGTGGTCCGGTCCTTCGTAGGCGCGTGGGGTCGATTATGAGGTCACGGCATCGCGTGTCAACTAGTTTTCGACGTTCCGAATCTATTAGCGCATGTTTCGGGTTGATCAGACGTCGTTTAGAGGTAGTTTTGGGAGTCCAAAATTGCAGCATTTTTGGAGCGACATTGGCGGATCTCTCGGGGTTTAGGGAGTTTATATATAAGGTTTTATTATTAGCCGATAATCTCGATTATTAATATTGACAGGCGATATTGCTCCAGGAACTTCAGAGGAGCGTACGACTCGGGATTGAGCTTGCTTGCACGAGTGGTGAGTGGACTTTTGATTTATAAACTGCAATGCATGCATAAATGTATCTTGGATTTAATACTGTTATGTATTGTTGCAATGAATTTCCGGAATTTAGAAATGATTATTGGACACAAGTTTTCCAATATTTAAGTGAAAGTGTGTTTTGGATATGGACTGGTTTTTGGACTCGATTTTGATATCGTTTTGATGTGGTAATTATTTGAGTATGTGATTTGGGATTAGACCCGAAATTATGATTTTTCTGGCTTGGCCATGAATGAGTTTTCAAAGAAGTTGGTTGAGGCCAAGAAACGAAGATTTCAAAACACGGATTTGGTTTTCACTGGTTTTCTGTTCTGATGTTAGATGTAGCTCCGACTGGCCTTGAGGGGTTTTACTCCACTGGTTGTTGAGGATGTTATATGTAGTTCCGACTGGCGTTGAGGGGTTTTGCTCCGCTGGTTGTTGAGGATGTTAGATGTGGCTCTGATTGGCGTTGAGGGGTTTTGCTCCGCTGGTTGTTGAGGATGTTGCTCCGATTGGCGTTGAGGGGTTTTGCTCCACTGGTTGTTGAGGGTTCTCCAATGCTGGTGTTGAGGGTGTCTCCGCCGGGTCGTTGAGGGTGTTTATGCATAGTACAGGGTTTCTGCACAGCTCGAGGTATATCGAGTGTGTGGAGGGTTTTGAGCTACGGCTCGCGATTTTATTCGGGAACAGTGGTTATGATATATTATGTGTCCAGGGCGAATTAAATGATTTTAAACTCCTTTGAGGAGGATTTTCAAACCAAACTGTGGACCACGATGTGTTTTCATTATACAGATTTTGCATAGGTCCAACCAAGTGATTTTAAAGAGAAATGGAAATTCCGATGGTTTTCAGATGATGTTTTATTATCATAAACTGTTTTATGTGATGCATGCATGGTTTTATTCGTGGAGGGGAAAAAGGTAAGATTTCCTCGGAAAATGTTTTATAAATGATTATTTTTGTCCACTCACAACTTTTGTGTTTTAAATCCCCTCTAGGCTGTTGAGTTGACGTGGGCACTTTCTGAGACAGAGGCATTAGTAGTATTTCAGCTGTGCATTGTACCAAAACTTTGAGTAAGATATCTAATTATGTATTATTTATCCTACCTAGATGCTCTGATAATATATTTTGGATGGTTGTTATCTGTTGGAATTTTGGAGTGCTTTGAATCCCTTTTCTGACAGGTGGAAACCAGTTAATTAATCCCTACGAAGAGATTTTGCCGAACTTTTGGCAGAAATCTCATATTATATTTGTAAGGATTGAAGGGTATTTTGGGAACTTCTCCTTAGGTTGTCAGACGGGATCAGGGTTCTTCCCGGTTTTCGAGGGAAACTTCGGGAAGGGTCCTGACATGAGGAGTTTTCTGGGTTTAGCGGGATATTATCGGTGATTCGTAGAAGGATTCTCTACGATAGCTGCTCCGTTAACTCAGTTGACAAGGAAAGGAGTCAAGTTTGACTGGGATGCTGAGTGTGAACAGAGCTTTCAAGAGCTTAAGAGGAGGTTAACTTCTGCCCCAGTGTTAACCCTTCTAGATGATAACGGAGGATTCGAGGTGTACAACGATGCATCATTACGAGGTATAGGTTGCGTGCTAATGCAGCATGGAAAGGTGATAGCTTCTGCTTCCAGACAACTTAAAGCTCATGAGTTGAATTACCCCACACATGATTTAGAATTAGCAGCAGTTGTGCATGCATTGAAGATTTGGAGACACTATTTGTAAGGGGAAACATGTCGGATCTTCACCAACCATCAGAGTCTGAAATACTTCTTCACCCATAAAGATTTGAATTTGAGACAGCGAAGGTGGCTTGAGCTGATAAAATATAATGATTGTACTATAGAGTATCACCCAGGAAAGGCCAATGTAGTGGCGGATGCACTGAGCAGGAAGTCCATGGGTTCCTTGGCCTATTTGCACACTGTTTATCTACCGTTGCTGGTGGAATTCCGAAGAGTGGGAATTATACTGGACATGGATAACTAGGGGCGCTATTAGCTAGCTTCCATGTGAGACCTGTCTTGATTGACCGAATTATATAAGCTCAATTCTAGGATCCTACTTTGTGTATTATTATGATGGAATTGGAGGCTGGGAATAGGCAGGATTACATGGTTCGGGATGATGGAGCCTTGGTTAAGGGTGACTGGTTGTGCGTACATAAGGATCCAGAGTTGAAAAGAGAAATTCTTGAGGAAGCTCATAGTTCTGCTTATGATATGCATCCAGGAGGTACGAAGATGTATCGTACTCTTAAGGAACACTATTGGTGGACTGGGATGAAAAGAGAAATAGCAGAGTTCGTGAGTAGATGCCTAACATGTCAACAAGTAAAGCAGAGAGGCAGAAACCATATGGGGCACTACAACCGTTACCAATTCCGGAATGGAAGTGGGATCACATTACTATGGATTTTTTTTATAACCTTCATAGGACTCAGAAGGGACATGATGGAATCTGAGTAATTGTTAATAGACTCACGAAGTCAGCACATTTCTTGCCAGTACGAGAAGATTACCGGATGTGCCAGTACGATAAGTTGTTTGTGGATGAGATCATATGGTTACATGGGACTCCAGAGTCGATTGTATCAGACAGGGATCCTAGGTTTACTTCGAGGTTTTGGCGGAGTTTGCAGAAAACCTTTGGAATTACCTTGTATTTCAGTACAGCGTTTCATCTTCAGATTGACGGTCAGTCTGAGATGACAATTCAGATTCTGGAGGATATGATGAGAGCTTGTGTACTACAGTTTAAAGGAAACTGGGATTCACACATGGCTTTGATGGAGTTTGCATACAACAACAGCTACCAGTCAAGTATTGGGATGACGCCTTTTGAAGCATTATATGGGAGGCAATGCAGAACGCCGATCTGCTGGATTGAGGTAGGCGAAAGAATACTGTTGACATCAGAGGTTGTGGAAATGACAGAGGAAAAGATTCAGATCATCAGGGAAATGCTGAAGGCCGCTCAAGACCGCCAAAAAAATTATGCGAACCGACGAATCAGAGATCTTGAATTTGAGGTCGGAGACTGGATTTTCCTGAAATTATCCCCTTGGAAAGGAGTTGTACATTTTGGTAGACGAGGGAAACTGAGTCCTCGTTACATCGGACCTTATGAGATTGTTGAGAGGATAGGGCCAATGGCTTACAGACTTGCTTTACCACCAGAACTGTCAAAGGTTCACGATGTATTCCATGTATCCATGCTCCATAAGTACCTATTCGATGAATCTCATGTATTGTAGGCGCAACCAATTGAGCTGAGAGATGATTTAACTTTTGAGGAGCAACCAATGCAACTTCTAGATTAGAAGGAAAAAGTATTGCGCATAAAGACTATTCCTCTGGTTAAAGTTCTGTGGAGGAATCAGAACGTGGAGGAGGCCACGTGGGAAACTGAAGCATTGATGCGAGCACATCATCCACATTTGTTCCAGTGACAAGTATGAATTTTGAGGACGAAATTTCTTTAAGGGGGTGAGTTGTAACGACCTGGAAATTTAATTAGAAAATTGTTGTAAATTGATTTGAAAAAGACGAAATTACCCTTGGTTTTAAAGGGGGCTCAGAAGTCCATTTTGTGTGGAGACACATTTGACAGTTTTTTAGGTACCGTTGCGTAGGTCCCGAACTCACGAGTTCGTAGACAGAAGGCACGCGGAAAACGGAGATAGTGCAAGAAAATTTCGGGTCTAGATTATTCAAGGGCATTTTGGTAATTTCTCTTTGGTATGTATTTAACCCAAACCTTCCAGCCCATTCTCATTTTCATTTCATTTCTTCCTTCACACAGACCGGTGTCACCATTCAGACACGTGACCGACCGACCGACCGAAACCAAAACACTTCAATTTGGACTTTCAGTTCAAGTGGACTTCGGCCAATTTGGTTAAGTCCATCATATTCCCCTCCTTCTCGCGATCAAAACCATACCCACCGTCGAAGGAAACAGCCGTGGGAGACACTGATCGGAGGAAAAGAAAATTGAAACCTTCCGATCGATTTTTCGGCCAACACAGTTATGGGTTTCGTGTTTAGAGTTCATTTTTGAATTCCTGGGTTCGAGTAGATGAATTTAGACATAAAATTTGTGAAAAACGGTTGAATTTTGAGAAAGTTAGGAAAAACTTAAAGCTCGATCGGCAATGGGGTTTTCCGGCGATGGTGACGGCGACGGACGGTGGTCGTCTTCTCCGGCTAGTCCAACGAGACTCTGGCGACTGAGTCAGTCGATGGTGATGATGTGGCATGTGGAGCCACCATTCCACGTGGATGCCACCTGGAAGCCACGTGCAGGCCACCTGGAAGCCACGTGGGCGCCACCTGGCAGCCACGTGGGCGCCACCTGGCAGCCACGTGGACGCCACCTGGCAGTTGAGTCAGTAGGCGCATGCGAGCGCGTGAGGCGTGTAGCTGGCGCGTGGCTGAACCGTCAGTCTTCTGTCGGTGCTTGGCGGCGCGTGGGACCGATTCTTGGGTCACGGCGACGCGTATCGACAAAGTTTCGACATTTCGGACCTGCTGGCGCAGGTTTCGAGTCAAGCGGACATCGTTTCGGGATAGTTTTGGGTGTCTGAAGTGGCTGCGTTTTTAGTGTAACGCGAGCTGACTTCTCGAGGTTTAGGGAATTTAAATGTAGGATTTTTAATGATCGTTAGTAATCCTGATTGTTACTTTTGATAGGCGATACTACTACAGGAACTTCAGAGGAGCGTACGACTCGAGATTGAGCTATCGGTGAGTAGACTTAGGTTTATAAATTATAATGCATGCATAAAGGTAATTAAATATTGTTATATATTGTTTTTAGTGCATTTCTGGAATTTAGAAATTGCGTTATTAAATGATGACTGGACACATATTTTCCATATTACTGAGAAAACATTATTTTGGGCTATGGCCTGGTTTTATGGACTCCGTTCTTAAATGATTTTGACTTGCTAGATTTTGAGTCCATGGTTTTGGGTGTAGACCCGGATGTGTGATTTCCTTGGCTTTGGGCATAGACCCGGTTTTTCAATGAATTTGGCTTCGGCTAGGAAACAAGGATTTCAAAACATGGATCTGAATTACTGTCCCCGAGGGTCAAGGTTTTCTTCGATGCTGGCATCGAGGGTATTTCTCCACCAAATCGTTGAGGTGAGCTACAGCTCGGAATGTCATTCGGGGAGCGGTGAGTTAGGTTTATGGTATTTGTAGTACTTGGTTATGTACAGCTCGAGATATATCAGGTGTGTGGAGGGTATTGAGCTACGACTCGGAATTCTTATTCGGGAGGAGTGGAAAATATTTTTATATACATTTTGTGTCCAGGTTGGTTTCATATGTTTTGTAAACTCCTTTGAGGAGGGTTTTCAAAACAGGATTGTGGACCACGAGATGTTTTCATTATACGGTTTTTCTTGGGTCCCACGGGTGTTTTACCAAAACAATGGATTTTCCGGTATGTTTTCGGGTTATCCTTATGGTTTTGTTGAAAAAGAATTTCATGCATGTATTGTTTTATTCGTGGAGGGGGAAAGGTATGTTTTCCTCGAAACTAGTTTTAAATGATTATTTTTATCCACTCACAATTTTCGTGTTATAAATCCCCTCCAAACTTTTGAATTGACGTGGGCATATCCAGAGGTGGAGGCATTACATTTCAACTGCGCGTTTACCTAGAGTATGATATTTATTTGTTCTGTATTTACTTATCATACCTAGATGCTCTGATAAATCTGTTGGATTGATTGTCAATTTGGTAATTACATTGTTGGATGGTTGAGTTGTTGGAATTTGGAGTGTTATCTGATCCCTTATCTGACAGGTGGAAGATGATTAAACAAGTCCTTAAGGAGAGATTCTGCCGGATTTTTGGCAGAATTCTCAGAATTTTGCAAGGGTATTTTTGGGAATTTTATTAGGTTGTCAGATGGAAGCAGGGTTTTTCACGTGTTTCGAGGGGAAATTCGAGAAGGGTCATATCAGCCTCCCCCTTCATCATCATCTGGAGATCTTTATCTTCATCACATATCTTCATCATCTTCATCACGGATCTTCATCATCTTCATCTTCTTCAGAGAAAAAAAGAGGAGATAAGAGAGGAGAGAGGGAGAGAAATGAGAAAATTACAAATTAGTCCTTGGAGGGTATATATAGGTTGGGCAAAAATTGTAAATAGCAAGAAATAATTACCACATGTGGTTGAGTAGAAGGAAAGGGGTATTTGGGGTTAAATTTTATGATTAAGGGATATTTGTGCTAATTTTCCCAAGACTTTAATTGCATCCAGGCCTTTCAATACTTTCATAATTTCACCATTGTTCAAATAATTCGGCCTCCACAGATTATTGAGTATTTTCATTTTAGCTATGTTTTCTTTTAAGTTGTTAACCAAAACTATAACATATGACCGTTATTGATTGGTTTGTTTGTATATATAATGCAAAATACCCCACCCCTTAGGCTTATTACTTGAAATGCACCCAAAATAAGACATGGTGTCTCACTTTGCATCCAGAATACGATTTTGTCTCATTTTGCACCAAAAACAAGACAACATCAAGCACGTTGTACCATTTCTGTCACTCCCAAAAATTATTAAATTTGATGTTAAATATAAAAAGAACCTTCATCTTCTTCAACTTCCTTTCTTGCTTCTTCGTTGTGAAATTCATCTAAAGTTCAGCCGAAAGAGCAATCCAATTAAAGACATATTGAATTTGGTCTTCTTATCTCATTCATTTTACCGGCGACGGATCTCCAACGAACCAAGTCGTTCTCTAGATCTTTACTAGGAATTTATATTATTAGTTGAAGGCTTACCTGCATTTGCGATTTACTTTTTGGTTGTGTGAAGAATTGAAGATTTTCATTTCAATTTCTAGTTTTTTGGTACTTTATTGGTCGAACTTAAGTTTTATTTTGTTGTTTCTGTTCTGCAAGTAAGCTTTATGAATTATGTGATTGTATTTTGACATTTGTTCGTTTGGTGAAAAATTTAGGAAACTGATTAAGAAATCAAATTTTATTCCACATAATCTTGTTGGTAATCAGACTCTAGAACTCGGGTGCAAGACTTCAATGGCAGCAACACCAGGTAAACCTCCCTAATTCAAAACTCTACCTGAAACCGATTGAAGAAGGGCTAGCATGTGATGTTGTTACTTTGATTCTTTCTTCTCTTTTCAAATTTGGATTGAATTTAGTGATTGAATATGAGTGATGATTACTATGATGATCAATGCACTCCAAGTGTTTGATGAAATGCTTAATTGAATTTTTTGTGTAAAACTTCTCAATTATGACTAAGTTTGTTCATTCAATTGCGTCTAGAATCGATTACAATCACACACACACATTCACTCTCTCAATTCTATTAGATGAGTGACACTATGATATCACTCACACCATTCACGGGCTGCCACATGGTCAAGCAGTTTTGCACTATCCTTGCTACTCAAGCAAAGGCACACACTCACAAATCTCACACACACAATATGTTTTAGCTGACAACACACTCTACACACACACACACACACACACACACACTCTTGATCCACTTCATGACCTTGTAGGAGTCCAGCTAGGATGCTTAGTCACCAACACTCCCCTCTAAGCTACTAGCTGGTTTAGGTGTCCCAACCTGTCTTTAGGCAATGCCTTGGTAAAGATGTCAGCCAATTGGTCCTCTGATCTACCGTACATCAGTGTGATTAGATTTTCCTGCAAAGCTTCCTTAATAAAATGGTACCTTCTGTTGATGTGTTTTGTCTTTTGATGAAACACAGGATTCTTGGCCATTGCTATGGCTGACATTGGCAGGACCCCTCCCGAATTTCCCCTCGAAATCCTTGAGAAGCCCTGCTCCCGTCTGACAATACCTTAACTAACATAATAATCCCTGAAATACCCTCACAAATTCAGGAAAGACTTTACAAGAATTCTACCGAAAATTCGGTAGAATCTCCCCTGCAACCGGTCAACCCGTCTTTTACTTGTCAATCGAAGGATACAAAAACAAATACAAAACTGAATAGACCAGCTACAACCACAAACTACATAACCCTCAAGTAGTTTATAATACCCAAAAGAGGATCAGAGCAACTAGGTAACATTTAATTACATAAACTAATTAAAGTCCTACGTGGATTAGTGCGGCAAAAGATGATGCATCCTCCTAGTCTCGTCGCCTCGTTCCGCTACGGCCTTGAGAGCACCAAAATCGAAACAACTGTGAGTGGACAATAAATCATATTGAAGGGTACACACGCTAATAAAGTGACGATAAAGTAGTGAACAAAATAAGGGTAATCCGGACAACCCACCTCGTGGTGAATCAAATCACACTAAAACCCTCCGTACACATATATATCTACAACTTACTAGAGTACCATTCAATTACATAGGCGAAATCCTCGCCAAATCCAACTGTACTTGCCATCTTAATAATCCGGCCAAACCTAATAATAATTTTAACCACAAGTTTTGAGGAAAACATACATTTTCCCCTTCATAAGTAAAACAATGCATGCATAACATAAAATCCTCTTAAAATAGTTAACTAAATAAAGATAGTTACAAAGAACTTACAGGAAAATCCGTTTATAAAATAAAAACCCGACGGGACCCACGAAAACATGGACAATGAAAACATCCCTTGGTCCACAACATTGCTTTGAAAACCCTCCTCAAAGGAACTTAAAATCATGAGAAAACCTGGACACAAAAGACTATAAAGATATACCACCATCCCCCAAATGTAATCCCGAGCCATAGCTCGATATCCGGGGCTGCCCAACATGGGGACAAGCTCTCCTAACCACCGCCGATAATACCTCAAGCAATGGCTAGAAACCGAGAGGTCCAACCCGGGGACCTAATCTCCACACATCCGCTAATACCTCAAGATATGCGAATGTAACCTTGTACAACGCGTTGACAGCCTCAACGATTGTATCGCGGAAAAATACCTCACGCCACACGTCATAGAAATAACCCTCAATGAGCACATGACCGAAAATACCTCGAAGTCATGTGTCGGAGTAATAATCATGATACTCGGGGATGGTATACAAGTGAAAACCGTAACGTAAATCCAAAATTCACTTTTGAAATCCTTGTTACTTAGTATTAACCAAAATCATAGAAAACCTGGGCCAAGAGCCCAAAATCCAATAAAACTGAAATCCCGAGCCTAAGCCCAAAACCTCATTTCCAAATCCATTATTGAAAATCCACATCCAAAAGCATTACCTTTAGTCAATAATAGACCAAATAACCCAACTAACTTTAGTTCCCGAATCTCATAATTATAATAAATCATTCTTATTTTCAGAAAATGCATACAAGAAGAAATTCATTAAATCCATTTAAACCCTTATCCTAAGTTTCCGAGCCTTAAAAAGGTAAAGGTACATTTAAACATAGAATTATGCATGCCTTGCAATCTTAGAAAACAAGTCCGCTCACATCAATGTCCGTTCGAATCCAACTCCAAGATATTCGTTCCACCGTCACACTCGGAGCCGCTACGCCTGGTTTGACCGAAAAATGACCGAGAAGTTTCGGCCAACTCCCATCCTTCGATTTGTCGTCTATGGCACTGCTCTTGCCTCGAAAATGGCACCGAATTGTTCGTATGAATGAGGGGATGCTTCTTCTAGCCTTGGTTTGGCACTCATCGGCCCCAAAATGGGTCGATGACGATGAAGATGGTGCGGCGATCACAATCGGAAAGAGAGAGATCGAGTGAGGAGAGAAAGTGTAGATGAACCAATGGTGTGAGGAGAGAGAGTGTGCCCTATTTATAATTTTGGACTTTTCAAAAATTACCTTTATGTTCTCGTCGTTTTAGACCCGTAACTTCCTCGTACGAACTTCAATTCTACATTGCCGCCTGTCTACGAACTCGTGATTTGGAGACCTACGCAACGGTCCAAAATAAACTTCTATAAGTGTCCCTGAACAAAAAATAACTTTCGAACCCCTCATAAACTTGAGGGTATAGTCGTCCTTTTCTAATTAATTTTAAAAATTCACTTTAGTATTTAAATCCATGTCGTTACAGACATATTGTCACATAGTAAAGGTGTATGTTCACCTTGTTCCTCTTCAAAATCCTTAAATATAAATCTCAACCACATTGCATGTGTAGTGGTTTCTGCTGCACTGACATACTCAACCTCAGCAGTGGACAACGAAACACTACTTTGCTTCATATAGGCCCAAGAGAACACCCCACTTCCCAATGTAATGGCATAGCCTGAGGTACTCCTCATATCATCTTCAGATCCACCCCAATCACTATCACAAAAACCAATCAAAGTAGATTGCTTGCCCTCGACATATTCAATTCCATAGGATAGTGTACATTGAATGTATCTTAGAACCCTCTTTGCAATTCCATAGTGTTTGTTTGCAGGACCATGCTTGAATCCAGATAGGAGACTTGCATCATACATGATGCATGGTCTTCTTGTTGTCAAGTATAGCAAGCTGCCAACAATCTGCCTATAAAACTGCTCATATGCAGCTTCACTGCCATCTTTTTTACTCAATCTGTCTCCTGGAACCAATGGTGTGCTCACTGGTTTACTGTCCTTGAGACCAAACTTCTCAAGTAGTGTAGATGCATGCTTCCTTTGATGAATGAATATGCTCCTGTCAGATTGAATAACACCCATCCCTCGGAAGTGATGAAGTAGGCGTAAGTCTGTCATTTCATACTTACTCATCATCACATGCTTGAACTCCTTGATCATAGCCTATGAACTTCCATTATACACAATATCATCCACATAGATAGATACAATTAGAATATCACCAGCTTCATTAGATTTGATGTAGAGTGTGGCTTCACTAGGACTCCTCTTGAATTCATAGCTAAGCAAGTAAGAATCAATTTCACCATACCAAGCCCTTGGTGCTTGTTTGAGTCCATATAGTGCCTTCTTAAGCTTGTACACCTTTCCCTCTTCTATTTGGACTTCAAAACCCTCAAGCTGGTCAATGTAGACCTCCTTCTCTAGTACACCATTTAGGAATGTAGATTTTACATCAAGCTGGTATAACTTCCAGTTTCTTTGAGCTACTAGGGCAATGAGTGTTCTAATGGTGTCTAACCTTGCCACAGGAGCAAAGGTTTCATTGAAATCAATGCCAGGCTTTTGAGCATAGCCCTTGGCCACCAATCTGGCCTTGTACTTCTAAATTGAACCATCTAGGTTTAGTTTTGTCTTGTAAACCCACTTAACCCCAATCACAAGTTTGTTCATAGGTCTATCAACAAACTCCCATGTCTCATTCTTTTGAATCATGTCAATTTATGCTTCCATTGCATTCCTCCAAGCTTTGTCTTTAGCAGCTTCAAGATAGTTCTCTGGTTCAATGATGCACATGTGTTATCCAGCATATATGTCCCTTATGCTTCTGAGTCTCACAGGTGTGCTACTAGGAGGTTCAGCCTCTGGTTGTTCTTCAATAGTTTGGAGTTCATTTCCTTGTGGAGTGGGTGCTGCATTCTCAGTTTGAGGATCATCATGCTCATCATTTCAGTATTCAATGCCATAATTCAGTGTGATAGAACCACCCTCACTTAGCTTAGCTTTATCCCAATTCCACTTTGCACTTTCATTGAAAATAACATTCCTAGATATCACAATCTTGCAAGTTTGCAGATTGTATAGTCTATAGCCCTTCTCACAGCTACCATACCCCATGAACACTCACTTAGTGCCCTTCTCATCTAGTTTCTGCCTTAGTTGACTAGGAATGTGAGAATAACAAATGGAACCAAACACCCTTAGATGCTTAACTCATGGTCTTCTACCACTGAATTGTTCAAATGGTGTCTTGCAATTCACAGCTTTTGTAGGACACCTGTTCTGCAAGTACACATCAATGTTTACTACTTCACCCCAAAACTTGTAGGGTATGTCTTTGTCATGCATCATAGCTTTTGCCATATCCACTATTGTTCTATTCTTTTTCTCAGCAACACCATTTTGCTGAGGTGAATAAGCCACAGTCAGTTGCCTTTCAATCCCAGTTTCATCACAAAACTGCTCAAACTCCTTGGATAGGTACTCACCTCCCCTATCACTTCTTAGTCTCTTTACTTTGTAACCACTTTGTAACTCCATCATTGACTTAAACTTCTTAAACACATTCAAGACTCCTGACTTGTGCTTAAGGAAGTATAACCACGTCATTCTTGAAAAATCATCAATAAAAGTGAGGAAATACTTATTTCCACCAACAGTTTCTTCTTGCATTGGCCTACACACACCTGTGTGAATAAGTTCCAATGGTGTGGATGCCCTCCATGCATTCTCTTTATCAAAAGACTCCACATGCTGCTTACCAGCAATACATCCTTCACACACTTCACTTTCACTTGTGAGCTTAGGCAAACCCACCACCATATCTTTCTGTTGCAGTGTCTTCAAACTTGCATAGTTCAAGTGACCATATTTCTTGTGCCACAGTTCTGAGTCTTCATTGAGTGTAGATCTCATTGCCAAATGATTCACACATTCTAGTTACATAGGGAAACACCTATTTCCTATCATAGGCACCTTAGCAACTCTATACTTCAGTTATTTTTCCTCAAAGATGTCAACTATGTGGTCACCAAAAACCAGAAAATATCCATGCTCAGTCATCTGCCCCACACTCAACAAGTTCTCATCTAACTCAGGTAATAACATGACATCTTTGATGTGCCTATCTCCTTGCTTGGGGTGACTGATTAGGGTCCCTTTTCCTTCAGCTTGCACAAGTTCACCTTTGCTTTTATGCTCCTGTCAATATCCACTAGCAATGACTCTTGTGTTGTCATATGATTGCTACAAGCATTATCCACATACCATACACTGTCATCCTTGGTCACAGAGGCAGCATTGCATGCATAGAACATATTCCCTGTAGTTTCTATCACATCCTTTGCCAAATTCACAGCAGACTTTCCTGCACAATCCTTGGCAATATGCCCAAACTTTTTCAATTATAACACTTAAGTTTTCCCTTGAACCAACACTCACCATAGTGTAGCTTATCACACACATTGCATGCAGTTTTGGTACCACTACTCTCACCCTTGTTAGAATTTGTATTCTAAGTGTAACCAGATTTTCCAGCACCATTAGACTTTCGTTTCTAGTTCTTATTGCCCTTATAGGATTTCTTGAACTTTCCTTGTCCACTGCCTTATTTATGATTTACATATAGGCTAGCAAATGCCTTTTCAACAACACCATCTGTATGCATTTCAATTCTTTGATCAAAAGCTCTAATGGATGCAGCTACATTCTCAACATTAATAGTTTCCATATCTCTGGTTTCTTCAATAATGGATACTATAGGATCATAAGGCTTAGTCAAACTTATCAAAATCTTTTGAGCTAATCTTTTTTCTGAAATGTCATCTCCATATGTTCTCATTTGATTCACAACACCATAGAGTCAAGACATGTATACAGACAAGGACTCATCTTCTTTCATTCATGTGTATTCAAAATCACGTCTAAGAGATTGAAGTTTGACAGCTCTCACCTTAGAATCACCTCTGTATTCACGTTTCAGGAGATCCCAAGCAGCTTTGGTGGTTTCCTCATTCTGGATCCTAGGGAAAATTTCATCAGCCACTGCATTTTGAAGTATACGAAGAGCCTTGGCATCTCTGACCAAATCCAGATAAGCATGTTGAATCTCCATAACTTCTACACCTTCTCTTCTGATCATTGTCTCAAGTACTCCCTCATCTACCAGCTTCCTTAAGTCATAAGCCTTTAGAATAGTTTTCATTTTAACACACCAAAAATCATAATTTGCACCAGTGAAAATCAGTGCTCTCAGCTCTCCTCCAACTCCAGCCATGTTAGACCAGAACTCAACAACAATGTAACCTACTCAACACAATCAGACGCTCCAGATGATGACCTTAGAGCTCTGATACCATGTTGGTAATCAGACTCTGGAACTTGGGTGCAGGACTTCAATGGCAACAACCCCAGGTAAACCTCCCTAACTCAATACTCTAGCTGAAACCGATTGAATCAGGGCTAGCCTGCGATGTTGTTACTTTGATTCTTTCTTCTCTTTTCAAATTTGGATTGAATTTAGTGATTGAATCTGAGTGATGATCACTATGATGATCAATGCACTCCAAGTGTTTGATGAAATGCTTAAGTGAAATTTCTGTGTAAAACTTCACAGCTATGACTGAGATTGTTCATTCAATTGATTATAGAATCGATTACAATCACACACATACACACATTCACTCTCTCAATTTTGTTAGATGAGTGACACTATGATATCACTCACACCACTCACGGGCTGCCACATGGTCAAACCGTTTTGCACTCTCCTTGCTACTCAAGCAAAGGCACACACTCACACATTACACACTCACAATCTATTTTAGCTGACATCACGCTCTACACACACTCTTGATCCACCTCACGGCCTTGTAGGAGTCCAGCTAGATGCTTACTCACCAAAAAATCTTCTCAATATGATAAATTGAGTTCCCATGAGAGCTACCTAACAACACCACATCAATCCCTGCCATGATTGACTTTTCCATTCTCTCATTTTTTTTGTCCCCAATCGCCATTCCCAATCCCTAATTTTTGATACCCTTTAATCCTCGGCACCTTTTCATTCGCTAGAACAACCAGTAGATTTCTTTGTCATGCCCAATCATCAATCCTGTCACCCCTCGAAGACCCATCTAGGTTCGATTCCTTCCTAAAGCCACCTTCCCTCCACTGACCTGAACCCTTTTGATTTCGACGACTCATCGCCGTTGGAATGTATGAAGTCGTCCCGATCTCAACCCCTACGACCTAGAACCGTCGGGAGCTGGATGATGTCCCCTAAGGTCCGGCCCTCGAGCTGAGATGCGAACTTTGGCCTGCAAAAGAAGCTGTGTAACTTGCAGAGGCTCAAGGTCAGTCACAGGAAAAAGGCTAATTGCAGTGGGTTGGTGAAGGTTTATGGTGAAGGTATAGGTGGTTGTAAGATTGATTTTAGATTTAGTTTTAATTTAAAAAATTATTTAATATTATATTTAAGATAAACTACATAAAAGTACCCAAACTATAGGGGTAATTTCAAGTTCATAACTCAACTATGAAAATTTTCATCTAGGTACTCAAACTATCAAAACACAACATCTAGGTACCCACTGTTAGCAATCTGTTAAAAAAATCTGTTAAGTGCCCAAGTGGCACTTGTGGGGCCCTTTTTCATGCTGACATGGACTTAAAATAATTATTTTACTTTTCTTTTTATTATTTTTTTATTTTTATTTTTTACTCTTTCTCCTACCGAGTCTCTCTCTCCCCGACTCCCTCCCTCTGCGGCAACGGTGACAACCATCACCACCGCCCTTGATTTTGACCACGACCAGCCTCACCACCATTCCTAAACACCTCCCCTCATCGAGACGAACCCGTCCCTGCCACCCATCACCGTCGAAGCTTGTCATAAAAGACGAATCACAGCCGAGAAACCTAAAAACCTTCGTCGCCATCGACGGCGTTTCCAGCCTACCCAACCTTCGAGACCACCTCCAATGGCTTCGTCTAGGCAAGGAGAGCATAACCTCACCTCCATTTGTGACCGATGGTGCATGTGATGCTCGGATCGAGGAAAAAGGCAAAGTCCAACGTAGAGGAATAATCGAAGTTACGAACCCAGAAATGACTTATGGTTCCAGTGCATTATAATTACCATGCCACCGCATCTGGCAGCTTCTCGTCTCAGTTTCTTGAGAAAATAGAGGATTTTAATCTCGTCGCCATTCTGGACCATAGTGGAGGACCTTCCGACCCATTTTCCCGACTCGAGGTCGACCAACTTAGCGAGTCTGAGCGATTCCTTGGCCTTCTCCAAGTCTCCGTGGAGGTCGCCGATCGCAATCATGCGCTCCTGCGGGGGATAAAAGGTTTGCAAAGGTGAGGACGAGGGCAGAGGATCACTGAGATTGTTGTGGTAAGTGAGGTTATGCTCTCCTTGCACAGACGAAGTCATTGGAGTTGGTCTCGAAGGTTGGGTAGGCTGGAAACACCGTCGATGGCGACGAAGGTTTGTAGGTTTCTCGGCTGCGAATTGTCTTTTACGGTGAGCTTCGACGGTAATGAGTGGCAGGGACGGGTTCATCTCGATGAGTGGACGGGTTCGTCTCGACGAGGGGACGAGTTCGTCTCGACGAGGGGACGGGTTCGTCTCGACGAGGGGACGGGTTCGTCTCGACGAGGGGACGGGTTCGTCTCGACGAGGGGACGGGTTCATCTCGACGAGGGGACGGGTTCGTCTCGACGAGGGGACGGGTTCGTCTCGACGAGGGGACGGGTTCGTCTCGACGAGGGGACGGGTTCGTCTCGACGAGGGGACGGGTTCGTCTCGACGAGGAATGGTGGTGAGGCTGGTCGTGGTCGGAATCAAGGGCGGTGGTGATGGTTGTCACCGTTATCGCAGAGGGAGGGAGTCGGCGAGAGAGAGGCTGGATAGGAGAAAGAGTAAAAAATAAAAATAAAAAAATAATAAAAAGAAAAGTAAAATAATTATTTTTAAGTCCAAGTCAACATGAAAAAGGGCCCCACAAGTGCCACTTGGGCACTTAACATATTTTTTTAACAGATTGCTAACGGTGGGTACCTAGATGTTGTGTTTTGATAATTTGGGTACCTAGATGAAAATTTTCATAGTTGGGGTATGAACTTGAAATGACTCCCATAGCTTGGGTACTTTTATGTAGTTTATCCTAAAATTTAAGTAGGGGCAAAATGTTTTTATTGCTCATAAAAGTTTTGCCACATAAGCAACTTTGTTGGAATGGTGCAACGTGGTTGACGTTGTCTCTGTTCTGGATATAAAGTGAGACGAAATTGTGTTTTTGATGCAAAGTGAGACGTCGAATTTTGTTCTGGGTGCAAAGTAAGACGTCGTGTCTTATTCTGAGTGCATTTGAAGTAATAAGTCCCTACCTTATTATTGTGCTTTGAACCTAATGTGAGCCCAAACGCTAACCATTTTGTAACCCATTGAAAATTAAGACCTTTTTTCGGATCATGATTTTTGGCCTTAGATTACAACTAGCAAGATATTGCCCGCGCGTTGCTGCGGGGCTGTTCAATTGATTATAAACATGAATTCTATACAAAATGATATATATAAATAGATTTAGGTTATGAGAAAATGTTCCAAAACATGATTAAGTATTTATATACATCATTATTTGTTCATTTACATGATTTTACATATATTATAGCAATATTGGATGCTAACCGTAAGTATGATTATATATATATATATATATAAACAATTATAAAGACTATTAAATAATGATTCTAAAATGTAAAACGTCATAATGTTGTTTTATTTTTCAATATAAATTCTAGTAGTCTATTCTAAGTTGTATAGCCAACAAAATAATTTATTGTTTGTTAATATATTTTTTAATTTACAAATAAAATAATAATATAATAGTAATAGTAATAATAATATTATTATTTCATTAGATTCAAGGCATGAGATAATATTCCCAAATTGAGTAATAAATTAATAATTATTATTTATAATAAATAATAATAAAAATATAATAATAATAATAAATGAATATAATGTTAGGTTCAGAGAAAAAGGAAAAGAATAAGGGGAATAATAATAATAATAATAATAATAATAATAATAATAAGAATGATAAATGAATGTAACGTAAGGTTTAGAGAAAAAGGAAAAAAAATTAATAAAAAAAAGGCAAAAATGATACTACACTATTCATAAGCACATATATGCTCCATATATGACAAAAGCCAGCACATATGCTCCATCTTCCTATTTATGTAGATTTTGAAACTTTAGATGAGTCTGTGTTATATACGTTTCATTTTTAATTAACTCATCTTTTTTTTATGTTAACATTTTTTGTGTTGAAATCTCTCTAAATGATTGCCTTTGTTGTTATCTTGGCGGTTGAATCCCACTAATGGCTAATGAGCTTCTGTGTTTGTGAAAGTTTCAATGAAAACTTGAGCTTTAATTTTTTGAATATATAACATTTATTCTCATTTACGTTAGATTTTGTTTGATGATTAGCCGATTGAGGTGGTTGGTAGTTTTCAATCTTGCAAAGGCTGAAAGATTTTTGAATGAAAAATCTTTTATATGCTAAATACACTATATTATAAGGTAAATTTTGTATAGCTAAAATCATGTAGATGATCATGTAAATAGCTAAATACATTATAATAAACAATAATAAAAATATATAATATAATAATAATAATAATAATGATAAATAAATATAATGTAAGGTTTAGAGAAAAAGGAAAAAAAATAAGGGGAATAATAATAATAATAATAATAAATGAATATAATGTAAGGTTTAGAGAAAAGGGGGGGAAAAAAATTTTAAAACAAAAGGGAAAAAGGTACCCAAAAAAAATGATTTATCAAATAAAAAAAAGGACAAAAATGGTACTGCACTATTCATAAGCACACTACCAATGTTTTAGCTTTAGTATAGATAATTTGGCTCAAACAGGTTTCATAACCTGTCTTTCTCATTGAATGAAATTCACTCATTTCATTGTTTTCCACATGGTTCTTTTCTCATATCATGATTTTTGGCCTTAGATTACAATTTGGCTCAAAATGGTTTCATAACCAGTTTTTCTCATTGAATGAAATTCACTCATTTCCCATTATTGTTTCCCACAATGGCCATGACACTATGTCAGTATTGACCAAATTGGTGTATGGGCAGATAAAAAGATAGAAAAATATAAGATATAATAAACTGTTGAGTCACTATGTTATTTTTTTTTTTTTGCCAAGAAGAAATTCATTAAAGGCGAATAGAAATGTTTACATCTTAGGCAAGAAAATTAAATAACCAGGAGGGCTCTAAGCCCTCCCATCTTGAACAACGCTTAGAGCGCTTACAAAAGGCATTAACCTAATGAGCTACTGCGTTATTTTTCTGAGGAATAAAAAGCAGCTTGACAACCTCAAAGAGAGATTGTAAAGCCAAGATATCAAAAATCAAGCCTTCAATATTAGCATCCACACCAATTCCTGTCTTCACACACTGCACTAAGAGCTTAAAGTTCGTCTCAATGATCATTTTTTTACAGTCATAGTCTGCACAAGCAATCATAGATGCACGCACAGCATACGCTTCAGCCTGCAAACTGCTAGCACAAGGCAAACCACCTTCCCCTCCAGCTGCAATAAACGTCCCTAGTGAGGACCTGCGAACCCATCCATACGCCCCAAAGCTCTCATCTCCGCCGTATGCACCATCACAGTTCACCTTCACAAAGCTGGCAGGGGGGCGGCACCAGCCATGGTCTGCACTAGTCTCGGCCATGGGCGTGTGTACCATGCAGATCAGCTCTGGTTTTCCAAGCCTGACCGTGACAAATTCCTGCACCTGATCCAGCATCAACTGAATCGCAGTACTAGGATCAATCTCAACGTCGTTGTAGCATCGTAAATTACCGCTTTTCCACAATCGCCATAGCCCAAACACCAAAAACTGCACAACAGAATTCTGCTGACCATTCAAAGAGAAAACCCGCTGAAAATATAGCCAATACCACACAAAATCTTCACCCTCTACTCTGCTCAAGTCAGCTTGTAAAGGGCTTCCAAACCAAAAAATATGAGTAAATTTACATTTAAAAAACAGGTGTACCTGGGTTTCCTCCGCTTCTCCACATTGAGGACATATATTATCCACTAAGATGCGGCGTTTCACCAAGTTGGCCCTCACTGCCAAAAATTGCTTACAACACTTCCAAATGAAGAGCTGCAGTTTATGATGCACAACAGCTGTCCATATGGATTCCCAAAGTTCAATTTGCTGATTCACCGCACTAGTTTCCCTGGTGCCTTGCTTCCGTTTAATTTTTCCATTCCGCAGCATCTCCAGTGCAACATAATACGCTGATTTTACAGTATAACTCCCATTCTTAGCATGATGCCATATATACCGGTCCGAACAACCAAGATAGCTAAGAGGAATAACTAACAAACATTGTGCCTCCTCACAGTTGAAGACAGTGGCAATTACGTCAGCATTCTAGGACTTACTAACCCCGTCAATTAGGTTTGCAACCACAGCTGGCATGAGAGCATGACGAGAAATAGGGAGAAACGAACACCTCGTGGGCAGCCAAGGATCAGTAAGAACATTAACCCTGCTTCCGTCACAGATCCTCCAACGAAGACCAGATTTCAGTACCTGCAACCCTTGTATAATACCCTTCCAGCCCTAAGAGCTGCCCCTCCCCTCACTAGCCTTGAGGATATGATCAGCTGGGAAATATTTCCCCTGTAAAATTTGTGTCAGGATAAACTCAGGGTTATTTAGGATCTGCCATCCTATTTTGGCAAGCATCGCCACATTGAAACAACGAAGGTCCCTAAATCCCAAACCACCAGCTCGCCTAGGCTTCGTAAGCTTATCCCAAGAGCCCCAATGGATCCCAGTCTTTCTGCATGTACTCCCCCACCAGAAATCAGCCATGATTCGCGGAATATCATTACATACCGTCACCGGTAATAAGAAGCAAGTCATAGAGTATATCGGCATGGCCATAGCAACAGATTTAAGAAGGACTTCCTTACCAGCATGAGACAGGTATGAGTAGCCTGAGTCACTATGTTATTAGACTCTAATATATATTAGTGGTGAAAATTTTAATTTCTTTTAATTAATACTATGGTATTTAAAAAATAAGATTATATATTAAGAAGTCACCTAATATTTTATGAGACTCAAACTTGAAATTACTTACATAATAAGAAAATATATCAGACTCAAACCTGAAATTACTTGCATAATAAGAAAATATATCATTAGCTTCTAAACAATCATGATTTCAACATTACCCCAACTGAATGACTTCCATTTTCTTCCATATCCCTAGATAATATTCTACAAGACATCCCACTGGAGTGACTGTAGTGACTGGAGTTCCAAGAATAATTTTTTATATTGGGGGATTGACCAACTACAATAATTATTATAGAGTGATATTACTCTTCTATTTTTTTATAAGTTAGAGATCTTAAATAGATAGATTCTATACTTTTGAATCATAAATCATTCGAAAATTATGGAGCTCTCACGTGACTCATGATTTATATAATGTCCAAAGTACCATTATTGATGACATTGACGACTTAGTAACGTCCGCACATTAGATAATATATTTACTAACTAAATATATATATATATATATATATATATATATATTATAATCAGATTATTGTCCAATAATAAATATATCTTATTAAAAGAATTATTCATTAATTGCAAAATCTCTCCACAAATCAGAATGCTCCAGTGACTCACGAACCTTCTCTATAAATAGAATACCTCACTCCTCACTTTCGATGTAACTCATAAACACTCGTATTCTGATTCTATCGGTTTATTCTCTCAATTAAACTGACTTATGCATCAAAACGTTATTGGTTAAACTCTTACCCCCATTCAGACTTCAACCTTAACCCCGTTTACCTCGTTTATTGTGTGAAGGAATCGAGAAGGTATTTTCCAATCCGGACGATTTCTACATCAACATATACCAAATTGTAGCTCAGCCTGAAAACACCCTAATATATGCATGTGATCGATGTGGCTAATGTCCCTGTAATGCAAACACAAATGTGAAATATGTATTATATATGTGTGATTTATTTATGAGTTTAGACTATAGCTCAAGATATAGTTGGAAGATAGGAGGAAGAAATCACAAAAGGGGCATGACTAAATCAATTTGTTGTTTCATTAATGCTACATTTATTTCCTTCATTTCCCACCTACCCGTACGCGACCCAACCTAATATCTTCTCAGTATTTAAACTCACACCCATCAACTCTCTGTGTGTCTCTCTCTTCATTAATTTCTCATGCACCTCCTCTATATTAACCACACCAGAGCCCAGAAGCAGCTTCCATACAACTAATCAGAACCGCCATTTCATAGCTGGTGGTTGTTTGGTGTGACGGTGTCTGTTCAACCGCCATACATGGACACAATATGATGTTAACATTTTCTTAATTCCTTTCTTAATTAATACCATCCCTCTTTTTTTTCATTTTCTTCTTGGGTTCTTGAGGCCGCCTTAGCACAAAAGTTAAGGTACCAAAATGGAGATAGAGGCAAGCGGTGGCCACGGTGGTGATGGTGGCGGCGGCGGCGGCGGAAGTGGAAGAGGTGCATATTTGGTGTGGGAGGATCTGAGTGTTGTGCTCCCAAACTTCAGCAAGGGATCGCCCACAAAGAGGTTGCTGAATGGGCTGAGTGGTTATGCTGAGCCTGGTAGGATCATGGCCATCATGGGCCCTTCTGGCTCTGGCAAATCAACCCTCCTTGATTCTTTAGCAGGTACAAATAAATTCTTTATTTATTTACTTTTTTTCATCAAGTTTTATTTTTCCTTACATAGACTTTTTACTTTTTGTGTTTATTGAATGGTTTACATTAGCTTGAAAAAAAGAAAAAAAAAGAAATACTCCTTTTACTAATTTAGAGAAAATCCAATATGAGGTTAGGTCTGTTATTACATGGTGTTAATTAATGATTTAAAACCCCAAACCCAAGTGAAGTAATTTTGCCAAAGACTATAGTTTGTTTTATTTGTCAAATTCAATTTCTTCTCTAGTTCTTTTGTCAAAAATGATTTGGTAGTAAAAGTTAACATAACTTTTGAAACTATAAGCACCAGGGCCGTGTTCAAATTTCTCTTCTTGTAGTTTTGATTAATTTAATTTAAAATAGACTATCTCGCTTAGATTCCGGGGAGAAAAAACACATGATTTGCCATTGAAACCAATATTTGTCTCTTGAATTGACAGGACAAGAAGAAAAGTTCCCTTAAACCCTTGTTTTCCAGTGACCATTATTTGGAACAGTACCATGGCACATTACTTGGGATATGGGTTTACTATCCTCTAACTGGATTTGCTTTGTCCTACATTTATGTCACGGCCATTCAACAGCCACCTACCAATTCAATTGGATACCAGTAGCCAATCAATGAGAGGACCTATGTATAGAAAAAATCTTTGAACCGTGAAGTTTTTTAGTGTATTCGAAACACCCTCACGTAGGGGTATTAATCCACGTTTTACAATGTAGATCAACTAATGGATTACTATATCCTACCTTCATTGCAAAAGTCTTCAAAACAGAGAAATTTTTAAGTACATCTAAATAATCCACATATTATAATATTTATGAATGAAAAATTGATACATTTTAGCGTATATAGCTAGAATACGAACAGTGCGAAAAATAGTTCAGTATTAGAATTACGTGATGTATTATTATTACTCATATAACCAAACACCAAACTTTTACAACCACTCTTTTAGTTCTCTTTCACATATGTAGGAGATAGTGAAAGATAATTGAATGCATGTATACATGGACACATGAGAACATTATAAAGCTAAGTACACCTGGACGCTTTAGTTGTTGCCTTTTTGTTTTTTGTTCAAAGAAAGTCCAAAACTATATAAGAAAATTTGCTGCTGGAAAATCATAAATTCTTGCACTTTGATGTTGGTTTTATTGTAAGAAAATGCCATTTTTTTCAATGTTTTCTTTTCCTACTCTACTATTTTTATCCAAAATAAGACAAGCAATAAATGTAGGAAAATTGTGTACACCGGTACATGGTATATACCACATTTTATTTTCATGGGATTGGAAAAAAAATCGAATTCTTTCAAATTTGAAATTCAAGTATCTAAAATTGGTGTACCGATGCACCACAAAAAATCCCAAAAATGTGAATAGTCAATCTTATGGTAAATTTTACTTAATAAATGTTGTTTTGTTTTGTTTGAGACAGGTAGGCTCTCAAGAAATGTGGTTATGACTGGGAACATTTTGTTCAATGGGAAGAAGAAGAGACTGGCCTATGGTGCTGTTGTAAGTAATGGTTTTTCTTTTAGATTTAAATAAGATTGTTAATTTCCATAAATAAATAAAAAGATTATTAATACCCAAAAATAGGTTGTTTTCAAGGAAATAAAAAATTCAATGAATTAAAATGTGGAAAAACAAGTTTTGCTCTCATTGAGAGTTGAACTCAAGACCTCCCGCTTACTAAACGGGTGCTCTAACCAACTGAGCTATGAGAGCTTTTGTGTTTTCTTCCCTCAAACGCAATTATTATTGTGAAAACAAAAACCAATATTTCATCAATTCACTGTGAATTATGTGGTATTTCAGGCATATGTCACACAAGAGGATGTGCTGTTGGGAACACTTACAGTGAGAGAAACCATAACATACTCAGCTCACTTGAGGCTTCCAAGTAGTTTTAGCAGAGAAGAAGTGAAGAGCATTGTGGAAGGAACCATTATGGAAATGGGCCTCCTTGAATGCGCGGATCGATCAATTGGAAACTGGCACTTAAGAGGCGTTAGTGGTGGCGAGAAGAAAAGAGTAAGCATTGCACTCGAAATTCTAACAAGGCCTTGCATATTGTTTCTTGATGAACCTACTAGTGGCCTTGATAGCGCCTCAGCTTTCTTCGTAATTCAAACACTTAGAAGCATTGCTCGGGATGGAAGAACAGTTGTTTCATCTGTTCACCAGCCAAGTAGTGAAGTGTTTGCACTCTTTGACGACCTCTTCTTGCTATCTGGTGGTGAAACTGTTTATTTTGGAGAAGCAAAGACCGCTATTGAGGTAACACAGGGAATCTTCATAGCTTGATTATAATAAGCATTGTTTCTCCTTAGTACCATGACACAATGTATGAGTTCTTGATACACATTTTTGTTTTATATTGAGTAACAATGATATATTTTTATTTTATTTTTGTAGTTTTTCGCTGAAGCTGGTGTCCCGTGTCCCAGTAGAAGGAATCCGTCTGATCACTTTCTGCGTTGCATAAATTCAGACTTTGACATAGTGACTGCCACACTGAAAGGATCTCAAAGAATTCGTGTGCGTATTAATTCTAACTCAGTTCTTCATCATGTACAATATGTCATCCTGAAATTCACTTGCTCATAATTATGTCCATCTTGTCAAATTTCGCGTCTTTCAAGTTTTGTATTTTGGGTTTTGATGAGCATATATGTTCTTTACAACAATGTCGTAAAAAATAGTCTATAAAAATGCAGCTGCACCCTATGAAGTTTGTTTCTTTCTTTCGGGCAGTCTTTTCTCGTACTAAATCTATCTCTGTGTCTGAATTATATTAGGATGTCCCAACTTCATCAGACCCTCTCATGAATTTGGCAACAGCAGAGATCAAAGCTAGGCTTGTTGAGAATTACAAGCGTTCAAAGTACGCAAGTAGAGTGAGAGCTAGAATGCAAGAAATATCAGCAATTGTAAGCTTTCCAACTTGAGCTCTCTACTCTCATTTCTTTCTGTAATATTTTAGAATTATGTTAAAAATACTCTTTAGTGAGCTGTTTGTCTTACAAAACTATGTCAAAAGCTATAAATCACCGGAGAAATATGTGTGAATCAGTCCATATGTTGCAGGAAGGGCATGTAATTGAAATGAAAACCGGAAGTCAAGCAAGTTGGTGGAAGCAACTTTCAACCCTGCTGCGAAGATCATCGCTGAACATGTCTAGAGATGTGGGGTATTACTGGTTAAGGATAATCATCTATATATTTGTATCAATATGCGTCGGGACTATCTATTTTGATGTTGGCACCGGCTATACTGCAATCTTTGCCCGGGCAGCCTGTGGTGCCTTCATAACAGGCTTTATGACGTTCATGTCTATTGGAGGTTTCCCATCCTTCATAGAGGAAATGAAGGTAAGCATTGGCACATACACACAAACTAGTATACGCATCTTTCTTTGGTACTTAGTTTTCTTGTTGTAAACAGGTGTTCTACCGGGAAAGGCTGAACGGATACTATGGAGTTTCAGTGTTCATCATATCCAATTTCCTCTCTTCATTCCCATTCTTGGCCGCAGTTACCATTACTACTGGGACTATCACTTACTTTTTGGTGAAATTTCGGACTGGGTTTTCATCACATTATGTCTACTTCTGTCTCAATATATTTACCTGCATTTCTGTGATAGAGAGCCTCATGATGGTTGTCGCCTCTCTGGTTCCAAATTTCCTAATGGGCATTATAACAGGAGCCGGAATCATGGTAAGAAGAGATAGCAAGATACTCAAATGCTCGATAAAGCTTTCCTTTTCGGTTTCCATCATCAAGTCTTAGTCTGTCATTTCAACTAAATTGTTGTGTATGCACTACGCAGGGCATCCTGATGATGACCTCTGGGTTCTTTCGCTTGCTGCCCGATCTGCCAAAGCCATTCTGGCGCTACCCAGTTTCATATCTCAGTTATGGCTCATGGGCAATACAGGTAACTCTTTCTGAGAAATACTACATGTCATGTCACAGATGCTGTTTTCTTCGAGAACAAGTAAAAGGTCCCGCGAGACAGATTAACCTCACTCTTGCTGTAATTTGAAATGCAGGGCGCCTACAAGAACGATTTGATTGGGCTTGAATTTGATCCGATGATACCTGGTGAGCCAAAGCTGACGGGCGAGTTCATCATCAAACATATGTTTGGAATACCAATAGACCATTCCAAGTGGTGGGACTTGGCTGCTATTGTAGCCATTCTTGTGCTGTACCGGGTTCTGTTTTTCGTGATTCTCAAGTTCAAGGAGAACGCGTCGCCTTTGTTTCAGTCGCTGTATGCAAAGAGGACACTGCATCATCTTGACAAGAGGCCTTCTTTCAAGAAATTGCCCTCTATTGGTTCCAAGAGGCACCAACCTCTTCGCTCATTGTCTTCTCAAGAGGGCCTTAACTCTCCACTGCAGTAGGACTTACAACTCAGCATTTATCTCTCCATGCGGTTTGTGTAATTAGTAACTTTTGCTCAGTAAAAGATCACATCAAAACATAGGAAAAGTTTCTGTTGGAGTTTTATATGCAGAAACTGTACGTTTCATATTTTTTTTTTTTTGTTCTCATGGATATTATAATAGGAATAACACAATACAAGGTCAAGGATGATGTTAGTTGGTTAAATTTACATGTTTACATTGATTCCTTCAGCCAAAATTTATTCACATTTGCTTGCTGGATGGGATTTACTGCAATTTATAGTTGGCCCGGTTCAGGCAACTGGACCGACCAGCCCAAACCTTTAACCGAATTGGTCCAACTAGTTTTGTTAATTAACAAATGGCAAGCGAACCGCCTTATGTCAATATCCGGCCATATTGTTCATTCGTGTACCAGGCCGGACCGACCATGTATCATACTCATATGGGTACCTCAGATGCAATCCTTGCTTAAGATCTTAGGCCCGGACTCACCCTCCGTGGACGAACCTTACGGAAAGGAATTCTTTTATAAATTATTAAATTTTAATATAAATTATAATATCAAGTGATAATATACAAGTGATAATATATATAATAATAATTATTATATAATCGGCATATAAGAATATTTGTCCATCTGTAATGGAGATTACATTAGTAGGATTATAAGCCGAAAACATCTCCCGATTGGGTCTCAACTATTGGTAAAACAGTCCTACTTCCTTGATTTTCTCTTGCCTAGCAGGCAAAGATTTACTTTCGTGATCCTTTCTTGAATGGACCTTACCGCAGACGAATCAAAAAGTTGTTTACCGGGCCGTAGAACTAAAAAGCCCATTTGAATGAAACAAATATTATGATTATGAAGGGCTTGCTCACGATTCGACTTTGATCGTTATGAACTGGTGCCACGATATTAAGATGTAAATTTGAAGATATAAATGTATTTTTTACAACTCCCTAGTGGCATTTTATTAAAATATTTCAAAATGTAAAACTATTTTGATCTTGCGGAGAAGTTGCAAAAGATTGAGATGTAAAATTTACATTTTCATCATGGAATTTACATTTTCCTATTGGTGGAGTGAATTCTCAAAATATTTTTGAATTTTTTTATATAAAACAATTATAGAAAATTTAATCTTTACATTTCATAAAAAATAATTTTAAAAACAAGTAACAAGCAAACTATTAACAAAGTTGATAAACTTAATTAAGCTTCGTATATGCGACTCCAAAGATGAACATTTTTTTGTGACATCCCGCCAATAGTTACTTCACTTGGCCCTACAATCATGGCATTATGGATCTCATTCGTATTCAAGTGATTGACAAAAAAGAACAAAGTTAGATCTGGCCTTTCGGAGTGGGAGGGCTAAGGGGAAAATGGTAGGTGGCCCCTAAAGCGCTTTTTTAGGAGGAGTTCAATGTAGTCGGAGAAAACGGTAGCTCGTATAGAAAACGAAACTAAGATCTATGCTGCCATATAAGATAAGTATTTTCAGGATCATGTAGAGATTTCAAGTGGGTGTGTAGCGTGGGTAAGGTTAGGAAGCCCCCAAGGAGGAAGCCAAACTGGCCAATTAAGTGCAGCTAAGCTAATATCCAGGTGCTAGAGGCAAGCTCTATTCGGCCCAAATACTAGCCCAAGCACGACATATCGATTCATCTTGTGCAACATTGAAATTGGTCAATCTTGAATTATCTTTTTCCATAATTTGTTGGTGAGAGATTGAAGTGAGGAAGAATTGGATGTTTGCAAATTTTGAACAAGAATGTTTGATATATATATATATATATATATATAGAAGCTTAAACTGTTGAATTCAATTTGATTTTTTGTAGGATTATTTAGCACCTTTGGATTAACTTTGCTTTAAATTTGAGCAATTGGATAAGATATAACCGTTAGTTTGATCTCAACCCTTAAATCCAAATGAATTTAGATTTCAACCCTTAGATATATAGTCGTTGCATCAAATGCTAGATTGTATTCGTATTAAATAACCCACTATTTTTCATTAAATGATACCCTTGTGGCCGAATGGAAATGTCAAAAAATTGTAAATTTACAAATATTTTTACAATTTCGGACCAGATGTAAAATTTACATATCGGGTTTTCAACCCATTGGACCACAAAATTGGATTTTTAAGTTTTAAAACTTGCATTCCGGCGAGTTTACATCCTAGCATTGGAGATGCACTAACTAGCCTTAAACTTTTTAAGATGGAAAATTTTTGAAATTTTGGATGTCACAAATTCCAATTCTAAATTCTGTCTAAATCATTGTCATTTCTGAATCTTTAAATGAGAGCATTAAGAAAAAGAAAGAAAACCAAAATGCACATCCCATCACCACTAATCCTACTCCTACAACTACCTTCACCGCTCACATCGCCACCATCCCTAGGTCAATGGCTGCCACCACCAAAATCATCATCAATATTTATGTATATATTATTACTTTTAGATTACGTGGGAGGTCTCGAGTTCGATATTCGTAAAAGGCGAGATCAAACGTGTTAATGGACTTGTCAATGGACGTGCCAAGGACGCGCCAAACAGAGCCTCGACTGATGCGAATCACGCGGGTTGCCTGCATGCTAGCTGGTCACCCCTAATAGAGATCAAGGGTGTTAATGGACGTGTCAATGTGCGTGTCAAGGATGTGCCAAATAGAGCCTCGACTTACGCGAATCACGAGGGTTGCCCCGCAAGCTAGCAAGTCACCCATGACAGGCTATTTTCCAGCTTGCATTCACATTGTATTCCCACGTTTTTAAGATTTAATTAGTTTAATTAAATTCATATAACGTAATTCCATATGCTTGATTCCATCCTACTAGCTAGAAAATTCCTAGCCTCCGTTTTCTCTCCTCTTAGTCCCAAAAAAAAAGCAAACTAAGAGGGAGGAGGGAGAAGATCACCTTCTTCCCTCCTCCCCTCAATTGCGTTTCCTCTTTTTCTTTTGTGTTAGTAATAAGAATCCTTTTGTGGTGACTGTATAGGCTGAGCCATGCTCAGATTTGAGTTCCCCATCATGTTATTTTGCTATTTTTTCAATCCATCCCCTTACCCAAAATCTTCCTTTAAAATTTCTTATTTTCCCTAAATCTTATTCTACCTTGCTGTTGGAGGAGTTTGCCGCAATATCTCTCATCGGATTTGGTCACAGTAGTTATAATATGACTTTTTGTCCTTTATTCGCTGTTATGCGTAATTGGATTGCTGGAGATCAATCCTTCATCAGATCCGCCATGCTCTACAAGTTCTTCAAGACCATATATGATAGGTTTGCCGATAGTGACTGTTTCTTTTAGTGGAGGTAGTTTGTTTAGGGTTATAGGCACTATTAGGGTTTTGGTTGTTTTGGGTTTTGTGGGCTTGATTTGTAATTTTGCATAATTTCAGTGATGTGGATTGTTAGTGCGGCTTTGTCTGCGTTAGTATTGTCATATTGGCTTGTGGGTCTTGCTGTCATAACTTGATTTTGATGGTATGCTTGTACCATTTCTTTATGATATACAATGATATCGTTCTTGATAAAAAAAATATATAACGTAATTTCATGTCTTGTTGGACAAGGAAACCCTTTTTGGCTTCCATTTGGGATTAGGAATCTAAGCTTCACTTGGATTTTGATCCGTTTGGAGAAGGATTGATTTTTTTTTTCTATAAATAGAGGACCTTGGACATGTATATAATGTAATTTCTGATCTGCTTTCTTTTCCAGGGTCCTAAATAGTAGCAAATATCAAGGAAAGATGAAATTTGGAAATAAATTCATATTCCTACCCTATATTCCTACGTAACAAACGCGACTTTAATATCATGCTTTCATATTATTGTATCAAAGAAAAAAAAAAATTTAAAAAGACACTAGTCAAGTGAATAATTATAATTTTATAATTTCTTAGACTTGCCTGATAAAATTAGAAATCAATCAAAAGTCCCGACCAAAAACAGAATTCCCCATTTTCTAAAACCCTAGCAAATTAGCTGTACATAAGCCCAAGTCCTTAACCCCTCTCTCTTTCCCTCTGACTCTCACACTCAGCAATGGAGCAGAGGTTGGCGAACACATGGCGTATGACAGTGAACGAGAAGAAGTTCATCGAGACGGCTTTGCTCTCCGACCTCCGAATCGATGGCCGTCGTCCCTTCGACTACCGTAACCTCACTATCAAGTTCGGCAAAGACGAGGGCTCTGCGGAGGTTCAGCTGGGGCAAACCCATGTAATGGCGTTCGTCACGGCCCAGCTTGTCCAGCCCTACCGGGACAGGTCCAATGAGGGTACTCTCTCTATCTTCACCGAATTCTCTCCAATGGCCGACCCTTCATTTGAACCCGGACGCCCGGGTGAGTCTGCTGTCGAGCTTGGGCGCGTAATTGACCGCGGTCTTAGGTTAATTCCTTTTCCCTGTTTTGATTATCAAATCGTGTTTGCTGTTAATTTGAGCCATGCCTTGTGTGTTTCTCAAGCTAGAATTTTTGTGTTATGTTTTCTAATTCATGCGTGTTTGTTTAATTAATAATCTAACGCATATTCAATCGTGCTGGCTAAGAGCTTAAACTGGAATGTGATATCATCCCTGTTGTGTGTAGTTCAGTACATAGTAAAGCATACATTTCAGAGACCTTCTTTAATTCATCTGTTTATTTTTGAAATTTGATTTATATTATATTTGTTATGAAGTTAAGGCCTAATAAGCTGAATAATTTTGTCATTTTAGTAATGAAAAACAAAAAATTAGAAATAAGTGACTGTGGTTGTGGTTTGAAAGGAATGCATTCTGATTCGAAAATGAATGAATATGCAGGGAAAGCAGGGCTGTTGATACAGAATCGCTTTGTATTATTTCAGGGAAGTTAGTGTGGGCTATCCGTGTTGACCTCCATATTCTAGATAATGGAGGGTAGGCTCTATTTACTTTTTATTTGGCCATTGTATTATTATCTTTGCTTTCGTTTTCCCAGCTATATTTTGAGTTTGAACTTAGTAGAAATGAAATATGGACAGAAACCTTATTGATGCTGCTAATATTGCGGCATTGACTTCTTTGTTGACATTCCGGAGACTTGAGTGCACGTTGGGGGGAGAAGATGGTAAGGAAGTGATTGTGCACCCACCTGAGGTTAGCTTCTCTCTCTCTCTCCCTCCCCCCGTCTCTCTCTGTCTCTATCCCTCTCGCTCTCTCTCCTCTCAGAATATGTGAGGGTGCCTTTTATTGTTTTCAACCTTTTTTGGTACTAAATGAATGTAAAGGGGTAGTGATAAGGTTTTTGAAAAATGGTATGCGGCTTGTGTGATGGATTTGATATTGAAGGTGGTCTCTTTCTGTCTGAAAGCACTCCAAAATAGAAAAGAAACTAGATAATTGAGAAAAAACAAAATGTAGGAATCGAGAGAAGTCCACTTAAACATTTTAGGAGCACAGTCTTCAGAAGTTCTTTGGAGGTTTACTATACGAAACTAACATAGAATTCTCAGTAGTCAAGTATTTTTATATTTCCATATAAGGCATTTGCACGCAGAATTCAAATTATCATTAAATGTAAAGCTTGTTGTATAAAATCCTAGTTTATATTTCCCAGTTAGAATGTCCAAGCCAAAAACGGGTCATATTTTCCACTAACAAACTCATGCTTGGCCCAAACAAAAAATAATAATGGGATAAAGATTCATAACCATAAAGCACAGTAATTACAAAATTACCAGCAGACTTGTCTGTTATGGTCATAAACACTTTGATACTGCGTGAGAAGCTCTGTAACTCAAGACACAAGGAAGTATCTATGTGTGTATTGGTGTAAATCCTACGCTTGTCAACATCCAACTGTGTGTGCGTTGAACAAGATACATGATAACAGAAGTGATGAGATTATTCATATATACTGTATCACTAAAATATACCTTTTACTTCATATCTATGTCATTTTAACAGGAGAGGGAGCCACTTCATCTGATCATACATCATCTCCCTATAGCAGTAACCTTTGCATTCTTCAGTTACGAGAGCAGTGTGGTAAGCTATTTGTCTCTCTAATGATGCATATTCTGTAACCATAAAGTTTGTTGTCTAACTTGATTCAGTGCCACATAGGTGATAGATCCAACCCACCATGAGGAGGCTGTTATGGGGGGACGAATGACTGCGATACTTAACTCAAATGGAGATATTTGCGCTATTCAAAAAGCTGGAGGGGAGGGTGTCTTGCAGAGTGTTATAATGCAATGTTTGCGAATTGCTTCTGTCAAGGCTGGTGCTATGACAGAGAAGATAAAGAAAGCGGTGAGGTTTTTGCTCTATGTAAAAGTCCTTTAATACTTGAGTTGCCTCTTTTTTACTTAAAAGATAGGTAACCTTTTACAATATATGTTATAATCATAAAATGAACTGGGGTATTTCTGAACTAATATGCTTTGTTGGACCCAAACAATAGATTCTCATTTTTTTTTTGAAGTACGAATCACTTACAAGTATTGTCAATATTTCTTGGGAGGTTCCCTTAGGAGACCTGATAACCAGAAGAGACTAAATTAGTGTATCGGTGAATATATATGTTTGGATATAGTTAGCACTGATGTCTTGATCATCTGGGAAAGCCTTGTGCTAGTTAATATTCTCATTTTTCATCCCATTCTTAGTGTTTCTACTACCATTCAAATGTAGGTTGATTCATACAACACAGAAAGAGCCTTGCAGAAGATCAAGCGCCATGCTTCTTCTGTCCCCATGGATATTGATAAAGGTGCTTCTATTGATCATACTGAGAGATTAAAGTCGGTGCCTGAAGAAGGCATTTCCAATCAAATTGAGGATGTTAAAGGTGAAACTAAATCATCAGACAAAAGGCGAACTAACATGGGGAATGAGAATGCCAAGAATTTTATTGGGGGGCCCTCATATTGGTATGGTTCCAGTTTCCAATTCAATGAAAAGTTAGGATCTTTCTTCTGATTTGCATTCCCTAGTAATGAGTAATTTAGTAAAACTTAAGGCCTTAATATATTAGATGTTAGTGGTTACTTGCCGATTTTGCTTTCTGGTATCTGGTTCTTGAGGGACAGCTTAAAGATGAAAAGATTAAGCAAAGTTTGAGAAAGGGATGTAAAGTTAATTAACATATATATGAGAATTTTAAATGCACAACAGCTGTTGTACTAGAAGTACAATTTGGAATACATTTAAAATAAAAAGACCCTATAATTGATTTTTCAGAATGATTTCTATTATAGAGCAATAAAAGTTTGTAATATGAAAACTAGAGTTAAAGCCCCAGGAGAGAGCCTTATTTTGGGTCATGAGAGAGAGTTGAATCGTGTGTGAAAACAAATTAAAATTTGTACAAACCTAAGGAATTAATTCCTTGGTTCTAGGTTATTAATGAGAAAAAAGTAAGGGAGACCTAAGCGTGTGTTTGGATGAAGAAGTTTAAGATTATCAAGAATTTATAAAATGACCGAATTTAAATTGACGGAAATTAATTTTCTAGAATTTGTGAAGTTTCTTGTTTGGATAATTTAAAAATAGAATGAAATTTAAACATAGAATTTAATGTTTACACATAAATTATAGTCATAAAGATGGAATTTGGGAAATGACACCTCTTTATATGGAATTTATAGTGGGGATATGGGGCATCCAAATCCCTTGTTTCCCTTTTTTTTTGGTATTTCTCAATTTCAATTTTTATGAATCCAAACAAGAGAATTGATGCATAGAAATTTCAAAATTCTGACTTTTTACCAAATCCCTTGTTATTTTCCCTCATCCAAACACACCCTAATTGATAATTTGAAAATGTTCGCCTTTGATCACTGTTGGCAGTTTCTTTCAGTTAACTACAAATGTTCATCCTGAAATGTTACAAGTTATGTATTTGATAAAAAAAAAATTCAGTAGGGGCAGTGGTCCCACTGGGCATATGCACTAGGTCTGCCAGTAGAAATCAGTTCATGATGAAAATGTCTCAAAACTAATATCTGTTGGGGAGCAATGCTTGCATAGTTACTAGTTTCTTAACAGTACTTTTATTTTTGTTTCCTCAGGGATCCTTACTCGAAGGGTGTTGATTCAGATTTCTTGAAAGCTTCTCTAGCTTCCCATGGTGCTATTTTTTTTTCTCCATTATAACTCATTAGATAAAAAGAAATAACCATCATACCTTTCATTGATCCATGTGACTATTATGGCTCATTCAAGAAATTTTACGATAATTGTCCTCATTATTGATTTGTTTGTACTTTTTGAAAATGAAATTGATGTTTCCATTTCTCGATTAGCTTGTAAATATCGATTAACTTAGAAATAGAAATGTAGTAGACTTTTCCCATAACCTTAGGAAGAAACAATGTAGGTAAACAATTAGTTGTTTGACTGGATAGAACAGATAGAATGAACTACAGAAAGTAGATCTTATTTGGGTTGCTAAGTATTTAATTTCAGTGATCATATTCAAGTAAGAGGTAATAAAATGCATCTATGGAATGAGACAATGGAACTAGGGTGAATTTACTGGCATCTGGTACTGAATTCTCTATAACCCTTAAACTATCTTAGTACATTTTACTCTTATTCATTCCTTTTTCAGAAATAGGAATTCCTTCCCCTCCCCCTCTCACTGCCACCTCCCCCCTTTTGCCCTATTTTAGCTGTCTATGACCAAACTTGTCAGCCATGGCCAGTCCTTTTCTTTTTGTATATGTTTGAAAGATAAAACAAAGAAATGAGGTTAAAGTAGGAATGGGACACTTTTGAGGGTATCCCACATTCCCACTCTATATTTTTTGGAACTAATCCCACTCTATTGTCTTGATTAGCGTATATCCCAATTGGTAACTCACCTTAACAATCTCGACTTTGACATAAGGAAAATAGATTTGATTCTGTACAATGTTAATGCATCAGAAATTTCTAAAGGGGTCTTGGTTTCAGAAATTAGTGTGATTACACTGTTTAGGTATCTCTGAAGATGGCTGTAAGTTACTGTTGGTCTGTGAGGTGATGGCCATAGTAGCAGTAGGAGAAATCAGTGCATCTTTCATGTTTGTTTATAAATGTCAACATTTTGAGGCTAATATCTCAATTGTAGAAAATGCATTTATAAAATTAGTAACTCAGGATTACAAATAATACATTGTCACTAGTTTTTTGTACTTGTGCGCAAACACGCACATACATATGAGATACAAATGTACGGGCGATGGACATAATTCTTACCTATGTTAGGAATGATATCTGCAGGAATTTCAGCGCCTACCAAGGAACTAAAGGACTTGAAAGGGGAGGAAACAACCGATGAAGCCAAGACAGAGGAAGCTGTTGATATTATCCCAATTTCTTCACCAACCGGGGAACCTGAAACTGTAGAGCGAACAAATGGAGAGAAGACATTAAAGGATGCTGTGAAGCCCAAGAGCATGAGACCCAGGAGAAAGAATCGCTCCTCTGCTGGTCCAAGTTAGATGCACTATCTCAGTGGAAGAATACCAAAATATATGGGGAACTTGACCCAGCTGGCAATGCTTCTTGGCGAAAACAATTTAACAGGTACCTGCAGGAAGTCAGCATTGCTTCACCTTGTTTGTGTCGTCATTTATCACTGAGTGAATTACATCTTGTTGATGCAGAAATCGTCCGGTCTTGAGGAATTCCTTCTTATCCCAGTTGTCTCCTTCTTTAATAAAGATTTAATATTAATATTGTTTTGTTAATTAATTAATTGTGGCATTATGCAGGAAGCTGACATCCTTTTTGGCCAATTTTACAAGTCTGCCATCAGTACCTTTGTTTGATAATTAACTCTATGCTTCTCTCTTCCTCTCAAGACAGCTTAATTTTTGGGAAGAAAAAAAAATCTAACCTCCAAGGCTCCAAAACAGAGCAAAACCAGAGCAGTGCAGAGTCCTTTTTATACGGCCTCTAGCATTTTGCGTGGTGTGCGTTCTTGGTGAAGTTAAAATAGTTAACTTTGATGTTTATCGAATGGTTATTTGGGGTTTCCTCATGTTCTTATTATTCAATCCTAAATTTCAATTGTTGGTCAAGGCTGGTTTTTTATAAGGATTGGTTCTCAACTAACTGGATTAAGGGTTATCTCCAATCATGTTCTCTATTTAAAAGTTAAAATCTTGATTACAAAATTAAAATGTTATTGTAAGAGTTCTCTAAATTAGAGCTGGGCACGGATTAAGATGAGTTGATCAAATTCAAGGTCTTTGAATTTTCAATTACCCATTTAAATTAAATCACATCAAGATGAAATCATATGTTTTTTAAACCATTCGAATCGGTTTGATTTTGAGTTGGACCCATATATAATCAATTTATTTATTAGTAACTTTGTAATCGTCAATGGTGAAAATTGGAACTCAAATTAAAAAACAGAAATAATTCTCATTCAAAAACAGCAATAATTGTAAATTATGAATAAGATCAATGGAAACTCATATTAATAAGAATCAACAAATATTAATTTCAAAGTTACAAATTTATTCAAATGTCCACAAGTATTCAAATGTTCGAATGTTTCAAAGACTCGTACTTTAATAATTTTATAAATAAAAATAAAGTAGCATAAAGAGTTCAAGTAGATAATTTTATACTTAGTTATTGCTTGGAAAAGCTTTATATATATTTCAAGAAAGAAAAGAATAAAACAAGTGTGATCATTTATAGCTAGGGTGCTTGTGAATTAATTCTATAAGATCTCAAGAGATTTATATAGTCATATATTTTTAAACATTTATAGTATGTTTATGTTATATATTCTTGATAAATAATAATAAGGAAAATCAATCAAATAAATAAATAAATATATATTTATAGGCTAAATGGTTGCTAACATCTTTTCACTTTACCCAAGTTTTACTAATTGTCCATAAACTTCAATATTAGAGTTTATCGTTCCTAAATTTTACCCAAATGTGCATGGATGGTTATTCCGTCAAATTTGTTAATTTTTTCTGTTAAAACTAAGGGTAAAATTGTTTGTTTAGATATGTTTATACATTTTGCCAAACTCTCCTCCTTTGGTCGCCTTTCTTCTTCCTCCAAATCAATCCCTAAATAGAGAAGCAACGAAATGCCTCCATCAAGTTCCTTGTATCGGCCGGATACAGAGCTTGGTCTTCTTTGATTATGAGGTAGATAAAACTACATCTTGCATAAGAGCATCTCCAGCAATTTCGTCAAATTCAAGCTAAATTCCAGCTAAAGTAGTTGGAAAGTTATTTTAGCAAACTGCTTTAAAAAAATTTACTCCATCAGTGATATCTATTTTGGCAAATCTCAACTAATTTATTATTTGTTCCAAGTTAAAAATTTGAATATCCTCAATTTATAACAACAATGTATCGAATAGTCCATGAAGAGGTTCTCATGACCTATGGGTTGATGATAGGGTTCTAGTTGGCTCCTCGTTTCTCGGATAAAAATCTCGACTTTAAGGTTCATAATATAACTTTAATATCACTAGGAAAAACAATGAATGTAATTTGTTAAATTAATTTTAAATTTCAAATCAAATGGCAAGAAACAATGAAGAAGAATAGAAAGCAGACACTTTTGTGTTCATAAATGGCAATTGGGAAAAAAAACCACAATCTCAAATCTCATTCAATGAACTCAAACACAAATGTAGGGAGATAGCAATTCCTACTTTCTCTATCATCTTTGATATATCTCAAATCTCAATCAATGAACCCAACACAAATTTAGGGAGATAACAATTTCTACTTTCTCTCTCATCTCTGACAAATTTAGGGATCGAGAACCCCCAAAATATCAAAATTCTAAAACAAAGAGTGGGATAAGAATTTTGGTAGAGCCCTATTTTCTTTGAAAATCCCCAAAGAGGATAAAAAGTACGTTTTAGGGACTCTTTTAGAGATGCTGGTATGTGGTGGAATACAAATTTGGTGTGAGTTTTTGTTTTTGCCTTTAGTTTGAAAGATTTTGTCATTGGTCAGTATTGACACCATATTGGACCAGACTCATTGGGCCATATACCTCAAGCCCAAATCCCAAAAAACAGGCCCAAGCACTAAGTGAGCCCAAGCCCACAATGCAATTGAGTCCAACAGGGACCAATATCACACCGACGCGTGGACACATCTCCACCAACCATTTGGGTGCCATGTATTAGCACCACAACAGAAATGCATTTATCCCACATCGAAACTATTCATCGAGCCTCCCTCAATCACCAACACAAAAGGAGACACATTTTCCAAAAAGGTAACTACGATTCATTATTCACTATTACTCTATCAAAACTACTATTCACCACATACCTCTTATACACATAGACCTACAATACTGACTTGGACGTCAGAGACACTTTAGGCCGGCACCATACCGGTGCCTATCCCTAACCGACGACCAATCACTCTTCCTTTTACAGGTCTCCTGAAAAGCACGTGGCACGTACATAGTGGATGGAGTATCATTCAGGTATGCTGCACACATAGAGGGTTGGTCCAGCTACAATGAGATCATGAAACAAGCTGCCATACATGCCAAGGCAGAGCTACTGAACCCCCATGGGAACACTACACAAGCTAACACTTACCAGCCTAACACAAACGACTCAGTCAACACATACCGATCGAGAAACCCCAACCCTCAGCATTATGCTCAGCAACACCGCTCTAACTAGAATTAGAACTAGTAATCCCAATGAGGGAAAAGAAAGGACTACTCCCACAACTCATATAGCCTAAGCAGCCCAATAACTCCCATCAAGGCCAAAATCATCAGGATCACCGGCCCAAGAACAATGCTGACCGACCACTTCCTCGGTCAAAATATGAAACTTACACGATCTTGAACACTTTATATGAGAACGTCCTCATGAATGTTGAACACATGATCCCCAAAACAAATTGGGCACCAGCCACTAGAAAGCTCACCAAGAACACTAGCACATATTGCCAATACCACAAGTACAATGGCCATAGCAATGACCAGTGTGTGGCCTTTAGGGACCTAGTGGAAGCTTTGGCTAGGGATGGAAAGATCAATCAATTACTGCAACATGCACCTCCACGACATCGTCATTCCCATATTAACACAATCAGCGGAGGACCTTCCATCTCTTCACCTCTGACCTCCAACTGAGCTAAGAAGAACTTCCTTTGCGCCTCACAGAGCAACCATCAGATCTTTAACATTGAAGAGGGGCGGGCGAAGAAGATGAGCAAGGTCGGCTGGGAACCCATCACCTTCTCATAGGAGGAAGAACGGGGAGTGGTATACCCACACGATGACCCAATTAGCATTAGAGCACAGATCGCCAACTTTGATGTCGGTCGGATCATGATCAACACTGGTAGTTCTGTCAACGTGCTATTCATGGAGGCATAAGAGAAGCTAGGCATCCCAGACTCTGACCTAGGCCGGTCTCTTACACCACTATTCAGCTTCACTGGATACTCCGTAATACCCGTTGGCACTATCACCTTACCACTCTCCATTGGGGACATCCCAAATCGAGCCACCGTCCTTGCTCCCTTCTTGATGGTCGACTGCCCAACCGTCTACAATTCCTGGGCAGAGGCCTCATCAACCAACTCAAGGCGATGGTATCTACCCACCTACCTTTGGTCAAGTTCCCTACCCCTATGGACATAAGACAGGTCCGTGGAGACCAGATGGCTGCAAGGACATGCAATTCCACAACTCCAGCTTGGAAGACCACTACCCACCCTAAAGAAACAATGATGGTCACATAATCCGCATGGTCATACGTCGACATGCCTGGCATATTGACAGACGTCATTTGCCATCACCTCAGTACCAACCCATCCTTCAACCCATTGGAACAAAAATGCCATATATATGATGCAGAACGGACAGAGGCTATGAATGCGGAAATAGTCAAGTTCAGTACCATACACTTCGTGCGTAAGACAGTCTACGCAATATGGGTCACCAACGTTGTATTGGTGAAGAAACCTTTTGGCGCTTGGTGTATGTGCATTGACTTCACCGACCTGAACAAGGCATGCCCAAATGATAGCTTTCCTCTACCAAAGATAGACCAACTGGTCGACGCCACAGCAGGTCATGAACTCTTGAGCTTTATGGATGCATACTCAAGATACAACCAAATCTTCATGCACCCAGCTGACTAAATCCATACTACTTTCAGAACTGACCAAGGTCTCTACTGCTACAACGCAATGCCTTTTGGTCTAAAAAATGCCAGCGCCACCTACCAACGCCTAGTGAACTTCATGTTTGCAAACCAACTTAGCAATACCATGGAGGTATACGTTGATGTCATGCTAGTCAAGAGCAAGACCGCTGAACATCACATCCCCAACCTCACACGGATGTTCGAAGTCTTGAAGAAATACAAGATGCGCTTGAACCCAACCAAGTGTGTCTTCGAAGTGGGTTCATGAAAATTGTTAGGCTTCATGATCAGCCAGAGGGGCATAGAGGCCAACCCTGAAAAAATCGAGGCACTTGTGAACATGGAAACCCCACGCACACAAAAATACATTCAAAGCCTTAATGGGAGAGTGGCAGCTCTTACCCGTTTCATTTCTAAGGCCACCGACAAGTGTGTCCCATTCTTCAAAGCCTTAAAAGGGAAGTCCAAACTCATTACCTGGACGGAAAAGTGCACAAAGGCGTTCAAAGCACTAAAGGAGTACATGAGCAAAGCACCTATGTTCAATCATTATTTATGCATCATTTTGATGTCTTTATATGCCTCTCTTACATGTCTTTTGAATGATTTTGTGCCATCAATAGTAGAAAATGATCAGCAGATTTGGAAAGATAGGTAAATTCATTAGAAGAACGCAAAAAGAATGATTCAAATCGGAGTTCAGATGAAGGAGATGTCCTCATTTCAATATTAGGTCCTGAACTGGGTCTTGAGTGCGTCAGTGCGCCCTATTTTGGGTCCTTGGCCAAGTACCTCAGATCATGTCATCCGGGTCCCAGACCTGTGTCTCATGACATCAAGTTCATGTCCTAGAAATGCAAAGGTCATACTAGGTTGTGTCCCACGTCATTCCCCAAGGACACCTTCTCGAGTCCTAGGTGTGTTCCTGCCATGTCCCTGCCGAGCCCAGCGCATGCGCCTAAACCATGGTTCCTATTCCGCCAGTGGTCGAACAAAGTTCCTCCTCTGCACTAAGCCTGACAATTTGTGCTCCTAGCCTGAGCCATGACGCGTTTCTACTACACCCATGGTGTGCCTCAAAAGCGCAGTCCCAAGTTGTGTTGAAAATGCTTCCCTGGTCCCTTGTCCCAAAGAGATCCTTTGCGCCTTATTTTAGGGCCGGAAGGTTCAGAAGAGGCCTTGACCTGCAATTCATTGGAACAAAGCGAGACAAAGCCCATAACTATACTAGAGACATCATTTGTAAGTGCTTGGAATGGTTTGTCTCGAGTGGATTAATCAATGAAATTTTGAGTTCTAAAAAGTCCAAGTTTGAAGGTTTTGAGCCCAGAAGATGCCAAGTCTACCTTAGCTATGTTCGAAGTGCTTAGGATTGGCTCAGCCTAGTTCTTGACATCCAAGTAACATCCAGAAGATTCCAGAAGTTCCCTTGGTGTGCAAGAAAGCTCAGAAGACTTATTGTATAGTATTGCCGCAAATCCTAGTCCAAGTCCAAAAATGATTTCTCTTTTAAGTCCTTTTTGATATCTAATTAGAATAGGAGTTTTGAGTCAGTTTCTGATTAGGATTTTATCCAAAACTATCTCCTACATTGTAAAGGTTTAGAGGCCTATTTAAAGGACCTTAAGGCTTGCGGGTGAAGATATCTAGACACCTTAGCCGCAATTTACATTGTAATTTAGCTTTTAAATTTAAACAGTTTTTAGTTTCCTCGTGTGAGAAAGTTGGACGTGAGCATTGGAGGACAAGCTCTGGCGTTCTCTTCTGTTGTGTCTCATCTTCAATAATCTCCTCTGTATCTTTACTTTTATTGCTTTTACTTTATGAATTAAATTACTTTTGTTTTAATTTCAGTTATGCGTGAGTAGTTCCTTTTAGAATTAGGGCTGCTTGAAGCCCTAGCCATGTTAGATCGTTAAGTAGATTTTTATTCTTATCTTGATTGCTATGCATGCTGGATAATTCTGATTACTGTTTTAACTACCATTCTTTTATGTTTATGAGACTTGCTACCTTGTTTGCATAAATTATTGATGGAATTGCTAGAGTGACCGTCATATCATCCTGTGATTCATTAGCATCAAGAGGTTGAGGTTAAGAAACAATCTTGTAGTCGGAATTCATAACAACCTAGGAATGCATATCACTTTTCTAGGCTAGTGTGGTGTTATTAAATTCTCTTAGTACTTCATGCATCATCTTAACTGGTAGGTGATAGACGTTCTAGGCATATTCCCTGTCTAAAACATGTTAAGTAAGAGAGAATAACATATGTTTAGTGTACTAACGCCAGGACCTAGGCATGGGCACCTAATTTAGAATTTGCATAGTAATTAGGTCAAGATAATATGGTTAAGAGCTATAATTGGTTAGAATGGATAGTATGCCCTGATTCGCCTTAGTTAAATCAATCAACTTTTCCTGCATTTTAATTTACTGTTTTACTTGTCTTTGATTTTCAATCCTAACAGCATACACCCGACCCCACCCCCCCCCCCCCCCCATTTGGCGTGTGTGACTTTATTTATTTGATGTTTTTATCTAAGTTAATTGAATCTGAATTGAATTGGAACTTAATCGTTGAAACAAGTCCTCGAGGGATCGACCTTTGCTTGCCAATATATTATCATAACCGATTTTGTATACTTGCAAAGATATAACCGTTAAAGATAGACTACATATTCTTGTCCTTTATTTTTACCAACAACCTCTCCTTGCAAGACTGGAAATAGGATAACCACAGATCATGTACTTGTCAGTGTCCACATCAGCGGTCAGCTCATTACTCAACAAGAGGACGGATGGAGCAGAGCACCCAGTCTACTATGTGAGCAAGGCCCTGCAAGACACTAAAACAAGGTACACAGACCTAGAAAAACTTGCCTTTGCCTTAATAATATCATCCAGGAAGCTCATACCCTACTTCCAAGCTCACTCCATCGTAGTCTTGACCAACAAACCACTTTGCCAAGTACTTCAAAAGCCAGAAACTTCAGGCCACCTACTCAAATGGGCAATTGAACTCAGCGAGTTTGACATCACTTTCACACCAGACCAGCCGAGAAGGGGCAAGTCATCGCTGACTTCATCTCTGAGTTCACATACCTACCCCTTGAGCCAGAGGAGAAGACCACCTCAGAGATCGTCCAAAACTCCAAAACACCTACCTTGGATATACAACAGCCCACCTGGGTCTTACATGTGGATGGCTCTGCCAGCCATAGCGGCTCTGGAGCAGGGCTTGTCCTCACAACCCCGGACAAGGTCCGCCTAGAATACGCTCTTCGCTTCTTGTTCAAGGCCTCCAACAATGAGGCAGAATACGAGGCACTACTTGCGGGTCTTCGCTTGGCCAAACATATGGACGCCAAGGAAATACAAATCTATAGTGACTCCCAGCTCGTTGTCAACCAAATCAACGATGAGTTTGAGGCAAAAGACTCCTCAATGGCCTCAAGCAGAGAGTTGGCCAAATCTCTCTTGGATGAATTCAAGGCACATACAATCACAAGGATACCAAAGTCAGAGAACGGCCATGTGGAGATCCTCCAACAACCAAGCACCAAGTGCTCTTCCATCAATGTAATAAACACCAACTCAACTTGGATGGCCCCTTTGCTCAGTTTCCTCATTGACGGAACTCTTCCAACTGACAAGCTCACCACCAAGAAGATATGGCTACAAGCCTCTCGGTACACTATCATTAATGGCCAACTTTATAAGTGATTATTCACTCTCCTTCTTTTGAAGTACCTCACACCAGAGGCTGGATGAGCAATCTTGGAAGAGATACATGCAGGAATTTGTGGCAACCACTCTGGCCCACGTTCTCTGGCACACAAGGCTTTCTGCTAAGGATTTTATTGGCCAAGCATGCACGTAGACGCATCAGACTTCACCAGACGATGTGAAAAATGCCAACGTTTTGCTCCTTTCCTACATTTTCCACCAGAGAACTTCACACCAATGCTCATCCCATGGCCATTCTCTCAGTGGAGACTTGAATTAATTGGAAAAATGCCAACAAGCAAAGGATAGACCGAGTATGCCATAGTCGCCGTGGATTACATCACCAAGTGGATCGAAGCCAAGCCCTTGGACACTATCGCGGTAGCTCAAATTGAAACTTTTGTCTTCCAAAACATCATCTGTCGTTTCAGTCTTCCACACACCATCGTCACAGACAATGACAAGCAATTTGACAACCAACGCTTCAGGGTATTCTGTAAAAGACACAACATCAACTTATGTTTTACCTCTCCAGCACATCCACAATCCAATGGCCAAGTTGAAGCTGTCAACAAGATAATCAAGCATACCTTGAAGACTCAACTAGATGAAACCAAGGGTAAGTGGGAAAACATCCTACCAAATGTACTCTAGTCATACTGGACATCATACCGAACGGCCACCAACGAGACACCATTCTCAATGACCTTTGGAACTGAGGCGGTTGTCCCAGCTGAGATTCATGAAACCTCATGCCGAGTCCTAACCTACGACGCTAACCAGAAAGATGACCAACTAGCTCTCAGCTTGGACCTGATTGAGGAGCACCGAGAGCGGGCTAACCTAAGGAACATTGCTTACAAACAACGACTATGCCAATACCATGATGCACGGGTCAAACCTTGAAGATTTCAGTGACTGGGTTTTGAGGAAGGTCAGCCTAGCAACTAAAGATCGGTTGGTCGGAACACTTGGACCATACTGGGAAGGTCCCTACAAAATCACAAGGATATACCGACTAGGGACTTATGAATTATCAGACTCTGAGGGCCGTTCACTCGGTAACCCATGGAATGCAGACCACCTCAAACGTTACTACATATAGACCTGTCGACCTAACACAAAGGAAGACCACAACTGCACATTTTGTAAAGCCGCACTTAGGCTCTTATTGTAATAGGTCCTACTTGGCCTAACACTTATCAATGACAAAACATTCTTCCTCCAAACTTACATTTTATTTACGCTCAACACTCACAGAGCACACACTCGGTCTAACACTTACATTGTCTTCCCAGAAAGACTCATTCTTTGAGAAAGCTCAAAACTAACCGAGCTAAAACAACGCCTATCACACTACACGACTTAAAATACCAACTAGTGTATCAAATTGTGACCGACCGCACTTCAGGGTCAAACAATTTGTAAAAACTCCAAGTACCAAAACATATTATGGTACAGAGCATGAACACCGACTGCAAGGTAAACATTAAATAACAGCCGGCATGCTCAAATAACAACACAAGTATCCCTCTAAGGGACAAACCTCAACTTACAGTTGGTATAACACCAACTTGGACCGAGCACTTTACACGGGCCAATATACCAATTGTATAAAACAAACTTGTCTTGACCTACATAGACCGACTGACAAACGGCTTGGTCAAACCACATCAAAACCAGTCTTGGCAAACACAAAAAACATGCCGAACAAACGTTAGCTCAAACAAATGGCAAACACAAGTACATGCCGAGCAAACAAAACGTTGATGTTACGAAAAAAAAAACTCAAGGCATTAGCTCAAAACATACTGAGCATACATTTGTTCAAGATATAAGAGTATATATACAGACCAAACAATGGGTCAACCCAACACTTATAAAAAAAACAACAACTTTATAAATTCATAAATTAGGCAAAGACCTCACGGTCTGCCAAAGTTACTTGCTCAATACAAAAAAAAACATTACAGACCGACACCAAGGTCGGCCACAGCAAAAAAAAAGACAAATAAATCCTAAGACCAAGGCATGTGGAGGATTGGCTTCATCAACCAGAGGAGGATCGACCTGGCTGGTCTTTTCTTTGACCGGAGGAGGTTCGGCTTTGCTGGTCTGCCTTTCCCCATCAGGGTTGGCTTTGCTGGTCTTCTCTTCATCAGGAGTGTCCGAGTCAACCTCCTGCTCGGTGTAAGCATCATCCATCAAAGCAAGCAGCTATGGGGTCACTTGCGTCCCAAGCCAAGGTGTGGTGTCAAACACAATACCTTCATTATACTTGCAAATATTCTGGTATATGGTCCACTCACAATCCAAGGTGAACTTGCCCAAGTACTTTTGATAATCCTTGGACTCCACAAACTCAGTCACCCCATCCGACTTGGTAGACACAACCTCTGCCTTCAACTTCTCCACCTCCGCTCGGTCTTCCTCCCTCTCAGCCTTCAGCCATTCAAGCTCCGCCTCCCGGGCATCCCTTTCATCCTCCGCATTGGCTAGCTCATCCTTCAGTAGCTCAGCCTTAGCCTCAGCCGCCCTGGCCACCTCAGCCTCATGCCGGTACAAGGCAAACTAAGCAGCTTGCTGCTCCACCATCCTGTGCTTAGTCTGAAGCTGCCTCTCCACATCACCCTTGACCTTTAGAGCCAACTCGGCCTCCTGCTGCTTTAAGCCTAAGGCTGCCTGCTGTTCTTTGAGCTTAGCCTTCTCCCGGTCGGTTGCTGCCACACGCCTCTGAGCATGGCTGTAATTTATGAACATTTCACTTGCATCCCAAGCCAAAGAGTGGTGTCAAATACAATACCTTCATTATACTTGTAAATGTTCCGGTATATGGTCCAATCACAATCCAAGGTGAACTCGTCCAAGCGCTTTTGATAATCCTTGGACTCAACAAACTCAGCCACCCCATCCGACTTGGTAGACACAACCTCTGCCTTCAACTTCTCCACCTCCGCTCGGTCTTCCTCCCTCTCAGCCTTCAGCCATTCAAGCTCCGCCTTCCAGGCATCCCTCTCAGCCTCCACCTTGGCCAGCTCCTCCTTCAGCCGCTCAGCCTTAGCCTCAGCCGCCCTGGCCATCTCAGCCCCATGCCGGTACAAGGCCAACTAAGTAGCTTGCTCCTCCACTGTCCTCCACTCAGTTTGAAGCTGCCTCTCCATATGACCCTTGGCCTTCAGAGCCAACTCGGCCTCCCGCTGCTTTGAGCCTAAGGTTGCCTGCTGTTATTTGAGATTGGCCTTCTCCTGGTCGGCTGCTGCCACACGCCTCTGAGCATAGCTATAATTGATGAACATCTCACCAAAGGACTGCACACCGATCACAAAGGTCATCATACATATTTATAAAATTCCACTAAGTACAAAAGCACAACAACACTTACGTGGGCGTCAATGAGGAGAGACTTCTCCATCCGTTCGGTCATCGACCGCTCGGGAAAGGCGTCTAGTTCTGACAACTCCGTAGACGACCCCTGAGTGACGCCATTGATAACAGGGAGTACTTTCTCCTGCATACTGAGCGACACATCAGGCCACTTGACCCGGCTGTTTGTGAACATGCCCAGGTCAACACCAACATGGTCAGTCATTTCAGCTGACCTACGGGTCAGTGGATGAGGGGGAAAAAGCGGCCTCTCAAACTGAAACAGGGGGACAAGGGAAATGACCCATCACTCAGCAGGGATTGAGCCTGCTACACATTCTCAGCAGCCCTCTGAATGGCCTCAATCCTCAGCTTGGCCTAATCCCTCGGCTCCATCTACTGATTAGCCTTATTCAGCCTCCGGTCGGCCTCCCCCAAGGGTGCTCTCTGGCCACCCTTCTTGTTCGGCCTCACAACAGACTGGCCGGTCTCCACACCCTTCTTGGTCGGCCTAACAACCTTTGTTTTCTTGGCCTCATCACCAAGGTCTATGACCGACACGGTTTTAATACCGGCCGGTGCTCTCTAAGTTTTCTTCTTCTTCTCAATCATGAGGGCTATCCTCTCCTGAGCCCTTAGGTCAATCCCTTCAGCCTTACGCTTCAGCCCAGAGGACGACCCGGTCCTGATCGGTGCCTCTTTCCTCTTTTGGCCAGAGGCAGACCGACCAACACTAGTACCAGTCCCACCAACATTTGGCTGACTCCCACCAAGAAATGGCGTCGACCCTCTTTGTCCCACGGCTGCCCTCAACTCCTCAACATTCTCAAAATGCGCTTCCCGGCGTCCTTAGGCATGACTACAAAAAAAAAAAAAAACCAACAAAAACACAAGTCAACAACAGACCGGTCAGCCTAACAAAATCACACTGAGCCATAAAGACTTGCCTTTCGAAGAGATCAGACCGACGTCGTGAAAAATTGTAGGCAGACAGAGGATATAACGATTGCGCTATGTCGAGTTCAACGTCTTCCTCAAGTCACGACAAGGCTGCCGACTCTTCCCACCGATCTTCATATAAGGAAGTACGCCTGCAAGATCGACCATAGGTCAGAAAAATAAACACACTACACAAAATAAACAAAATATACACTGAGACCGACCATGGCTGTCGATCCTCTAGAACTTTGAGGGAATACCCTCCCCACCCTACGCCCTACCGACAAAGGCGAACCGAATCTTATACGACTTCTGAGAGGATGGAACATCATGTATGAATTCGCCTATGAGCTTCTTGTCGACACACTGAACGTGTATCCAGCCCCTACTTTGCCACTGTTGGCCAAACTCATACAGGTACATGACCTGCTCATAGGTCGGCTCTGAGAACCCTGCCTTCTTGAAAGCAGCATACAGACTGATCAACACAATCCATACATTTGGATTGAGCTAATCGAGCGCCACCCCCATCCTCTTCACCATTATTCGCAACCACAGATTGAGGGGAAACCTCAAACAATGCATATACAGCTCTTGGCAGAAGAGCGCATAGTCCGGTGGAGGGTCACTCGGCGTCTGACCCGGTCGGACTACCCTCTTTACGTCTTTGGGAACATTCCAGCTAGCATGCCACCTATCCAACCCCACATGGGTCTCCATGCTAATCATTTCATCCACTGTAAACTCAGCCTCCTTGATCGGCATGGCTTGTAGCACACTATCATCCCCATGAAGAAGACCCACACTCGGCTTCTTCCCCGAAGTGACCTTCCCACTAGACCAACCATGCTTAATCTTCACAGCACAGTCGACTAACACCTCATCCTCCTCTGACAGTTCAGCCTCTACATTCGACTGACCCTTACCCTGGGTCTCCTTAAACTCACTACCACTGGGCCCAACCTTAGGCTGGTCGGTCCTCCCTTCAAACCGAGCCCTCTCTCATCTTCTGACGGATCTGCCGCCTGCTCTGCCTTTCCCCTTTTACCACTTGAAACACCCTTTGACTGGGCCGGCTCTTCCCCTTCAAACTCTTCTCAGCTGCTTAACTCTACCGACTCAACCTCTGTCTCGGCATTCACTTCATAGGCTTGCACTTCGCTATTTTGACTATCAGAGTCTGACATGATGGGAATCTAGGGAAAAGAAAAAGAAAAACAACCATGACCGAACGAGCACTATGCCTACACGGATCCAACCACCATCCGACCACCAATTCTTCACTAGTTCTTGAAAAAAAAGTAACTTCGATCCAAAAAGACAAAGGAAACAACAACACACCTTGTTTTTACACGGCGGAGGAGACTGACCAGAAATCGTACCACTGCACCGACCGCCACAAAAATCTCCTCGGAAATCGCCTCTCCACTTTGACAGTAGCTCCACAAACGTGAAAAAGTGAAAGTAAGAATCCAAGCAAACACCTCAACTATTTATAGAGGTCCAGGGGAGGTGAAACAGTTGGCCAGATGAAACGTCACATCGATAACACCAAAATACACCACCAAATGACACGTGTCCAACATGCAGTGGTCACACGCACCACCACTCGCCCTACCTGAGTGCAATGGACACCTCACCCAGCAACATGACCGACTAGACATTCATTCACAGACCGGTCTCTCAAATGACTACCTGTCTTCACATAGCATCTACTGAGAACGTTCATCATTAGTTGGACACCTATTCAACTACACCGTTCATCTCACCGAGCAAACAGACCAGTCATCCCTTTTGCTGAGGACCAAGACAAGAAATGCCCAATTTCTCCGACTCGACCCTACAACACCAGTCATGCTCCAAAACACCACCAAGTGGAACAACCACGTCGGTCCAGATCACTTCCATACAAGACACACCGACCATTCACTCGGCGCTCACCCTTGCTTGGGGGGGTTGGGGGACTAGAAGTATATCTCCCCACCGAGTCCGGAAAACATAGCAAGTCCCCAACAGAGAAATTCTACCTCGGTTAAGAAATTAGGGGACTTCTGTTGACACCATATTGGACCAGACTCATTGGGCCACATACCTCTAGCCCAAATCCCAACAAATAGGGCCAAGCACTAAGTGAGCCCAAGCCCACAATGCAATTGAGTCCAACAGGGATGAATGGCACACCGACGCATGGACACACCTCCACCACCTATCCTGGGTGCCACGCGTCAGCACCACAGCAGAAATGCATTTATCTCACATCGAAACTATTTATCAAGCCTCCCTCAATCACCAATACAAAAGGGAGGCACATTTCCTAAAAATGTAACTAAGATTCACTATTCACTGTTACTATGTCAAAATCACTATTCACCACATACCTCTTGTACACACAGACCTACATTACTGAGTTGGGCGTCAGAGACTCTTTAGGCCACACCACACCGATGCCTATCCCTAACCGACGACCAATCACTCTTCTTTTTACAGGTCTTCCAAAGTGCACGTGGCACATACAGAATGAACAGAGTATTATTCCTAAATTGGTACATTTTGTGCATCAACAGTCATAAACAAAACTAGATGATTTGTTTTAGTGTTAAGAATTAGGACTACTGTCCTCGGGTGTGAAAAAAATTGTCTAACTGAAAGTATGAATGTAAGTGGGTGGTTTTTTTTTGGCTTAAGAGGGAATTGGTTTTACATTCAAGATAAAAAAAAATATTAAACGGCCAATTCGACATGAAAAGTTTACATTGAGAGTAATAATATTAAACAGTAAGTACCTTTCTATTAATACAGAAGTAACCTTAGTTATGTAACGCATTAGAAACCTTGGTAATTTTTTTTTTGGTTAGTGACCTGCAGTATCCCAAAATTTACAACAAATGACTAATCTGTGCCGGAAGTCAGAAAGATTCGTAGAGGCATTTCAGCCTCCCCTGACCACAAGTCAAATATCAGTTTCGTATTTCGAACCCAAGATCAGGGACAAACCTGACTTGGAACTCGAGTTTAAACTGGACGACTACGCTTTGTAGAAAGCTTGGTAATTAATATGAATGAAACAAAATTAACAGAAAATAAAAATAAAATAAAATAAAGTAAAATACAAAGTGAGAGAGTTCTTTTTTTAGGTTGTTACTGATAGCAGGTAGGTACTAGCTAGGTCGGTAAGGCAGTAGAGGAAGGAAAGGTATCAATGGAATGCAGGTAGCGGCATTGCATTATTATTAGATGGATGATCAGGCGGCGGAGACGGTAGCATGAAGAGTGCCAAGACTCCACTTGCTACAGCGGCAATGGCTCCCGCCACAAATGCAGGTAAATTTCCACCCCCAAACAAAGCATCCCATGGCCCACTTGCGACTGAAACAAACATCTGCAAATCCCGATGATTAATTACCAATTAACCATCTATAAATATACTTCACAATTCACATCGCAATATAATTAAGCTCATTTTGCCACAAATATTCAAGTGATCTAAAACACATGTTATGTGGGATATCTCGTGTAATAGAAAAAAAAGTTACCACTTGATGTTATTTCACATTTTATATAATATGGATTAATGTTATTTCACATTTTATATAATATGGATAGATAACATAGTTGATATGTTCAACTTTTACGATGATTTTTAGATGTAATCAAACGGAAGAATTAGATTTATTTTCCTTGTCAACCAAATTTTTTAATTAAAACTTTATAACTTTGAATATTTTGATTGAAGGACGGCAATCATTTTTATGTCATTCTTGTATATTATCTTACTCAAAATAAATATTATAAAGTGACTGCAATTTTTGCTTAGCAAGCTAATTTAATTAAAGTGAAGAATTTGAAAGCATAGCATACATTACCTGTGGTATAACAATTGCAAGATTCAAGACTCCCAAAGAAAGACCTGTATATAAATCAAACACCCAAATTAAAATAGGTAAATAATTCCAAAAATATCAAGATAGATGCAAATTAAAGAATATGTCCTCCTCAACGAGCCAAATTCTCGCTCAGAATTAAGGAATACGAAACATCGACATTCACTACATAAGCTCTTGTACACAATAATCTCCAAAGCAGCTTTTTAATAAAAAAAAAAAGGGTAGAGATGAATTATATTCATCAAATAAATCTAATTACCTTGGCCTGCACCAGAAGTGCTTGAGAATATGGATGCCAGAGCGAAGGGAATACTGAAGGTCACCTGCATGTGCAAAGGAAAAAATGGAAATTACCGTTAAAAAGAAATTTTAATAAAAACAAGATAATTCAAATATTAACGAATAATTTTTTTTTGAACATTGTACTAGATGTCTCTAAACACATTGATATCAGACTAATCCTTTCATAAGACATCGGTCACCACATGAGTTGAATATCAGGCCATTGATACCTCTTATTCCCTTTAATGGCCACTAGACAACCCAAACTAGTACTTGAACTATCTAGACAAACCAAACTAGTACTTGAACTATTAGAACACCTCTTGTTGTCAAATATGAAATAAAAATGGGCAAGTTACAATTTACTACCCTATGGTTTAGTCGAAACTACAGGGTTATATTTGTTCTTTCAAATCTTTCAATTTACTACCCTAAACTTTTTATTTTGTTTCAACCAGAACCTTCCGTTATATTTTCTGTTAAATAATATGTTAAATGTTGATATGTCCAAAATTGGACTCACATCTAGCTTATGTGGACACCTAATAAGTGCCACATGTACCAAAAAAATAATATATATTTTTTAAAAACCTTAAAATACGAAAACATAAAATTATTGTTTGTCCACATAAGCTAAATATGAGCCCAAATTTGGATACATCAGCACTTAGCAGACTATTTAACAGAAAATGTAACGGAGGGCTCCAATTGAAACAAAATAGAAAGTTCAGGTTAACAAATTGTAAGATTTGAAAAAACAAATATAACCCTGTAGTTTTGACTAAACCACATGCTAGTAAATTGTAATTTTCTCAATAAAAAATAAATAAATATATATATAAATTTATACACGGGAAAATGAATTTTATTATACACATTGGTAATTAACCTCATATTTTACGAGAGTCGAATTTGAGACCTCCCACATAATGTGTGGAAATAAATATCATTATAACGTAGTTCTATGGCTTTTATAAAATAATAATGGGAAAACTGTGGTCAATGTCCCTAAACTTTACACTAATTTTAAGTCTCGTCTCTGAACATAATTATTAGTAGCAGACGTCCCTGAACTATGTCTAAACGTGTAAGGACAGTTCCTTGCATTAAATTTCTCAACGATTTATGTTAAGAATAAGAGTAAAGTTATCCTAACATGTGTATTTTTTTTTAACGAAAATCGTTGATAAATTTAACAGAATGACTGTACTTATCATTTAGACATAATTCAGGGACTTCTACTACTAACAATAAAATTTATATACGATAGCTAAAATTCGTATAAAATTCAAGAACGTTGGCAACTATTTTTCAAATAATAGTTGAATATTGTTATACTTACAAATGAGGCATCTGGACTCATTATATATATATATATATATATATTTTTTTTTTATTTTTTTTTATTTTTTATTAATCCAATTAACCTGATCCTTGACGAGGTTGGAAACTGTGACTGAAAAGACGGAGAAAATATGAGACCTTTAACCTTTTACTCCAAGCCCAAATTAAATGAGGTGGGCTTAACAAAAATCTTAAAATTTAAAAATTATATAATCAAATTCAAATGAATATAATATTTTCTTTTGGCCAAACAAAGGGTTATGATATGGATTCCTCCTTAAATTCATCCAAGAAACGACTTGTGACTCAGTTATTGTAGGAAGAATGAAAATAGCGTTATACGTTCTAAGTAACTTTTATTTAAAACTTTACATGTTTAGACTTGGACTTATATGTTAAATTACATAACAAAAGACACGGAATTATGCAATAAATTTGCACTGAAAACAATCTCAGAACCTGCTACTAAATAAATACTAATCTATAGTCCTTATTGTTAACCTTATCTTCATGTAGTAATTACTAATTAATGAATAATCTATAAAAATAAAATTCAAATAAATAAATAATTGATAATCCTTCCAGTTTTTTAAATAAAGGTCACTTACCGCTTGCGGAATACCCAGTACTGCAAAGAGAGTCAACGCACCAGCCTTAATTCCGATTGGTGGGGGCGGTGGCTCAGCTCCGCTGTGACCGCCGGCAACGACAGCGCGCCGACTTGATTGAGCCAATTTAGTGATTAAAACGGTGAGTGCCAAGCAGATAGCGAGCAAGAAGTTGACAATGCCCCATAATCTCTTCACCCCTCCAACCCAACGCCCGAAAGGCTCAATTCCCAGAGACATGAAGCCCAAAACGACCGCGTTTAACATGAGACCCAGCGAGCCAGCCCTCACCCCCAATTCGTACAGCCGCCCCTTCCCAACTTCGCCTCCGTACACCTCCCTCCCCATCCAATCAGTGTCGAACAGCAAAAACGGGAACCAAGCAATCCAATTCAGACACGTCACCAGAAGCAAAACTAACATCGGCCTCTTGAGCGCCTTGAAAGCGCCGTACATTTCACCAAAAAAGGGCATACTCTGACTCTTCGTTGACTCGGAAGATTCTATCTTATTCGGTGTCGTTTCCTTTACGGAGGTGAGGGCCAAGACGGTGAGGACGATGAGGAGAGTGATGGAGAGGAAGAAGCAGCTCTTGAGATTGGCGCAGTAGACGTCACATGCCTTGGTTACTGTGAAAGGGAACATCTTGTGGAGGTGGCTGTAGGCTCCGGCGGCGTACCCCAGGACGTTTCCGACCGCCATGAAGAAGGCGAATAATGCGTTGGCGGTCCGCATTTTTCTCGGGTCGGATCCCGAGATATCCGCGAGGAGTGCTCGGCAGGGTCCTTGCAGCATGTTGTTGGCGACGTCAAGAATCCAGAATCCGACGACGAAAACGGCGACGGCGCGGGGTTTGGTCTTCTTGTACAGGGAGTCGCCGCTGAGGTGTCCGAGGTCGGCGGCGTAGCCAATGAGGAAGACGGCGACGGCGACGAGTGCAGATCCGGCGGCAATGAAGGGGCGGCGGCGGCCGAAGCGGGAGGTGCAGCGGTCGCTGTAGTAACCGACGACAGGCTGGACGAGGAGGCCGGAGAGGGGCCCACAGAGCCAGACGAAGGAGGCCCAGACATGGGGGATGCCGAGGGTCTGAACGTAAGGGGTGAGTAATGAGAGCTGTAGGGCCCAGCCGAATTGGATACCGGCTGCGATGGAGGCAACCAAGATGATTATTCTGAGTGGACTTGCCTGGGGCTGGCTTGTTGTGTTGTGCTCATCTGGGTTCTTGCTCATGCTTTCAATTTCCATGGCTATGGCTATTACTATGAATATAGTATATACTTTGTTTTCTCTTAATTTTTATCTTTATTTTAGGTCTGTGTGGTTGCAGTTGCATGCAAATTTATTAAGGTTGGGGGAAGAGAGAGAGAGGGAGAGAGAGAGAGAGAGAGTTGCATGGACCATGGAGGGAGATGGAGGGAGATGGAGGGTGGCAACTGGCCAAACTGGAGGTTGCCCTTATCCCTTTGGATTTGAAAGCGTTCAAGTCTCGGTCGCGGAATTCATTGACTCATTGTTGCCAAGTGTACAAAACTGCCTTTAATATACTTTCTTCTTCTTCCAAATTTCCAATTCTCGCCAGACCCAGACCAGGCGGACCTTCCCCATTTTAATAGTCATTAATTATGCACAAATCAAATTCCTAATAATCTCCAATCTAGTCCAAATCAAATCCACAATCCATATTTCTTACCATAATTTAAGAGTAATATTCTTCCTCACCAAGTCACTTAATAAGTCACTTATTATATGATTAATTCAATTCCTTATCTCAATATAATTTTTTTTTGTTAGAAGAGAATATAATCATAGTAAAATACAAAGAAAAAAAAAAAAAAAATTCCAAATTCATCTTCTCTTTGCCGCTCAACGACAAAACTTTAATAAATTTCAAATTTTGGGAGTACCTTTGGGAGTACCTTCTCGTACCACATTTTCAATTTACTTTTAGAAGGTAAATCCGGGCATAAAAGTGTTTGAAATTATATATGGATAATATATATTCCATCCCACCTTTGGGAGTACCTTCTCGTACCACATTTTCAATTTATCAAATTGTTCTTATATATATATATTTATCATAATCGGAATCGTTCAACTCTAAAATCATTATTTCAAGATCGTTTACATGAAAAATCAAACGAATTTGAGATCTTTCACTACTAGAAATAGTAACTTCCCCGATGAACTTTTACCCCGACGAACTACATTTTGTCGGGGGAAGCACTTTAGCCCGACGAATGTATGAATTGGTCGGGCAAAAATCGGTCAATACACAGCGTTTTGTTAGGGACAGTGACCGACGAAATATGTTGTCGGGCAAGAGGTCTTCGACGCGCAATACTTTGGCACCAATAGTTTTTTTTTTGCATCAAAATGTTCCAACGTTTGCTCAACTAAATTCAAAAGTGATCGGGCAGGAAAAACTTGGGGATGTTGGCCGGACAAATAATCTCGTCGGGTAAAGACTACCTTATAGGGCAAAAGGCAGCGTGTTGACCAATTAAAAATATATGTCGCACATGTTGCCCGACGGGTTTTAAGATTTTTCCCGATGAAATTTCGTCGAGAAAATGTTTAAATACTATAACAGAGAACACAACTTTCTTCTTCTTCCTTTCTCTTCGTTTTTTGCAAAATCCCCTCTAAGTCTCTCTCTCTCTCTCTCTAACACCAACATCCATGATCTCATCTCCATTTTCACTACCCATCTCTCTCTCTCTCTCTCTCTCTCTCTCTCTCTCTCTCTCTCTCTCTCTCTCTCTCTCTCTCTCTCTCTCTCTCTCCTCAAACACCAAACTCCATCAAATACCAATTTAGAAGGTTTGAGAAATTTAATTTTTTTAGTTGTGAATTTTTTTTTTGAAATGGAAAATTAATTATTGTTTGTGTTTTAGGAAATTTGTGATTGATTTGGAGGAATACTAAAGGGGTAAGTATATTTGCCTCTCAATTTAATTTTTGTAAGAAATTTGGATATATAAATATGTTAGACAAATGTGGAAAATGTGTTATGTGATGTTAGTAAATTAGTGATTTTTTAAAATTTAGAAGTATTGAAAATAAGAAAATGTTAGAAATATTGAAAAATTGTGTGAAATTATTGAAAGAATTGATAAATTGGTGATTTATAGAAATAATAGTGAAATGTATATAAATGTGTAGATTATGTTGAAATATGTGAATTTTGGAAAAAAAATATTAGGATTTTTGCAATATTGGTGTAGTTATTGAAATATGTGAAAATATAAACTATTTGGAATTGTAAACTTTGTGATATACGTAATTAGTACATGTTTTTATTTGTGAATTTTCTGTAAAACTTTAGCTAGTTTCGATGGAGTGAAATATGTTGATATTTCATAACCATGTATGCGAAGTTAATCAGGTTAATTAACTTCGTAAAATGAAATTCAATGAAAAACTTTAGACCCGTGTGAGAGTCAGTTGGATGCGCATGTGGACGCAATGCGTGACTGCGCATTGACTAACTCTTGAATTGTCCATTTTATCCGGACAGTTTGGGGGTGCACAATTATTTGCTGTGTAGTTTGCGGCCTACGAGGTTAGATTTCGATTGTGGGAAATTCGGTTTTTATTCCTTCAATGTTCTCCGAATGCAGAGTAGATATTTGTTTATAATATCTACGACGTGCATTTGGGGAACTGTAGAGAGATGCTGCCGAAGTTTTCCTCGATCGAAACTTAGCCTTGTAGGCCGCAAACTACACAGCATAGAACGTGCACTCTCGAATAGGATAGGGCCAAATCACCAGAGGCATAAGGAGATGAGCGGCTTATGAGATAAATTTTTTTCTAATTACAGGACAACGTTAACTCAATTACTTACGTTGATTGGAATTTATGAATGTATACACAATGGAGAAAAGTTGGACACAAATGGAAGATAGATCGAAAGCTTTATTGCCTTTGCATATAGTCATTGCAGTGATCATAGACGTATGAGGTGTCCATGCCGGATATGTAACAATTGCGATTAGGCGACGTTGAATGAGGTCCGATATCATCTGGCAGGGAATGGGATGGTACACAACTATACTAATTGGATCTATCACGGTGAACAAATATTCACAGCATCAACATCTTCAGATCCCGGGACCCGTGGGCATCAAAGTGCTTCGGATGGGCACTGTGATGATGACCAAGTGTTTGACATATTAACCGATGTTTTTGCTCCCGCATTGGTTAATATGGATGATGAGGCGCCAATGTTTCAATCCGAAGACTTTGAGCTACTTTACCAGAGATTGTTGAAAGAAAGTGAGCTTGAAATGTACCCCGGTTGTAAATCGTTCACGGTTATAGGAGCAGTTATGGAGTTGATGCACATGAAAGTAGAGTTTAATTAAAACCAACAAGCATTTCGATCACATGATGGACAATATCATATGATTGCTCCCTCAAGATAACCATCTGCCTAAAGATCATTATAGCCCGAAGAAGCTGTTGAAGGGTCTCGGTTGAGGGTATGTCAAGATCCACGCATACAAGAACAATTGTACATTGTTTTACGGGAATTCGAGTAGTTAGAAAAATGTCCTGTGTGTAAAGAGCCGAGGTTTCGAAAGAACAGGATTACGAACAAGGTGTTGCATTATTTTCCACTCAAGCCAAGATTACAAAGATTCTATATGTCGACCCACACTACCCGTGATATGAGGTGGCACAAGGAGGAACGCATTGATGATGATGTACTGAGGCATCCGGCTGATGGAGAAGCGTGGAAGGAATTTGATAAGATGTATCTCGAGTTTGCCGCGAAGCCATGGAATGTCTGATTAGGACTTTCTACTGACGGCTTTAATTCGTTTAGAAGTTTTGCAAAGCCCTATAGCATCTGTCCAGTTGTCGTGGTTCATATAACTTGCCCCCTTGGAGATGCATGTAGAAAGAATTCACAATCCTTAGTACATTGAATTTGAATGCGTTCAAGTCTCGATCGCGGAATTCATTAACACATTGTTGCCAAGTGTATAAAACTGCCTTTAATACTTCTTCTTCTTCTGAATTTTCAATTGTCGCCAGACCCCGATAGACCTTCCCCACTTTAATAGTCATTAATTATGCACCAATCCAATTCCTAATTATCTCCAATCTAATCCAAATCAAATCCACAATCCATATTTGTTACCATGATTTAAGAGTATTCTTCCTCACCATGTCACTTTTAATAAGTCACTTTGTTAGTTCTTGTTTCTAGTATTGATGTAATTGGCTTTACCTCTCCCTATGTAATTTGAATCATGCTCAAACTCTAGGATTTAGTCATTGATTTCACTAAGTCTCCCTTATTGATAAGGACTATATATTGAAGAGGAATTTTCAAGTGATTGCAGTGTACCTGATGACTAGTCGCCGTTCAAATTTTACTATTTACTGCTACAGATTTTACTGTGATTTTAGTCAAGGGTATTTTTGTCTTTCTTTATATACATCTATACTGCTGTGCGTTTTGAGTTCAGGGGTAACGGTTTTTGGGATATCCCTGGGAGCTTTCGATTTTCACTGTGTGTGTGATTTAAAGATCTTGGGCATTGTTTCCATGACCTTTAGCTGAGCTGCTAAACCATGGAGATGATTATTTCTGGGTTTTGAGAAAACGTTTTCAAAACTAGTTTTGCGTTGAATCGACAGTAGAGTAAAGATGGTGTTTATGAAGCTAGATTGATTCATTAAAAGTTTTATAAAAAACGCTTCATTGACTTTCTGAAATTGGTTTTTGAAATCTGTTTTGTTTAAATCTTTCAAAGCTTTGTTTCTTCAATTGGGTTCGTCAAGGATTATAACTTGATGAACTCAGATTGCATGATTTGTGAGTTTGTCATTTAATCGTTATTGCATCTGAGTTATTGATGAACAAATTCAAGATTGGTAAGCTGCTGTGAATGAAGATTCACAATGGAGCATAGCTGATTTGGATAAATTCAAGGATGCACAAGGTATGGCTGTTTCTATAATTTAGACTAGGAGATTTGAGCATTGATATACCTTGTATTGAATTATGAATTTATTGGATTTCAAGGTCAGCGGAAAGACCCCCGATTTTCACCTTGAGGAAGGTTTCTCGGTATCAATCTCTGTGTGTTCCTATTGTTAATTCTTATTCCTTATTGTTAATACATGTGCACATTCACTATCACCTTGAATTAGCACAAGGTTGCCTACATTGACGGAGCCTCTTAGTGCTTAGGGTGTCACTTGTGTGATTGTGGTTTATGCAGGGAAAATGTGAACTTGGTGTGCATGTGATTGTTACATGTAGTTGATTGATTGAATGTATCTACGAATCTAGTCATAGTTGTGTGACTAGTGAGCTGAATCTTGTCTTAGAATTGGTATCCAACTTTCAGTTGGTATCAGAGACGACTCTAGACAAACTTAGAGTCAATCCTAAGGTTGTAAGTTGATATCTATTTTGTTTGCAAAGTGATGGAGCATGACAGGAATTCCTGTAACAATCCACCTTTCTTTGATGACACAAACTATGATGTCTGGAGAGAAAAGTTTGAAATAATTCTTGATGCATATGATGAAGTTTCTTTTGAATATCTTTCTATTGAGTGTAGATGTCCAAAAAAAACTGTTGGTAATGAGGTTGTAGACAAACCAAAGTCTGAGTGGACTCATGGTGAGGCACTTGCCTCATCATCAAACAAGAAAGCTAGAAATACCATTGTCACTACCTTATCTATGTCACAGTTTTCACACATTAGAAATTGCACCATGGCAAATCAAGCTTGGGCTAAGCTTAGCATTTTCCATGAAGGTAATGCTCAAGTCCATGTCTTGAAACTTCAAATGTCTCTGGAAAAATTGGAAGTGATAAGGATGAGTGAGTCAGAGTCTTTCATAGAGTTTTATGAACGTCTTGAGTCAATCACAAATGAATGTGTTAGTCTTAGTGAACCAATCTCTAAAATTACCGTTGTTCAAAAAATCTGCGTCTTACCTGGTAAGTTTCGACCTAAGAAGATTGCCATCATGGTAGTTCAAAATCTAAAAGACATTAGGTTAGCCAAGTTGGTGGGTAAACTAATGACTTTTGAAATGGAAATGGACATGGAAACTTTGGATTCTAAAAAGAGAAAAAACATTACTTTACAATATGCTCAAACTGAATCTGATGATTTGTCTGATTCTTCTCAAAGTGTGGAGGTTTAGATGGCTCTCTTTGCTAAAAAAAATTCAGAAGGATGTTAAAAGACAAAGGTGGGGATGCACGGGCAAGTGGGAGCCAGCCTAAATCAGACAATTCTGATGATTTGTCTGATTCTTCTCAAAGTGTGGAGGTTTAGATGGCTCTCTTTGCTAAAACAATTCAGAAGGATGTTAAAAGACAAAGGTGGGGATGCACAGGCAAGTGGGAGCCAGCCTAAATCAGACAAATCTGATTCTTCTCAAAGTGTGGAGGTTTAGATGGCTCTCTTTGCTAAAAAAATTCAGAAGGATGTTAAAAGACAAAGGTGGGGATGCACGGGCAAGTGGGAGCCAGCCTAAGGACTTCGAAAATAAATGGAAGTCTGAGTCTAGGAATTTTGGAAACAAAGGAAAGTTTGAGTCTCAAAATGATAGAAACAATGATAGGTCTTTAGGTTTCAAGGATAATAAGGGAAACAGAAAATCAGTTAAGTGTTTTACCTGTGGAGGGATTGGTCATATAGCTGCTGATTGTGCAAACAATAGAAACAATTTTAAACAGAAAGATAGGGCCATGAAAGCTACTTGGGGTGACACTGAATCAGAGTGCTCATCACAATCTGACTTAGATTCTGATGAAGAAGGAAGTGTTGTAGCATTTGTTGCTTCAATCTGTGATGATTCATTTGAATCAAAACAGGAGTTGGTGACATCTGATGAACAAGGCTCAGATGGCTTGTCATATGATTTGCTGTGCAAAAAATATGATGATTTGTTTGAAGAAACTTGTGAAATACAAAAGGAAAACCTTCTCCTTGAAGGAAATTTAACTGAGGTGTCAAAAGAAAATAGTGAGTTGAAAGATACTAGAATTGGTCTTCTTGAATCAATTAGGACTAAAAATGAGGAGTGGAAGAATAAGCTTGCTGAAAATGAAAAGTTGCTCAGTCAAGTTGCTGTTTTGAGAAAGAATGTAACCCTTTTTTCAAAATGCAAATAAAAGTCTACGAAATCAAGTCAATGAAGCAAATGAAAAAGTAATTAACTTAACCATTGGTGCTAAAAAGATTGATAAAATGCTTAACATGGGAAAGGGTCATTGTGACATGTCTGGAATTGGGTTCAGCATGACAGATCCAAAAGGGTCTAGCAAACAAGTAAAGTTTGTGAGTGAATCAAAACCATCATGTTCTGAGGCTAGTCCTCTTAGTCCCCCTCATATTCATTCACATGATGAATCAAAGGTGAGAGAAATAAATGTTCATTCCAGTGTGTCACTACTGTGGAGAAAAGGGTCATATTCGACCAAAGTGTCTAAAATTGAAACAAACACATAATGCACCATGCTCAGGAAACACATCATTACATGATACTGTTCAATTTCTTTTGCATGAAGTGACTAGGATTGCTAAGGTGCTTGCATCTTCATCATTAACACTAAATAAGTCTAAGCATCAGTGGGTAGAGAGAACAACACAACAAAGTTAGGTTGTGTTGAATGCTCTTACTGCCTCACATTCAAGTGTTTGGTATCTTGACAGTGGTTGTTCTCGTCATATGTCTAGTGACTCAAGTGTATTGAGTCACTTGATACTTTTGATGGGGGTAATGTTACTTTTGGAGGTGGTCACAAAGGTCTTGTGACTGCAAAAGGCACTATCAACATACTAGGATCACCAGATTTGACAAATGTCAAATTTGTCCAAGGTTTGACTTCCAATCTCATTAGCATTAGTCAACTTTATGATGTGCGGGCTAAAGAGGTTCGAACGACTAGAGCTGGATGTAGGATCATTGGTGAGTCAGGGAAAGAAATTTTATATGTTGGACAGTCCAAAGATCACAAGTCTTTTGTGGCACCAATGTCTTGGTCACATAAACTTTATTGATCTAACACGTTTAGCTAGGAAAGAGTGGGTTAGGGGTCTTCCTAAACTCAAAAGAAATGCTAATCATGTGTGTGGACCATGTCAACTTGGCAAACAGACTAAGTCATCTCATTCTAACATTTCTCACATCACCACTTCTAGAGTGCTTGAACTTCTTCATATGGATTTGATTGGACTTGTTAATGTCTTCTCACTTGGTGGGAAGAAGTATATCTTAGTTGTTGTAGATGATTACTCAAGGTTTCCTTGGGTATGTTTTCTAAAAGACAAAACTGAGACATATACTGAGTTTAAGACTCTGTTTAAGCAATTACAGTCTCCACACATGACTAGTGTCTCATGCTCATATCAGATCAGATCATGGTACTGAATTTGAGAATGCAACTTTTGCACGATTTTGTGCCAAGCATGGTATTAAGCATGAATTCTATACACCGATCACACCTCAACAAAATGGAATTGTTGAGAGAAAAAATTGTGTGTCAATTGAAATGACTCGTGTCATGCTTAATAGCAAAAATTTGGCTAAATATTTATGGGTTGAGGCCATGAATACTGCATGTCATATCATTAACCGTGTGTTTCTAAGACTTGGATCTCATCGAACTCCTTATGATATTTGGAAAAAGAAAAGGCCAAGGGTTGATTATTTTCGAGTGTTTGGTAGCATTTGTTATATTTTGCGAGATAGGGAGGCTTTGGCAAAGTTTGACCCTAAAAGTGATGAGGGTATCTTTTTTGGATACTCCTCAAATAGCAAGGCATATCGAGTGTTCAATCTTCGAACAAATACATTGATGGAGTCAGTTAATGTCAAAATTGATGACCTAGGAGCATCAGTGGAGTTAGCCGTTGATGATGATGATCTATTTCCAAATGAGTCTCATGTTTTATATCCTTCTAGTGTAATACCTTCAACACAACTTCCATCATCTGAACCTAATAGATCAGAGGTGAATGTTGATGTAATGAGTAAACCAAAATGGACAGATAATCACCCAGATTCTGGAATAATCGGTTCCATTAATCAAGGTGTTTTCACTAGACAACAAGTGTCCAAACAAATTAAAAATGTGTGTTACCTTTCACAACTTGAACCTATTAACATCACTGAAGCATTAAAACATGAAGAGTGGACTCTTGCAATGCAAGAGGAACTTGGTCATTTTGAAAAGAATCAGGTCTGGGAACTAGTCACCAGACCTCAGGGTGTAAATGTGATAGGGACTAAGTGGATATTCAAAAATAAGTTCGATGATATTGGTGTTGTTATTAGAAACAAGGCTCGTCTTGTAGCTCAGGGATTTTCTCAGATTGATGGTCTTGATGTGGATGAAACTTTTTCCCCGGTTGCTAGGATGGAATCTGTTCAGTTGTTATGTGATGTTGCTTGTCACCTTAAATTTAAATAGTTTCAAATGGATGTCAAAACTGCTTTCTTAAATGGATATTTGAATGAAGATTTCTATGTTGCCCAACCAAAAGGTTTTGAAGATCCTCTTTATCTTGACCATGTTTATAAACTTCCCAAAGCTCTCTATGGCTTGAAACAAGTACCTCGTGCTTGGTATGACAGATTGTCATCTCACCTCCTTAGCAATGAATATTCTAGGGGATCTATTGATAAGACATTGTTTGTGAAACACACTAACACTGATGTCTTGGTAGCTTAGATTTATGTTGATGACATAGTTGTTGGTTCCACCTCTAACTCTCTTGTTCAAAAATTCATTCATGTATTGACTAGTGAGTTTGAAATGAGTCTTCTTGATGAGATGTCTTATTTTCTCAGTCTTCAAATTCGTCAGGATTATGATGGTACTTTCATTTCCCAATCGAAATATGCCAAGAACTTGGTCCACAAGTTTAGCATGGATTCTGTTAAGCCTGTCCCCACTCTTATTTGTCAAAGCACCAAACTCACACCCGATCTTTCTGGTAAAACTATTAATCCTACTTTGTATTGAAGCATGATTGGAAGTCTTCTTTATCTCACTGCTAGTCGTCCTGATATTGCTTTTAGCGTTGGTGTGTGTGCTCGTTTTCAAATTGCTCCTCGTGAGTCTCATCTTCTTGCCGTCAAACGTATCATTAAATATGTTAAGGGTACTCTAACTTCTTGTTTATGGTACACCTAAGATACAACCACAAACTTGGTGGGATACTGTGATGCTGATTTGGAGGGGGTGTGTTACTGATCGTAAGAGTACATATGGTGGTCTTTTCTTTGTTGGCAACAATCTTGTTGCATGGCATAGCAAGAAACAAAGTTGTATCTCTTTGTCTACCACTGAAGTTGAGTATGTGGCAGCTGGTAGTTGTTGTACTCAGCTGTTATGGTTGAAACAAATGCTCCATGATTATGGTGTTTGACAAGCAGTCTTCACTGTATATTGTGACAACACTAATGCCATATACATTTCCAACAATCTTGTTCAACATTCTCGAACCAAACATATTGACATTCGTCATCATTTTATTCGTGAATTGGTTGAAAACAAAACCTTACTACTCCCTTTTATCTCTATAGATAACCAACTTGCTGACAGCTTAACAACGGCATTAGAATCATCAAGGTTTGAGTATCTTGGTCGTTCTATTGGTATGCGTGATGTTTGATGTTATGCTCTTGTGACTAGTAGGGTCTTTTATGCAAAATAAACCATAAACAAAAAAGCACTCTATCTCTTTCTTCATTGGTGTTGTTTGTCTTGAAGTCCTTTTAATCTGTCTTTCTAGTTTATCTTCTCTGTTCTAAGGCGCTACTGTTCGATCGATCTTGCTTCTCTTTAGCCTTGAGTAACTTGTTCCAAATCTGTCTAACATTTGAAGGTTGTTTTTCTAATCAAAACACAAACCTACTACTTGTCCTGTGTTTCTTGAAGTGTGACCAAAGAAGTCATGGCCCTAGGTGCTATAAGGCAGGTCTTGGTGATCTAGGGTAAAAAGGGTGTTATAAGGCTGGTCTTGGTGATCTAGGGTAAAAAGGGTACTTTTGAAGTGACACCAAAGAAGTCACGGTCCAAAGGTGTTACCAGGGTAGTTTTAGTGTTTTAGGACAAAGAGCCATCTTATTTGGGCCACAACATGTGTTTAGTAAAACTTTCTTCTTACGTTAGTCCTTCTTTTGGGCCTTTGGTACTTATTTCCTTTGAGTCTTATTTTGGGTTTATCAGTTTTCCTTGGCTTCATTGTGTTTTTTTTTTCTCAAGATTACCTTGCACTGATTACATGAGGACTTCTTGTCAACATACACTTATGAGTAAGGGGGAGATTAGACTTCTTTTCTTCCTTTGCTTCTTTTCGTTTTTTTCTTTTCTGATATGACTGTTCACAAGATCAATTTCCAATTGTTTTTTTTTTCTGTCAGTAAGTAGTCATTGTCTCACAGATGTTGGGTTTTGTTTTTCTGCCTAGTTTACTTTTCTTACTTGTTGAAATTTGGTTGAGACTGTGTACACAGCGGTTTGTCTCGGCATTGGTGTTGTTGCTTTTCCAATTTTTACTCCATTGGCCTCTCTCTCTGCACATTAATTGCTTGCTTTGACTCACTTGTCATCTAACGGCTAACTCTAGCATTTACTTTCTAGCTGTTGCTGCCACCCAATCCATCACGCCTCTTTCTTCTATTTATTTTGCTTTTGTTTTTCAGTTATGTTTCACTGTGTCTCTTCTTTATTTTCTTCTTTTTTTTCTTCTCGTCTCTCTTTTGTTTTCTAATCATCAAGTCATCTTCTCAATCTCTTACTCAACATCTGATTGTGTTTGAACGCAACTGTGTTTGAAGATTGTCCACTTCATGATGGTCTTCAGTTGATGGACATAGTCGATCAAGTGTGCTCTTCATGCTCTTGTCTCAACTCAAGAGTCTTACAATCTTTCTCTAACCCGTGAGTTTTACACGAGTATTCCTTCTGAAACTCATTCCTGGGGTACTAGAGTGGTTGTTCGTGGTGAGGCTGTCCGTTTTACCGTTGAGTCAAGCAATATCGTTCTTTACCTTGACCCCTCTTCTTCTGCGGCTGAAGTTGATGAATTTTTTTACTAGGAAAATGACTTATGTGATATTTGATGTCTATAAGTCTCTGGCTTATTTTGATCCCGCGATGCCTCTTGGTTCTGGTCAGAAGCCTAGCAAGGCTTTTCTGTCTATCTTTTATCGTGCCATCTGGACTTTTCTTCACTGCAACGTCTTCCCGACTGCCAACAAGATCAATCGAACACTGTTGGCCTGTAAGGTAGCTGATGCCATGTCCCATGGGCTTCCTGTTCCTTTTTCTTGGCTCATGATGACTCACGTGCTGTCCAAATCTGGTGGTTGTTTCCTTGGCTTCCCGTGTCTCATCACTCATCTTTGTTCTCACTTCAGTGTTCCTTCGCACTCTCGTGATGAGATGGTCCCTTCCACTTAGTCGTTTACCATTCGATCCATGTCTCTAAGCTCTAAGCTTAGTGCCTCATCTTGTACTTCTATGTCGAACAATGCTACCTTTGAGCATCACTTGTAGGAGCGGTATCGCATTGCTAATGGTGCTGCTGAGGCCAAGGAGACTGCTAAAAGTGTTGTTGCTGATGCTGCTTTACGTTTTACCTCTGCGGTGTCTGGAGGTCGTAGACGTGGATGGGGCTGTGGACGAAGGGGGAGCTCTTCTTAGGCTGTTATTGTTTTCTTTGGCTTTCCTTGTCAAAGGGGGAGATTCTATGTTTCTTAATTCACTCTGAACTCTGCTATGTTTTTATGGTTTAAATTTGAACTTTGATATGTTTCAATGTTTATGTTTTTATGATCTGTTTATACTATGCTCTCTTGTTAATATGTTCTGCTGTTAGACTCTCTTACTGCAGGTTTAATCTCAAGAGTTGTTGAGTTATCTGATAGGGGAAGAGGGAGTTTCGTTTTAGGTTTGAGTGAATGGATTTTGACGAGGCAAAGCCAAATGGGGAGATTGTTAGTTCTTGTTTCTAGGATTGATGTATTTGGCTTTGCCTCTCCTTATGTAATTTGAATCATACTCAAACTCTAGGATTTAGTCATTGATTTCACTAAGTCTCCCTTATTGATAAGGATTATATATTGAAGAGAAATTTTCAAGTGATTGCAGTGTACCTGATGACTAGTTGACATGACCCTTCCCGAATTGCCCCTCGAAACCCATGAAAGGCCCTGCTCCCGTCTGACAACCTCTAACATCACAAGTTAATACTGGAAATACCCTTACTATCATAAAGATACAATACGAGGATTCCACTGAAAACCCGGCAGAAACTCCCTGTACCTGATTAACCGCCTTCCACCTGTCAGACGAAGGATGCCATAGCAGATAACAAAACTATCCCTGAGGACTTTCCCTTGAAGTAAAACATTTGTGTCATCATCTTCCAAAGGCGATATTAAATAACTGAAGTGTCGCACTTGCACGAACCAATCGCAATTCGTCCATCCGGGTCACCACCCACACTACCCACTTACCTCGATGACGAATGTAGTATCCATGATATCTCAAAACTCTATTAATCACTCGTGACAATAATCATCATATCACATATACTAAGCCGGCTAATCCCTCGGTTATGATATTCCAACATATCGTATCTCATAAGTTGATAAATTCGTCGGCTATCATATATCATAAAACATCCTATCATCCCCCGAATGTAATCCTGAGCCATGGCTCGATACCCAGGTCGCCCATTGCGGGGACATGCCCTCCTAACCACCTCCGATAATACCTCAAGCAATGGCTATAACCCGAGAGATCCAACCCCGGGACGTACTCTCCACACATCCGATAATACCTCAAGATACGCGGACCGTTAATGAGCACACGATCGATAATACCTCAAGTCATGCGTCGGAGAAATAACCCTCCACATATCCGATAATGCCTCAAGATATGCGGACCCTCAACGAGCACATGACCGATAATACCTCAAGTCAAGTGTCGGAGAAACAACCCTCCACATATCCGATAATGCCTCAAGATATGCAGACCCTCAATGGGCACACGACCGATAATACCTAAAGTCATGTGTCAGAGAAACAACCCACCATATATCCGATAATGCCTCAAGATATGCAGACCCTCAACGAGCACACGACCGATATTACCTCAAGTCATGTGTCGGAGAAATGACCATGACACTCGGGGACGGTAAACAAATGAAAACCGTAACATAAATCCAAAATCCACTTTTAAATTCATTATTACCTAGTATCCGAACTCATAGAAACCCGGGTCAAGAGCCCAATATCCAATAAAACTGAAATCCCGGGACTAAGCCCAAAACTTCATTTTCTTATCCACTATTCAAAATCCATATCCAAAATCCTTACCATTAGTCATTAGTAAACCAAATAGCCCACCTAACTTAGTTCCCAAATTTCATAAATATAATAACTCATAAACCACAACATTAGGTTAGATATAAATAATACGCATGCCTTGCAACCTAGGAAGCCAAGTCCACTCACCTCAATGTCCGTTCGTTCCAGAACACTCCCTCAATTTTTGTTTACATTCTAACCCCTAAACCTCGGGAATACACGCACGCTCTAACACGTACATCATAACTTTGGACGTCTAAAATATCCCCTAAATGACCTCCAATGGGCTCGAAACTTGTGCCAAGGGATCCGGAATGTAAAAAGCATGTCACCACGCGCTGCCATGGGCCGAGGGCCGACCCCATACGCGGGGGAAGGCTAGGGGCCATCCCACGCGCCGGTCACGGGCCCCCTCGCATGTCTCACGCGCCTGCACAATACCGACGGAATATTTCGTCGCTCCGACGGAATATTTCGTCAACTGTGACCGAATATTTCGTCACCTTGACAGAATATTCTAACAAAATCGAAATATTCCGTCCAGTTAGCGGCATTAAGGTTCCGTTATGATGCCGTTAGACTTTAACGGAATATGCTAACGCCATTAGCATATTCCGTCAATTGTTGACGGTGTCAATTGACCTAACGGTTGACTAACCGCTGACTGGATGCTAAATGTGCTACTACGTGGCTCAACGTAGCCGCCAGGTGGGACCACCTGGCTACACGTGGTATGTGTTAGCTGACTCAGTTGCTGACTGGGCTGCCATGTGGCTACACGTGGTACCACGTGTCAGCTGACTCAACTGCTGACTGGGCTACCACGTCAGCCCGTCGTGTCGAACCAATTCACCGAAACTCACCAGAGAAGACGACCAAAATCCGCCATGTCCGACGAGCTCCTAACTCATCCATTTCTCAGCCGTTTTTCACCGTCCATACACCTAAATTCATCTATTCACCTCCAGGATTCCAAATCTGAGCTCAAAAGTGGGAAAACTTACCTCGTTTGGCTAGAAGACGATCGAGAAGACTCAGTTCCAATTTCGATCTTCGATTCACCACGTACGATGGTTTCCAAGCCTCGAAATTGGCATCAATTGACTCGTGGAGTCAAGGGGAGTGCGTTTGTGGCCTTGGATTGCATCGTCACGGCCCAAAATTAGGTTGTTGGTGGTGATGGCGTTAGGAGATCACAGAGAGGAGAGATAGAGAGTGGTCCTAGAGAATTCTGGAGAAATAAAGAGAGAGACTGATCTTTTAAAATACTTGACCCGCCAAATGACCAATTTACCCCTGAACCTTCTAGACCCGTAACTTCCTCACACAATCTCTGATTTCTGCGTGCCGCCTGTCTATGAACTTGTAAGTTCAAGACCTACACAACGGTCCAAGAAAAACTACTAAAAGTACTTCTAAGCAAAAAGTGACTTCTAAACCCTTCCTAAATCGAGGGTAAGATCGTCCTTTCTCCACAAATTTTTCGAATTTACTTACATTTAAGGTCCGGGTCGTTACACTAGTTGCCGTTTAACTTTTGCTATTTATTGTTACATGTTTTATTGTGATTTTAGTCAAGGGTATTTTTGTCTCTTTCTTTATATACAGCTATAATGTTGTGCGTTTTGAGATAAAGGGTAACAGTTCTTGGGATACCCTTGTTAGCTTTCGATTTTCACGGTGTGCGCGTGATTTAAAGATTTTGGGGATTGTTTCCGTGAGAATTAGCTTAGGTGTTGAACTATGGAGATGATTCTTTCAGGGTTTTGAGAAAACAGTTTTCAAAACTGGTTTTGGGTTTAATCGACAGCTGAGTAAAGATGGTGTTTATGAAGCTAGATTGATTCATTAAAAGTTTTATAAAAAACGCTTCATTGAATTTCTGAAATTGGTTTTTGAAATCCGTTTTGTTGAAATCTTTCGAAGCTTTGTTTCTTCATCTGGGTTCGTCAAGGATTATGGCTTGATGAACTCGAATTGCATGATTTGTGAGTTTGTCATTCAATCGTTACTGCGTCTGAGTTATTGATGAACAGATTCATGATTGGTGAGCTGCTGTCAATGGAGATTCACAATGGAGCATAGCTGATTGGATAAATTCAAGGATGCACAAGGTATGGCTACCTCTATAGTTTAGACTAGGAGATTTGAGCATTGATATACCTTGTATTGAATTCTGAATTTATTGGATTACCTGGTCAGCGGAAAAACCCCTAATTTTCACCTTGAGGACGGTTTCTCGGTATCAATCTCTGTGTGCTCCTTTTGTTAATTCTTATTCCTTATTGATGATGTTGAATGATGATAATCCATGTGAACATTCATTGTCACTTAGAACTAGCACAAGGCTGCCTACATTGACGGAGCCTCTAAGTGCTTAGGGTGTCACTTGTGTGATTGTGGTTTCTTCAGGGGTGAATGTGAACTTGGTGTGCATGTGATTGTTATATGTAGTTGATTGATTGAATGTATATGCGAATCTAGTCATAGTTGTGTGACTAGTGAGCTAAATCTTGTCTTAGAATTGGTATTCAACTTTCACACTTAGAGTGTGTTTGGATCAAAAAATTTGAGATCATCAAGAATTTAATTGACGGAAATTAGTTTTCTAGGAATTTTGAAGTTTTTTGCTTGGATAGTATAAAATTAGAATGAAATTTTACAAATAGAATTTAATGTTTACGCATGAATGATAGTTATTAAGATGGAATTTGGGAAATGACACCTCTTTACATGGAATTTGGGAAATGATACCTCATTACATGGAATTTAAAGTGGGGATTTGGGGCATCTAAATTTTTTTTTTTTGTTTTTTTTGTTGGAACTTCTAAATTTCAATTTTTAAGAATCCAAACAAGAGAATTGGTGCATAGTAATGTCAAAATTATGACTTTTTTTTTATCAAATCCCTTGTTGTTTTCCCTCATCCAAACACACCCTGATTATGTGATTTAATTCAATTTCTTATCTCAATATAATCATAGTAAAATACAAAGGAAATAAAAAATTAAAAAAAATCCAAATTCATCCTTCTTTGCCTTTCAACTACAAAACTTTGATAAATTTCACATTTTAAGTGAAATGATGATTCCAAAATAGAAGGTAAATCCGGGTATAAAAGTGTTGAAATGATATATATGGATAATACTTGCATTCCACTTCTGGGAGTACCTTCTCGTACTATCTTTTTAATTTATCTAATTGTCCTTATATATATATATATATTATAATCCTAATCGTTTAACCCTTAAATCATCATTTCAAGATTATTTATGCGAAAAATCAACCGAATTTGAGATTAGCCATTCATATGTATCAATATAATGGACGGTTAACTAGAATCAATTAAATCTAAGATGAGGATTGGAATTACGGTTTAAGGGGTGTTATTTCAATTCCATACCTCATATAGAATGTAAAATTACAATAAACGCCTTCGGCTATTTGTTAAGCCATTTTTCATACATCTATTTGATGTCATTTTTGGCCCCTTTACTTGTCTTTTGTTTAAATTTGTGTCAACCATAGTTGAAAGTAATCTATTTTGTGAGACATGTGCAGATTTAGAAAGATAACTGAATTATGAAAAAAATGGAAAAGAATCACTCAATTTGGATATGGAATGAAGATGTTCTGAAAGAAGCAAAATTGGGTCTCAAATGTGCCAAACTAGGTTCTTAGTTGTGCCAAAGTCAGGCCAAAAGCCTCGCTGAGGTGTCCCTGAGGTGTCTGAGGACTTGTCCAAGTCGTGTCCCCGACACGTCAAAAGAAGGCCCTAGACATGTTCGAAGAGTACTCACTAAGAACATGTCTCTGAAGGACCTGAATCCTTGCCAAAGATTCATCCAGACCATGTCAGGGTCTCGCCAAAACATGTCCCTGGCGTGTCTAGAAACTCACCCAGAAGGACCCAAGGACTAGCACAGGAGTGTTCCCAAGACGTGCTAGAGTCAGGCACACGCCAAGGTCAAACTGCCGACTCCAAATGAGGAACAAAGCAGGAATACAATGACACAAGGTGGAACAAACCATGCCAGAGTATGCCAAACGTCATTTTGAAGCAAGAACACGCAAAGTTCCAGAAAGGTCCCTGGGCCTATCTGAAAGCCACCCTAGCTGCCTGTGACAGCTCATGTTCACACCAAACCGGCCAGCTTGTGTTCACACCAAGGCCAACCTACGTTCAAACAGTTTTTTCATATTTTTAGGAGTTAGTTTAATTAATTAAATATATTAATTGCAATCCCTAACCTTGAGGGACACTAATACACTTTATGACTTTCCCTTAGAACTAGGAATCCAAGTTCCACTTGGATTAGTAGGTGTATTCCTTGGGGGACAAGTACTGGCTTTTCTCTATAAAAAGTGGGCCTTGTTAACAGGATCCCTCCCAAATTTAACCTCGAAATTCGTGAAAGATCCTGCTCCCGTTTGACAAAATTCGAAACCACAAAATAATTCCTGAAATACTCTCACTACACCAACGAGGACTTTGTGAGAATTCTACTGACAATTCGACAGAATCCTCCCTGTAAAAGAGTGAAACCGTCTTCTACTTGTCAGACGAAGGATGCAAAAGCTAATACCAACCAAGCAGTCAAGATCTGACCCACATTCAACCACTTAACCAATCAAAACCAACTCCAAAGTCCAAATCAAGCAAACCATGGAATTAATTACAAATGAAACCAAATGGTTGATCATAGCTAACTAGGTTGAAAGTTAGGTCTATAAAACCTAAAACCCTACAAAGTGGTTGTAACGGTAGTAGCGCAGCTGGAAAATGATGTATCCGCTTAGGAATGTGTCCTCGTCGTACTCAACATTCGGAAAAGCCATTTTAAATTTTAAAACTCGAGCAATGAAAGTATCCCGTGGTCTACAACCATGCTTTGAAAATCCTCCTTGAAGGAGCTTAAAATCATACGAACCTGGACATACTATACCATAAAAACATCCCACCATCCCCAACGTAATCACGAGCTGTAGCTCGATATCCTGGGTCGTCCAACACGGGGATATGCCCTCCTAACCACTACCGAAAATACCTCAAGCCAATGGCTAGAGAACCGAGAAGTCCAACCTAGGGACCTACTCTCCACATATCCGAAAATACCTCAAAGATATGCTGATGTAATCATGTACTACACTAGACAGCCTCAACGAATGTATGACAGAATATACCTCAACGTCATACGTTGGAGAAATAACACTCAACGAGCAAAATACCTCAACGTCATGTGTTGGAGAAATAACCCTCAACGAGCATATGAGGGAAAATACCTCGATGACATGTGTCGGAGAAATAACCCTCAACGAGCACATACGGAAAATACCTCGACGTCATGTGTCGGAGAAATAACCCTCAACGAGCACATGACGGAAAATATCTTGACATCATGTGTCGGAGAAATAAACCTCAACGAGCATATGACGGAAAATACCTCGACTTCATGTGTCGGAGAAATAACCCTCAATGTGCACATGAAAAAAAATACCTCGATTTCGTATGTCGGAGAAATAACCCTCAACGACACATGACGGAAAATACCTCGACGTCATGTGTTAGAGAAACACCATAATAACCGGGGATGGAAAACATAGAGAAAATCGTAATGTGACTCCAAATTCCAAATTAAAAACCTTTTTACTGGGCCTAAGCCAACAACATAGAAAACCTGAGCTAAAGCCCAAAATCCAATGAAAACCAAAATCTCGGGCTTAATCCCAAAACATAAATCCGGTCAAATCTGAAAGCCATAAAATTGAAATCCATAAATCCAATTAATCCAAGATTCAGAAACCGGACTTAAGCACATGTTATGTAATCCAAAGTCATTCTCAAAAACCAATATCAAAGTCCATCCTCGATAATCAAGAAATCGTTAAAACAATTATTCTTAATTTTCGAGACTCATTAAGTAAATAACATTTGAGAAATAATTATCGTTAATTTTCGGAATTCATATTTAATGAGGAATTAAGTAAAATAGTTAATTATGCATGCATTATAATTCAAAACCCAAAGTCCACTCACCGAAAGTTCGATTAAGCTCAACTTTGAGATGTGTGCTCCTCTGCTGTCTCCGGAGCAGTATCGTTTGGGCCGATGGCATAAAATGATCCGAGGTTATCCAAAAAAGTAAAAAATGATCCAAAAACTCGAAACTTCTCGAATTAAATCTCGTCGCCTGAAGGGGTCGAAAACAGAGGCAATGACTAGGGCAGTGTGTGGACCGCGAGTCCACATTGCGGTCTGCCCTTTTTTTTTTCTTCTTTGCCATGACAATTCAATCCCCCCACCAATTTGATTTAATGAATGTGTACTTTAACACATTTTTAATTCCAAGGTGGTGACCCCGATTCTAGAAATCATTAGATGTTTGACATTTGTCAAACCTAAAATGATGTCTCATTTAATAATTAAAAGATGAAATTGGTAAATTACAATTTACCCTTCATCATTCAAGACCTGTAACTTTTCGTGCGAACTCTAATTTCCGCGTGTTGCATGTCTACGAACTTGTGAGTTTGAAACTTACGCAACAATCCAAGAAAACTTCCAATGGTAATTCCAAACGAAAAAAATGGACATCGGACCCCCTAACTCTCAAGGGCAAAAGCGTCATTTTCCTAATTAAATTACTAAATTAATTAATTTTCAGGTGCGGGTCGTTACACTTGTCCACTGTAATAGAAACACAATTCACGGTGAAAATAGAGAGAACACACAGAGAGTCGAGAGTCCCTTAGAGCAGAGTTTGTAAAAGAGTTCAAGTCCAAAGAGTTTGTAAGTTTGGTCTATACTCTCACCTTAATATTTTATCTTAATTCAGTGTTAAGACCTACTTATTAGCTAAGACAATCAGCTTTCGGTAAAGAGGAGAAGTCGCACTTATGATTGATATGGCTGATTCAAATATGTGACTAGCCATTTTGATTTCTTTCAATTGTTCCATGTTCTTGTTTTAATTAGTAGTGATCTTTGAGATTAAGTTGAATTGCAATGTAAGTTAATTGTTAATTACATTTTACAATATATATACTTTGTGTATTGACCTGTCATTTACGAGAGTCAAATCCGAAACTTTTCACATAATGGGTGAAAATGAATATCACGAAATTATAACACTAAGAGACTTTTGGGTCCCATTTTTAAAAGAATATCTCAAGGCTGTGCAGAATTTAATCTTTAGGCGGACTGCCAACAGTGTTTCTCACCGCTTGGGTCGATTTAGGCTTGGGCTTGATGTCGAAAGTTTATGGGCTTTATGTCGAAAGTTTATGGGCTTTATGTGAAGGGGTGATAGCTACATTTTTTAAAGAGAGGAATATAAACTTGAACAAGACCTTACAAGAGAAATAATGACAGACGCTAAAATCAGATTTGTGTGATTAGTCTTTAGGTTTTTGTGTAAAAAGAAAGAGAGGTATTATTGGGTTCAGTTTCTTGGTGCACTGCTGTACTGTTAGGGTTTTCTCAGTCCTTATAAAGATTAATTAACTTTTACAGAAAAAAACATTCTTAAAAGAATTTGATAATTAGATTAAAAACTGATGAAGTGGCATGTGCCATGTAATTTAGGATCTTCTGGTGTATAAATTTGGGATCCTTAATAGTACTTCCAAAAAATATTTAGATAATATATTTAAAAATAATTATAGCTCTAGCGAGCCTTCTCTCCACCAAACATAACACAAAATTTATTCTAGGCAATCGGTCAGGGACAATTAATTCGGGAGCAAATGGAAAGAACAAAAAAAAGTTAATGTTACGCTCATATAGACAATATATAATCAAAAAAATAAAAAATTATTAATATAATGTCAATGTCAATGCCATTGAAAAGAATTTTATGAGCATATATGTTATTCATTTTCCAAAGTAATTATGGTAATTATCTATTTTAAGTGCTCAAATGAATGAAAAACAAATAGTACTCATGCACTTAAATTTTCAATACTTATTAAGTGAAATTGGCATGTTAATAGAGAATTGGAAAGAAATAAGCATTAGAAAGAAATAAACTTTAAGAATTTTAACAATATTTGTGTAATTTGGATATACATATATAAATAAAGAAGACAATGAAAAAATCACAAGAGGGGCAAAGACAACAATTGGGGACAAATAGTTCTGCGTAATAAACGACCCATTGTGTATAATACAATCTCACTTTCCTATATCATTATATTAAAAAAAAAAATAGTTACAATGTGATTGTGTATTTTTGTACATTCTTTTTAAAATTCGTGTTGTTTATTAAGTTAAGAAACTAGAATCTTCGAGTGTTGGCACATATCACATATATTAAAGTCGAATCTCCAAACGAATCTATTTGGGCTACCACAAGATTCCCTTGGCCCAGAATCTGAACCAACAACGTGTCAGCACAATCATGGTGTACTTAAGTCTCCTCTTTTTCTAATATTATTTACTTTTTCATATATAACAAGTTTTAATTTTTATTATAATCTTACACGCGCACATACTCGTGTGAATCCCAATCTTTTTTCAAGAAAAAATAAGGAGGAGATGTATGTGCAGGTTATATTAACAACTGCTTGAAGTCTTTTTTTTCTTTAAATATTGAGAAAATTTTAAATTCCTATTGCGAGAAATTATTAATGACTAGACTTATGGAGCCGCATACTCGTGTGCACGTTAATTATCTTTATTTTGAATTTATTGTTTATAAGTTTTAAGAAATAAAGAGAAATGAAAATAAATTCAAAAAAAAATAAAAAAAGAATGAGTGTTGGAGTAACTATCCACCCCTCCACTAAAATATTTGATTTTACTATTATACCTTTCTGTATTAAATGTGAAAATTATTAATCAATAAGTATTTTTGTCAGAAAAATTTGGTGAAGTCTCTGGATTCTTTTGACTTTATAATAGAGATAAGATTATGATATACCATGATGTAATGGCATTGGAGATTCTTAATGATTAAAATAATAAAATTAAGAAATATAAATTTCTTTCTATATGTAATTATTATAAGATAAGATTATTGGGTTGGTTTAATCCAAATTGATCTCTTTCAATAACATAGAGTATTGGTGCATGAAGAATTATGAGCACTCTTCTTCATCTGAATTTCTCCTTAATGACTAATGAGACCTAATGACTTCATGCAGAGAATTTGTGAAAACATCTGGGCTAAAGCCTAAAGCTGAAAATGAGAGCATTTTTGTTCATCACTTCATTGAATATCTGTCATTTTCTATTAGACTCAATCATATATATTTAATATTTTAAAATTAATTAACTTAAGAAAAATGAGAAACTAATCAAAAATTAAACTTAAGAACCCCAGCATGTTCATGAGTTCCCGAATCTGGTAGCCGTGGCAGCTGAACCTTGTTTTTTAATTTCTAAATCAATCTGATTCAGGTTTATCAATAAATATCCACCCGAAACATTATTTTCTTTATTCAACAAACCATATCTTGCCTTGCATCTTTCATTTCTGTAATCATGAGTAGCTTTTCAGATTTCAGAATGGACCAGATTCGGGATCGAATGAAGAAGATGAACCTGCTGGGGTTCTTAACTTTAATTTTTGATTTAGTTTCTCTTTGTTCTTGAAATTCTAAAGAGTTAATTCATTTATAAATGTTTTCATTGTTACGTACGGTATAGTTAATGGAGGATTTAGATTCCTTGTGGGTTGTGATTGTGATAATAGTTTATGGAGTTGGATCGGACTTTGAATAAAGTTTCACTTTGAAAAAACAAAACCATACTTGTCCGCAACTAAAAATTACCTAAGACAACCTAAATCTTAAAAATCTCAACACACTTTCTGCAGGTAGTAATATTTTCCATGTTGCTACTGCAACAATCGCATATGCCACTTTTGTTAAGCATGATTTGATTGGATATAATAGCTCTTCTGATTCATTATATTTTAAATGTGGAAATGGATGTGATATCATTGCAGGAATATTATATATGATTAGCATGGAAAGAAACTTACATTTTATAATTTTACTATTTTAAGGGGTTCGGATTGGATTGAATAAATTTTTTTCTATCTTTACTCCCTTTAATCCTCTTACAACGATAACACATTCATTTTTATATTCAAATAATAAATTGAATTTGATAAGTTATCCAATCCAATTTAATCCCGCTCACGAAACGGGTCATTAATTTAAACATACAACAAAAAAATAATTCTTTTAAAAGAAAACAAAGAAATAATTGATTTACAAAAGTCATCTCAATTAGGTAAGAAAAACTAAAAACACATTGCAGGTTAGTAGGTTACTAGCCTTACCGCAGGCGCGATAGTGCTTGCGAGAGGCATTTTGGATAATTACTCATGTACATAATGTTAATTTACATGGATGAAATGTATTAACGAAACATATTATGCAAAGTTGAAGAAATATGTTGTGGAACCCAAAATCACCAGAAAATTGTGGAGCTGTCACGGGACTCATAATTCCTATAATGTCCAAATTACCCCTGGTAATACATTAACGACTCACAGACACTCACACATTAAATAATGTATTTACTAGCTAAATATATTATTTAATAGGGTTAAGGCCTCAATAATAATTATATTCTCCTTGAGAATTAATTGTTATTAAAATTCAATTAATAAATAATATCTTTTATTAAAAATAATTATTTATTATTTACAAAATCCATCAACCAATCAGAACGCTCCGTGACTCTCAAGGCTTCCCTATAAATAGCGGAGCTCATTTCACTTTTAAGGTAAGTAATTCCTCGCTTCTAAAGCTCTTTTGATTTCACTCTCAAAGCTGACTTAAGCATAAGAGCGTTTTTGGTTGAACAACCCCCTCGGGGCTTCAACCTTGACTTCGATTGTTTTTTGTTTGCTGTTTGTAGGGATCATGGAGACTTTTCAAGCGTGTCTGATTTCTGCTTCAACAACTGGTACTTTCATTGAGAGCCGAATTGAGAAATACTCAAAGAGTGCTTTCTAATTCTTTCTAAAAAAATTCAAAATTCGTTCGTTGTTCTTGAACTTCGTTCATTGTTCATCAGATCTTGTTCATCGATCATCAACGCTGATCATCATGGCAAGAGCACGACGATCCGTTCGTTCATCTGAAGCTACTAATTACGCCTCTACAGCTCAGACTGGGAGCGGAGCACACACAGTGAATCCGGATGAACACCTAAGCCATTCCACCCCACCCCCCACCCCGCATGACGATAATGGCACCCATCAGGATGCAGGGACCGATTCCCGCTATTGGTTTCAGAACCTTTCTTGTTCCATCAATTCCTACACCTCCACCGCCTGCATCGGGAGTGGTAACAACTACCTTCCGCCAAACAGATAGGCGATTTGTGGGAGAAATATCCAGGCAGATTCACAATCAATCTCCTGCCAATGAAGATCTTCGAAGATTCTTGGATGGTCTTCGTGACAAACCAAGTCAAATTCAAACACAAAAGGAGCACAACATGGATCGACGAAAAAGGAACTTGAGGCATGGAAACCGACATGAATGTTTCATACGCAAACACTGTAACAACCCGGAATTTCAATTATTGGATTGAAGTAAATTATTTATATAAAATGACGATTTTACCCTTGGTCGGTAAAGGGCATGAAAATCAAGTTTTGTTTCGAAACATTTTCGGTGGTGTTTTGGATACCGTTGCGTAGGTCTCGAACTCACGAGTTCGTAGACAGGCGGTATGCGGAAAACGGAGTTCGTGGACGGAAGTTATGGGTCTAGATGTGCAAGGGCATTTTGGTAATTTTTGACTTGGGGTAGATATTTTTTAACCCCAAATCATTGTCTCATCTTTATTTCATTTTCATCTTCATCAGATCATCATCTCATTCTCATCCTTATCTCTGAAATAAACACAAACCAACCGAAACCCGTACGAAAATCATCCAAAAAACCCACAAAGTCAACTTTGATTTCAAGGCTCCAACTTCCAGTTTTGATCAACTAATCATATTCTACTCCTTCCCACGATCACAACCGTACCAACCATCGAAGGAGAGGACCACGGAGGAAGCCGAACCGAGGATAGGAAGTTTTGGACCTTCCGATCGATTTTCCGGCTAGTACAGGTACGTGTTTGTGGTTTTGAGGTCATATTTGGATTCCTCGGTTCGAGTAGATAGATTTAGACATAAAATTTGTGAAAAATGGTTGAGTTTTGAGGAAGTTAGGAAAGCTTGAAGTTTCGGCCGGAAATGGAGGATTCCGGCGAAACCAGACGGCGGCGACGGCGCTGCCGGTCATCTTCTCCGGCCAGCTTCCGGCGACGGCGACGGAAGCCGGTCGTCTTCTCCAGCGAGTCACCGGTGACCGGTCGGGTCGAGTTGACCGATCGGGTCGAGTTGACCGGTCGGGTCGAGTTGAACCGGTCGGGTTGAGTGAACCGGTCGGGTCGAGTTGAACCGATCGGGTCGAGTTGGACCGGGTCAGGTTGAGTCGAACCGGGTTGGACCGGTCCAGGCGCGTGGGTACTGTAGCAGGCGCGTGACCGGCGCGTGAGGGCGCGTGTTCCGACCTTCCGTCGGCGCGTGGCGGCGCATGGGGCCAAGGCTTATGTCACGGCGACGCGTGGTAACTAGTTTTCGACGTTCTGAATCTGTTGGCGCAGGTTTTGAGTCGATCAGACGTCGTTTAGGGGTTGTTTCGGACGTTTTAAAGTTGCTGCGTTTTCTAGGCCATTATAGTTAGACTCCCAGGGTTTAGGGGGTTTATATTTAAGGTTCTTATTATTAGCTGGTAATCCCGATTATTAATTTGGACATGCGATACTGCTCCAGGAACTTCAGGGGAGCGTACAGTTCGGGATTGAGCTTGCTTGAAGAGGTTTGTGAGTGGACTTTTGGTTTATAAACTGTAATGCATGCATAAATGTATCTTTGATTTTAAATATTGTTATGTATGGGTGCAATGAATTTCTGGATTTTAGAAATGATGCTGGACACATGTTTTACAATATTTAAGTGAAAGTGTGTTTTGAGAAATGGCCTGATTTTTGTACTTGATTTTGATATCGTTTTGACGTGGTAACTATTTGAGTATGTGATTTGGGTTTAGACTCATAATTGTGATTTTACCGATTTTGGCCATAAAATGGTATTTCAAAGAATTTGGCTTAGGCCGAGAAACAAAGATTTCGAAGTATGGATTTGATTCACTGGTTCCCGTCCCGATGGTTATTGTTGCTCTGACTGGTGTTGAGGGGCCTTGCTCTACCAGTTGTTGAGGGTTCGAACCTTAGGTGTTGAGGGGCCTTGCTCCGCCGGGTCGCGAAGCTGTCTATGCATAGTACAAATTGTACAGATAGTACAGAGAGTACAGATAGTACAGATGGTACACAGAGTTGTACAGATTTGAACACATCTCAAGGGATACCCTGGTGTGTTATGGATATGTCGGGAACAGTGAAATTTGAGATATTATGTGGCAGATGGAACGAAATGATTTGAATTTGAGATAATTTGTGTCCAGATTGAATTAAATGATTTTAAACTCCTTTGAAGAGAGTTTTCAAACCAAATTGTGGATCACGAGGTATTTTTATTATACATATTTTATGTGAGTCCAACTAAATGGTTTTAAAAAGAAATGAGAATTTTTGGTGATTTACATATGATGTTTTTATTGATAAATTGTTTTATGTTATGCATGCATGATTTTATAAATGGAGGGGAAGAAAGGTATTTCTTCGAAAAGGAATTTATAAATGATTATTTTTGTCCACTCACAACTTTTGTGTTTAAACCCCCTTCAGGCAGTTGAGTAGAGTTGACGCGAACATTGATCTCGAGGCTGAGGCATTAGTACTTCGACTGCGCTGTGTAATTATATTTGAGTAGGATATCTAAATTTTACTCTTGATCCTACTTAGACGCTCTGATATTATATTGTATTTGATGGGTCATTAATTATGGGAATTATTGAGTGCTTGAATCCCTTGTCTGACAAGTGGAAGTATTTATTATTATTATATTTTGTAAGGATTGAAGGGTATTTTGGGAACATTTTCTTAGGTTGTCAGACGGGATCAGGGTTCTTCCCGGGTTTCGAGGGGAAATTCGGGACGGGTCCTGACAATTGGTATCAGAGCACTAGGGTAAATTCCTGTAGACTGTACACTACGTGTACAATTATTTTGGTATTGATGAGTTATAGTTCTTTTCAGCGTAATGCCTCCGAGACGCGAGTTCCGTCAACAGTCGGAAAATATTGGGGACACATCTGAACCTGCAGTGGAGCTAGATATGAGGCAAACACTGGAACAATTGGGTCATACGTTGACTTCTGTACTTCAGAGTAGGACTGCTACTGAAGGTTCAGACATTGAGAAAGCCCAGAGATTAGGGGCTACAATATTTATGGGCGACTCTAGCCCAGATGATGCAATAGCGTGGATTACTCGTTTAGAGCGAGTGTTCTCGGTTATGAGATGTCCTCAAGGGGACATGGGTATTAGTACTCCTACTGGGAATATGTTAGTGGCGAATCTCGTGATTCGTAGTTGTCGAGCGTTAGTGGAAGGTCATGCATTAGAGGCAGATTTAATCCCCTTAGATATTTTTGATTTTGATGTGATTCTGGGGATGGATTGGTTGACTATGCACCATGCCTCTATTGATTGTTATGACAAGAGAGTGGATTTCCGGAGTCCAGGTTTACCGGAACTTACATTCAGGGGAGATCGTAGGGTACTACCCTGTGGAGTGATATCAGCTTTAACCGCTGAGAAATTGCTGAGGAAAGGTTGTGAGGGTTATTTGGCTCATGTGTTTGATTCTCGGGATACTCCGATGAGAGTGGAGGATATTCCAGTGGTGAGTGAGTTCTCTGATGTGTTTCTAGATGATCTTCCGGGATTGCCACCTCACCGGGAGATTGAGTTCACCATCGAGCTTTTGCCAGGTACTCAACCTATCTCACAGGCACCGTCTAAAATGGCACCGGCAGAATTGCGAGAGTTAAAGACTCAGTTGCAGGATTTGGTGAATATGGGATTTATTCGCCCAAGTGTTTCACCTTGGGGTGCACTAGTGTTGTTTGTGAGGAAAAAGAATGGTGGTCTGAGATTGTGTATCGACTACCGGAAACTAAACAGGGCTACGGTGCGGAATAAGTATCCTTTGCCAAGGATAGATGATTTGTTTGATCAACTTAAGGGGGCAAGATATTTTTCAAAAATTGACCTTCGATCCGGGTACCATCAGTTGAGGATTAGAGAAGGGGATGTTGAGAAAACAGCTTTCAGGACTCGTTATGGTCATTATGAGTTCCTGGTGATGCCTTTCGGGTTGACTAATGCCCCAGCAACATTTATGGATTTGATGAACAGGGTGTTTCAAAAGTATTTGGATCGGTTTGTGATTGTGTTCATCGATGACATCTTGGTGTATTCGAGGAGTGCTAAGGCACATGAGAAACACTTGAGGTTGGTGCTGAATATGCTTAGGAAAAAGCATTTGTTTGCCAAATTGTAACGACCCGGACCAGAAATTAAACTATTTTGAGGATTGGACGATTTTACCCTCAGTTTTGGACGGGTTCGGGAATCACTTTTTGACTGGCAAGACTTTTGGGAATTTTTCTAAGGTCGTTGCGTAGGTCTCGAACTCACGAGTTCGTAGACAGGCGGCACGCGGAAAACGGAGACCCGGTGAGTTCGTTACGGGTCTAGAAGCTTCAGGGGCAGTTTGGTAATTTTGGAGAAGTTGGAACTATATAGTAGATATTTTCTGTCTCCTCGGCAGATTGGTCAATATGGGCTCTCTCTCTCCTACCCGAAACCCCCCCCCCCCCCCCCCCCCCGTGTGAACACAAAGCTTGATTTTCATCGGACGGATTTCGATCCGAGTTGAGTGAAACCAAGGTCGGGAGGATCATCCCCGGGACCCCACGAGCATTTTGGGGTAGATATTGGAGCGGGAGCACCGCCGTAGGCGACGGACGGAGGAGGGAGGTGAACCGAAACTTCTCGGCTGTTTTCCGGCCAAACCAGGTACGATCTCGGAACTTTGACCTCATATTTGGATTCCTGGTGAAAAGTAGATAAATTTCCATGTATAAATTTTCATTAGACGGCGGCGGAGGTGGCAATCCGGTCATCTTCTCCGGCCAGCCTCCGTCGACGGTGACGGCGTCCGGTCGTCTTCTCCGGCGAGTCACCGGTGACCGGTCGGGTCGAGTTGAACCGATCGGGTTGAGTGAACCAGTCGGGTCGAGTTGGATCGGGTTAGGTTGAGCCGAACCGAGTTGGACCAGTTCAGGCGCGTGAATACTGTAGCAGCGCGTGACCGGCGCGTGGACGCGTGTGTCGACCTTCCGGCGGAGCGTGGCGGCGCGTGGGGCCGAGACTGAGGTCACGGCGGCGCGTGGTAACTAGTTTTCGACGTTCCGAATCTGTTGGTACAGGTTTGAGGTTGATCAGACGTCGTTTAGAAGTGGTTTTGGGCAATCCCAGCGGTAATAGTTGACCGTATTAGCGGGTTTTGAGCTCGGGAAGTCAAGGTAGTTGGGACATTATTGTGCATGTGTTGCTTGGGCTAGAGCGTCCTTGATTTAAGGGTCGGTTGATGTTTGTGAGTGGACGTTGTTTTATAAACTGAAATACATGCATTCAAATATCCTTGTTTAAATACTGTTATGTATTGTGGCATTGCATTGCTGTATTTTGAGAAATGATTATTGTATACATGTTTTCCACTATTACTGTGAAAGTGTGATTTGATAAACATCATGGTTTTAGACTCGATTTTGATATCGTTTTGACGAGGAGATTATAGAGTTAATGATTTGGGTTTTGACCCTGTTACATGAGTTTATCGGATTTGGTCAAATTGAGGGAGGCTAGGACTCGGGACGAGGATCCGTTATTAGCGGTGAACCCGATGAACCTCCAGGATAAACATTGAATTGAGGGAGGCCAGGACTCGGGATGAGGATCCATTATTAGCGGTGAACCCGATGAACCTCCAGGATAAACACTGATATGATATGATAGTCGAGATATGCCGACTGATATGATATGATAGTCGAGATATGCCGACTATGCCGACTGATATGATATGATAATCGAGAGATGCCGACTATGCCGATTGATATGATATGATAGTCGAGAGATGCCGACTATGCCGACTGATATGATATGATAGTCGAGAGATGCCGACTATGCCGACTGATATGATATGATAGTCGAGATATGCCGACTGATATGATATGATAGTCGAGATATACCGACTGATATGATATGATAGTCGAGATATGCCGACTGATATGATATGATAGTCGAGATATGCCGACTGATATGATATGATAGTCGAGATATGCCGACTGATATGATATGATAGTCGAGAGATGCCGACTATGCCGACTGATATGATATGATAGTCGAGAGATGCCGACTATGCCGACTGATATGATATGATAGTCGAGAGATGCCGACTAAGCCGACTGATATGATATGATAGTCGAGATATGCCGACTGATATGATATGATAGTCGAGATATGCCGACTGATATGATATGATAGTCGAGATATGCCGACTGATATGATATGATAGTCGAGAGATACCGACTATGCCGACTGATATGATATGATAGTCGAGATATGCCGACTGATATGATATGATAGTCGAGATATGCCTACTGATATGATATGATAGTCGAGAGATGCCGACTATGCCGACTAATATGATATGATAGTCGAGAGATGCCGACTATGCCGACTGATATGATATGATAGTCGAGAGATGCCGACTGATATGATATGATAGTCGAGATATGCCGACTGATATGATATGATAGTCGAGATATGCCGACTGATATGATATGATAGTCGCGATATGCCGACTGATATGATATGATAGTCGAGATATATGCCGACTGATATGATATGATACATGACTAGCACACCCCAAGGGATACCCTGGTGGCTAGGGATATGATAGTCGAGAGATGCTGACTAATATGTTATGATAGTCGAGAGATGCCGACTGATATGATATGATAGTCGAGATCTATGCCGACTGATATGATATGATACATGACTAGCACACCCCAAGGGATACCCTGGTGGCTAGGGACAGGATAGTCGAGAGATATGCCGATTGATATGTTATGGTAGCCGAAGGTTATACCGGATGATGATACGATATGATAGCCGAGGATATATCCGGCTCTAATATGAAACAGACGACAATGGTCATGGGCTTAATCAACCTATGAAAATACTTCGTCAGCCGGGTCAGTGGGTAGGTGTGGGCGGTGACCCAGAGGGACGAATTATGGTTGGTTCACAAGTATTTGACTAGTCTGTTGTCTTGTGGTATTCCAGTAGAGATGTCAGCAGTGTCTGACCTACTGACGTTTGGTGACATAGGGTATTCCTATTTGGACCACCACTACTCCGAGGTTTTGGTTTTGACCAGTATACTATCCTGCGTCTGACAGGTATGAGTGGTCAGTAAGTACAGAGGTTCTGTCGGGAACCCTGTAAGGTTTAATAAAAATTATTCCAGAACAAAGGGTAATTCTGGTGTTTAAATTTTGAAGTAAAGAGTTGTCAGATGGGATAAGGGTTCTTTCCGGGTTTCGAGGGAAACTTCGGGAAGGGTCCTTACAAGTGGTATCAAAGCTCTAGGTTAACTTCCTGCAGACTGCACACTTGTGTGCAAATTATTTATGGATTTCGGTTAACAAGATGCCTCCGAGACGTGAGTTTCGTCAACGGTCAGGGAATGGTGGAGATGATCATGAACCTGCAGTGGAGCCTGATTTGAGGCAGACACTGGAACAGCTGGGTCAGACTTTAGCTTCTGTACTCCAGGATAGAGCTTCTCATGAAGTCTCTGATATTGAGAGAGCCCAGAGACTGGGGGAGACGATATTCATGGGTGACTCTAGCCCAGATGAGGCTGAGGAGTGGATTACTCGCATGGAGCGGGTGTTCTTGATTATGAGGTGTCCTCTAGAGGAGAGAGTTCTACTGGCCACATTTTTACTAGGTGGTTCTGCTTACCACTGGTGGCACTCATTTGAGGTGTCAGGTTGGAATGTCCATACGCTTACTTGGCAGACTTTCCGGGAACGCTTCTTGGAGCAGTTTTACCCTCGCTCACACCGGAACGTTAAGGAGGCCGAGTTCTTGCATTTACAGTAAGGAGACATGACGGTGGTCCAGTATGAACAGAGATTCATAGTGCTGAGTCGCTTTGCACCGACGTTGGTAGCGACCGAGTCAGACAAGTGCCACGGATTTGAGAGTGGACTGCGGAGTGAGATTCGGTCAGCAGTTACGTCTATGGACCACACTTCGTGAGGACTTTGGCTGATGCTGCAGCTCGAGTAGAGTTGAGTTTGGGTTTCCCAATGCCACAGCAGTACAGTGGGAACAGGAGACGTCGAGATCACTGGACTGCCGGATCCTCTAGTTAGGGACCATCAAAAAGAGGCAGTCATAGTTCTGGATCTTCTGGGAGATCTAGTACAGGCAGTGGCGGAGCTGGTCAGACACGACAATCTTTTGCACAGTCTCGGGGTGCCTCAGTGCAGTTCAACAGGAGACAGGGTGGCAGATCTAGTGGCTTCAGTGATTCCGTTTGTTATTTCTGTGGGGAGACTGGTCACATCAAGAGATTCTGTCCACAACGACGTCCGGGCAGTAGTTCCTTTAGTCGTGGTGCGACTGATCCTAGCCCGAGTACAGGACATATGTTTGATACTGCAGCTGGGAGGCAGACCTATTTCGGTGGGGCTGGTAGAGCTAGTGGCACCAACAGGCCCAGAGGCAGGTATGGGGATCGTGGTCGATCTTCTGGTACACCAGCTCGAGTTTTTGCCATGACGCAACAGGAAGCTCGAGTAGCACCGGATGTGGTCACGAGTACGTTATCTATTTTTAACCGCAATGCTTGCGTTTTATTAGATCCGGGAGCAACTCATTCTTTTATTTCTCGGGGTTTTGCACTGTTTGCGGATAAAGAATTGTCTCCAATTGGTTGGGACATGGGTATTAGTACTCCTACCGGAGATATGTTAATGGCGAACCTAGTGATTCGCAGTTGTCCGGTGATGGTTGAAGACCATGGTTTGGAGGCAGATTTAATCCCCTTAGATATTTTTGAGTTGATGGGATTCAGGGGATGGATTGGTTGTCCATGCATCATGCCTCCATAGACTGTTATGATAAGACAGTGGTTTTTCCGGAGTCCAAGATTACCGAATTTTTCATTTCGGAGAGATCATAGGGTACTACCCTATGGAGTGATATCAGCGTTAACAGCTGAGAGATTGTTGAGAAAAGGTTGTGAGGGTTACTTGGCTCATGTGATTGATGCTCGGAATACTCCGATGAGAGGGGAAAATATTCCTGTGGTGAGTGAGTTCTCTGATGTGTTTCCAGATGATCTTCCAGGATTACCACAACACCGTGAGATTGAGTTCACAATCGAGCTTTTACTAGGTACTCAACCTATCTCACAGGCACCGTACAGGATGGCACCGGCAGAATTGCGAGAGTTAAAGACTCAATTGCAGGACTTGGTGAATATGGGATTTATTCGCCCAAGTGTTTCACCATGGGGTGCGCCGGTATTAATTGTGAGGAAAAAGGATGGTGGTCTGATATTGTGTATCGACTACCGGCAGTTAAATAAAGTGACGGTGCAAATTCTGTATTTGAAGGAAAAGATACTTCGCAGAAAGACTTTTCCTCTAGTTAAAGTTTTGTGGAGGAATTATAACGTGGAGCAGGCCACGTGGGAAATCGCGGAACTAATGCGGGCACAATATCCTCATTGTTTCATGGTTAGGAATGAATTTCGGGGACGAAATATCTTAAGGAGGGTAGATTGTAACGACCCGGACCAGAAATTAAACTATTTTGAGGATTGGACGATTTTACCCTCAGTTTTGGACGGGTTCGGGAGTCACTTTTTGACTGGCAAGGCTTTTGGGAATTTTTCTAAGGTCGTTGCGTAGGTCTCGAACTCAGGAGTTCGTAGACAGGCGGCACGCGGAAAACGGAGACCCGGTGAGTTCGTTACGGGTCTAGAAGCTTCAGGGGCAGTTTGGTAATTTTGGAGAAGTTGGAACTATATAGTAGATATTTTCTCTCTCCTCGGCAGATTGGTCAATATGGATCGTGAAAAACGGTTAAGAAATGAAGAAGTTAGAAAACTGGTAGTTTCGGCCGGAAATGGGGGATTCCGGCGAACCAGACGGCGGCGGAGGTGGCGGTCCGGTCATCTTCTCTGGCCAGCCTCCGGCGAAAGTGACGGCGTCCGGTCGTCTTCTCCGGCGAGTCACCGGTGACCGGTCGGGTCGAGTTGAACCGGTCGGGTTGAGTGAACCGATCGGGTCGAGTTGGACCGGGTCAGGTTGAGCCGAACCGGGTTGGACCGGTTCAGGCGCGTGAACACTGTAGCAGCGCGTGACCGGCGCGTGGACGCGTGTGCCGACCTTCCGAATCTGTTGGTACAGGTTTGAGGTTGATCAGACGTTGTTTAGAAGTGGTTTTGGGCAATCCCAGCGGTAATAGTTGACCGTATTAGCGGGTTTTGAGCTCGGGAAGTCAAGGTAGTTGGGACATTATTGTGCATGTGTTGCTTGGGCTAGAGCGTCCTTGATTTAAGGGTCGGTTGATGTTTGTGAGTGGACTTTGTTTTATAAACTGAAATACATGCATTCAAATATCCTTGTGTAAATACTGTTATGTATTGTGGCATTGCATTGCTGTATTTTGAGAAATGATTATTGTATACATGTTTTCCACTATTACTGTGAAAGTGTGATTTGATAAACATCATGGTTTTAGACCCGATTTTGATATCGTTTTGACGAGGAGATTATAGAGTCAATGATTTGGGTTTTGACCCTGTTACATGAGTTTATCGGATTTGGTCAAATTGAGGGAGGCTAGGACTCGGGACGAGGATCCGTTATTAGCGGTGAACCCGATGAACCTCCAGGATAAACATTGAATTGAGGGAGGCCAGGACTCGGGATGAGGATCCATTATTAGCGGTGAACCCGATGAGCCTCCAGGATAAACACTGATATGATATGATAGTCGAGATATGCCGACTGATATGATATGATAGTCGAGATATGCCGACTGATATGATATGATAGTCGAGAGATGCCGACTATGCCGACTGATATGATATGATAGTCGAGAGATGCCGACTATGCCGACTGATATGATATGATAGTCGAGAGATGCCGACTATGCCGACTGATATGATATGATAGTCGAGAGATGCCGACTATGCTGACTGATATGATATGATAGTCGATATATGCCGACTGATATGATATGATAGTCGAGATATGCCGACTGATATGATATGATAGTCGAGATATGCCGACTGATATGATATGATAGTCGAGATATGCCGACTGATATGATATGATAGTCGAGATATGCCGACTGATATGATATGATAGTCGAGATATGCCGACTGATATGATATGATAGTCGAGAGATGCCGACTATGCCGACTGATATGATATGATAGTCGAGAGATGCCGACTGATATGATATGATAGTCGAGATATGCCGACTGATATGATATGATAGTCGAGATATGCCGACTGATATGATATGATAGTCGAGATATGCCGACTGATATGATATGATAGTCGAGAGATGCCGACTATGCCGACTGATATGATATGATAGTCGAGATATGCCGACTGATATGATATGATAGTCGAGATATGCCGACTGATATGATATGATAATCGAGAGATGCCGACTATGCCGATTGATATGATATGATAGTCGAGAGATGCCGACTATGCCGACTGATATGATATGATAGTCGAGAGATGCCGACTGATATGATATGATAGTCGAGATATGCCGACTGATATGATATGATAGTCGAGATATGCCGACTGATATGATATGATAGTCGCGATATGCCGACTGATATGATATGATAGTCGAGATATATGCCGACTGATATGATATGATACATGACTAGCACACCCCAAGGGATACCCTGGTGGCTAGGGATATGATAGTCGAAAGATGCCGACTGATATGTTATGATAGTCGAGAGATGCCGACTGATATGATATGATAGTCGAGATCTATGCCGACTGATATGATATGATACATGACTAGCACACCCCAAGGGATACCCTGGTGGCTAGGGACAGGATAGTCGAGAGATATGCCGATTGATATGTTATGGTAGCCGAAGGTTATACCGGCTGATGATACGATATGATAGCCGAGGATATATCCGGCTCTAATATGAAACAGACGACAATGGTCATGGGCTTAATCAACCTATGAAAATACTTCGTCAGCCGGGTCAGTGGGTAGGTGTGGGCGGTGACCCAGAGGGACGAATTATGGTTGGTTCACAAGTATTTGACTAGTCTGTTGTCTTGTGGTATTCCAGTAGAGATGTCAGCAGTGTCTGACCTACTGACGTTTGGTGACATAGGGTATTCCTATTTGGACCACCACTACTCCGAGGTTTTGGTTTTGACCAGTATACTATCCTGCGTCTGACATGTATGAGTGGTCAGTAAGTACAGAGGTTCTGTCGGGAACCCTGTAAGGTTTAATAAAAATTATTCCAGAACAAAGGGTAATTCTGGTGTTTAAATTTTGAAGTAAAGAGCTGTCAGATGGGATAAGGGTTCTTTCCGGGTTTCGAGGGAAAATTCGGTAAGGGTCCTTACACAAATTCAGTAAATGCCAGTTTTGGTTGACCGAAGTTGGATTCTTAGGTCATGTGATTTCGGCTGAGGGTATCAGCGTAGATCCCCAAAAGGTTGAGGCAGTGGCAAACGGGGAACAACCGAGGACAGTGACAGAGGTGAGGAGTTTTCTGGATTTGGCAGGATATTATCGACGGTTCGTAGAAGGATTTTCTACGATAGCAGGGCCGTTGACTCGGTTGACGAGGAAAGGAGTCAAGTTTGACTGGGGAGCTGATTGTGAACAGGGATTTCAGGAGCTGAAGAGAAGATTGACTTCTGCTCCAGTATTGACCCTTCCTGATGATACTGGGGGATTCGAGGTGTATAGTGATGCCTCATTGCGGGGTATAGGCTGTGTGTTGATGCAGCATGGAAAGGTGATAGCGTATGCTTCTAGACAACTTAAACCCCATGAGTTGAATTACCCCACACATGATTTGGAGTTAGCTGCAGTGGTGCATGCATTGAAAATCTGGCGACATTATTTGTACGGGGAGACATGTCGGATCTTCACCGACCATAAGAGTTTAAAGTACTTGTTCACCCAAAAGGACCTGAATCTGAGGCAGAGAAGATGGCTTGAGCTAATAAAGGATTATGATTGTACTATAGAGTACCATCCAGGGAAAGCCAATGTTGTGGCGGATGCATTGAGCAGGAAATCCATGGGTTCTTTGGCCTATTTGCATACAGTCTACCTACCGTTATTGGTAGAGTTCCGTAGAGCAGGGATAGTGCTGGACATGGATAGCCAGGGGGCTTTGTTGGCTAGTTTCCATGTGAGGCCTGTTCTGATTGATCGGATTATTGAGGCTCAACTCCAGGATCCTACATTGTGCATTATCAGGATGGAGTTGGAGGCTGGAAACAGGCAGGACTATGCGCTTAGGGATGATGGAGCCTTGGTTAGGGATGGCCGGTTGTGCGTACCGAATGATTTGGAGCTAAAGAGAGAAATTCTTGATGAGGCTCATAGTTCGGCTTACGCTATGCATCCAGGAGGTACCAAGATGTATCATACCCTAAGGAAATACTATTGGTGGACTGGGATGAAAAGGGAAATTGCTGAGTTTGTGAGTAGATGCCTGACGTGTCAGCAAGTGAAAGCAGAGAGGCAGAAACCATATGGGGCACTTCAATCATTACCTATTCCGGAATGGAAGTGGGATCACATTACGATGGATTTTGTGTATAAACTTCCAAGGACACAGCAGGGACATGATGGGATATGGGTAATTCTTGATAGACTCACGAAGTCTGCACATTTCTTGCCAGTGCGAGAAGATTTTTGGATGAGTCGGTATGCCAAATTGTTTATTGATGAGATCATACGGCTACATGGGACTCCAGAGTCCATTGTTTCGGACAGAGATCCTAGATTTACCTCCAGGTTTTGGCGGAGTTTGTAGAAGGCTTTTGGTACTACCTTGCATTTTAGTACAGCTTTTCATCCTCATACGGATGGTCAGTCTGAGAGGACAATCTAGGTTTTGGAGGATATGATGAGGGCTTGTGTACTACAGTTTAAAGGAAACTGGGATTCACACCTGGCTCTGATGGAAATTGCTTATAATAATAGTTATCAGTCGAGTATTGGGATGTCTCCTTTCGAGGCACTGTATGGGAGGCAGTGCAGGACACCATTATGTTGGAATGAAGTGGGTGAAAGGAAACTGTTAACACCAGAGTTGGTTGATACGACTGAGGAAAAAATAAGGATCATCAGAGAAAGGTTGAAGATAGCTCAGGATCGCCAGAAGAGCTATGCAGACCGTAGAACCAGAGACCTCGAGTTTGAGGTAGGTGACTGGGTATTCTTAAAACTATCTCCTTGGAAGGGAGTGGTACGTTTTGGTAGACGAGGAAAACTGAGTCCTCGCTACATTGGTCCGTATGAGATTCTGGAGAGGATAGGACCAGTGGCATATCGTCTTGCTTTACCATCGGAATTATCCAGAGTTCATAATGTTTTTCATGTATCCTTGCTCCGGAAATATCTGTTTGATGAATCTCACGTATTGGGAGAGCAGCCACTTGAGCTGAAGGATGATTTGACCTTTGAGGAGCAACCGGTGCAAATTTTGGATTGGAAAGAGAAGGTATTGCGCAGAAAGAGTATTCCTCTAGTTAAAGTGTTGTGGAGGAATCATAACGTGGAGGAAGCCACGTGGGAAACCGAGGAACTAATGCGGATGCAGTATCCTTATTTGTTCCAAGGGTAGAGTTGAAGTTCGAGGACGAAATTTCTTAAGGGGGGTAGATTGTAACAACCCGGAATTTCAATTATTAGATTTAAGTAAATTATTTATATAAAATGACGATTTTACCCTTGGTCGGTAAAGGGCATGAAAATCAAGTTTTGTTTCGAAACATTTTCGGTGGTGTTTTGGATACCGTTGCGTAGGTCTCGAACTCACGAGTTCGTAGATAGGCGGTATGCGGAAAACGGAGTTCGTGGACGGAAGTTATGGGTCTAGATGTGCAAGGGCATTTTGGTAATTTTTGACTTGGGGTAGATATTTTTTAACCCCAAATCATTGTCTCATCTTTATTTCATTTTCATCTTCATCAGATCATCATCTCATTCTCATCCTTATCTCTGAAATAAACACAAACCAACCGAAACCCGTACGAAAATCATCCAAAAAACCCACAAAGTCAACTTTGATTTCAAGGCTCCAACTTCCAGTTTTGATCAACTAATCATATTCTACTCCTTCCCACGATCACAACCGTACCAACCATCGAAGGAGAGGACCACGGAGGAAGCCGAACCGAGGATAGGAAGTTTTGGACCTTCCGATCGATTTTCCGGCTAGTACAGGTACGTGTTTGTGGTTTTGAGGTCATATTTGGATTCCTCGGTTCGAGTAGATAGATTTAGACATAAAATTTGTGAAAAATGGTTGAGTTTTGAGGAAGTTAGGAAAGCTTGAAGTTTCGGCCGGAAATGGAGGATTCCGGCGAAACCAGACGGCGGCGACGGCGCTGCCGGTCATCTTCTCCGGCCAGCTTCCGGCGACGGCGACGGAAGCCGGTCGTCTTCTCCAGCGAGTCACCGGTGACCGGTCGGGTCGAGTTGACCGATCGGGTCGAGTTGGACCGGGTCAAGTTGAGCCGAGCCGGGTTGGATCGGTCCAGGCGCGTGGGTACTGAAGCAGGCGCGTGACCGGCGCGTGAAGGACTGGACACGCCAGACAGTCTTTGCCAACATCTCAATTTTTCTGACAAGGACAGGAATTGACACGCCAGACAGTTTTGCCTACATCTTAGTCATATATCTTGATATTGGCTCCACCACCTTTTGAAATCAACAACTCCCACAAAGTGAGTTCTTCAAGAATTCACCGAAAGTATGTCATCATGCATCTTGAAATAACTGTCTCTGAAAACAGAGCACATCGCCACTTGAATCATCGAAATCAAACCCCTACAACTCCCGAAATCTTCAAAAAAAAGAAAAACTGAAAAAAAGAAATTTATTTTAGTTTCTTAAATTATAAATATATAATATATATATATATATACATATACATAAAGGAAGATGTGACTTTGCTGCAAAAAAGAAAGGGAAACAAAAAATTGAAAAGTGATGTCAACCATCACTAGCGCAAGGGAGAAATGAAAGAAAAGGGTATCAGAGCCTTGAAGCCTCTGATTCCAAGCCGCCTAGTTGACTAACGCATCTGATATCAATCAGACATCAGCCTATCCGCTGTCTATCAGTCTTCATCTGCTGATTTGCAGCATAAAAAAAAAACAGAAAGAACAGGAGAGTCAGTTGCCAACAGAGAAAAAATATAATATATATATATAATGAAAAGGGGTCAGCCCCATAAGCTCCACATACACGCCGAAGAAAGGGAAAGATGTGCCCAGGAGCAGCTTCCCCATCATGCGCCAGCCGTCAGAACACGAAGCCAAATCAACCAGCTGCACGCTGGTCTTTGCCCCCAGCGACGTTAGACTCTCCAACCATTCAATCTTCATTTGCAGACGACAGAGAAAAGTTCAAGAAATATGTTGGGCATACAACTGACCATAACTAAAAACGTGATCTGGAAGATAAATCCCCACGTGTGGTATTGTTTGGCCTTGAGATTTGTTAATAGTAAGAGAGAAACTTAGTTTTACTGGAAATTGTTTTCTGGTTAGTTCCAATGGGATCCCAGCAGTTTCAGCAGTGTTCAAAGGAATTCTTGGTAGGAAAACCCTAATTCCTGCACATTGTCCAGTTAGGATTTCAGCATCAATGAGATTTCTGGATGTACCATGACATAATAACCTTGTACCATTACACAATACCAATTTTGGGTCAATATTTCTCTAAGAGCATGATTGGTGCACCTTTTTTAAATGTTAAACTTATGTGGAGGCAAACACCCAATTGAGATTGAATTCAAAAATTCTAGTTGGTACAAATTTCTCGTGTCTTCCTCAACTGAATCAAATGAGTAGGTCGCTTCTGCACCTGGAAATACATTAATTATCTTTTCATTCAACATGTCTACATCTTCATTTATAGGAGTAATAATTGCTCTTACCACAATGTAATGTGCATCGTCTAGATGATCCTCTAAATTTGGGAAAACTATACCAATAAATTGGTCGATTGTTTGCTCACCTTCCCAAGGTACAACCATGCATTCTGGTAGTTTTATCGTGTTATCCATGACCACAGGTTCTTCTCTATCACCAACACGAAGTAAAAATTCTGAAAACTGTGGATCATTGCGGGATCTCATGTTTTGTCTGAGTTTCAAAATTTTTATTTGTGACCAAAATGATGCTTGTATTACACTAGCTTGGATTAGTGGGGATTATCATATTTGGTGAGAATTCACTTGTATATTATTTCAATAGGAAATGTATATATATATATATATATATACATATATTATGAATGTTATTATGGGCTTAATTAGTGGATTGAATTTAAATATGAATATACAACTCTCATTGACACTCACCCTCAAATTGGAGCATGTATGTCAACAATGCCCAACTTACTAAGTGAGCTGTGGAATATTCTGCCGGTGACTACTTTAATGAGGACATCTGCAAGTTGATCTTCAGATTTAATAAATGATACATCAATGATCTTTGCCTCGAGTTTCTCCTTGATGAAATGTCTGTCAACTTCAACATGCTTGGTTCTATCATGTTGCACTGGATTATGTGCGATGTCTAGTTTCATGGCATGATTGAGTTTTAACCCCAATTCCCCCAACAAATTCCTTATCCAGAGTAGCTCACATACTCCTTGTGCCATACCTCGATATTCGGCTTCAGCACTTGATCTTGAAACTACTTTCTGTTTTTTACTTCGCCAAGTCACTAGATTGCCACCCACAAAGGTAAAGTATCCAGATGTTGATTGCCTGTCAGTAACAGAATCCGCCCAGTCTGTATCAGTGAGGCCCTCAACATCTAGATGATCATGTCGTGAGAACATTAATCCTCTTCCAGGAGCTGACTTCAAGTATCTCAGAATTCGGTTTACCACATCTATGCGGGCTTCACTTGGTGCATGCATGAACTGACTCACCACACTTACGGCATATGCTATATCAGGTCTAGTGTGTCCTAGATAGATTAACTTACCCACCAGGCGTTGATATCTTTCTTTGTTGGTGGGTACCTGATCCGGATATTCACCAAGGTGATGATTCAACTCCATTGGCGTATCTGCTGGTTTGCTGGCTAGCATTCCAGTGTCAGTTAAAATGTCAAGGATATATTTCTGTTGTGATAGAAATATTCCTTGGTCTGAACGAGCCACTTCGATGCCTAAGAAGTATTTCAGAGCACCAAGATCTTTCATTTCAAACTCACTTGCCAAGTGGTGTTGCAACGCTGCCTTTTCCTCTGGGTCATTCCCGGTAACTACCATGTCATCAACATATACAATAAGGGCAATGACTTTACCTTTCTTTTGTTTCAAAAAAAGAGTATGACCTGAGTTACTTTGTTTGTATCCGAAGTCCTTCATTGATTGGCTGAACTTTCCAAACCATACTCTGGGTGATTGCTTCAATCCATAAAGGGACTTCCTCAGTTTACAAACCATGTTGCCCTTATTGGGCCCCATCTTGCATCCTAGAGGTGAATCCATATAGACTTCTTCTTCTAAGTCGCCATGTAGGAAGGCATTTTTTACATCAAATTGGTGTAATGGCCAATCTAGGTTGGCTGCCAGAGAAATAAGTACCCGAATTGTGTTGATCTTGGCTACAGGGCAAAGGTCTCCCCATAGTCATTCCCATAAGTCTGAGTGTAACCTTTCTCCACCAGTCTTGCTTTGTATTGTTCAATGGCGCCATCTGCCTTGAACTTTACTGTATATATCCATCTACAACCCACTGTTCTCTTCCCTAGCGGAAGGGTAGTCATCTCCCAAGTGGAATTCTTCTGGAGAGCCTCCATTTCATCATTCATCGCTTGTGTCCACTTGGGATCTTTCAGAGCGTCCTGCACATTATTTGGAATAGATACAGTGGATAATTGACACACAAATGATGCACATGACAGAGACAACCTATGTAGGGACACATGATTAGCAATAGGGTATTTAAATTTTGCTTTAGGGTCAGGGTCATAATGTTGTCTAGGAATCCCTCTAGTCATGCGTGGGGGTAACTGATAACCTGTATAATTTGACGCAGGTAAGGTGCTTGAGATAGAGTTTGAATGTTCAGTTACCTGTGGGGAATCTTCAGGACCTGATTGGATGAGTGGTGATGGTACTGTAGTAGGAGTTGTAGAGAAGGAATTATCTGAACCAGTATCAGGAGTGTCGAGGGACTCTTGAGCTTGTAGCACCTCAGACACTGATGGCTCGGATGAATGGTGTTGAATTTGGACGTCAATCTGAGTATCTTCGGCTAGAAAGATACTGCTCTCCCCCTGAAGAGGATGCTCAGTGACTCCCCCTGAGTAATAGAACTCACTCTCATTGAAGGTCACTTCGGCGGTTACATGCATGGTCTGAGTGGGAGGATGGAAACATTTATAGCCCTTCTGAGAGATAGAATAACCCACAAAGACACAACTCTGTGCACACGGATCAAGCTTGCCACGCTTATGTGGATATACCTGAACATACGCAACACAACCAAAGAGACGTGGTTCGAGATTTGGTGTTGATGGCATGTTGAGGAGAGTAGTCAATGTCTGAAATGGAGTTTGATACTGAAGAGTGCTAGAAGGTGTTCAATTGATGAGGTAAGCCGCAGAACAAAGAGCCTCCCCCCAAAAATGATGTGGCATGTGGGCCTCAAATAAAGAGGCACGAACAACCTCCAACATATGCCGATTCTTGCGCTCCGCGACACCATTTTGTTGTGGTGTATAGGCGCATGTGGTTTGATGAACAATACCATGGTGGCCGAAAAACTGATGTAGGTCATGGTTGATGTACTCACCTCCATTGTCAGATCGAAGGGTCATGATTTTCTTGTCAAATTGAGTAGCAACGTATTGATAAAAGAGCTTGAATTTGGCAGTGACGTCACTTTTCTGGTGTAGGGGAAAGACCCAGGTCATCCTGGTGCAGTCATCAATAAACGTCACAAACCACTTAAAACCACTAATCGTGGGAACTCGTGATGGTCCCCAAACATCATAATGGACAATCATGAAGGGCATGGAGCTTTTATGCAATCTTAATGGGTACGAATGACGATGGTTTTTCGCCAAAATGCAAGTTTCACAATGAAAGTCTGACTCATGAAACTGGGAAAACAAATCTGGAAATATAAGTTTCAGATAACGAAAAGACGCATGCCCTAACCGTCGATGCCATAGCCAAATTTTCTTCATCCGAATGGACTCATCTCCTTTCACATGATGTGCGTGACTCAATCGCTTACTGATGTCGGCTGTCAAGTCCAGATAATACAACTTTCCCCTCCTAGTACCACATTCAATCACGGCCCTGGTGAGAAGATCTTGAAAGAGACAATATGATGGCAAAAAACACACGGTACAATTAAGGGAATCAATGATCTGAGGAACAGATAACAAGTCATAGTCGAGATAAGGGACAACTAAGACATGATCAAGACGTAATGAGGGTGTAAGAGATAAGGACCCCTCTCCCGTGACTTGGGAGGTGGTTCTGTTGGCATTGGTAATCTGTGTTTGGCTTGAGGGTTTGGTAGAGTGCAACCCAGTGAAAGTAGATGTCATGTGATCGGTAGCGCCAATGTCAATAATCCATGATCGATTACAAGTAAGTGAAGAGGTGCAAGAGGTACCTGTGGTGGCCAAGGCTGTGGAGTCAGATGTACCTAACGGAGGGTCGGATGTGGTCCCCTGGGATGACTGAGCGGATGCAAATGAGGCTCTGTTCGAATCTGTTGTGCGCCCTTTGTGGACCCATCCGTCTGGATAAGCAATGATTTCATAACATCCCTTAATTGTGTGGTTACCTAAACCACATTTGGTACACTGCATTGGAGGCCGGTGATGAGTAGGGTATACACTATAGGTGAGCGGCCGAGATTGTTTGGACCTGGTAGAGGTCACACCAGCTTCATACATGGTTCCCGGTCCTTTTTTTTTTTTTGTCTAAAACTTAATGGGCCATAAAGTTCGGTGGCTAGCTACCGATGGTGGTCTGGGACCGGTCGTTGCGGTTGAGGAAATACTGGACCTCAATGGACGATTCGGTGAGGGCGAGGCCGGTCGTTGAGGGTGACGGGTCGGTATGTTTGTGGTTCGGTACCGGTCGGTGAGGACAAGTCGGTGGGGCCGAGGAGGTGAGGGTGAGTCGGGGAGATCCGGTCGTTGAGGGCCGAACGAACTCGGGTATAGTCATGGTCGCACGGCCTGGGACGCCAGGGAACGTCGACAGCGACTGAGGATGGCTCTGGGTTCTCTCGGCCGAGACTCGCCGTCTACGGTGAGGTCGACTGCGTTGTGGTCTGTGCTTTTACGGTGGACAGTGAGGTTGTGTCGATTGTGTTCAGATTTGAGAGCAGAGTGGTGCTGGATTATCGTTTTTGGGCGGAAGGCTGGTCGGTGGGTCGGAAGGCTGGTCGGTGGGGCGGAAGGCTGGTCGGTGGGGCGGAAGGCTGGTCGGTGGGTCGGAAGGCTGGCTGCGGAAGAGGTGTGTTTTGTTTTAAGGGATTTGGCTGCGGAAGTGATTGTGCGGCAGAAGGGGTGTGTCTGTTTGGCTGCGGAAGATGTTCTGCGGGTATTGGGATTTTGCTGCGGAAATGGTAGTGTTGCGGAAGGTGTGTTCTGTTTGGCTGCGGAAGATGTTCTGCAGGTATTGGGATTTGGCTGCGGAAGATAGTTTATGCGGCGGCAGAAGGTTTTGCGGCAGATGGTTTTTTTTTTTGTCCGGCGGAAGATGGTGGTGTTGTTTCTAGGGTTATATGACGGCTGGGGCACTGTATTGATTTTGTTTAGGGTTAGGGTAAGAGACAGTCACGATCGACTGCTTTGATACCATATAAGATTTGGTGAGAATTCACTTGTATATTATTTCAATAGGAAATGTATATATATATATATACACAAATATTATGAATGTTACTATGGGCCTAATTAGTGGACTGAATTTAAATAGGAATATACAACTCTCATTGACAGGGACTTGGTACCCTTGGGAATAACATGAAGAATTTGACGAAAATCTCCTCCAAAAATCATTATCTTCCCCCCAAATGGTAAATCAACATTTGTTATGTCTCTAAAAGTTCGATTTAGGGCTTCGAAAATCATTATCTTCCTCCCAAATAATTGCCTTTGCCTTGTCTATTAGTTTTGCTAGATCAGATTGTTTACTAATCCAACATGTTGACGATGCATCTAGATTGAGTGGAATCTTGAATCTTGAGTGTGTTGTTCTGCCAGCAGGTAGTATAGTAGTTGCTATTCCAGATGTTGCTGTTGCTAATGCAATGTGACCCAATCTTCTCAAGTTTGCCAAGAGTGCACGATATAGATAGGTTTTTTCCGGTTCCACCTGGACCATCCACAAAGAATATTGAATTGTCATCTTTTTGAATTGCACTCATTATAGTGTGTTGTATGCAAACCTTTGGTCGATGTTTAAATGTTCAATTGCATCAAGATCTCCTTGTTCAATGGTAATGGAGAGTTCGTCCTCAATACATCTGGGTATCTCTGAATTTAATTCAAAGTTTCTTGTTAATTGAGGCAAATCAAAGTCTTTAATGTCTTCGTTGAATTGCATTAAAAGTCCGTTTAAGTCCCGTTATAGTTTGTTCGTAACAAAAATGTTTGTTGACGTACTTGAGTGTGCATAATCTTCAATCATGAACGGATAAAATTCATCCCACAATCTCCGGACACCAGTTGGTTCACAATATACCATAATTGTGACAAACAATCTTTTAAAAGCTGTCGTCATTCGAATTGTAGAGGCTTCTATTAAGCATTGGCGTATACTATCATCTCCTTCTAACAACCCTCGACTTTCTGCTGCCTGCGTATAAGTTGGATGCACAACATGATGATATATACGTAAATCTTCAAAAGATGTTGAGATCGAGACACAAAGTTAGCCTCATGAGCTGATTTTTATCCAGAAAATTCAGATTTCCAGATTTTACAGCTTTTTCCCTAACTTTCTATCAAACTTAGGTAGCTCAATTCTCAACAGAAATCAACAAACTTAAACTCTTTTTTAAGCTTGTCATGTCTAGTTTTGAGGTGATTGAAATTCTTTCAGAAAAACGTTTAGGGTTGGACAGAAAACAGAGCCAAAGCAGACTCATGAAGTGAATTTTTTTCTAGAAAATCCATCTCAAAAACCCAATTGAATCATCAATTAATTAAACCCAATTTTAAATAAACTCAAAAACAAAACCTTACTGCAAATTTCTCGAAGTTGTCGTTCTTCTTCCGCCGAAATTGGTGCAGGGTTGGTGTTTGTGTGAGCTCAATGGTTTTAGCCCAAAGGGCACTTAAGCTCAATTAAGTGTTACATCAGAGCAATCAAAACTCTTCACTCTCTCCATCTCCCTCAAACTCTCGCGTTCATCTCCTGCCTCACACCAAAAATAGACAGACACCAAACAGAGAACCACTACACACACTTCTCCCACTCGATCGAATGTCACCGCGACCCTCACCCTCTCCCTATCTCGATAACCCTCCTTGCTCCCTCGCTGACCTCACTCTCTCGCGCTCACACCCTCCCCCTCTCTGGAATCTACCTCCCCTCCCTGGCATCTCCCTCTCTGGCAGTCGTTCAAATCGAGGATGAACGGAGGAAAATCTTACTTCAAATCGTGGTTGGAGGTAATCGCTGTGGCTTCGTCGAAGGCTATTGGATCTGAGATATGGCGATGGATTTGAGATATGGCGATGGAGAAGGCAAAGAATACTAAAGATTGGAGGAACACTGAAGATAGTGCGATGGATCTGAGATATGAAAAAGAAGAAAAGATGAATTTCAGATATTTGGGTTAGATCTTTCTCGACTTTTTTTGTTTAATATTTTAATTAAGGAATACAAATTGACAACTCAACCCTCATTGTATTAAATTTTGTTAGTTACTCGTTGAGCATGGGCATTTTTGACATTACAAAAAATAGCACTATTCATAGCCCCGGACTTTATATATATAAATTTAAGTCTTAAGAATGACCAATGTAATAGTTGAAAGTCTAAATAATATTTTAATGGTGCTAATATATTGGCTTTCATTATATGAAAAATATATTAATGATGTCAATTTGTACACTCTAATTCTTCATGTTAATGTTAATATCTTGTAAGTAATAAACCATTTTAACCAAATAAACAATATCATGACATATGATGAATAAAATTTGACGGAAAAAAATGTAGCGTTAATACTTGTCTAAAGAAAAATATGTTTATAAATCAACAATTTTTCTCATACATGATGCCTCATATTTTTTAAAGACATGCACTCGTTGAAAAATCTCACTTTTATTAAGTTTTATTCAAGTTTGATATTAGAGAAAGAACCTAAAATGAACAATGATATCAATTTATGAGATCAAGGTTGAAAATAAAATTTTTTTGAGTATAAATGAGATATTCTCTATGTTTTATGGGTTTTTTTCGATGGACAACATTGGATTGTATTGGAAAAATCCTAAAATTCAAGTTATTTTAAAATTGAAAGTGAATGTTTTTTCGTTTTTAAAGATTAGGAGGTGTTTTTTTATACAATGCTTTGGAGAAAAAGAATTATACAAATTGGATATCGACATCACTCTTTACAAATGATAAGTAGAAATATGATTAGACTAATAGTAGTATTAGCAAAACATTCACTTATGTTAAAAATAGTTTGAATATTAGGAATTTTGTGTTTGATTCGAAAATGGACCTAACAGAATGTGATCTTGTTTACCGTTGGTATGCCTTCTTCTTGTCTACCGAGAGGCTTGCTGGACAACAAGAAGAGGACTTGACACCGGTGGGGTGCCAGCCTAGTAGACTTTGATGCTTAAGTTAGTAAGCGAGTGGGAGGTAAGTCATGAACTAGGAAGCATAAGGGTAAGTGAATAGTAGTTACATTTTCTTGGGGAGTGTGGTGGTTGGAACCCTAATGTTGTGATGTCCAAGTTACCTTCAGGATGCTGACACGTGTCCTAAGGATGTTAAACGAGTGGTGGTGAATCGTTTGGGCATCAAGGTAGTGTTATTCATGCGTGGGCAAGCGTGTTGATAAGAGGAGCCGACCAAAGGGTGCCGACTGCGGTGGTCTGGTCGACATCTGGTAGCTGAATCTAGACGGCCGACCAGAGATGTTTTGGTCGGTAGGAAGGCGAGATCGACACCGATGGTTGTGTTCTGTGATGTTGGTCTTCCTCCTAGTGGTCGGTCGGAATGGTATAAACATAAGTCCCCTAAGTCGTTGACTAAGATGGATTTCCTCGGTCGAGGACTTGTCAGTTCCCTGTAAACCGTGTAGACCGACCAGTAGGGCTATACCTTGTAGTCCCCCAAGTCCTTGGGTGAGGAAGTGCACCTTAGTCGGGAAAATCCCTATAGGGAAGCGTGATTGATGCAATAGATCGGTCGTCCCGGGAGGCTTACTGACCAGCGCGATCTTAGAGAGGGACCTTGAATGATGTGATAGATCGGTCGCCTATGAAAGCTTATTGATTAGTACAATCCCATAGAGGGACCTCGAATGATGCGACAAATCAGTCGCCTCTGGAAGCTTGCCGATCAGCGCTATCTCAAAGAGAGACCTCAAATGATGCGACAGATCGGTCGCCTCTGAAGGCTTTCCGATTAGCGCGATCTCAAAGAGGGACCTTGAATTATGCTATAGATCGGTCGCCTCTAAAGTCTTACTGATCAGCGCGATCTTAGAGAGGGACCTCGAATGATGCAATATATCGGTAGCCTCTGAAGGCTTGCTGATAAGCGTGATCTTAGAGAGGGACCTTGAATGATGCGACAGATCGGCCGCCTCAGAAGGCTTGCCGATCAGCGCACACTTGTGAGTTGTATTGTTGGATTGTTGGTTTGATCGTCTAACACGTGTCAGCTCTTAATGATGGTTGAGTGGAGTCTTAATGACTGCTTAGTGGGTGTGCGAATTGAGGAGGTGTAATCAGAATGTTATAGGGGCTCGTTTATAAAGGGGTGATGCTCATTTGAGCATACTTTTCGGTGAGCTCTCGTTGTGATCGACCAAGATTTACATCTGAGCAGAGCAAGTGAGCTTCCGATCAAGTGAGCAGTGCAAGCGAGGATCCGATCAAGTGAGCAGTGCAAGCGAGGCTCCGATCAAGTGAGCAGTGCAAGCGAGGCTCCGATCGAGTGAGCAGAGAAAGTGAGGTTCCGATGAAGTGAGCAGAGCAAGTGAGGTTCTGATTAAAGGTAAAGTCTGATTCTTTCATTTTTCTTTTCCCTTTTGTTATAGGATAGGTTGATGTTTAGTGTAGTCTTCCCTTCGTTTGTAGATGTCAGAGTCAGAGTCAACGAAAGGATCTGGGGAAAGATCTCCTCAAACATTTGGAGGTGAAGCACCGTCCTGCTTAGCAGATGATGCGTCGAGTAGGTTGAGTGGTTCCATATCCACTACTGGGTTTTCATCAGCTAGTGGTGGGACGAGGAATGGATCCTCGTCGACCACCGAGAGTGTGTAAGCGCACTTAAAGGATATGGCCACCTGTCATGCCGACGGGAATGTAAATGAAACATCTTCGTCTAAGCCTCCAGTGGTCGAGTTTGAAGAATCAGAGGTTGAAGACATGGAAGAAGGAGTTGAGGATGAGGGGGCCGAGGTAGAGGGGGCCAGTAAAGGGGAGGCCGATGAAGAGGAGGAGGTAGATAGGAAGGGGCCGAAGAAGATGGGGCCGATGAGGAAGTAGAGGATGCTTATCCTATCAAGATGACCATCCCACTTAATATGTCACCATGGGCGGTAGACTATGAGGTGACCATTTTGAAGGAGGTCGACCACGTTAAGTTTAAGGACTTGTACAATGTGCCAGACAACATTAGGTTTACAATTCCTCCTCCTGGTGCTATGTCGAGCTAGCCTCTAGAGGGGTCAGCCCTCTTCTACATAGACAGTCTGGAGCATGGCGTCCGTCTGCCATTTCACCCATGGCTGCAGGATATCCTTGCTCGGGCGAGGATAACATTCGGTCAGATGAATGTGAACGGCTAGATCACACTGGTCAGCCTCTACACAACCTTCCGATTGTGCAAGAAATAGGAGCCAAGATGGGGCCAATTATGCTACCTGTACAAGTTCAGGAAGCAACAGTATAGACCAGGGTGGTTCCAGATAGAGTGTGTTGGGAAGAAGAATAAAGGGGCCTTCATCACAGATATCCCGTCATCCCAGAAGAATTGGAAACACCGACACTGCTAGGTGTCCGGTCGATGAGAGGGGGAGACGAGCAAGCTACAGAGGCGGATCATGCCCTTCTTTCAGTCGGAAGGTTGTGACTCCCGATAGTAGTATTAGACTTAGATAGGCTTACTTTGTATAAAGTTTGTGTTGCTTAGCCTTGCTAGTCCGCTGATAGTACTTTATTTTACAGGTGCATTTAAGGGTAGGTGTTCAACTGCCAAAGAGGCAGATTGCGAAGATATTTGCCGTTGGTTGTCCAAGCTCAAGCGGAGAAGGTGCATTCTTCATCTTCCTGACACCTTGATTTCTGTCGGCCTCATCCAACCTCCTAGTAAGTATATACATGTCTAATTTGGTCGGCAGGAGAACCCGAGTTCTTTTGCGCCGACTAGATTTAACTTGAGTGTGTTTTTGTGGTGCAGTACACGCATAAATGATTAAAGCTGTCGAGAAGAAATGGGGGAGACCATTGCAAAGCGTAAGGTGACCGAGAAGAAGCTGGCTGAGCAGGCGGTGAAGAAAGGTAAATGGGTTGTTGAGTCGACTAGGGGGATCAGGGGCTCCAATAAGAAGACAACGGCTCAGAAGAACAAGGGTCCGATCCTGCCCTGGAAGGAACTGAGGAAGCATGTGCCGACCACCGAGTTGGCAGGAGATGGGTCGGTGCCCTTTATTGGTGCAAGGCTGCCTCAGAAAAGGTCGGTGGATGAGGCTGGTCTGTACCCATTGGAGGTCCGTCGTTCGAAGGTAGAGACCTTCCTGGCTAAGCAGAATGCTGGGAGTACCGAGGAAGTCTAGAAGAAGAAGAGGCAGGAGGAGGTGAACGCCCTGGAGAACGTCAGGAAGGTCGTGACCCAGAAGCTTGCTCTGCCCCTGCCTCCGTGGAAGGTCCTGAAGCCTCTGCACTGGCCGATCTTCAACCATGGGTTGAAGTCCTTCTTCACCAATCCTGGTGATGCTCCTTACGTAGTTTGGACGTCGGCCGTGGATACCACCTGGCCCCAGGTGTCCAAGTGCATGCATCCGACGATGGTGCCAGTGTTGAACGGCCTTATGCTTGGCAACCATAATGAGATTGAGGAGATGAGCTCAGCCTCCCTTCCTGATCGGTACGCCAAAGTCGTGGCCGGGGGTGCTCATGTAAGTGTTCGGTCCTTTGTTTGATTGTAATTGTACGTTGATATTTTCTAACCAAGTGTCTTTTGGTTGGTAGTATTTTAGGGAGGTCTTCACAACCCTTCAAAAGGCGGCAAAACAAGCAGAGCGGGTGGAGGAGGAGTAGGGTAAGCTAAAGGAGAGGGCCGAGCGCCTAAAGCAGAAGGAGCAGGATTCCGAGCGGGCCTTGAAGAGGTGTGCTGACCTTCTTTGGGAGAATAAAATACCCCAGGAGCAAGTGAAGGCTGCCGAGAAGGGCTGGGCCGAGGAGACTGCGAAGGTGCTGGTGGATCTAGAGAATGCACTCCAATAGACCACGACCGGTGGCCGAATACAAGCAGTCGGATGACTATGTGGATGATATCGACATCAAGCTTGGCCTGGTGGAAGCTGACATCATGCAGAAGGTGCTCTTTTTCAACCAGGACCTGCTGATCAAATTTCCTTGGCTCGACAAGGCACCTATGATGAAGCAGTCGTTCGAGTTGCCTCCTTGTCGGGACGGTTTGATGGTCGATCAGGTAGTTGACCGGACCTTCTTCGGTGTTAAGCCGACTGACTCGGTGCTCTAGCCCGTCAACTAGAGTTTGGTCATCCACACCCCTCAAGAAGAAGATTAAATTGAAGAGCTGATCTAAATTGATGATTGAGCCCGTCTATCCTCAGTTTGCCCATCCTTGTTTCTTATTTGTATTATTATTGTTTGTAAGTATTTCGGGGTATGCCCCGTGTAGAATGTAGCTATGATCACATTTCAAATTGAATGAATTTATTTTTCTCTCAACTTTTGTCTAGTCAGATGTCGATCAAATGCTTCGTATATGTATATATATATATATATATATATATATGCATGTTTGATTTGGTTCCAGCTGCTGATTGGTCGGATGGTTTGTATGTGTGCCGATTGCTTGGGCCAAGTGAAACTACATACGTGCATTGTAATGATTACAAGTTCATCGTGGTTGGTATTTGTGTTGCAACTAGGACCGATCACGATTTTTATTGTAGGACTGATCCGTACAATTAATTTAGGACTAATCCATGTTTTTAAAGTGTTTACAAGTTTGGGGCCGATCGGTACTGGTACTGACCAGTGGGTGCCTGAACACGCATTCGATCAAAATTGCCTTAAACAAACAACAATAAAATGTGATGAAAAATTTTGATGCTCAAATAATGACTTCATTGATTGCATATTAGAACTAGTCGGCTTGAGCCTAAGAACATACATAATTGAGGAAGACTAGGCTTCACTTATAATAAAATTTCAAGTGATCTGCATTCCAGGGGTTGGGTAGCAGTTTGCAATTTGGAGATTGTAGCTAATAGGTACCTGGTCGGTAGACCTTGATGACCCGGTATGGTCCTTCCCACTTTGGACCGAGTGTCCCGTCTGCTCGGTCCTTGGTTGCCAAACTGATCTTCTTGAGAACCCAATCTCCCACCTTGAAACTTCTCGATCTGACTGTGGAGTCGTAGTACTATGCAGCCCTATGTTGGTAGGCTATGTTGCGTATGTTGCCTTACTCACGGTGCTCCTCCAGTAGATCTAGGTTGAGAGTGAGAAGTTCGTTGTTTTCGTCGGGTCATAAGAGATCACCTGGTAAGATGTCTCACCAATTTCCACTGATATCACGGCCTCAGTACCGAATGCCATGGCGAATGGTATTTCATTAGTTGATATTCTGTATGATGTCCGGTAAGACCATAGGACGTCTGGTAGGATGTCAGACCTGCCCCCCTTGTTATCCTCATCCAAGCGGGTCTTGAGGTTGTATTTTATGATCTTGTTGACGGCTTCTACCTGGCCATTGGCTTGTGGATGATCGACATAAGTGAAGTAGAGAGTGATGTCGTATTCTTCACAGAATAACCGAAAGCGAGCACAATTGAATTCTTTCCCATTATCTGTGATAATGGTGTGTGGTATGCCGAAGCGGCTTATGATGTTCTAGTAGATGTAAGTCTCGATTTGGGCGGTTGTGATTGTCATAAGTGATTTTACTTCTGCCCACTTGGTAATGTAGTCTACGGCCACAATAACATGTACTACGTCGCCCTTGCCCCTTGGCATTGGCCCAATCAAGTCTAGTCCCCATTGTGAGAAAGGCCAAGGACTCAACATGTGAGTGAGTTTTTCGGCAAGCAAGTGTGGTATGGGAGCGCAACGTTGGCACTAGTCACACTATTGAGTTAGGGTGATTAAATCTTCTTGCATGGATGGCTAGTAGAGCCTTGTCGGAAAGCTTTGTGGGCGAGGGATCATCGTCCGGAGTGATTGCCACATATGCCTTCGTGGATCTCCTTGAGGATAGCTTGGCCCATGTCTGGTGGTAGGCACTTGAGTAGAGGAAGGGTGAATCCTCACTTGTACAAATGACCGTGAACAATGGTGTAGCGAGCAGCTTGGCGTTTGATGCGCTTGGCCTTATTCTTGTCCGCTGGTAGTTCTTCATCCCTAATGTAGCGGATGATTGGATCCATCCAGGTTGGATCGATGTTGATGATATGGACTTCTCGCTCTTATGTGCTTGGAACTTCCAGTAGCTCCACTGGGACACTATGACCAATCTTGTCGTCGATAGATGAGGCTAATCTTGCTAGAGCAACAACATGGTTGTTCTCCGTTCTTGAAATTTTGGTCATCTCATAGGCCTGGAAGTGGCGGGGCAATGTCTTAGCCTTGTCTAGGTATAAGGACATGGTGATGTCCTTTGCGTCAAAATTGTTGTTCACCTGACTCACCACAAGTTGGGAATTGCTGAAGATCTTGACATGGTTTCCTCCTAAATCCTTAGCAAAGAGAAGACCGGCAAGGAGTGCTTCGTATTCTGCTTCATTATTGGATGCTTTGAAAACGAAGCGGAGAGCATACTCAAGCTTCACGTGATCTGGGGTGGTGAGCACTAGCCCTGCTCCGGAACTGGAGTGGCATGCCGATCCGTCCACATAGAGAATCCAAATTGGTTTGGATTTGTCAATTGGGAATGAGCTGATCTCCCTCTTAACTGTGGCAACTGACTGCCTTGGTACGTTTTGTTGTTCTTCCGGCATGTATTGACTGGGTTCATACGTGAATTCTGACATTAGATCAGCAACAGCTTGGCCCTTCTCTGGTGGTCTTGGGGCATAAGAAATATCAAACTCGCTGAGCTTAATTGCCCATTTTGTCATTCTTCCGGATGTGTTCGGCTTTTATAAGATTTTCCTGAGAGGCTTGTTGGTGAGGACCAATATGGGATGAGCTTGAAAGTAAGGCCTGAGCCTCCTTGCAGTGATAATGAGAGCAAGAGCAAGCTTCTCGAGGTCACCAGACCTAGTCTCTGCATCCTAGAATGCTTTGCTGACGTAGTAAACTGGGTGTTTCGCTCCGTCTGCCCTCTTGATTAGGACGGAGCTGATCGGTGAATTAGAGACCGAAAGGTAAATGACGAGTTACTCTCTCGTGTCTGGCCTGGCTAGTAGGGGGGCCTTGGTCATGTATTCCTTGAGGTCAGTGAAGGCTTTCTCACATTCGGTGGTCCACTAAATGGTTCTTCCCTTAGTCTTGAGGGCCTTGAAGAAAGGCATGCACTTGTCAGTGACTTATAAGATGAATCAAGTGAGTGCTGCTACTCTTCCTGTGAGGATCTAGACCTCTTTGATGGTTCGTGGAGGTTGCATATCAAGGATGGCCTTGATCTTCTCAGGATTGGCTTCAATCCCTGTTTGGCTGATCATGTAGCCAAGAAATTTTCCCGAGCTGACTCCGAAAACACATTTTGCTGGGTTTAGCCTCATTCAATAATTCTTCAATACCTCAAACATTTTTGAAAGGTTATGGACATGGTCCGCTGCAGTTTTTCTCTTACCGAGCATATCGTCCGCATAGACCTCCATGGTCTTCCTGATCTGGTCAACAAACATGAAGTTCACCAGGCACTGGTATGTTGCCCCGACGTTCTTAAAGCTAAATCGCATGACATTGTAGCAATAGACTCCTAGATCTGTGCGAAAGCTAGTGTGGATTTGATCATCCCGATGCATGAGGATTCGATTGTATCTAGAGTAGGCATCCAAGAAACTAAGGAGTTCGTGACTTGTTGTTGCATCTACCAGAAGATCAATCTTGGGAAGAGGGAAGCTGTCCTTGGGGCATACCCGATTAAGATCGATGAAGTCAATACACATCCTCCATGCCCCTGAGGGCTTCTTTACCAATACCACGTTTGATACCCAAGCAACGTAGATGGCCTTCCGCATGAAGTGGATCATACTCAGCTTGGTGATCTTCTCTTGCATGGCTAGCTGACGCTCGACGTCATACGTCATTCCCTTTTGTGTTACTGGTTTGAAAGAAGGATCAATGGTCAATCTGTGGCAAATGACATCTGTTGATAGTCTTGGCATGTCAACATATGACCAAGCGAAGACTTCATTTTTTTCCCTGAGGAATTGGATGAGTGCATCCATGGTCTCCTACTATAACGTTGTCCCAATTCTGACATGTCGGTCTAGATGATCTACATGAAGTGTGATTGGCTCAGTCTCCTCAATTGGCTAAGGTTTTTGTGTTGCAAATAGATCCCTTGGGTCCTCTGGAAGACTAGATTGAATCTGTTTCACGAGCTCTGGATCAACAGGGTCAGCTTTGTATGCCTTCTCAGTAATAGACATGGTCTCTTTGCTAGTGTTAGGGTTTACTTTGGTGAGAGCAGATTGGTAGCAGGTTTGTGCTGAGAGTTGGTCTCCTCTGACTTGTCCTATCCCACATAATTGTTGGAAACTTCATCAAGAGTAAACGCATAGAGCACACCACGTTGATTTGATTAAGTAGTCCCCGACCTAGGATGACATTGTAGGCTGTGGGGCAATCTACCCCCAGGAATGTGACGATTGCAGTTGCTATCCGCGGAGTGGTGCCTACTAAAATTGGTAGGGAGATTGTACCAATAGGCATTACTGAGTCTCCTGATAAACTTAGCAATGTGATTGCTGCTCTATTAAGCTCCTTGTCGTCAATCCCTAGCTAATTGAAAGCTTTCATGAATATCACATTAACTGAACTCCCTGTGTCGACGAGGATTCTTCCGACATCAAAGTTGGCAATCTGAGCTCGGATAATGAGGGGATCATCGTGAGGGAAGACGATGCCTCATTCCTCTTCCTCCGAGAAGGTTATGCCCTCCCAACCAGCTTTACCAACCTTCTTTGCTCTACCAGACACAATATTGAAGATCTGGTTGTTCGATTGGGTGGCCCAGATAAAGTTCTTTTTTGCTTTATTGGAAGTGTAAGCAAAGGAGATCGTTGGTCCACCACTGATTATGTTGGTATGAGGATGATTGGTGACTGGTCGCGCATGTTGTATGAATTGGTTAATCTTCTTATCTCTGACTAAGCCTTCCATAATGTCTCTGAAGGCCACACATTCGTCAATGGTGTGACCATTGAATTTGTGGACTGGCGGTCTATGATTTGCCGGTCTTGGTTTAGGTTTTTCGATCATATTCTCAACATTCATCAAGACATTCTCCAAAGATGTATTGAGGATGGTGTAGGTTTCATACCTTGGGACTGGGCCTCTAGGGTGGTTTCCTTGGGGAGCCTGGTTGTTGGACTTGTGGCCTTGGTTGTTGTTATAATATTTCTCCTTCTTCCCCTTGTAATTGTTGTCATAGGAGCCTTTCCTCTTACCTGAGTAAGAGTTGTGCCAATATCCTTGGTTTTGACTATCAGAATCATAGTGGGGCTTGTTAGGTTGCGCCTTTTAAGGGGAGGAGTAGACTGGAGCAACATTCTGCTTAGTCTCCACTAGTGGAGCATTAAAAATTTCAGCCTTGGCATGGATTGCTGCCTGTCTCATCAGCTCGTTGTAGTCTTCCCATCCCTGGGTAAAAACTTGATACTTAAAGGTAGATTCCTTTAGACCACTGCAAAATGCTCGGAAGGCTGCCTTGTTGTCAGTCTCCTGACATTTGGAATATTCAAAGCTGAATCGGCTGACATATTTCTGTAGGGTTTTAGTCTCCCCTTGCCGTAGTGACCCGAGGTCTTCCATGGTCAATAGGCGGTCTGTCTGGATCATGAACTGGTTCAAGAAGACAGTATGGATTTCATCAAAGGAATCAATCGTACTTGGTTCGAGCCGGTAGAACCAATTGAACGCTACTTCTGTGAGGGTGGAGGTGAAGATCAAGCATTGGATCTCGTCTGAGAGGTTTTTGAAGGCCACGGCAGACTGGTAGTTGTTCATGTGTGTGACTAGGTCACCTTTCCCTGTGTAAGGTGTGATCTTGAGGGGCTTGACTTCCAACTCATGGTGATATTGGAGGATGCTAGCGGTGAAAGGACCATTGTTGGTCTTGATCTTTGTGGGAGACCTAGTTTTGATCTTCTCGCTCTCCAAATCCCGAATTCGCTGTAAAAGCTCTTGAACAACATCATCAGTTGTGGGAGGGTTAGGTCGAGGGCCTATGCGCTCAGCGATGGGACAACGTCCCCCATTGCTAGTGCTCCCCTTTAGCTGTTCGGCCGTTCTTAGTCTTCCGCTCGATTTGGCTGCAGTAGAATCAGCCACATCCTCTACATGTTGAGAATTTGCCCTTAGGACTTGTTCTTCCACATGCAATATTGGTCCTTTCTGCTCGGTCGCCCTCATCAAGGCTGACCCTGATAAAGTATGATCGGCCTGAGAGAGAGAGTAGGAAGGGGAGGCTGCTCTATGATCCTGGGATCATTCGCCTGATATGTTAATCAGACAGGCTCAATGGGGAGTGGTCTCATGTCGAGCAATTCGCGAGCATCCCAGAAGATTTGCGTTCCGGAAGGACCAGCACCATCGTTTTAGCGGATGAGCATTCTTCCGGAGGGTTCCGATCTGGGGTGCTCCTCATGCCGTGGTTCTTGCTCAGCGTGCCTGGCAAGTGCTCTTTCCGTTGCCACTCGCTGCTCTCTCAGCTCCTCCCTAGTTGCGTGGAGTAGAGCGAATGTGCTCTGGTATTGCTCTCCGAATACTTGGTTTCTGCTTTCAATTGCCAAGTTGTTCTTCCTGAGTTCAGTGACCTCCTGTTGGAGTTTTTCCATCATTCTGAGCATGACCTCCAGTTGAGTATGATCTACTTCTATTTCGCTCTCTTGAGAGAGGGGTGTTGTTCAGCTATCTATCACCTTATTTGGCCGACATTGTGATCGGTAGGAAGGTGGGATAGTGGCATGTGAGTTAGTGGGAGTACTTGCTTAGAATTCCCACAGACGTCGCCAAATGTTTGATCCGAAAATGGACCTAACGGAATGTGATCTTGTCGACCATTGGTATGCCTTCTTCACGTCTGTCGGGAGACCTGCGAGACAACAAGAAGAGTACTTGACACCGGTGGGGTGCCGGCCTAGTAGTCTCCGATGCTTAAGTTAGTAAGGGAGTGGGAGATCAGTCATGAACTAGGTAGCATAAGGGTAAGTGAATAGTAGTTACATTTTCTTGAGGAGTGTGCCCCGTATTTATAGTAGTAATGAATGTGGTAGTTGGAACCCTAATGTTGTGATGTCCAAGTTACCTTCATAATGATGACACGTGTCCTGAGGATGTTAAATGAGTGGTGGTGATTCATTTGGGCATCAGGGCAGTGTTGTTCCTGCGTGAGCAAGCAAGCTGATAAGAGGTGCCGACCGAAGGGTGTCGACTGCGGTGGTCTGGTCGGCATTTGGTAACTGAATCTAAACGGCCGACCAGAGATGTTCTGGTCTGCAGGAAGGTGAGATCGACATCGACGGGTGTGTTCTGTGATGTTGGTCTTCCTCCTAGTGGTCGGTCGGAATGGTATAAACATTTTGCAACACAATCCAAATCTTACTTGCCAAATAGTCTATGTGGTCCTGTTGGTGAAAAAGATTGAAATGGTTGGGTAAGACTTAAAATTCAATATATTTTGAATGTAAAAATGAATACAGATTCATATTAGAATGATTAGATTTGATTAGACGTAAAAAGAAACTTACTTTTTATAATCCTACTATTTTAAGAAGATTATATCAAATAAGTTTTCTTCTATAACTGCTCTCTCTCATTCCCTATAATAAAAACACATCAATTTTTATATTCAAAATACTTGAATTTGATGAATTATTAAATCCAATCAAATCCCACTCACCAAACAAATCCCACTCATTAAACAAATCGTATATACAATATCCCTAAAACTTGACCAAAAAATACTATATCCCTAAAAAAGATGAGAGCCCTGTCCAGAAAATGACTGATAAAAAACCCTCCCTGTCTTGGTAATATCTCACCTGCTTTGTAATTACTGCTGGCGGGCTTGAAAGTTGATCCAAGATTCTCCATCTCCATAGGCTATAACTACCCACCATACCTGGACCCCACAACCACAACCTCCCCTTTCTTCTTCTTCTTCTTCTTCTTCTTCTTCTCCCACTTCTCTCTCTCACATATCTCTGTTGAGTATGGAGGCCATGGAAAAAACCAGTTGTGCTTGTGTTTCCAGAATTGGTAGTTAGTCCTTTGGGTAGTAATAGCTGATTACTATAAGCCCTTGTTCTCTTTCTATTAATATCAGATATGGTCCCCATACTCATATATGCCACAACAAAAGATTCAATTTCAAAACAGCCAAACTAGTCCTTGCCAGGCACCTCACCACCAATACTAATGCTATATATCTCAGTTTTCAAGTCTTAATTTTTGTTTTGTATCATCATCTCTCACCTTTTTAAATTCACCATGTTGTCCTTATTTCATTTGATTCTCTTCATCTGGGTCCTTCTGACAGTGAGCTGTTTTGTGAGTCTTGGCTCTGCTTCTTGGTGCCAACACCACTTTCTCCCACAACCCAGTAATAATACTAGACAATTTGAGCAGAAAACAGATAGGTTCTGGGAATTCAATGAGCAAAGCCACAGCTGGGTTGAGGTTGAATTGCCTTATGATTTGGTGTCTTGTGTCAATGAAAACTGTACCATTGTGGGGTCAATTGAGGGAACCACAAATAAGAAGAAACACACAGAAAACCCACCTGATGATGTTCAAGTGGAGACCTCAGAAAAGACAGATGGCCATGGAGGATTGGAAGAAAAGAAGAAGGATTCTGATGTGGGTGTAGTTTTACCCATGAGAAAGAGGGTTTCTTTGACCAGAATGTCTGATATGTCCATCTGGGTCACTGCTGAAAGTGGGTCTATCTATGAGAGGTTTTGGAATGGGGTCCAGTGGGTGATTGCACCCCATGATTTGCCAGCATCAGAAGCGCATGCAATCTCTGTTTTTATTGTCAATCATACTATTCTTGCTCTATCTGAATCTGGAAATCTATATCAGGTAAAATCAATTTTCATTGTAATTCACAATCATCTCTACAACATATTACATATATGTACTTGTTTGTAATCTTCTTCTTGCTTCTGTCAAAATCTTATTTGGGTATCAAATTTCTGATTTTTCTACTTGATTCTTTCATATGAAGATCATATTTGACCTTTGTTAATTGGAGGAGACGGTTTTCTACTTATTTTGTGCTTATGTCCAAAACATTTCGTTTTGAAGTTTGGAAGTTCCTCATGATTATTGAAATATATATGTTCCTATGTTTTCAGATGCAAATCAGTGAAAGTTCACAGCCTCATTGGGTAGATTTTACACCTACTCTGAGTCAAAGCACAGAAAAAGAAGGAGAAAACAGTTCTGTGATCTTAATTAAATCTGGTCTTGTTTCATATGATGGAGAGTGAGTATAAATTTCACTTTTGGAGTGAAATTACATACTAAGAAAGCTTACCCGAATTCCTTCACCGGAAATTTTTTTAGTAAGTTGAGTATCTCCTAATAACTCCTTGATTTTGCTGCATTGCTGCCAGGAGAGTCTATTTCTGCTCAAAAAAAGGGACTCTGTTAGAACTTGGAGAAATTGAGCCCCCAAGGTAAGAGTCAGATATGCCCAACTGAAAAACCAAGCATCACAGCCAATGCTATGTCTTAAGTTTGAATTTCAGTCTCTATTTATACTGTAGATATCGATGGGGAGACTCTAATTTCAGTTGGACCGTTTGACATAGAACAGATGGGTAAATCATGGACAACCTCCCGGTGCAAATGTTGCAGCAATCGCGGATGCTGCTAGTATTAGAACAGATGTTATTTATACCATTAGGTAATTCCTGCTTATGCGCGTGACTGCATATCTTCGGTTACTCAAAGTATCATTTTAGTGAGTTAAACTCAATCCTTAGACCCCCGTCCTCTTGACAGCATAACATGTAACTATAAAATGCAGTTCTGCAGGTGATCTTTACGAATATGATAGAAGCTCAAAACCATCATGGAAGAAACATATATGGAGAGAAGGAATGGCTTATGATGCTTCCCTAAAACCATTAACAGGAAGTACTTTACATGGCGCGAGTGGAGATCATTCTATTTCTCTGTTTCTTCTAACAAAGGTAATTTCGTTTCCATATTATGACTTCTAAGACTTACATTCCGCATTGAAGTTACTAATTATTTGAAAGATCTAAAGAAAATACTTAAGCTTTTTGGTCATCTTGCTATGGTTTGGAGAAAATTATTCGTACAGAATAAAACTAACAATAGCTGCTAAACTTCGTGAATTTTGAAGATCCAAGCAAACTTTTTTTCATTAGCAACTTTACATTGAGCTAGTTGTCTCTTTAAGAAGACGATTTGTAGCAATGCTGTTATGTTGAGATTTTGCAAGCAAACCAAACTTTTAGTGTCTTGTATTTCTTTCCGAATTTGAAACAAAACTCTGACAGCATTTTGGATGTAAGCAGGATGGTAAACTGGTAGAGAGACGACTACAGCAAAGGAAATGGAAATGGGTAGTCTATGGAAGTCCAAAGGATCAGCGCCTGACATCAATCACACCAGTGCTGCAAGATGACACCAACGAAAGATTATTCTCGTTGTTTTTCACCACGTCTACTGGATCAGTTTTTGAATACCAAATTCCAAAGCAATCAGGTGAGTTTAGGAGGAGTTACAGATACATCAATTATTTAAACCTTCTAAAGTAAGTATACAAGTTGAAGAGAATTTTGCCTTATTGAATTCTTCTCCATCTGTGGTGTTCAAAAAGATATCAATGTGATAACTGTCCATGCATATTGCCTTGTTTTCCACATAACAAAAGATTGACTTCAATTAGTTATACTTGCACTCTTGGAATGAGCTGATAAACCAGTTTCAACACGAAAGCGGTCAACCTAATTCCTGAGTTAATTATAGAAGTTCCATTAGAGGTTGCATGGAACTTGCAGTTTAGAAGAAGTTCCACAAAAAATGTGGTTTGTGCCAGTCATTCAGACAACTAATAAAAGCCGATGACCACCCCACCCCTACCTCAAATAATTGATAAACATAAAAAGATCCACACAACAAAAGGAAACTATATAATTAGCCTATAAAATTATATGTGCCCTTCAAAATCCTCTTTAAGTTGTTAATATTTAAATTTGTTCCTTCTACATGGAAATATTGTGAGTGAGGAAAAGAACTGACCACAAAAAATTATAAGCGACCATGATGTTCTGCAGAGCCTGATAACGGCAGATGGTTAAAAAAGGTTAAGAAGTTGCGTGTGATCACTGATCGCACAGCACCAACATATACTAGCACCCATGCAATTGAATGAAAGATCAGCACTTAGAAATCTTAGATTATCATTCATTTATTCAATCCCGAAAAATTAGAAAATGAGGAAATAAAGGAAGCACTATGTGAGGCAGAATACCCAAAGATTATGCCATTACTACTTATCGGAAAAATGATAAACAAGAGATCTATTGCTTCATGCAGCATATCATAGACATTCATGGTTCAAATTTTTATTTCCGTAAGAGAAGCTGGTAAACTTTATGAAGATATGGAACTTATTTCTGAATGTACCTCCTAGATTTAAGAGTTTTGCACATTAATACAGGCATTGGTCAAGAGCACCAGATTCAAGAACAATGGGTAAGTCATATGCATCCGTTAGACGCAAAAGTTGCCAGAGGTATTTCTGGACTACAAATTCAAGTTGGTAGGATTCTGTTCCCACTGGATGATGGAAGACTTGCTGAACTGCATATATCGGGCTTAGGTGGTGAAAACTCTGGTCCATATCATCAAGTAATGTTCCGAAGAAAAGGAACGGTCAAGTATGTGTGGTCAATATTAGATGCCCCAGAGACAGAAGGGTGGAATGCAGAGTACTGCACAGAACAGCGTGGACCAACAAATTGCATCACAGGCATAAAAGATGAGCCAAATGATTTAGGATCTGCAAGAACAATGACAAGAAGGCGAAAAGGTAGCCAGACAATGCAACATTACATAACTTCAGGTGCATCAGGTAGTGGCCCAACAAAATCCTTGGAAGAATATAGTTATCCGGACAACTGGATTAACGGAAATTTCCATTTGAGAGCAATGCATGGAGGCAGATCATTTTTCCTCATAACAGATGGAGGTTTCACTTTTGAATATCTTTATACTGAAAATGTATGGATATGGCTGAGGCATGAGCACTCAACGGCCATCAAAGGTGCAATAGGAAACTACAATGGAAGCTTGTATGTCGTGGACATGTATGGGAGTTTGCTTATAAGGGAAAGGAGCAGCAATGATCTAGCATGGATAAATTGCACTGCCTTGAGGAAAGGAAGGCAAGTTATCGGAGGTCCTCCATGGGATGGAATTCCGGGCAGAAGTATGAAAGTGACAGCAGAAGATGCCCTCTTCTTCGTGGGCAGAAATGGCAGACTTCTACAGTTCACTGTAAGTATTAAAACAAACAAAAAATACGTATCACTTATCAGAAGATTTGGTCACCATAAATTTCGTAAAGACAATAACATAAACAGTTTGGCTACAGTATATCAAATATCAAGAGCCTTATCTGAAGTCAGATGCGTATGTCACTACGCAATCATGACACTGAAGCAAGAGCTCTTTGATCATGATTGATAATATGACTTTCATACATTGCATTTTTATTGCCACTATCATCATCAGAGTGCAATTGAAGAAACCCACTATTATGCACTTATGCCGGATTTAAACCACGAATGTGCATGAGATTTCTTCTTTTTCAATTATGCTAAAGATGAGATTGCCACTAACAGCTTATATTCTTCCATAGGTTGCGTTGAGGAAATTCAAATGGAAAGATTGCCGAAACCCTCCAAATACCAAGATTGCGTCTATTGTAGACCAGGAACTATTGAGGGAAAACATAGTGTTTGTCGTTGGAAGGAATGGTCGGCTATATCAGTATAATAAAGTGACTGAACTGTGGCATGAGCATTACCAATCTCAGCACTTGATTCTATCAAGACTTCCTGGAACTGCTATGAGACCATCTCCGCTTTCTCTAACAGGTTCAATTTTCATGCTTTCGGTAGATGGAGGACTAGTTGAGTATCATTGGAACACATTGGATGGATGGAATTGGGTAGAGCATGGAAGTCCACATAAAGTTGTGATGCTGGTTGGTTCACCCGGTCCATGGTTTGAAGGAAATCAACTGTTTCTCATTGGCTCGAATGGAAATGTTTATATGAGGTATATGGATGAAATGGCATGGAGGTGGAAAAACTGTGGTTTCCCATTTTCGAGAAATAATGGAAGGCATGAGGAAGGAAATGACAAGGAAGATTTCTGTACCGACGTAGATTTTTCAGGTAGTGCAAAGAAGGATTCTGAAAGAGCTAAGGACCTAAGCAGTGATTGTAATCCAGAGGTTAGTAACAAGCTGCACTAATCCTTAATATATTGGTGATTTGAAGTTAATGATGATCATTGGTTTATTATTGTGCAGGTTGCACCAATACGACCAATTCCCTTTTCTGAAGATTCAATAATCTTTGAGCTAAGAGATGGCAGAGTAAGAAACCTCTATCATAATTTACTTGTGTTAACATTTTCCTAATCTATAATCAAAATGAGTTCAGGACATAATAGTAATACAGATATCTATCAAGTTTTATCACAACCAGATGAGAATATATTCTATAGGTGGTGATGGAGCGCCCTTTGCCATAGACGTAAGCTCGTTTGGTGGCTATGGATTTGATAACTCATAAAACTCATAAAATCCAAGGTATTTTCATTTTGGGGGTTTGGCAGAGATCTGACATGAACGGAACTTACCTCTTTAATCCTAACATATTTTAGGGTTTGGATTGGATACGTTTCCTTTATGTCGAACTCCCTCAAAATAAAAAACCATACACTTCTACCTTGAAAAGACCTTTTTTATGTCAAAACTTTGAAAATATCTTGAACTTTATGAGTTATCAGTTATCGCAGTTGAAATAACAGTTGAAATTAAACTGATTAGATATTTCTGGGCTTGATAATTGATCACAGTTGGCAGAAATGCGACAACTAGAAGGCACTCGTTGGGCATGGTCCCGGATCATAGGCACTCCAACAAGCTTATGCACAGCAAGTTACTGGACTGCCTTGGCATCATGAAAGAACAGTATAACACTTTTTGTACAAATCACACTTCATGTACATAACTACTTTGTTTATATACTATTGTCCTTGTAAGTTATAGCATAGACAAGTAGTGAAGTCAGGAGTTAATGTAGAGAAAGTTTACACCTTACCAACAGAACAATCCATTGTACAAAGCTGCAAACCCCATAGTGAGCTACTTGCTGAAATAAGATATCATATTCGCTAAATGCAATTGTATATGATAGTTGGATAGAGTGGTCTTTCTCCTCTCTCATTTGCATTTGAACCCCCGGGTTTTGATCGGACGGTCGTAGGCTCTGGTTTGGTGGTAGTGTCGGTCACAGCCGTCAAAAATCTGTTCTTTGATCTGGTCGATCGAGTCACCGGTTTTCTACTCTTTTCTGCGGTGGTGGTTGTAACAATTTTGTGGATCAGGGCACCTGAGTTCGTGGAGGTGATTGTTGCTACAGTTGCTACAGTGCCCGCATCATTGGAGAAATTGGAGAAATTATTCAGGGTATCTGATAGTTATTTGTATATGCACCAATCAAAATTTACCATAAAAGAAAAACGAAACAGCAGAGAGTTGAGAGAGAGAGAGAGAGAGGTTCTCCTCCTCTCTAACTCTCTTCCCCCTCGGTATCTTCTTCTGACTGTCCTCTATACTTCCTCATCGCCCTTTGGGGTGGCACACCCCCATCCCCTACGTTTGATGCTCTCTACCATTTAGGGTGGCTTTTTCTGCTCCATCTTTTGTGGTCGTTGTTCTTCGCCTCACCTTTTATGGTGACTTTTTGGTTTCTTCGGTATGCCCTCCTCCCTATCCTTGCTCCTCCATTGATTGCTTAGATTTCCTCCACCTCCTCTCTTCTTCCACTTAGATCTCCTCACAATTCTTTCATCCCACCGGTTCATCTCACTACCCCTTGCTTCCATAACTCATCACCATTCATTCCTTTCTTTCACCCAAAATCCGAAAACCCAAGAACCACCCAATATCCATGCTGCTACCTCACATCAACAATCCAATTCCACTTTTGGATGAGTTAGGTTTAAGATTTTTGTTGACCCTTTGGATTGATTGAGTATGCTGACGGTTGGCTTTTTGCCCCAACACCACCCTTTACAGATTCCCTTTCATGGCTCTTTTAAGTTGCTGGTTTTTTCTTGGTGGCGGCGGTGGCCTCCTTATTAAGTTCATTGCTGATGGGGTTTTGATATTTTGGAATTGGCTTATTACTTGAAATGCACCCAAAACAGTACGTGAAATCTCACTTTGCACCCAAAACAAGAATCCGTACTACTTCGTACTCAGAAGAGGCATTCCGTTACCTCTATTGCACCAAATCGATCACAGCGTTACAAACTCTGTTTAGAATGCTAGCAAGGGATTGGGTATTTTAATAATTTTGAAGAAAAATATTAAAACTAAATATTAAAAAAAAGTTTATTTACACATACACCCCCTGAGATTTTTTGTGTTTTCACAAACACCCCCTTAGGTTTCAACAATTACACAAACATCCCCTTAGGTTTCCAAACCCTTGTGCATAACCCCTAATTGATTAAAACACCATTGACTAACCTAACATAATTTGTGATAAGACTGAAATAACCTTAAGAAAGAAAAATTCTCTTTGGCTACAATTATTGTCAATTATCTTGAGTTTGTACGTAACCCTCATCACCGGGAACCGTAAGGTCATATACGACTGAATCGTTTTCCTTCAAAACCCTAAGGCCATATATGATGAACCCTAAACCATTAATTATGCAAATTTTCTGACTTCACTGCCTTCATTGCGACAGAACCAGTCTTGTGCCTTCCTTGAGTACCGCCTCTACCTCCACCGGCAACTTTCTTGGAACTTCCATTTTAGCCGCTAGAGGAAAAATATTATGAGGTTAGTTGTTTCTTTATCTCTTTACAATTTTTTTACTGTCAGAAAAATTATATTATGGTACTGCAATATCATTCTACTATAGCGTTTTTTCATTAAAATATGCATAATTCGTATTGGTGGAATATCAATGAAAGAATTCAGATCATATTTAATAGTGATTGTGTCTAATTTTGTAGTAAATTTACTTGTTAGAACTACAATAAATTGATATTAGTTTATTTAATTTTATAATTTATTAGTGGTGGATTTGTTTACTTTAACTTGTAGTTTGAGATCATATATTGATGGGTGATCATAATATACCTGGTAGTGGGTATGAAGAATTTTCAGATGTTGAAATCGTTGAACCTAATGGGGATGACAGTGGGTGGATGTTCTCATTTATTGATGATGAAGGTGACGATTTGGAACCTACTGTAGGCGGTGAAGCTGTGGTTGTTGGTGATGAATGTGATGATGAGTTATCAGATTATAGTTTGAATTCTGATCATGAAAAGATTGTTAATTCTGAGGAAGATGAAGAGGTTGACTATCTTAAGGGGTTGAGTAAGAGGCAATATTGGGATTGCCCATCAGGAAATGTGGAGTTGAAGGGTGGTCAAGTGTTTAATGACATTAATCACTTTCGAGATAAGCTCAAAGACTATGTAATACAAGAGGGGTTCGAAATTAAACGAATCAAGAATGAAAAAACTCGAGTGACTACTGCATGTAAGGTATGAAACATTATAAAACTGTATTATGGATTTCTAGTTTCCTTCTTGTTTCTTTTTTAATATTGTATCTCATTTTGATCCAATTTTATTTTTTATATAGGTTGAGGGTTGTAAGTGGTGCATCCATGCCTCTCCCGTGCCCACAATGTTCTCAAAAACTTATATGATTAAGTCATATAATAATGAGCACACATGTGTTAAGGTTAAAAAGAACTCTAATGTTGTTGGTGACTAAGTTGCATCACTGGCAGCTGACTTGGCAGCATACCAGCTGCTGACTCAAGAAGGATGTGTCACTAACTAAAGGCACGGAATGAAAGCATGTATGTGAGCTGTGAGTGTGTGAAATGGTTAGGCATTGCTGAGTGTGTGAGAGCAGATTAAGGAGTGAGCAAATGTGTGTGTGTGATGACATCATAGTGTTGTCATCTCTAACCGAATTGTAGAGTGAGTGAGGGTATGTATATGTTGTGTAATTTGAAAGACCAAAAGAAGTTTTTGAATGAATAGAAAACTCTCGAGAGAAAGTCAGTCATAACTGACCTCCCTTTCAAACCAGAATCCCTCTAAAGCATATTAACAAACACCTAGGGTGCATAAGATCATCATACTGATCATCACCTAAATTCTAGCAATAATCTTCAATCCGATGTCACAAAACCTAACAGAGAAATTGGATGCATCACGAGCTAGTCTCGATTCAAAGGTTCAGCTAGAGTTAGGGCTAAAGATTCATACCTTGCATGCGGCAGTTTCCTGCAGAGAAGAGAATCGACTTCCATCCTTGAAGAGATCATTATCCTCTTCGGCGAATCGGCTTTAATCGATCATCATCCTCTGCGATTCCTCTTCGAGTTTGGCTGTCCAACATGGTATCTGAGCTCTGAGATCATATATCTGGGGCGTATGTCTGTGGTGAAGCCAAGCAAGAGTTAAAGCAGGAGTTTCCTTCACTGCCAAGTCATGGTTGGTACTGGAGGAGGAGAACCAAAGATACCTGTATTCACAGGAGTGAATTATGACTTCTAGAATATAAAAATGAAAACAACACTAAAAGCATGTGATCTGTGGAAGATAGTCACTCAAGGTTTACCTGATCCTGAGTATGACAGTGAAGAAGAAGAGAGTGAAACGGCATCAAGCCATGCTGATCAGATCAAGAATGCCAAGGCCTTGAATCTGATTCAGAATGTAGTCTCTGAAGAAATCTTCCCAAGAATCTCGAATGAGGAGATAGCCAAAAGTGCATGGTAGATTCTGAAAAAGGAATACATAGGAGATCCTAAGGTAAGAGCAGTTAAATTACATAGTCTTAGAAGAGATTTTGAGTATACACGTATGAAGAATGATGAATCCTTTCTACATACATGACTAGACTGTTTGGTGTTGTTAATCAAATGAAAATATATGGTGAGGAAGTAACTGAAAAGAGATTAGCACAGAAAATTCTGATAAGCTTGACTAAACCCTATGATTCAATTGTGTCCATACTAGAAGAAACTAGAGACTTAGAACAGATTAGTGTTGAAAGTATCTCTGCATCAATCAGGGCATTTGATCAACGTTTGGAGATGCATACTGAGGGTGATGTTGAGAAAGCATTCTTAAGCATGAGTGTGAACAAACAAGTCATAGGCACAATCAAGTCAGGGAAAGTTCAAGAAGCAGCAGTTCAAAAGTGGAAACAAAGGTTGGACTAATAGCAAATTCAAAGGAAATGCTAAGTATGAGAACAAGTTTTCTAGGAATCAGAAAGGAGAAACTAGTGGTTCTAAGGATGCTTGCAAGAATTGTAACAAACTTCCCTGGGGTGAATGCTAGTTCAAAGGAAAAGTGAAATGTTTCAAGTGCTCTGAGTTTGGCCATATTGCCAAAGACTATTCTGAAAAACAGATTGCTAATCTAGCCCAGAAAGTGAATGAAGTTGAAGGTAACATGTTCTATGCTTGCCATTCAGCCTCCATTGAGAAGGATGTGGGTATGTGGTACTTGGATAGTGGTTGCAGTAACCATATGACTGGTCATAAGTCTTTACTGACTAACATTGATCGAAATCTGAATGTAAAAGTGAAGATGGGTACTGGTGAGCTAGTTCAAGCTACAGGGAAAGGTTCCATGTTGGTCCATACTGACCAAGGTGACAAGTACATCAAGGAAGTGATGCTTGTACCTGGTTTGGATGAGAACCTACTAAGTGTAGGTCAGATGGTTGAACATGGATACTGCCTTGTGTTTGGGGACAGTACAGTTGAGGTCTATAAAGATAAGACTATGAAGCAAAGGGTTGCCAAGGTTCCTATGACAGGCAACAGATGTTTCAAGCTTTCTCTGGACTAGGTGAGTCCAGTAGCTAGAAGAGCAGAAGCAAAGGAAAGTACAGAACTATGGCACAAGAGATTTGGACATTTAAACTATTCAAGCCTAAAATTGCTAAGATAGAAGGACATGGTGGTTGGCCTACCTAGTCTAGAAGGTGACAAAGAACTCTGTGATGGATGTATCTCAGGGAAACATCATGTGAGTCATTTTGACACAGAAGAGGTTTGGAGGGCATTTACACCTCTTGAGTTAATACACTTAGATGTGTGTGGTCCTATGCAAACAGAAACAATGGGAGGTAATCTGTATTTCCTTACCTTCGTTGATGATCACTCTAGAATGTGCTGGCTATATTTCCTTAGGCACAAATCAGGTGTGTTGAATGTGTTCAAAAAGTTCAAAGCGATGGTTGAACTACAAAGTGGATGCAAGGTGAAGAAGTTGAGAAGTGGTAGAGGTGGAGAGTACACCTCAAATGAATTCCAGAGACTTTGTGAAGAGCATGAAATTGAGAGACAGCTGACAATGGCTTACTCTCCTCAGCAGAATGGAGTTGCTGAGAGGAAAAACAGGACTATAGTCGAGATGGCTAAGTCTATGTTACATGGAAAACAACTACCCTATGAGTTCTGGGGTGAATCAGTTAACACTGCAGTATACATCCTCAATAGATGTCCTACCAAGGCTGTGCAGAGTAAGACTCCATTTGAGAAGTTCTCTGGTAGAAGACCAGGAGTGTCACATCTAAGGGTATTTGGCTCTATATGCTACATGCATATTCCATCACAGAGAAGACAGAAACTAGTTGATTCAAGTGTGAAAGGTGTTCTAGTTGGCTATGGTAGCTGTGAAAAGGGCTACAGAATGTATAAACTGGAAACTAGAAAGATTGTGGTGTCAAGAAGTGTAATATTTAATGAAGAAGGAAGCTGGGATTGGAAGAAACATGCAGAAGTTCAGGAGTTCATATTAGTAGGGTTTGACACTAGAACTGACTTTCCTACACCAGCAACATAAGGTCCTCATACTACTAGCACCAGTTCAAGTTCAAACCAAACCTCTGATTCTGGTCCTAGTACAGATCCTAGTTCTAGTTCCTGTGATTCACCCAGCTCAAGTTCAGGTGATACACCTGTGAGGCTAAGAAGTCTAAGTGATGTTTATGCTAGGTGTCACATGTGCATAATAGAACTTGAAAGTTTCAGTGAAGCAATCAGGGATTCAGCTTGGAAGAAAGCCATGGAAGATGAGATATAGATGATTGAAAAGAATGGTACATGGGAACTAACAGAGAGACCTACTGACACACTAGTGATTGGTGTCAAGTGGGTGTACAAAACTAAACTCAACCTGGATGGATCTGTTCAGAAGCATAAGGCCAGATTGGTAGCTAAGGGATATGCTCAGAAACCAGGAATTGATTTCAATGAGACTTTTGCACCAGTTGCAAAGCTTTACACTATCAGAACCCTAATTGCTTTAGCAACAGAGAAAGAGTGGAAACTGTTTCAACTTGATGTGAAGTTAGCATTCCTAAATGGTGTTCTAAAAGAAGAGGTGTATGTGGATCAGCCTGAAGGTTTTGAAGTAGAAGGAAATGAAGCCAGAGTCTACAAGCTAAAAAAGGCACTCTATGGGCTTAAGCAAGCACCAAGGGCCTGATATGGGGAGATTGATTCCTACTTGCTAAGTTGTGGGTTTGAGAGAAGTTCAAGTGAAGCAACTCTGTATTTAAAGTGTGAGCAAGAAGGAGGAACTCTAATTGTGTCAATTTATGTAGATGATATCATCTACGCATGTGACAGTGCTACTATGATGGCTGAGTTCAAGCAAGCCATGATGAACAAATATGAGATGACAGACCTAGGATTATTGCATCATTTCCTAGGGATGGGTGTTCTACAGTCTAGCAATGGTATTTTCATTCATCGAAGGAAGTATGCTACTATATTGCTAGAAAAGTTTGGACTCAAATATTGCAAGCCAGTGAATACTCCCCTAGCAACTACTGACAAGCTTCAAATAAATGATGGTAGTGAAGCTGCTGATGAGCAACTCTATAGACAGATTGTGGGAAGTCTGCTCTACCTTACTGCTCCTAGACCAGACATAATGTATGCCTCAAGTCTATTGTCTAGATTCATGCACAATCCTACCAATAAGCATTTAGTAACTGCTAAGAGAGTCCTAAGGTATGTCCAAGGTACATTAACCTATGGAATTGAATACAAGAAAGGGAAAGCAGCTACTTTGGTGGGATTCTGTGACAGTGATTGGGGAGGGTCTGAGGATGACATGAAAAGCAAATCTGGTTATGCTTTTTCATTTGGTAGTGGGATATTTTCTTGGGCATCTGTCAAACAGAGGAGTGTTGCTCTTTCAACAATAGAAGCTGAGAATGTAAGTGCCTCTGAGGCAACTACTCAAGCAGTCTGGCTAAGGTTTGTATTGGAGGACTTGGGAGAGGAACAATTAGAGGCTACTCCTCTACTGTGTGACAACATGTCAGCCATTGCCATGGCCAAAAATCCAGTCTTTCATCAGAAGACCAAGCATATAAACAGACGGTTTCATTACATCAGAGATGCAATTCAAAATGAAGAAATTACTCTACACTATTGCAAGTCTGAAGAGCAATTTGCAGATATCTTCACCAAGGCTCTACCTACAGAAAGGTTCAAGTATTTTTAGAATTCTGCTGGGAGTGGTTCCAGTGACTAGCTTAGGAGGGGCTATTGGTGACTAAGCTGCATCACTAGCAGCTGACTTGGCAGCATACCAGCTTCTGACTCAAAAAGGATGTGTCAATAACTAAAGGCACGGAATGAAAGCATGTATGTGAGCTGTGAGTGTGTGAAATGGTTAGGCATTGCTGAGTGTGTGAAACGGTTAGGCATTGCTGAGTGTGTGAGAGCAGATTAAGGAGTGAGCAAATGTGTGTGTGTGATGACATCATAGTGTTATCATCTCTAACCGAATTGTAGAGTGAGTGAGGGTATGTATATGCTGTGTAATTTGAAAGAACAAAAGAAGTTTTTGAATGAATAGAAAACTCTCGGGAGAAAGTCAGTCATAACTGACCTCCTTTTCAAACCAGAATCCCACTAAAGAATATTAACAAACACCTAGGGTGCATAAGATCATCATACTGATCATCACCTAAATTTAGCAATAATCTTCAATCCAATCTCACAAAACCTAACAGAGAAATTGAATGCATCACGAGCTAGTCTTGATTCAAAGGTTCAGCTAGAGTTAGGGCTAAAGATTCATACCTTGCATGCGGCAGTTTCCTGCAGAGAAGAGAATCGACTTCGATCCTTGAAGAGATCATCATCCTCTTCGGCTAATCAGCTTCAATCGATCATCATCCTCTGCGATTCCTCTTTGAGTCTGGCTGTCCAACAACTTCAACTTGGATGGCTAAAATGTTGGGTAATCGATTATTGGCTGACCCAAACATGAATGTGGATGCTATGAAGTTGGAGCTAAAAGACAAGTGTGGAGTTAAGCCTCATTATAGGCAATTTTGGAGGGCAAGACGAAAAGCTCGAGAGGTCATGGACGAGAAGCATGTTGAATGCTATAGTAAGCTAAGGCGATATGGGATTGGGGTTCTCAAATCAAATCATGGGAGCATCGTCAAAATTCAAGTTGATAAGAGCTTGGGATATCCCGCCTTCAAGCGTTTCTTTATATGCATTGCAGCAATGAGAAATGATTTCGTGAATGGATGTAGACCTTTCATTGGAGTAGATGGGTGCTTCTTGAAAAGGCCTTTTGGAGGCCAATTATTAACAGCAGTTAGTTTAGACAGCAATTCTGGGATATTTCCAATAGCTATGGCAGTGGTTGAATCAGAGTGTAAGGATAGTTGGACATTTTGCATGGCTCAATTGGAAACGATGATTGGTAGTCACAACTCAGACAAAATTCCATGGTCCTTTATGTCAGATAGACAAAAGGTAACTTCTTACTTTTATTTTGTAAATATTTTTATTACACTCATGTGTATTCTAATATCTAATCAAAAGGATTTTGATAATGAAATTGTTTTCTATTTCAGGGTGTTATTGATGCAGTTGGACACATATTTCCACACTCTCCACATAGATATTGTTGTAAACACATCTATAGCTATATGAGAAAAAGGAACCCTAGTATACTACTTCGAAGTAACTTTTGGAAAGCAGCTGAAGCCTATGATGTTTTGACTTTTAAAGTAGTTATGGAAGAAATAAAGAAAGTTGATGAAGATGTATGGGATAAGCTAAATAAGATTCTTCCATCACAGTGGAGTAGGCATGCCTTTGATCCCCGTGTGAAGAATAATCATGTTACTAATAACATGTCAGAATCATTTAATGCGATATTAAACAAGTGGAGAGAAAAACCAATATTAATTCTTATTTAGAGGGTAAGGCAAAAAATGATGACACGATATGCAAAGAGGCGTGCTAAGGTGATGGAATGGCCTAATAAGCTTACAGAAGGTGCATGGAAAAAACTAAATAAGAACGTGAAAGATTGTAGAAGCATTGATGTACGTTGCCCATGCAGGTAAGAATTGTTCATTTGCTATTATGTAATTCTGTTTGTTTTTTTTTTCTATTTAGGAATGCTAAGCATGACTTATTTAATTGGATCAGGTGAAGATGAGTTTGAAGTGCATGACTTTACCCGAAGGCACATAGTAAGATTGCCTACAAGTCACTGTAGTTGCATGGAATGGCAAATTAGTGGGATTCCTTGTAAACATGTGTGTGCATGTATTTTATGGAAGCGGGCAAATCTAGAAGATTATTGTCATGAGTTTTCAGGAAAGAGAAGTATGTGGCAGCATACTCATATCCCATTCACCCCGTCCCATATGAGAAATATTGGGAGGAGGATTCATGTGATGTCATTGGGCCACCGCCTTTAAGGACGCACCTAGGGAGACCAAAAAAAAATAGGAGAAAGGAGGCGGATGAACCAAAGAAGGGGGGCCAGCGAAAGAGGTCCTATGCATTAACTTGCTCAATTTGTGGTACACTAGGACATAATCAAAGGAAGTGCGGAAATAAGAATCTTGGGCAAAGAGGCGGTGCAAACGTTTCAAGAGGGAGATGAGGAGTGATCAAAGGAGTCAATGCACCAATGGGAGCAAGTGATGCAAATATTATGAGGGAAACATTCATTGGTGCCAAAAATTTAAGTGGAAGAGCTACTGATGGTGATGCTGTGAGGGGAAGAAGTTATGGTCGTAATGCGAGAGCACCAGGTTAGAAATTGAATTTTTTTCTTTTTAATTGTTGGTTCCCAAAATGTTAGTTTATATATTTAAAAGTTAATTTGTTATTTATACTAATATATATATATATATATATATATGTGCATGTTGATAGATACCAATGAGGGAGTCAAAACTTTTAGTACTCATCCAACAAGCCAAGATATTGGAAGTCAAGCATCTGCACCAAGTCAAGAGATTGAAAGCCAATCCCATGCAGATTATCACTATAGTAGCAGTCAATCACTATAAAGAAGACAGATGTTATCATCATCTGGCGTTAGCATTTGGTGTACATTTTATTGATTATGTTTAAGAATTATAAGCTAGTTTGCTATTGTTTTAGAATAGCCTAAGAATGACATGTATGTTCCTTGTTTTAGATTTGCATTACGAATTACTTTGTTTAAATTGTTTAAGGTGAACATTTGATTTAGTTTGAAAGTATTTTGAAAACATGAGTACAACTTTCGAGATGATTATATTTTAATTATGTTTAGCAAAGCTGACAGACCAAATATGTGAGTGTAGCACTTGAATGATAGCCTACGAACACAAGAAAATAAATTTCCTTGTTTTTAGAATGAACTAACAATTGATTGCTGCAAATCAACATGTAAAAAACATACATACAAAATTTGGGCAGAATTTTTTTTTTTTTAAATTTGAGGAAGGGTGTTTGGTTGTGAGATAGCTTAATCTTCATTAAGGATTGTTATCCGAGGGTAATTTTGTCATTATTAATAAAATTTATGTTGATGTCATCATATAATTAACTTTCATTACACAGAAGGGGTTATGCGTAAGGGTTTTGAAACTTGAGGGAGTGTTTGTGTAATTGTTGAAACCTGAGGGGGTGTTTGTGAAAACACGAGAAACCTCAAGGGGTGTATGTGTAAATAACCCTAAAAAAACCAAAAGAAGAAGAAGATGATGATAAACTAAGAGCACATAGAACCCTAACAAACTGGCCTGGGCAAGGCAGAAACTAACCCCCAGCCTATGGACTTCAGCTTCTAACCCACTTCCATTTGGAGTGCGCAAGGCTTGCCCAAAGGCTAGGTTGGCCTCTTTGCTAAACCGGGCTAGGCTGTTGGCCCACCAAACAAACAGTTGCAGCCCACTTGTGTAGATCCATGTGCTCCAACGGCTACTTTCGTGTAGCCAATCAAATGGTGCCACGTGGCACCGCATTCAAAAAATGTATCCGTTGCTTTTTTTTTTTTTTGAAAAAAAAAAATACTAAAAATGAACATTATAGCCATTGGGAATTTTATTTTTTTTTTAAATTTGTTTTTTAACTCCTATAAATACCCATCCTTTCATAATCATCCATCACACATTTTATCATCTCCTATTCAAACCCAAATTCTTCGTACTTATATTTTTTACATTCGGCTCAAATTTGTTATTATCAAATATGGCACCAAACCACAAATGGTCAAATGATGAATAAGTGTTGTTGTGTAAAGCTTGGGCAGCCGTCACTTCAGATGCAGTTGAAGGAGCCGATCAAACAAACAACGCAATTTGGGTACATGTTTGAAACCACTATGCCGAAAATTGGGAGGGTGCTGTGGAAGATATCCGAACAGTTAGGGGTTTTCAAATAGGTGGAAAAAATTGCGACCCATGCTCAAAGAGTGGCAAAGGGCTTAAAAAAAACTGTGGATTATCACCGTAGTGGTGCCAATGAGATGGATGAGGTGAGAATTTTAGTGAAATCTTAAGTTTATTAGTTTATAAATGTATTATCATTGTGCATGATTTATTTTTTTAATTGATTAATTGATTCTTCAATATATGTTTAGATGATACAAGCAGAGGTCTATTATAAAGCAAAAATTAATTTGCAATTTATGTTTCTTCATTGTTGGGAGATATGAAAACATTGCGAGTATTTCAAAAATCCAACCCGCAGAAAACCTGAAGTAAGTCAAACTTCTCCAATTGGTTTATCACCACTTGAATATCCAATTAACTTGGATGAAGATGGGGAAGAGGCAAATCCCAGCGCCAATGTAGGTTCCTCTGTAGGGCCTCCGGGAAGGAAGCAATCAAAAGAAGCTCGGAGAAAGGGAAAGTCACAGATGGTTGATACTAGTCGATTTTATGCTGCCATGGAGGCCATTGCAATGCAATACTTGGAAGAGGCGACACTAAGGAAGAAAAGATATGAGATTATGCAAAAGCGGTGGAATTCCAACAATCATTAGCATTGCGAAAAGAGGAAGAAAAACGGATAGAACGAGAAGATAGAATTATGGAGAAGGATACGAAAAAGATGAGTCCAAACAAACAAAGATACTGGAGAAAGAGGCAATTGGCAATCACAAATGGACAAGGGAGCAATCTTAGAAGTAACTCTCATGAGAGTCATGAAGGTGATTATCATCCTCAAAATGATCAAGATTGGTTCACCCCTCCTCACTAGTTGGTTTTATTTATCAAATTAAATTAATGGTTGTACTTTTTATTAGACTTGCACTATGTTTTATGTAATTTAAATTTGATGAAATAAAGCTTCTTCGTTGTCATAGTGTTTAATGATTGTTTTTATAACCATATAAGTTAAGTAATACATAAAGAATAAAGGACAAACAAAAATATAGCATAGGGTACAAAAAAAACACACCACACGAATTTATTCCTTACAATCAAAGCAAGCCACACATACAAAGATAACCTTACAAAGATAACCTTACAATCAAAGCAAGCCACACATACAAAGATAACCTTACAATCAAAGCAAGCCACACATACAAAGATAACCTTATAATCAAAGCAAGTCACACATACAACAATAACCTTACAATCAAAGCAAGACACACATACAAAGAATAACCACAAAAATAAAGTAAACCACACAAATGAAGATAACATTACATGTTTCCTTCCCTTGCCCAAATGTGCTCAACTAGATCATCTCGGAGTGCTTTATGAACAATATCGGAATGAATTTGTTCATATCGATCCATAAAGCCCTCAAAATTATGCCTATCTCTTCTCACTGGCTCTAAAGGCTCCGATGGTTGCTCATATATTCTTGCTCTCCTTGAATTCAATGGTTCCGACTCGTCGTCCTGTAATTCATCACCATATTTGTCCCGCTCATCCTCTACAATCATATTATGCATAATCACGCAAGCCATCATGATGCTTCGTAGGGTAGATTTACTCCACATACGAGCAGCCCCCTGAATGATTCCAAAGCGAGCTTGTAGTATACCGAAACATCTTTCAACATCTTTACGGTATGGCTCCTGATACCTAGAAAATAATTTATTCTTCTCATTAACAGGCCTTGGAAATGATTTGACAAGCGTAACCCATTTTGGATAGATACCGTCCGCCAAATAGTAGCCCATATTGTAGTCACGGCCGTTGACGTTGTACACCATGCATGTGGTGCTCGTCTTGCTGTGAGTTCAACAAACACTGGTGAAGCCCATACAACATTGATATCGTTATGCGAACTTCCAAAATAGGCATGCCAGATCCATGTGTCATATGAAGCAACTACCTCTAAGATTATAGTAGGAGTCTTTTTGTGGCCAAGATAAGCTCATGCCCAACCTAATGGGCAATTTTTCCATTGCTAGTCCATACAATCAATACCACCAAGCATACCTGGAAAACCCCGATGCTCAGCTTTCGCCATCAGCCTTTGCAAGTTCGTGCATGTTGAAGATCGAGGTACTCGTTGGTGTAAAGATCTTCAATTGCTTTGCACGAACTCATCATGGATTCAATTTCTGTTTGGACCCCCAACCTGCAGTTCTCATCATATTGATATGTTGTTGAGCTATATGCTAGCATTCTAAGTGCACATGCAATCTTTAGACTAGGTGATAACCCGAGTACACCGAGGGCATCTGGTTTTTGTAGGAATTAATTGTCATGAGCGACAACTTCTTGAAATATGCGGTCAAAGAAATGATGCTTCATTCTGCAGCGCCTACAAAAATCGTGATCACAATACACTGGCCGTGACACAAAGTAATCCTCCATGGGAAAAGGGGCATGTATATGCCTACACTGATTCTTGACTTTGCGACCAGGTTGTGAACCAGGTTGGGTGGGTGGATTGGAAGATGAGCTTTGATATTCTACCATAGCGTCAACGATAAGCATGTTTCTTTGACGCCTACTTTCATCATTTTCCTCGCAATCTTGATTCATTTTTTTCAACAAACGTTTCATGGTTGAATGTTGTAAGAGAAGTAGCAAAGTGTTTTGATATGAAGAAAAGAGTGTTGTGATATGAAGATGAAGAGTGAGTTTATTTATTGAAGTTTACATGTAGATAGGATGCCACATATCACAAAATTGTGGTATGAAAATCTAGTATATGATAAGATAAGATATCATTTTAGATTGTGGATAAAAAAAAATAATAAGATAAAGTGGAATTAAATAGTATTTCGGAGATATTATATAAGATTTCTACATTATTATCTTTAAGAAAATAATTCACAAAAAATTTGAATTCCTGCCCCTTACCCCTCTCCAATAGAACAACAAAAAACAGCATTGGGCAAAATACATGAACAATGTCATTTGAGGGGCAAAACCTTGCCTCTAGCCCCTTGCCCTTGCCTTTGCCTCTAGACTTGCTCTAACGGGAGACTTCGGGCCAGAGCTTCAAAAAGTACCCAAATAAATTCAACCCAGAAAACATGGCCTCACGAATGAAACCCCATTCATCCCCACGCCACTGCCCTCTCCTTTGTTCATAATTTCAAACCCAAAACAGAAAGTTGAGTTTTTTAATGGCGTCCAAAACAGTTAGCGCCCTTTTCTTTGATGGAGTCCAAAACAGTTAGCGCCCTTTTCTTTTATGGAGTCCAAAATAGAAGGAGAGTGATGCTTTGATCTGAGGGTCAAAGTACTTGGGTAATTTGGGTGACAGATTAGTGTTTGATTTTTCTCCTCTCTTCTTAAATTCTCACTTTCATTTCTATAATTTCATTGCTGGAAAACCAAGTACCCAAATGATAAATTTTCCCAATGGCGACGACCCAAATGATAAATTTCAAGAAAAAAGAAAGGGGAAAGAGTTTTCGAGCTTTTTTTAGGGCGTCCATGTCGTACTGGACGTGGAGGAGGGCGCCGGAGTTGGATTTGGTTGAGGGAGTTAGATGGGAATTGGCTGGGTGGGAATGGGTTGAGAAACCTAGTTAGTTTTTTGATTTCATCAACTGCTTTACTCTTCCGAAAACCTGGTGTCCTGAGAACCTCAATAAAATGGGGACGAAGTTGTTGCATGAGAGTGCGAACTTTAAAGCAGGGGGTATGTTCATGTTGGACTCTGTGGAGGTCAAAAATTTTTAGGTTAGTTTCGCTGTTCTTGGGGCGAGGAGGAAGACGAGTGGGTTTGGGTCCTTTGGGAATGAGGCTGGGTTGTTGTTGGGCATGGGCAGTGCCGGTGGGTGCTTGTGGCCTTGCCATTTAGTGTCTCTTTTGGCTTTTGACATCTCTTCTCTTCGATTTGGCCTCTTCCATGGAGCTCCAAGATTGATCTCACCCTCACAGAAACCCAGTTCGTTCATCATCATCGTCTTCATCTTTTGGTTTTTTTTTTTTTTTTCTAATATTTAGTTTTAATATTTTTCTACAAAATGATTAAAATACCCAATCCCTTGACGCCACGTAAGCATCATAAACGGAGTTTGTAACTCTGTGAACGATTTGGTGCAACGGTGGTAACGAAATGCCTCTTCTGGATACAAAGTGGCACAAATTCTTATTTTTGGTGCAAAGAGAAATTTCACGTTCTGTTCTGGGTGTATTTCAAGTATAAGCCTTTGGAATTTGTTGTAATGGGCCTATTTAAATTGTATGTGGGTTGGGTTTTTATTTTGTTTGTAATTTTCTTGGTTGATCCCCTTTTTATCTTTGCTAAATCATGAAATTGGGCTCATGGTTGAAAATATCGGCAATTTCGCCGATATTTCCATGGACATATAGCCATTTTGAGGAGTCAACATCAAAACAGGGGGGCAGAATTTTTTTCCCCCAATATCGTGGATTTCGTGAAATATCGATAATTATCGGCAAAATTGTCCGATATTGGATGATATGCACTGACACCCAAATTGATTCAAGAGCTATAGGCAACAGCGATCGTGACAAAGGGTAGGCCCAGCTTTGCCTTGCCCAGACGAAGTGAATAGAGGTGCTCTCATGGCCTAGGTAGGCCGGGAACAAAGACAAAGACGGAGGAGGGTTCTGGGTCTTCTCGGCCGTGACTCATCTTCTAAGGCGAGGGTTGAATGCGGATGAAGGCAGAGAGGGCCTGTCTCGTGGATAGGGTTCATTTAGTGTCGTTGGTGAGCTCGATGGTGGTCAGATTTGAGGGCGATGGTGCTGGTTGGTGTAGCGGTCACGGAGAGGAAGGAAGGAGAAGACGAGGGTCGAGGAGAGAGAAAGGAAAAATGGAAGAAAATATGGTGTTTTATGATTGGTGGGGGATTTTTAGGGAAAAAATAGATAATAATAATAAAAATAAAATAAAGATAATTAATAATAAATAAAGATAAATAATTTTAATTCTCCTAAATAGTTTATTTACGAAAAAAAAATCAAACGAATTCGGTTTCCGCGTTGTGAATTTCGTCTTCGGGAATTTTCTACCAAATTCTCAATTTAAGTTAAAAATCCGGAGTCTAACTCTCAAATTTGCTCATTTTGCTCACTTAGTAACTTTCATAAAAACTCGATTTATAAGATAGAAGGGTAATTTGCTAATTTAATAATTTTGATTTAAATTTCTAGAGTGGATTATAACAATAAAATCTAATTAATTTATATAAATTGTTTTGCATAATTCATTGTTAGTCATCATCAGACTATATTGTATCATATTATATATCATAACTTATTATATCAAAGTCATTTTATAATTTTTATTAGTCGTATATAACCATTATTGGGTTCATGAGCTTTTCCCAAAATTTCATTAAAAATATCCAACTTTTGGACTAAATTTCCACTATCATTAGGGAAGGCCCAACGTGTTGTGGGCTGTATTTAAAAGTTTAATTACAAGAATGATCATTTTACCCTTGCTTTATCGATGAGCCCGACAGTCACTTTTTGAGCGGGAACACTTTTGGATGTTTTTCTCGCACCACTACATACATCTCGAGCTCGCGAGTGTGTAGACAGAAGGCACTTGAAAATAGGAGTTCGTACGAGGCAGTTACGTGTTTGAAACAATGAGGACGTAACGGTAATTTTTGAAAAGTTCAAAAGTATAAATAGAAAATTTCTCTCTCCTCACACCATTGGTCCACCTGCAATTTTTTTTTCTCTCTCTCTCTCTCTCTCTCTTCCTGTTCGATCACTGTACCCCATCACCACCACCATCGACCCATTTTTGGGTCGTTTCGAAGTAATCCAAGGTCACCAACTCATTCCCTTCAACCCCAAGAGTCGATTGGTGCCAATTTCGAGGCATAAACACCACCATATGCGGCGGATCGATGGTCGAAAGTGGAGTCGAATCTTCTCAACTGCTTTTCGGCCAAACGAGGTAAGTTTTCCCGCTTTTGAGCTCAAATTTGGATTCCTGGGGTTGAGTAGATGCATTTAGGTGGGTAGATCGTGAAAACTGGTTGAGTTTTGAGTTCTCGACCGTTAATGGTGGATTCTGGCCGCCGTCGATGGCGACATTGGCGGTCGTTCGGTTATCTTCTCCGGCGAGATTTCCGGTCTCCTTTTACAGTCCAATCGCTGATGTGGCAATCACCTAGCAGCCATGTGGAGCCACGTCGTGCCACTTAGCACTAGCAGCCACATGGCAGCTCGTTAGCAGTCAAGTGGGACACGCGTGACCGCGCGTGGGGGCGTTTGGAGTGTCCCGACTCTCTGTTGGCACGTGGGGTGGCCGCCGGCCTTTCGCTGGTGCGTGGGGTGGCCGTCGGCCTTTCACCAGCACGTGGCGGCGCATGAGGTCATTTTCTGACCCATGGCAACACGTGTGTAGGGTTTTCGACGTCTTGAATCCATTTTTGATCATTTTGAGGCTATTTGAACCCGTTTAGAGTCCCATTTGAGCATTTTAAATATTAATTAATTTATTTAAGTGGCATGTTTAAACCCGAGGGCTAGGGGCCCCATATGATTTAATTAAGGGTTTATTAGTACTAATGCTCCCTTTTGATTGGTATTATGGATGAGGTGACGATGGAGAATCACACCACTCTAGACGGAAATCGAAGGAACGTCCGGAAACAAGTGAATCAACAAGGAAAATAGCAATGGATCCTATCAGGTGAATTCTCCCTGGCGTACTATGAGTGGACCCATTCCCTAAACTTACGATTATATACTGTTTATATGATTGAATGCTTGATGAATGTGATGCTTAGGGAAGTTTGATAGAATTATGTATGTAATGATAACGATAGACATCTTAGATTATGTCACGGGTTACCTTTTGGGCCCGGCATTATGGAATAGGACATTTGAGGGTTGGAAACCCTATGAAAAGTAATTTACTCCGGAATGATTATAAACTAACATTGTAGTAGGGTATCTCGAGGGTCGATTTCGAGATCCGAGTTACAATATCGAACCACGAGTTATGGGTGGATATCTATGTGATATGAAGAGTATAAGGAGCATGACAATCGAGTCAGTGTTGTAGTACTACGACCGAGGTATGCCGGCCAAGTACAAGTGTTATGTGTCAGGTTGAGTCTTGCCAAGTTGACTGTCAATGTCGAGTCATGGTATACCCATATGGTGGTCGGTAGTGTCGTACTTGACTGTAGGCCACAGACCAGTCCTCCACGTGATCGTTCACCTGCACTTGCTCTATACTAGTTAAACAGCGCCAGTTCTGTCCCCGAGCTCTTATGGGTATTTGTTGTCCTAGAGCTCCTAGGGGGACTTATGGTGATGGTGCTTGCACCCAGTCCTTCACGTCGTCGTGGTACAAGCGATGACACCCAGTCCTGTCATGTACTTGTGACTCGTGCTACTACAGTGCCATTGGGATACCTGAGATGATGATCGAGTCATGATGATAGCCGAGGATTATGCCAGCTTATGATATGATGATAGATGAGGATCATGTCGACTTATGATATGGTGATAGCTGAGGGTTATGCCAGCTTATATGGTATGATAGTCGAGGGTTTCTGCCGACTTATATGATATGATAACTGAGGGTTCATGCCGACTTATGTGATATGATAGCTAAGGATTCATACCGGCTTGTATGATATGATAGCCGAGGGTTCATGGCGGCTTATATGATATGATAACCGAGGGTTTATGTCTGCTTATGTGATATGATAGTCGAGGCTTGTGCCGGCTTATATGATATGTTGATAGCCGAGGGTTTTCCGACATATGATATGACGATCTGATGAGATATGACAGCATGAAATGTTTGTTATCGAGGTCAATGGGTATGGAGTAGGCGGTGACCCGAATAGACGAACTATGATTTGTACACACGAGTGCGATGTATGACTTGATTGATACCGTCTTAAAGAGACGATGAAATCAAGGAATGACTATGTTGGTAATCCATTAGTTTCGGTTGTGTCATCTTCACGTGTGAAGATTTAGTGATGACTGACAGTTGATGAATTGCTTTGGTGTATTTGTTAGACCTATGGGGCCTTTGGAATTATTATATTATTATTTTAATATTGAGCCTCGTTTTGCGTGCTATAACAAATACGTAGTAGTACTGAGGGATTATTATAAAATGTTTTATAACTGTTTTTCATTAAAACTACTAAGGTCCACTCACCCTTTTGTTTTACCCCCCTCAGGTTTGCATAAGAAGGTTCGTGGATACGAGGGGAATCAAGTGATGACAGTTCTGACACCACCCATGGCGGGTGTAACAAGGTAACAATCGGTTAAGCATTTGATGCTTTAGTTATGATCATCATTTATTTTAATAAGCTCTAGGTCGCCCACTGTAGCGGTGAAACGGTAATTTAGTGTTTACTATTTTACCTTTCACTAAACTTCCTAAAACACATCGTTTTAGTTGGGCTTTCGTCACCTGGATTCAGCGTCCAGGTATCGGCCAGCACTGGTAACTCCGGTATCCAGTTGGATTTTCGGGGAGGGGTGTAACAAACGATATCGATATCGAAAAATTAATCAATATTTTTGTAAATTTGACTGTCGATATCGATATTTTCCTAAATTGGACTGTTGATATTGATATTTTCGTAAATTTGACTGTCGATATCGATATTTTCATCCTTGATTGGGCTCCCATTTGAATTTGGATGAATGAAATTATCCTTTGAACAACAAAATAAAATTAAAAAATTTCAGGTTTGTTTTAAAAATTAAATTAGGGGTTGGATTCAATTGAGATTTTCATCGAATTTAAATATCTCTAAAAATTCAGATATATTCAATTAGGATTTTTAAATAGTTCGTAAAAGTTTAGGGGTATTTAATTCATAATTTCATGGTAATTCACAAAGTCATTAAAACTCTGGGGGTTATTCAATCTATACTTTTATAGAGATTTATAAAGTCATTAAAAATATGTGTATTCAATCATGACATTTCATTACTCCATAAAAGTTTGGCGCATTGGAAACATCAATGAATATTGTAGACTTCATTAAATGGTAGAGTTTCATGGAGTTTGACAAACATTTTGGTGTAAATTATGCTTTACCACAGTTCATGATTTCTCTAGCCTCCCCCTTTGGATTTCTACAGATTTTATACAAGGCTTAAAAATATTATTTGTTATTTATATTTTTTTCAATAAACTCAATAAAATGTAAGTCTCATACCGATATCTTTTATCATATATTATTCTCTACAAGAATTATAAAAAATTAAATAATATAAACATTTTATGAATTTGTTTTTTTGAAAAAATAAATAAATATAAAATACAAATTAATAAAATGAAAAAAATATTTTTGTAGTATTAGATATATTATTTCCATTTATAGATGCCAAAAATGGACCGACGGGTATGGTCTTACTGGCTGCTAGTATGCCTACTTCTCATCTGGTGGGATGAGCGGTGATAAGACAAGAAGACAACTAGGCACCAGTGAGGTGCCATCCGATGCCTAAATTATTAGGTGTGTGATGGGCTTAGTTGATTTTGGCCACGTAGCAGCAAGATGAATAGTTACCTCATGATGGGAGGATGTCCCTGTATTTATAATCGAAACGAAAATTCACTAATTAAAAAAATACGGGTCGTTACAGTAGGTGACGTATTCTGTAATTATTTCAGGTAACTGTTTGAATCAGGGGGGATGAGCGATCATTCCGGAATTCTAGATGCAGTGCAGCCAAAAGTAACACGGTAACAAAAAGCCACCCTTCTTCGACCTTCACAAAGGATGAAATTGAGAGTGCGTTGTTTCAAATGGCCCTAACAAAAGCCCCCTGCCTGGATGGGTTTCTGGCATTGTTCTATCAGAGGTATTGGGAGGTTTTGGGAGCCACAGTGGCTGAGTTCTGTTTACATGTACTTAATAGGGGAGCCAGTGCGGTAGACATAAACTCCACCCTCATTGCCCTTATTCCGAAGGTCCTCCACCAACAGAAAGTAACGGAGTTTAGGCCAATCAGTTTATATACGGTCTTGTATAAGATCATATAAAAAGAAATCATGAATCGGCTTAAGCCTATTATGCCCTCTGTGATCTCTGAATTTCAGAGTGCTTTTGTTCCTACTCGTCTTATTTTAGATAACATTATTGCAGCTTTCGAGTGTCCATGCTATCCGACGAAGGGGAAGAAATGATTTGAAGAACATGCTACTTAAGTTAGACTTGTCAAAGGCGAATGATTGGGTGGAATGGCACTTTGTGGCGGGGATGATGAGCCGACTGGTTTCAGTGAGCATTGGGTCACTTTAGTCATGGGCTGCATGACAAGAGTGTCGTACAAGGTCAAGGTTAATGGATCGATAGTGGGTCCTATATCACCTAGCAGAGGTCTCCGATAGGGGGACCCTTTGTCTCCATATTTGTTCATGTTTTGTGCAGAAAGTCTGTCGACGCTGCTCTCTTAAGCCCAATCTCAGAAACATATACGTGGTGTGAAAGTGGCTCCCAGAGCACCATACTTGTCTCATTTATTTTTTTGCCGATGATAGCCTTTTGTTCTGTAAGCCCATATGGAGGAGTGCTAGGCTCTTCACAGGATTCTCCAATGCTATGAACGAGCTTCGGGCCAAAAGATAAACTTCAAGAAATCGACAACATGCTTCAGCCCTCACACAGACCCAATTATGAAACATCTACTAACTTTAATATTAGGGGTCCGAACTGTGGAGTGCCATGAGCGTTATTTGGGGTTGCCGAGTATAACCCAGCAGAGTAAAAGTACAATCTTTAACCATGTAAGGAACTCCCTATGGTCTAAACTCTCAGTGTGGAACTCTAAGCATCTATTTGTAGTTGGTAATAAGGAGGTCGTTGATGAGCCAAAAATATACTTGTATTTCCCATATATTTAATTAGTTATTATTATTATTTTAGGAGGAATTGATACTCGAATTTATTATATTGACAGATTTATTCTAGAAGGAGTTTTTGGAGCAAAAGAAGGAAGTATATCAATGAAATACCAATTCAAGTAGGAGAAGGCATATGCTTGCCTATTTCTGTTCAAACTAGGAATTAGATTTTCTTATTTTTATTTTACTCCTTTTCAAAGTAGGATTAGGAATCTTTCCTTATAAATACCCAAGCTTGGCTTAGATTTGAGGAGACCAGAATTCAGATTACAATTCTCCATCTAAGAGCACGGCAAAGCTGGGATTTCGGCTACCCTTGTTCTACAAACTGTTTGTTCTCTTAACTTCAATTTTAATGAAATTGTTTCTATTCATTATGAGCATGAGTAGCTAATTTTCTCACTAGGTTTAGACCTAAGCCTTAACATGATTATGTGATTTATCCTTTTCCTATGTTGTCGTATATGCATGCTTTGAATCTTTAATCACTGTTTAAAACTATCTTTATGTCTTAATGCTTGATCACCCTTAGGATATTTAGACAAGTAATTTGTTGCAATTTTATAGGAATGCCCACCTAAAAATTGGGATTAGCTTCTTGTGATTAAGGATTGTAATACATCTAGGTTAAATACCATAACTAAGAGATTGCATGGTTATAAAAGATTTTCATGAACTTAATGAATCTTGCATGTAGAATTAGATCTAAATATCATAGACTAATCGCATGTTAGGTATACATTTTCACTTGAATGCCCACGAGGAAAATATGTTTTCGAAAAATCTAACATTCAAAGTTCCATGTCATTCATAGATTCTTTTCTAAATCACATACTATTGTTAATGGTGAAGGTTGAGCCCTAGTACTTATTTAAATTGTTTACTTAATTTTTATTCAGTCACCAAAATTATTGCGATTATTTTATTATTAATTAAAAGTGAATTCTAAAAATAAGAATTATCCATATCAGTCCCTGAGGAAATCGACCCTGCATTCAGTGCTATACTACAACAGCCATGTACTCTTGCAGGTATTATTTGTGTGATTTTAACCCTTGTTTTACAGGTGGGAAAAATCCTATCAGTCGTCTTTAAGGTTGTGGCCCAAGCACTGCCAACATATTCCATGAGCGTTTTCCAACTTCCACAGGGTCTGTGTCAGGAGTTAACCTCAGCTATGGCGAAGTACTGGGGGGGAAATGAGGGTCGTAAGGGAATTCACTGGATAGAGTGGCAGCAATTGTGCAACCCGAAGAGCTTAGAGGGTTTGGGCTTCAAAACCTGAGGCCTTTAATCAAGCATGGTGGAAAAATAATCATGGAGACTTATTGAGCGACTTGATACTCTGGTTTCGAATATTGTTAAGGCTCGATACTATCCAGGGAGTGACTTACTCAATGCTGAACTAGGTTCCAACCTTTCATTGGTTTGGTGAGCGATAATGTGGGGGTAGAGATGTCATCAAAGATGGTCTTTGGTGTTTACACTGCAAGAAAAGCGAGGTTGCCCGACAAAGTTTTGCCCGACGAAGTTATTTTCGCCGAGTAAACAAAGTTTGCCTGACGAAACCGAAGGCTCGCCGGGTAAACTGTTGGCGAGAAGATCAAGATGTTGGCGCGTAAAATAGTAAGGGTTTGCCCGACGAGCACCGTCGAGCAAGGTTATATTTAATGATGATTATTCGTCGTTGGGTAACACTTGGCCGACGAATCATTAAACTTTGCCCTGCAAATGTGATTCGTCGGACAAAAGTCTAAATACACTAAATAACCGAGACGCTCTCCTTTCTTTTCTTCTTCTTCCTCCTATCTACTTCATCACTCTCTGCGTCTTTCTCTCTCACTCTCTCTCACTCACTCACTCTCTTTCTCTAGCTATAATCATCATCTCATCACCATTTTTACTACCAATCAAATCTTTTTTCTTTCTCAATCACCAATATCAATTTTTAAGGTTTGAGAAATTTAATTTTTTTAGTTTTGAAAGTATGATTTTTTTTAGAAACTAATTAAGTTTTGTGTTGTAGGAATTTTGTGGTTGATTTGAATGAATACTTATAAAAAGGTATGTGTGTTTACCTCTCAATTTAATTTTGTTAAGAATTTTGGATATAATTATGTTAGGCAATTTTGTATTTATTGTGGAAAATATGTAGAAATTGTTTAGGATTTGGGGAAATTAGAAATTAGAAATTTTTTTAGGAAAATATGAAAATAGAAAATATGTTAGGAAATTAGAAAATTTTGTTGGAAAATAGGAAAATTAAAAATATGTAATGAAATTATTGAAATTAAAAAATATGTTTGGAAATTAGAAAATATGTTAGGAAAATAGGGAAATAGAAAATATGTTAGGAAATTAGAAAATATTTTAGGAAACTAGGAAAATAAAAAATATGTAATGAAATTATTGAAATTAGAAAATATGTTAAGAAATTAGAAAATATGTTAGGAAAATAAGGAAATATAAAATATGTACGGAAATTATAAAATTGTAAACTCTGTTTTATGCATAATTAATATATGTTTGTATTTGTGAATTTGTTGTGATATTTTTTGTAAAGCGCTTTATTTAGTTCCGACGGAGTGAAATATGTTCATATTTCATAACCGTTATATGCAAAGTTTATCGAGTTGATTAACTTCATATAATGAAATTCAATGAAAAACCTTAGACCCGTTTGAAAATCAGTGAATCAGGTTGATTGACTGACTCTTGAATTGTCCATTTATTCGAACAATTTGGGGGTGCGCAACTATGTGTTGTGTAGTTGACGGTCTACAAGGTTAGGTTTCGATTGTGGGAAATTTGGTTTGTATCCCCTTAAGGTTCTCCGAATGCATATTAGATATTTGTTTTTAAAGATCAGTTATGTACCTCTGTAAACAAAAACACCCGGTGGTTTGAGAGTGATCCCTACATCCTCGCTAGTACGGCGAAATAAGTATTCTTTGTGGATGATCCAAAAGTTGGTGGTGGTTGGAGAGTAGTTGAGATGGTGAATCATAGAAACATTTGGGACTTGGATGATCGATACCATGAAGAAGATGGGGAAACAGACGATGACCAAATCGTTTACCAGGTGGATTCCTCGGCATCCACCCAAAACGTGGATGGAGAACGGACCAATGACATCATCCCACCAATTGAGATTGATGAAATTTTTGTTGATCTCGGGGAATTAGAACAAATTGATAGTGATTCGGAGGAATCAAGTACTGTACACATCTCGGATGACGAACGTGAATGGGAGGGGGAAAGCGAATCCGACACCGAATGAAAGTTGTAAATTAGAAATTTCATTTATATATGTAATATCCATCTTCAAATCAATAAATGTGATTTATATGTATGTTTTATGATTTCATTGACAAAAGTTTCAATTAATCTTTTATATATGTACTAAAGCCACAAACTTTTGATGTCCTTATCCTTGAATCGGCTTCCCAATATTTCATCTTATTTGATAAAATGGTGTATACAACAAACAATTAATTATAACAAATATAAAAAATAAAAAAATTAAACTAAATCTAATTTGAATTTATAAAAACTAACAGATATTTGCCCGACGAATATACTTTCACATCCATCGGGCAAAGACTTCAAATTTCATCAGTACGTGTTTCTCAGTTCGGTGGGCGGATGCCGAACTGGGAGATTTTGCCCGACGAATATTCATCTATATTTGTCGGGCAGTATATACCAGATTTGATTTATATTTATTTATTAAACAACTTTTTAAATTACTTACAAGATGAAATGGACCGATCTAACCGTCAAATTTTATGATAGGTACTCATAGATCGCCTACGGAAAAAATTACCCAATTTAGAAATCCCGGGATTAGGTAACGGTGCGCGACGATTCAACAGTTACACAACGTTTCTTCACGATCGGACGGCTTGAAATCCACAAAACATCAATATTTTCGACGGGCAAGATCTAGGCATGTAAAATCAAAAAATGAACGGTTAGATCTGTAAAATTCAATCGTTTGAACATCAATAGAACCAAAACTTTGAAAAATGTATTGAAGTTTCAATTAAGTGTTTAAACTCCTTGGTCAATATGCTTGTTTTCCGATTTTCAATAATTTACAAATTGAAATCGACCAATCTAACCGTCCATATTTATGGTAGGTACACAAAGATCGTCTACGTGAAAAATTACCCAATTTGGAAATCTCGGGATTAGGTAACGGTGCGCGACGATTCAATGGTTACACAACGTTTATTCATGATCGGACGGCTTGAAATCCTCAAAACATCAAGATTTTCGATGGGCAAGGTCTACAGACTTAAAAGTAACTATTAACGGTCAATTTTTTGAAATTTAATTGTCTGAATATCAAGTGAACCAAAACTACGAAAAACCCATTGAAATTCACAAACTTAACGATCGAGGCACATAAGCTCAGAAAAACATGACGATAACGATCGATGGGGCTTTAGACATGTAAAACCAAAAATTAAACGGTCCCGATGTTGAAAATTCTATCGTCGGACCTGGTTTTCAGATCAGTCATAAACACGACATCATAACACTTAAGCCCGAAAAAGTAAACTATTCATGGGGCAATATGTACTTGTTCTTTGGGAAACAATAAAAACGTCGTCGGGCTACGTAAATAAAATGCACAACTTTTTTCCCCGAAAATTTCAAACATTCCGCCAAAATTTTAACGAAATCTCAAAATTACCGCGTAATGTTGCCCGACAAATATGTAAAATGTTACCCAACGGATATCCACCGCTTGTTGTTACCCGACGAAGGTTTTAAACGGTTGCCCGACGAACATTCCGCCAATATTTTCGCGAAATGTCAAACTTACCGCCTAATGTTGCCCGACGAATATCTAAAAAGTTACCCGGCGAATATCCACCGCTTGTTATTACCCGACGAATCGTTAAAAAGATTGCCCGACGAACATGTTCATCGGGCAAGGTCGTTCAGACAGATAAATCAGACCTACTCTTCTTCATCTTCATTTTTCTTCATTTTCCTTATTTTCTCCGGAACCCGCACCTCTCTGCAACTCCGACGCCAGCCCTCACTCCAGCCGTTCCGGTTGCCGCAACTCCAGCCCTTTCTCGCTCTCTCTCACTCAGACTCCAGCCCTCACTCAGCCGCCCCGACAATCTCTCGCGGCGCCTCTCTCTCACCGAGGTTAACCATCGTCGCCACCGCCGCCCCTATCCTCGCCGTCAGTTTCTTCAAGGTCGAACTCATTGACCCTCTCTCTATATTGTTAATGTAGATTGGTTATTGTTAATTTTGATTGGTTAAATTTTAATTTTAGTTTGGATTGAAATTTCAATTTAAATTTGGTTTGGATATTATGAAATTGTATTGAAAATGGAATTTAAATTTGGATTTGATTATTGCAGATTGTGCTTTATTGTCAAATTTGCAGATTGAGAATTTAGGGGATTAGTTGAATATTGTGATTTTGGATTGGATTGGAATATAAATATTTGTTTGGTCTAATGTTGAAATTTTGAAGATTTGTTTGGATTGGAATATAATAGTTGAAGATTTGTTGAAATTTTGATGTTTTGTATAATGTTGAAATTAGTATAATGTTACGAATTTTGCATATGATTTTTGTTATGATTTTGGATATGAATTTTATGTGAATTTTGGATATGTGAATTTTATGAATTTTGGATATTTGAATTTAAAAAAATTTTTGTGAAATTTTGATATGGTGTAGTATATGTGAATCTTGGATATGTGAGTTTTATAAATTTTTAATATGTGAATTTTATGATTTGGATATTATTATTGTATGTTTGGATTAATTTGTAAGTTTGATTTTATTCCCGAAATTTGGATTTAGAAATTTAGGTATAATGTTGTGAATTTTGAGTTTAGTACTTTTGGATTAATTAGTATTTTAGGTTTAATTTTTGTTTGTGTTGGTTTTATTTTAAAAAATTAGAATTTGGTGGTTTTAGTTTTTAGATACAAATTTACTAATTTTTACTAAAAAAATTTATTGGTTTATTTATTTACTTTTATTGGAATTAAAAAATGTTGGTTAATTTTAAATGTGGTTTTGTTTTTATTTTTTGAATTTAATATTTAATATTAAAAATGTTTGGTTTTTTTTGTTTAATTAAAAATATGTTGGTTAATTTTATATTAATTATTTTATATTTCTTATTGTAGATGTCGCATCGCACCTTAATCACGTCTAGGATTCGCCCATGCCCTGATCCCGTTGATGATCATGCGTCGGAAAAGGCAGCCCTTGACTCGGTTGCCTCAACATCAGCGTCGGTTCAGCCACCGATGTCGGTTCATCAGCGACCCGATACCCAATCGGCTCGTCGACAACATAGCAAGAAAATGGGGGAACCCCGTACCGACCCCAGCCCCCACAGGACGACGCCGGAGCAGACGAAACAACGCCTAATGTTACAGCATTCCCTAAGGGTAAGTTGATTATTTTGTTTATTTAACCAACCATTTTATTTGTTACTCATTTTATGTACGAATGTTCATCGAATTTGCAGGGAAGTCGGTGAACGTGCGCGGGATAAACTGGGGTTTGACATCCCAGCGGATTTGCAGGACAATAAATGCAAAGATACTGGTGGTGTACGTGCCGCGCCTCCAGTCCGCGCCGGTAAAAATCCACAGCCTCCTTGTGCATGATATTGGCGCGATTCTTCGCACCAAGTCCCTGATGATGGGGGAGACTTTCAGAACCCAACCCTTGGAGGAGATCACGCGATGTTGGGGAGAGTTATCGGTACGTGTTTTTCCTATTTTTAACATTAATTTCATATTTTTTAATTATTTTACTAACTTTAATAATTTATTGCAGATCAATTTTGAGTTCAACTTGGAGGACGTCGACGTCAGTAGATACCTGAGACACCACTAGCAATTACGGTACGCCAACTGCAAGTACGAGCTCCACAATTACTACATGAGCTGGCCTTCCCCAGAGGAAGCTCGGGCAAATCCTCCGGAGGAGTTGGACGGGCCGAAACTGGTAGGGCGGTTGTGGTTGTGCGACCATTTTGTGTCCACCACCTATGTGGTACGTACTATCCACCTAGTTAATTTATTTATTTATTTTTTATGTTATTTTCCATTTGAAAATATAATTTTTGTTTTTACGAATGAACAACGGATATCGGTTGCCAACACATCGAACCGGGGAGCGAAGACATTCAACCACCACGGGGGGTCGCGATCCTTATTGGCTCGACAGGAGGATCGGCACATCACTGGGTCGATGTTCCCAGAGGTGGATGCTTGGGGGCAAGTGTACGCTGGACGGGGGGACCAAGAGGCTGACAAAATTCACGTAAGTTTATTTTTTACAGATTAAACATTATTTTTTTATTTGATAATTATATTTCTAATTAATATTTATTCGAATTTGTAGGAGGCGATGGAGCAAAACTTCTAACAGACACAGGCTGAGCTCACACAACAGTATCCGGAAATGTCGTTGGAGCAGCAGCTCCCGAATCCCGAGAAGTCGATCGCCATCCTAGAGCGACGACTTGGGAGGCGTCCAGGGAAGATCGTTCGGGGGGCGGGCGACGGGATAGTGCGGGATGTTTCTAGTCACTCGTCGAGTTCATCTCGGGCAGGCAATCCTGAGCATATGTCGGACCTCAGGAAAAACTTCGAGTTCCTCCAGGCCGAAAATGCTGAGATCAATGATCAATACGCGCAGATCCAGGCCCAAAATGATCAAATCAAGACCGCCCTCGCCAAGGTCCTTGACCGCTTGGGTGACCGTGGACTAGATGAGCTTCTCTCACAGCCTCAGCCCCCGTCCCAATAGCCCGCCCAGGATCCCGACCACTTCAACCCGTCGACAAGTAGTTAGAATGTAATATGTAAAATATTGTTTTAGTTTTAATTATGTAAAAACATGACCTTATTTTTTCTAAATATTTATTTTATTTTATTTTGATTCTTTTTATTCTTTTAATTGAATTTTTTTTAAATATTTTTATTTTAATTATATATATTTATTTAATCAAATAAATTATTAAAATTATATTTTTAAATATTCAGAGTTTACCCAACGAATAATTATTTCGTCGGGCATAGTAATAAATTTCGATGCATACCCGCCGAATTTTTGTATCTTTGCTCGGCGAAAGGTTTCCGTCGGGCAAACGTTAATCATTTCGTCGGGCATAGTAATCTTTGCCCGGCGAAAGATGTCCGTTGGGCAAAAGTTGTTGATTTTTACGTTGCTCGACAAATCATAGGCGACAAATACATCCGCCGGACAAGCTTTCAATTGCTCGACGAATTCACTGTTATCGTCAACTAACATCAAGCCCGACTGCAGTAGCCCAACAAACGTTGCCCGACGGAGGTTCGCCGTTTTGAATGTTTCTCGACGAAGTTATAACGTTGATCGACGAAAAGTGTTCACCGGGCAAGCCTGATTTTATTGTAGTGTTAGTGGGTGATGGGGCAAGTATTCGAGTGTTCAACGACAAGTGGATACCAAAGTCTTCGCTATAACAACCAAGATACACGGGACTCCTTCCAAGGGACGCTTGAGTATCTGCATTATTAACTGAGCATGATGGTTAGAATGTGGAGTTACTCACTCATGCTTTTGAAGTGGATGAAATGGAGGCCATTTTGACTATTCCCTTGGGTTTTGTTAGAAGAAGCATGGACGGGCTGTTTTGGGGTTTTAGGAAGAATGAATAGTACAATGTTAGATCAGGATACCAGATAGCTTTATCACTATTTGATGCCCAACACACCGAGGGAGCTGGCTCATCACATGATGAGGTTCTGTCAATCTTTTGGAAGAAAGTTTGGCGTCTACAAGTGCCAAGTAGAGTCAAATTGTTTATGTGGAGGGCTTGCCAAGATATACTTCCAAATGCCCTTAATCTTTATCGGAGAAAGTTGTTGCCCACCCCAATTTTCTCTTGGTGTGAGAAGAAAGTGGAATCGATGATCCATTCGGTTTGGAGCTGTAAAGTTAGCCGAAAACTGAGGGAGAAGCGCACTTGCCCCCTTGTTTTCGATAAGGAAGATGTGGCGTTTGCTGATCACTTCCATGCTGCTAGTAAGACTCTGAGAGGGAATTAGCTGGAAGGACTAGCATGGGGCTGCTGGGAAGCCTGGAATCTCCAGAACTTGGGGGATTCACGAGAATATTATCCCCAACATTGACAAAGCGGTGGAGGTTCTGATGGAGAAACAGGTTTTGCTCCATGAAACCACGCACTAAGGCAAGGCAGCGGCTCCTCGCAGCCAGGTCTGCTGGCAGAAACCCCATCTCCACTAGTTTAAATTAAACTGTGATGGTGCAACTGGGCGGATGGGAAGGGCTAGAGGAGGGGGGAAGTTATTCGAGACCATAATCCGGGACTCTCAACTGAGGCAGTGGAGATGGTTGCAATCTGCCAGGGGCTGTTGCTGGCCAAGGATTTGAGGGTCGAGAATCTGTTTGTGGAGGCTGACTCTAAATAGGTTGTGGATTTGATCAATGGGGGTGATATGTGTTGGAGTAGTATGAGTGTTTTAACTGCTGATATAAACTGGATGCTAAGCAAGCTGAGGAATGATCGTATTGTTTTTAGAAGTCGAGAGGCAAAGAGAGTGGTCTCACGGGTTGGCCCAAGCAGGTCTGAGGGATCAATCTTCATGGGCTTGGAACGATGTTGCAGCTCCCGGGTGCTTGAACTGATTCAAGCCGATGTCGAGTAGTGTGTTTTCTGGGTGGATGGGTCGGGACTGTGCAGCTGTTCTCAAGGGTACAATTTCGGTCCTGGTGGGGTGGTAATTTGTTTGTGTTTTCTTGCCTGGGCTGATTGGGTTACTTTGAAAGGCAACGGGAAGCTGCGAGCTTCTTCTCTGATGTATTTGGTTTTCTGTTTGGGGTGGGGTACTCTTTCTCTTCACTAGGTTTTCCGAATAACGAGTTTTATGACAAAATTTTTAGTGAGGTCCTAAACTCATAATGTACTTTTTATTTCTATTCAATTAATTGTTATTTACATAAAAAAATCATTTTTCCAATACTTTTGTATTTTTTTTTTTAAATTTAATACGTTTGTATTAAATTAAAAAAAGAAATTGATATTCACAAGGCTAGAAAAATCCTAATCTCCGTTTTCTCTCCTCCTAGTCCCAAAGAAAAAGCAAACTAAGGGGGAGGAGGGAGAATATCACCTTTTTCCCTCTTCCCCTTAATCGTTTTTCTTCTTTTTCTTTCGGGTTAGTAATAAGAGTCCATTTGTGATGACTGTATGGTCTGAGCCATGCTTAAATTTGAATTCCCCATCATGTTATTTTGCTATTTTTTCAATCCATCCCTTTACCTAAAATCTTCCTTTAAAATTTCTTATTTTCCCTAAATCTTGTTCTACCTTGCTGTTGGAGGAGTTTGTCGCAATATCTCTCATTGGATTTGGTCACAGTAGTTATATTATGACTTTTTGTCCTTTATTCACTGTTATGCGTAATTGGATCGCTGGAGATCAAGTCTTCTTCAGATCTGTCATGCTCTACAAGTTCTTCAAGACCATATGTGATGGGTTCGACGACGTTAGCTGTTTCTTTTAGTGAAGATAATTTGTTTAGGGTTATAGACACTTGTAGGGTTTTAGTTGTTTTGGACTTTGTGGGTTTAATTTGTAATTTTGCATAATTTCAGTGATGTGGGTTGTTAGTGCGGCTTTATCCGCATTAGTATTGTCATATTGGTTTATGAGTCTTGTTGTCCTTGTTTGATTTTGATGGTATGATTGTACAATTTCTTTATGATATATCGTTTTTAATAAAAAAAAAATTAAATAAAAAAATTGATATTTGATTAAAAAAAAAAAATCGAAAATCGAAAGTTCAACTATTAAAGCCCATGGTAAACCCATAAATCCCAATCATCCCAAACCCTTGTGTTGTGCCTTTCCTCATCTACAAAGAAAAACAAATATAACACGAGCATTGTAGAGGGAGAACTACAAGCAGCATCGGGAACTGACATAGAATCACGCATGGCCAGCGCAGACGTAGAAACGGTGGACTTTGAGCCCGAGGAAGACGATCTCATGGACGAAGACGGAGCCGCCGAGGCCGAGCCCTCGGCATCCCCTAGGGCCCCACCTCCCAAGCTGAAGTCCGCAATCACCGGCGCGGGCGCGTCCTCCGTCCCAAAGAAGACCAAAGGTCGCGGATTTCGTGAAGATCTCAATGCCGACCGTAACAGCCGCCTTGCGGCCTCTGATTTCGACTCACTCAACTCATTGGACGGACTCGAACCCCAACGATGTAAGTCCTCTCTCTTTCCGTATTTAATTTTTGTAGCGTTCAGGTTATACGAAAAGTTTCAATTTTTAGAGTAGATTGCTTGCGAAGATTTTAGGGTTTTAGGTATTTATCTGATAGAAAGAAGTTTTTGATTGGATTCGTAGCTTGGTAGTAACTTTAAGGAAAGTTATTGATTGATATGAAACTGGGTTTAGGGTTATATTGATTTTGAATCTGGAGTTCTCTTTGTTTTTTGTTTGTCCGGATTCATTGGGGAAATTTAAGTGTCTGTTTCGCAATAGTTTGTTCTCGGATGTCTTTTTTTTAGCTTGGACTTGGATTTCTATTCTTGAGTATGAACCTTGGATTTCTATTCTTTAGTTTGAACTTTGGATTTCTGTTTTTGAGTTTGGACTTTGCTTTTCTTTTTGAGTTTGGACTTTGAATATCATTTTGTGCGAGTATACTTCAGTTATCACTTGTGTATCTGTAGAAGTTGTTGTCAAGCATATTTTCGTGTGATGCACTTCTCAACTGGTTTTTCATCAGATGCATGAGGTTGCAGTTTTAATTGGCCACGAATTTTGGAGGAGCGTTCATGTCATAGTAACCCCTTATTTAGTCTGCAAACAATAGGTTGCAGGTGAAACCAAATTAATCTAATTTTTAGAAGACATTAGTCTGTGGAAGCAAGGTGAAACTTGGGCATAATGGCAGTCAAAATGCTTCTCAATCTCTTCTTTGTAGTGTGGATATAGTTTCATTTACTCTTTCATTATCTCACCTACCTCTTGAGTTCAAATTATAAATATTCAACTTGAACTGTAATGCCTGCATTTTAACCTCAACTGGGTAAAATGTCCTCTCGTAGATTTTGGGTTGTTGCCCCATAATGCCATCTATTGGAAGAAACTGCCTGAATGGCTATCAAACCAAGAATTTTCTCTATTATTGATCAAAAGGGGATTTAAAAGGACTTGTATGTCTTTTTTCCCCTCCAGCTTTCCATTGCTTGATCGACTTCCTGCAGTAATAATAGGACCTCTGTAATCCAACTATTTGGAATCCATCCTGATTGTGATAAGTCAATAATGATAATTTTTTCTTACGGTTTACTCGTAACTGTTTTAATTGTGACTATTATTGAGTTTCATATACCTTTGTAACCAAAGGGGGAGGATTATGTATTTCCTACTTACATATAGTTGGCTTTGCCTCTACTGACAATTTCTTCTTTTCATTTTAAAAAATGTCTGCAGCTGTTGAAGGATGGATTATTCTGGTCACTGGTGTACATGAGGAGGCCCAAGAGGAGGATCTACATAATGCATTTGGTGGATATGGGCAAATAAAAAATTTGCATCTAAATCTTGATCGCCGCACTGGTTTTGTGAAGGTATGATAGAACTTTCATCACGTACACCGTGGAGTTTGGATATGCATTTTTTTTTTCTTAATTATTTTATTTTATTATTGAAAATTTGTAAAACTTGTGCTAGTAAGTCATTAGTTATAGAATATGGAAATTCTTTTCCAGAACAGAAAGAAACAAAAAATATGTTATAGGGGAAATTATTTAACCTTAATGTCTTTTTGAATAAGAATATGTAAGTATTATTTTATTTTGCATATAAGGATCCCACATTCTTACATCTCTCTTGGCCAATATTCCCTTTATCACTTTTGCCTGATTTCTGGAACATACTCAAGAAACCATATCATCTACATGGATCAATTCTGAAGCTTGATCTTATTCCTCAAACAATCTGATTGACTTTCATATGCTAACATAATGGATGAATATACTTTCTCACCCTGTTCTCAGTTTTGATACTTGGTATATCAGCCAGTATTTTAACCTTTGTCTACACTGCATAATCTTTTTCAGGCTATGAAGTTATCATTGAAAACTGTTTATACCCTGTATTATATTCCTAAGCCTGTTTTATAAAAGAGAAAAAAAATCATTTTAATCAATTTTGGTTGGGATGTCAACTTTGTGAAACATCAAATGAGATGAAATGAAGATATAATGAAATTGAGCCTTTTTAAAATTGGGGTTGTATTTACTCATTAGATCAGTACTTTTTGTTACAGTAATGAGGCGTTTTGATGGTAAACGTTGAAGTAGGGTGAAGTTGTAGGTTCATGCCTAACCAACATAAGACTTCGAATAAAATCTGTTACTTAGAAACGATCATCCATTTGTTTGGTAATCAACTGAACTGGGAGTTCTGACATCCTTTTAGGTCCAATTATGGAATTGGTCCATGGTGGAATGAAAAAAATAAAATGCTGGAACTGCCTGCCAGGATGTCAAATATATATGTTTATCCGTGATAATTCTGTTCCAGTAAAAGTAAAGAATTTGTGCTTATTTTTGTATCAAAGATCTAGAATGTTAAGTAGGAATCTTTCTTAGCCACATTATTTTGCATCTCGTAATAAGCAGTTAAACAATCCAATGAATATAATGTTTTCAGTCTTAATTTCGGTATGAAGTGTTGTGCTTCTTGTTTTATGTTTAGAAAATCCAATAGTTGTGGGCATATGATAGTATGGATTAGTGGAAAGCGATTTCACAATCTAATGGACTAGTAGATCTTTGTTGCTTTTGTTTTGATAATGGGTTTGGGCTGAGCAGCAGAAAGCTATTTGACATTTTTTTGATTGGTTGCCTCCATCAAAAGTTTGATATTTGCTCTTTATTAACTTCATTTGAATTTTTATATTTATTATTTTTTCTACTAGGGATATGCGCTGATTGAATATGAGAATTTTGAGGAGGCACAAGCTGCAAAATCCGGAATGAACGGAGCTGAATTACTTACACAGATTATTACTGTTGATTGGGCCTTCAGCAATGGATCCTTCCTTGATGGATCCAGGAAGAAGAATGCAAGGTTTGATTTTACACTCACCCTTCCTGTCAAATTATTTAGGGGTGAATCGGGTGATTCTTTTCATATGAAAAGAAAGTAGTAATTGCATATTTTAAGAGATGAATGTTTTTTGTACCAAATAAGGATTTTTATGAAATGTTATGCGTAGGCATGAGGCATGAGCCCCATACCTCATCCATTTAAAGGTGCATTGTTTTTATTCATTTAATTTAAAAGTGGTGCTCTTTTGGAGTTAGTTATTCATAGAATGGTTTTAGATATCCTTTGTGATTGTGCCACTGAGGCGGGGTTTCTTAGAACGTAGATCCAGTGCTTGTTGCCTTTAATCACAAAGTATCCTATATGGACTGGCCTGTAAAATTCGTGGGCTTTGTTAGTAATCTGTTTAGTCCGGTCAACATTAGTGATTTATAAACTATAACCTAGTCCTTAATATCTTGTGCTAACATTTTGAAATTTTCCAGACCACTACGAGAACGGCGTTCAAGGAGCCCAAGGAGGAGATACTAACATTGTTCCTGTTGTGAGGGCATATGGATTTCAAACTGCGAGTTGGATATTTTTATCATGGAGTTACTAGGATTCAGGTGGAAGTGTGCAATTCCTGTTTCACAGTTTCATATCAATTTGCGTTGGAGCCCTCAAATTTTTACTGCACCGTACTGTTTGTTTAGTGATTTGTTCTTATTAACATGAGGATTTTTCCCTGGTGTGATTTACTTTTATGAGACTGAACACTGAAGTTTCTGCCAAGACCATAACTTCTGTAATCTTAATGTAGATTAATATTCATTTATGAATCGAGGATTTTGTTTCTTGTTTGTTTTTCACCTATGCCGTATATATGTTTGATTCTGTTGGCTTAATAGATTCATTTGCATTTTATTGTGCAACATTAGAAATTGAGAACATGATTATGAAGTGTTGATGACTACACGTGGAGGCAGCCAAAGTAGAGGTAACAATGCAATTTTTGATGATCTCTGTACAGTCGTTGTAATTTATATAACCTTGCTCTAGTTTTCATTTTCTTCTTGCCTCTTCTACGATTCTGATTTCTGGGTATTGTAATGTTCTCTGCAAAACCGTACTCTTGCTGCACATAGTATCGGTTGGTATATTACCATAGGAAAAAGAGGCAATGGGAGTTACGACATCCACTGTGTCTGTAATGGGTGGTAATTGTGATTTGAAAATTAGCACTTTAGTCCACATTTACTTTTTACTACGGTATAAGCTATGAATGATGGACATATGTCAAATTTTGTATTGGGAAAGTATCGGATACACACCCGATACGATCAAAAAGTATATGGGAAGAATTTTTATTTTTAAACAAATTTAAAAAAAATATTTTTTTTTGAGGAATTTTGAAAAATATTGGAAGTCAAATTTTAAGGATTGTAAATTTTTTAATTAAGTCCCATAACCCATTAAGATGCATAACTCATTTAATTTGTATATTCTATTTTGTTAAGCGGACTTTTTTAATGTAGTCTAATTTCATGACATGAATTTATTTTATACTTCCAATTATTTAAAATATATAATATTTAATTATCGGATCGGATCATATCGTATCGCTGAATTAATATTCGTATCTGTGCATGATAGTTGAAAGAATCAAACTACACATTGAGCTAACTATAATTAGTTACCGAACTAAATACATGTGTAACTCTTTGGCAAAAAAAAAAAATACTACTCGTGATCGTTATCTAGGTGAGTTAATCTTGTACTTACCAAGTGAGAAACCGGGGGTATAATGGTGAGGTGTTTAATGTTTGATACATAGCGGATCAAAAAAAAAATGAACGTATTTCTAATTTATAACAATTAAACTCTTACATTAACTTTCCACAATGAATATGAAAATTAATAAGAAAATAAAAGAAATAAAGTAGCACACCCGTAACTAGGGGTGGACATAAATTCATTGAAAATCGGTACCGATTTGATTCAAACCGTTATTTGCACTCCGGTTTGGATTTGACCGGATAAAAATCAAATGGTTTGAAAATCCAAACCGTTCCGTTAGTAACGGTTTTTGGATTTTCATTTTGAAAACCGTTGGAATCTGAACCGAACCGTTAAGGTTCTTATTTATTTATATTATTTATTAGTTAATATTTTTCACCCTATAATATGTTAATGTAAGTGTTCATCATGTACACTACCTCACTTAATCCTTACCCATTATGTGCTACCTTCGAATTTAAAGTATATTTAAATAACAACCCACCATATTTGAAGTTCAAAATGTTGAAATTTTTAATTTGTTGATGTGTATGAAAGAAATCTTTATGTGAATGAATGCAATCTTTATGTGAATAAATGAAATGTTGATGAGAATAGTGGAATTTTGGAAAGAAAATATGTTTTTGAGGGGTCTTTTATTGAATAAATTACACGAAAATTTTATGTCAAAACCGTTCAAACCGGTCCAAATCAAACTGTTAATAACGGTTCGGATTGGAACAGTTTCAATTCTATTTTTTTGAAAATCGAAACCGTATCGAACCGTTAAGATTTTAATGATTTGGATTTGGGTGATATCCGTATTGATCCAAAGCATGCCCACTCCCAACCCGTAACCGCGAGCAAATGTCAAGATGCTACTTAATAAATGAAACTAAAAACTCAAAGTCCCTTTTGTGTTGGAAATGACCTTAAATTCTAGGGAAATTGGCTAAAACATCACTTTTGCCCAAAAAAAAACTTGAAATCCCTCCTTCCCATTTACTAAACTAAAATAAGAAATTAAAAATGGGTATTTGCATTTTTGCCCTAAATATAAATAGAAAGGAGTAAAATGAAAAACCTCATTAAGTTACTTGTTTGTGAAACCCTTTGGGTTTCCACACGTATTCATCATTCTCCTCCGCTCGTCTTTTTCACGCAAAGAAGACCTAGGCCAGTCGACACCAGGCAGAGCCACCAGTCGACACCACCACCATGGGTGTACCTCCATCGCTCCACCGCTCCACCTAAGACCATTAACCCACTCGAGCTATTCTCTTCTCCCTCGATTCTCTCCTCCCCCTCGATTGCAGCCGAGAGGCACCAAAACAGGGCAAAGCCTTCCATTTAATCCTTCCCACAACTTCGTTTCAGCCGTGGATCTCTTTCAGAGCCTAAGCAAGTTTTCTCCATTGGGTCTTCTTCTCAATCCATAACCAGGTTCTTTCTCTTGAGCTCTCTTTCTTAATCTTTCACAAGTTTCAATTTCGTTAGATTGATTGTGTCTCATGCCCTATAAATTTTACTTTTGAAGGTGAAAGTCATGTGCTTTCAAGTGTTTTAACCTCTCTGTGTCTTGGTTTTGAGTAAAATTAGATTTGATTTCATAGATAATAATTTAATTTGCTAGATGTTATTGGGTTTTACATGTACTTGATTATGATTGCTGGGTGCTTGTCCTTGATTATGACTGGTTTATTTCTGTGTCAAAAGGTTGGGATCCCAACAAGGGGAAATGTCATAAAAGCTGCCCTGCAGATTAAACGTGCTATTGTAAAACGAGCATAGCTAGAACAACATTTCTGCAACAAGCAGATCACACAGCATGTTTTTACTGCTATTAAGAGCTCACTTACACTACATGAAGGGAAGTTTATAATTCTTGTCCTTCAGAAGGAAAGCCTTGCCTTACTAGTGTAGATTTCCTTATATCTTGTATTTAGTATTGTAAAATGATCAACATTGTCTAGGATATGATCTGACTAGCAGATGTCCTATGCCAAATTTTTTGTATTATAAGCAGGTTTTTATTTATTACAGACGGATATTTACCCTAAACTGCTCTTCTGTGGCTACTCAGATTTTCTAGGCTTTAATTGCTGTTTAATGCAAGATGCTATCTTGTTACCTTTTATTTGACTGCAATGGTATTATCTTAATAACTTGTGTTTATGAGTTTGTGCTGCTTACATGTACCTTGTTTCAAGGGTTTGTTTACTACTATTGCTGCAGGTTGGTGTTGTTCAGATTATGATGTGTTAGTGTTGGACTCCATATCAGGATATACAAAAGGTATGTGCCATGTTTTAAGATCTGAGGATTTAAACTTTTCCTTTTCTTCTTGGTTGCTGGCTTTTGTTTGATGATTGACCTAACAGATTAATTTGTCAATTGACATAACAGATTAATTTATCGATTGAGTTTTGTTTTTGTCCAAAATGGATTTGAAATAACTAGGTAAAATATATTTGAATACCATGTGTTGATGCCAAAAATGGACCAACTTAGAAATGCCTCTTCGAGTTCGCTTCACTCACTCTCCTTGGAGGTAGGAAGACCTGCAAAGGGAAGGTAGAAGCAAAGGAGCACCGGTGGGGTGTCGGCCAAGTAGTCTCCGATGCTTAAGTTAGTTAAGTGTGGAGGGATTTAGGCAGTGTAAGGGCAAATATGTCATTACCTTTTTTAGGGGAAGTGCCCTTGTATTTATAGTGGCATTAAATGTTGTTCGTGAAACATTTCGATGTGGGATAAATGTCCCTACCCCTAGAGCTTACGTGTGTCCCGGTGGTTCCGAACTCTGTGGCCATGTTGACACGGTCGGCCGATGGGTAGGCCAACCAGATTTGGTCGGCCTAGTGGCTTTTGTCTTTTGCCCAATGCTGTGTTGGTGGGGTGCACCTGATGTTTGTGGATTTGCATTGTTGTGCTCTTTGTTGAGCCGAGGCCATGTACGGTTTTGGAGGGCCTTGGTCGGCCTTAACTAGGTTGATCAAATTAGGTACGAACAAAAGTCCCCCAAGTCATTGACTGAGGTGGATTTCCTCGGTTGAGGGCTTGTTGTTCTTTTGTCAACTTGTGGGGATCTGTCCCATACTAGTCCCCAGTCCCCCAAGCCTTTGGCCGAGGCCATATGCCGTATGTTAATCTTCCAAAAGGTGTTGGCGATGGAGGATGGTCGACCTTAAATTTTGGTTGTGGCCGAACGGATTCTTGGTTGGCCCGCTGGCACGGAACCTCGCACGATCATGTGGCCGATCAGCTTGGAGGATGTCTGTGGCCGATCGAGTGCCACTCTAAGGTGATTGTATGTCACCTTGGTAGGCCGGCTTGCGCGGAACCTCGCACGATCATGTGGGCGATCGGCTTGGAGGATGTCCGTGGTCGATTGAGTGCCACTCCAAGGTGATTCTATGTCACCATGGTCGGCCCGCTTGCGCAGAACCTCGCACGATCATGTGGCCGATTGGCTTGGAAGATGTCTGTGGCCGATCGAGTGCCACTCCAAGGTGATTGTATGTCACCATGGTCAGCCCGCTTGCGCGGAGCCTCACATGAACATGTGGCCGATCAGCTTGGAGGATGTCCGTGGCCGATCAAGTGCCACTCCAAGGTGATTGTATGTCACCTTGGTCGGCCCGCTTGTGCGGAACCTCGTACGATCATGTGGCCGATCGGCTTGGAGGATGTCCGTGGCCGATCGAGTGCCACTCCAAGGTGATTGTATGTGACCTTGGTCGGCCCGCTTGCACGGAACCTCGCACGATCATGTGGCCGATCGAGTGCCACTCCAAGGTGATTGTATGTCACCATGGTCGGCCCGCTTGCGCGGAACCTCGCATGATCATGTGGTCGCCGATTGGCTTGGAGGATGTCCGTGGCCGATCGGCCTGGAGGATGTCCGTGGCTGATCGAGATGAACCTATGATGTGCATTAAGTAGCATGGTATGATTGATGTGCCACGCGTCATGTAATAAATTCCTTGGGTTTTGTGTGCGACCCTTTGATTGGCCGAATGGGTTTATAAGAGCTCAAAATCGTCCCTATTCGTCACCTTTTGCTTTCAAGAGAGCTTTTTGAATTTTTGAGGCGATTTCCGACGGAACCTTGACCCCTGTTTAGGAAATTCCCGGCGAGTGTTTTACGGTGGTGTTCACGGTGGAAATCTTATAAACAAGGTATGGCATTCTTCTTCCGCTGTATTTTCGATTGAATGGGTGTTTTTGCATGAACTGGGGATGAGCTTTATGCATGTTGTTGGTTAGATCGTCTGTATGTCAATAGTAGTTGTGTCTTGCATCTTTCCCTTCTTAGAATATGTCTGTATGTATGTAAATGTCAAGTTCACGTGGTGATTCAGAAGGATCCGAGGATCGATCCTGTTCGTTTTACGATGAATTAGATGCTAGCTCGGTTAACTCTGATTCTCGGTTAAACACGTCTGAATCGGCCTCTGGCTCCCCTCGGCCAAACCCTTTGGTAGAGCTAGAGGTGGATCCAAACGTAGATGGACCAATCCTCGAGGTGTCTCAAGGACTGTCGGCCCAAGAATTGCAAGATGAGCTTGAGAAAGCCTTCGAGTTTATTGATACCCGTTATGTCTCGGCTGGTGATGGGGGCGAGACCTCTAACGCCGAGGTGTCATCAGTTGGACAAAGTGATATGTTGAAGTCACCGGTCGATAAGTGTACGACGGTGGCTTCAAGTTCAAAGTCCGTGGAAATGGCGTCGATGCCTAGGCCGATGGAAATCGGCGTCGAAGAGGCCATGGAACTGGTGACAGTGGCCAGCTCGGCTTATGAAGATGATCGGCAGGTAAGCACTCTAGATGAGGATGACCTTCTGGCTTACCGAAGGGTATTCAATATTTTAGATTCCGTGAAGATGAGGCTTCTTGGGAGAAGGGAGAGGCCGAGCAATCCGCCGGTCGGTTGGGCTACGTTCCATCTTGATAACTTTAGTAATGGAGTGGTGCTGCCCCTTCATCTGTGGCTGCAGAGGATGGCCGTGGAAGTGGGTGTTGCCTTCGGCCAGCTAAATCCCAACTGCTGGGTTATGTTCACTGGGGTATACACTGCTTTTGGGTTGTGCGGGAAAGGAGAGCCGACCTCGGGTCATATAGGCCATATGTATAAGTTTGTGACAGACATGACTGGCTGGGTGTATGCGGAATCTAGGACGAAGCGGGAAAGCGGGCCTTTTATTGAAGACATACCGACCTCCCAGAAGGCCTGGAAACACAAGTTCGTGTTTGTGTCGGGGAATTGGGAGGGTGTCGATTTGCCATTATTCGGCCGACGCATGCCCCGTGTGTATCAGTCGAAAGGTGGTGGCCGTAGGATAATCTTGTTTCTTGCTCGTTCTCGCTTTTTTTTTTTATTATTATTATTAGTTTTTTATAATATGACCGATCTGGGCTGACCCTTCCTATTTGTGCAGAGGTTTTTAAGTGGCCGATCATCAGTGAGCAGGAGAAAGCCGATTGCGCAGAAGTTTTCAGGAAGCTTGACCGAGCAGAGAGGAGTAGGGATTACTTACGGCTACCTGCCCACCTTCTTCAAGTTGGTCTAATCTCCGCCCTGCGTAAGTGTTCCTCCCTTGTACCTTCTTCTAGTTTATTTCAGGTGGCTGACATGTTTGCGTGTTGCAGCCGATCCAAACTTTGTGGTAGCTGCAGCCGAATAACTTATAAAGAGGATGGCCAAGATTACTGAGGCTATGAAGAAAGCGACCGAGACGAAGGCTGAGGCGGAGAAGGCCGGGGACTCCATGGGCAAGGGAGACTATCGAAATCCGATCAGGACAAGGTGGACGCCAAGGTTACGCTGCGGGTGGAGGATCCTGTTGCCGAGCTGGGCGGTCAGAAGGCCATTGACCTGGTGACTGGGGAGCCTTTGGCCCAGCTCTTTCCAAGTGCCTCGGGGTCGGGTTCTGTCCTGCTGACAGATGTACCTACGCCTTCTACCAGTCGACCTCATGTGCCACTCCCCATTGATTTGGACGATGAGGCCGACGAACGTCGTCATATAGTGGCTGAGGAGAGGAGGAGGAATGGGAAGAAGAGGAAGGGGTTGGCCGCGGACGCTGAAGATGTGTTACAGCAGCAGAAGCAAAGTCAGATTGAAGTCCTTGAGACCGTACGCCAGATGGTCTGTCCCAACATCAGCTTCGACTTGGAGGGGCGAAGGGTTCCCAAGAAGATGAAGAAGCCGTATCTTGACGCTTCCCTTCGGTCGTATTTTTTGAAGGCCGATGGGGAACCAGATATGGTGAGGACTCAAGAGGCGGACGAGACACTGTCGACGGCCTTCCATCCTTCTCAGCTGGATTTTATGAACACCGTTGTTCGTGGGTCTCAGTACGAGTTGGATGAGATCGCAGCCTTGAAGGTGAAGGACTTCGCTGATCGGTGCGATAAAACCATGGGGGCCGGGGCGTATGTAAGTACCTTTCGTTGTAACTTGTGTTGTTTTTGTTATTCGGCCTCTAAACATTTTTGTGTTGTGTTTTTGTTTTACAGTTTCTTGGTGAGGTCTTCACCACCCTCCGGCATACCAACCAGGCTAAGGAAAAGGTAGCCGAGGAGCATCAGCCGTTGAAGGCGAAGATGGATGCTGCGGCCGAGAAAGAGAGAATGGTCGAGAGGTCAACCCAGGCCAAGGTTGATTCTGAGCTCCAGGTGAAGGAGTTGGAGAGGCAGCTGGTTGCTCAACGGGATGCCGCTGAAGCAAAGATGGCCAAGATGGAGGCCAAAGTCCAGCAGGCAGAGTCGGCTAATGTTATGCTGGCCGACCAACTTATCTCGGCCAAGAAGGTGGGTGCAGAAGAGTACAAAGCCTCCCTGGCTCATCATCATGATCTGCAACGGTTTGGGGCCAGGCTGGAGGATGGGTTGTTCAAGCGAATCCTTTTGGCTAACACTGGTGTTGCTATCCAATTCCATTGGCTGAAGCATCCCCCCCAGCTGGAAGATTACGTGGATGAAGAGGGAATGCGCTGCCGGATGCTGAGGAGGATGATGATGCCGACGGGCAGGCCAAGGTGCCGGGAGATGGTGGATTGTCTCTGAAGACCAGGGGAATACCCCTTAGTGTTTTCAATTAACTTTGTATTCATTCATTGTCCGAATGGCCTTTTATTGAACGAGTGTTATTAGTTTTGGTACTGTTTACATATGGATTTATGTTATTGTTTGTTTTTTTGCATCTGTGTTTGACTGTGGCTTGTGAATGGTAAGGTTTGCTTTAGCTCAAAATCGGTTTAAGCCGATCTGTTGAGTGAGGTGAGGCCGTTTAATATAAAGTTGATCGTAGGGTGGTCAAAATCTGAAAGGCTGTTCTAGGAAAAGCCAATGCCGTTTAGAAATGAGGTTTGCCTCATAGTGAATTAGGGTTGATTGCTTTTACAAACTAAAAGATTGTTGGAGATGAGAAGTAAGAGGGATTGCCTCTTTGTAAATTCATTCATTGATAATGTCACCGGGTATGCCAGGAATATCTACAAAAAATTCGGCCACGGGCCGCACATGTTTGTGGATGTGGGCCTGTTTTACTCGTAGTAGAATTTTAGATGGTCCATATTCCATGAATGTCGGAGTGTCTTGCCTTTCGAATCTTTGAGTTCATAGGTCCATTCTCTGCATATTCTGGACACTGTGTAGGGTCCTTCCCAAGTAGGGGTGAATGTGCCGGCAGATCTTTCCTTGGTTGCAAGACTGACCTTCCTTAGGACTGGATCGCCTATCATGAAGCTCCTGTGGCGGACTCTCAAGTCGTAATATCGTGCAACTCGTTGCTTGTATGCGATGTGCTTGAGGTTGGCCTTTTCCCTGCGTTCCTCCAGCAGGTCCAAGCTGAGAGCCATTTGGTGATTGTTTTGTTCTGGGTTGTAGGAGATTACTCGATATGATGTTTCACTGATCTCCACTGGTATGACTACCTATGCACCGAAAGTGAAGGCGAAAGGAGTCTCATTGGTGGATGTCTTGAAGGAAGTTCAGTGGGACCATAGCACGTCATTGATAATGTCGGACTATTTGCCTTTGTCCTCGTCGAGTCTCTTCTTCAAGTTGTACTTGAAGTTCTTATTGACTGCTTCTACCTGTCCGTTGGACTGTGGGTGTGATGGTAAAGCAAAACGGAGCTTGATGCCATAGGTCTCACAGAAAGCCCTGAAGCGATTGCAATCAAATTTCCTTCCATTATCAGTGACGATGGTGTGTGGGATCCCAAAGCGACAGATGATGTGTTGGTAGATGAAATGCTCGATCTGGACTGCTGTGATGGTTGCCATAGGTTTTGTTTCAGCCCATTTTGTGAAGTAGTCCACTGCTACGATTGCGTAGTTGACCTTTCCCTTCCTCTCGGGCATTTGGCCGATTAGATCGAGTCCCCATTGGGAGAATGGCCATGGACTGAGCATAGAAGTGAGGGGCTCAGTTGGGAGGTGAGGGATTTGTGCATGTCGCTGGCACTTGTCGCATTTTTGTGTGAGTTCAATGGCGTCTGAGAGCATGGTGGGCCAATAGTATCCCTGTCTGAAGGATTTATGTGCCAAGGTCCGCGCTCTAGAGTGATCTCCACAAATGCCCTCGTGCATTTCTCTGAGGACGTAATCGCCCATGTCTGGTGCCAGGCACTTCAAAAGTGGGGTAGTGAAACCGCGCTTGTAGAGATGGATATGCTAGATGGTGTATCGAGCTGATTGTCTCTTGATTTTCTTGGCCTCCGTCCTATCCTTCGGGAGGGTGCCATCTTGGAGGTAGGCTTTGATGGCATCCATCCAGGTCGGACTGGTGTTGATGTTGTATATCGGCCGTGGTCTCGTGCTGGGTACGTGTTGAACTTCCACGAGTACCCTTCGTTGCTCCTTCTCATCCAGGGAGGATGCAAGTTGTGCTAGGGCATCGGCATGGATGTTCTCTGATCTTGGGATTTTGTTGATTTCATAGGCCGAGAAGCTTTGAAGAAGTTGTTTTTCCAGGGCTAAGCATAGTGACATGGACACGTCTTTAGCCTCAAAGTCATTGTTGATTTGGCTGACTACCAATTGCGAATCGCTATAGATTCTCAACTGGCTGACCTCCAGGTCTTTGGCTAAGCGTAGGCCGGCCAACAGTGCTTCGTATTCGACCTTGTTGTTGGAAGCTTTAAAGCTGAAGCATACGGCATATTCTAGCTTGACTAGTTACGGGGAAGTGAGAACTAGTCCTGCTCCTGATCCGTTGTGGCAAGCGGATCCATAAACGTATAGTGTCCATCATGGGCACTTTAGATAGATCGGGGGTGCCTTGGTGGATTCCGGGATTTCTTTGGTGGTGGGTGCTTGAGGAGAGGTTGCCTCCGGTGGTATGTATTGTGTAGGTTGATAGGAGTACTCGGCAATGAAGTCTGCCACCGCTTGTCCTTTCTCAGCTGTCCTAGCTACGTAGGAGATGTCAAACTCGCTCAGCTCGATTGCCCATTTGGTTAGACGGCCAGAGATGTATGTCTTCTGCAAAACTTGTCTCAAGGGTTTTTTGGTGATGACCTTGATCTCATGTGCCTGGAAGTATGGTCGGAGCTTCCGTGCTTTGACTACAAGGGCCAAGGCAAGTTTTTCTAGGTCAGGGTACCGTCTCTCTACATCCTGATAGATGCTCTACCCCATCCCGTCGTGTGATAAGGATAGAGCCGACAACCGAGATTGATACTAATAAGTAGACAAAGAGAGGCTCGCCATTTTTTGGTCTGGGTGACCGGTCGAAATGATGGGTCGATGGTGAGCTGATGGCAGATCACATCCGTGGAGATGCCAGGCATGTTCTCGTAAGACCATGCGAAGACTTCAGAATTTTCCTTTAAGAATTCTACGATGGCTGATCGTAAGGAGGGTTTGAGCTTCGACCCTATCCGGACCGTGCGATCCTTGTGTAAATCGAAAAGAGGTATTGCCTCTGTCTCTTCCACCGGTTCTGCCTGTGGCATATTCGCAAGGTCTCGTGGATCTTCAGGAGGCCTATCCCAGAATTCTTGCATAAGGGGTTGATGGGGTCGTCCCCTAGGGCAGTTTCAGCAATGGATAGGGTTTCTGTTTGCTTGCTTGTCTTGGTTAGGGCCGTGGCATATCATGTTCGTCCGGAGAGTTGGTCTCCTCTTACATGTCCCGTTCCCATGGGAGTTGGGAATTTCATCAAAAGTATGTGGGTTGCCACGATAGCTTTCATCTGATTGAGTTCCTCTTCAAATTATGGCGTTGTAGGCCGTGGGGCAGTCGACCACTAGGAAGGTTTTGATAGCTGTAGCTACCGTTTGGGTGGTGCCCATAGATACTGGTAGAGAAATTATGCCCCTAGGTAAGACCGAGTCCCCAGAAAGGCCCAGGAGTAGCGTGACCTTTCGGTCGAGCTCCTTTTCGTTGGTGCCCATCTGTTTGAAGGCGTCCCAAAAGAGTACATTGACTGAGCTCCCAGTGTCAATGAGTATTCTCCCTATGTCATACTCGGAGATTTGGGCTCCGATGATGAACGGGTCGTCGTGCGGGAATACGATGCCTTTCTCCTCTTCCTCTGAGAATGTGATGGGTTGCCATCCGTTCTTGGCCACCTTGGTTGCTCGACCGGAGTCGATGCTGAGGATTTGGTGGTTGGCCCGGGTCGCTCTAAGGAAGCTCTTCTTTGCTCGGTTGGGGGTGATGGAGGAGGATAGGGTGGGTCCGCCGCTGATGGTATTAATCTGCAGATATGCTATCGGTAAAGGAGGATGTTGTAGAAACTGATTGAGTCTGCCGTCACGAACCATTTGCTCGATAATGTGTTTGAATGCAATGCATTCTTCGATTGTGTGGCCATTGTACTTGTGGTACTGGCAGAAGGCTTCTTTGTTGTGGGTGGGGCGATAGGTGGGGTTCCTTGGCTTGGCTTTGGGGATCATGATTTCCACGTTTAGTAGAACAAGGTCCAAGGATGTGTTCAATATGGTGTATGTTTCAAACCGACTTCATGGTCCGGAGTTGTCACCTACCAAGTTTCGTGCCCCCTGGTGATGGTTGTCACCTTGCTTGAATCCCCCGCTTTTGTAATTTGATCGGCCCTTCTTGCCCTGATGATGTCCATCGTCGGTAAGTTTCCTCTTTCCTTGTTATGATTCGTGGGAGTCATGATTGTAGCCCCCGGGGGCATGCTTGGTCCTACCTTCGCTGTTGTTCCCTGGGGAGTTGAGTATGAGGATGTCCTGGTCTCCTTGGTGGGGGTGTGGAAGAATTCTGCCTTGGCATGGATTACCGCTCTTCGCATGATTTCATTGTAATCCTTCCAATCCTCTGTATGTGCTGCATACTTGAAGGGCGACTCCTTAAGGCCGCTTTGGAAAGCGTTGAATGCGGCCTTATCTTCAGTGTCCCGGCAGCGGAAGTATTCGAGGCTGAACCTAGTGACATATTTCTGAAGTGTTTCCTCCTCTTCCTGCCTAAGGGAGAAGAGATCTTCTGTGGAGACCAGTCTATCCGTCTGGATCATGAACTGGTTGAGAAAGGTTGTCTGAAGTTCATCGAAGGAGTACATGGTATTGGGAGCCAGACGGTAGAACCAATTGAAAGTCGCGTCGATGAGAGTGGAGCTGAAGATCAGGCATTGGCCATCGTCCATCACGGTTTTATATGCCAGGGTGGAGACATAGTTGTTTAGGTGGGTGACGGGGTCCCCCTTTCCTGTTTAGGGAGCTCTCTTTAAAGGTTTGACCTCGGACCTCCGTCTTGACCGAAGGATTTGGTTGGTGAAAGAACCGGTGCTAGTTTTCCCCCAAGCCGGTGCCTTGTCCTTTTCTTTTTTTGTCTCAAGGTTGCGCACCCGGCGTAGGAGGCTTTCTACCAGGGCATTGCCTTGTTGAGGTGGGGGCGAGTTCGGTTGGTGTTCCTCTTAATCGTCACCTCTCACTTGGCGATCTCAATTTCTCCTTCGGTCGTGGGAGTAACTCCTTACAATTGAGTCGGTCTCGTCTTGAGTCTCCCGGTCGTATGCCCTTGGTTGATGTTCAGGACCTCTAGTCCTCTGATCCTCTTGGTCATGAACCATACCAGAGGCGTGTCCCGTAGTTTGTCTGCCTGCTGCGGTTAGGATGGGCAAGGGGGGTTGTCCCATTGTCCTGGGGTCCGATGTAGCGTAAGTCAGGCGAAGAGGTTCTAACTCGACTTTCCGATTGTCTAGCATTTGTCGATCATCCCGGTAGATTCTCGATTGAGAGGATCCGACGCCGCTTTGTGGCTGGATGAGTAATCAACTTCCGGATGAGCTAGGGTGAACACTAGCCTAAGGCTTCTTGTGTTTGTCCGAGGGAATTCGCTCGAGCATAGGTTGATCGATCGGGATCCGATCGGTTACGATCTAGTCGGCCTATACAGGATCAACTAGTCCTTTGTCTCGCTGTTCATTACGTTGGAACAACCTTACAAGGGTGAGTGTGCTCTCATACTACTCTGATAGGACCTGATTCTTAGCATCCATCTTCGCATTGTGAGCGCTGAGCTCAACCACTTCTCGTTGGAGATCGTCCAACGTCTGTCTCAGCATATCCGGGATGTTGTCCCTAGAGCTCCTTTGTACGAAGGGGGTGGTGTTGAGTTCTTCTTCATCTTGATCGCCCAACATGATTCTGGAGGGTGTTGGGATGGTTTTTGTGGTAAGTGAGTTCGTGGGAGGTTGTTTCAGAATTCCCACAGACGGCGCCAAACTGTTGATGCCAAAAATGGACCAACTTAGAATTGCCTCTTTGAGTTCGCTTCACTCACTCTCCTTGGAGGTAGGAAGGCCTGCAAAGGGAAGGTAGAAGTAAAGGAGCACCGGTGGGGTGCCGGCCTAGTAGTCTCCGATGCTTAAGTTCGTTAAGTGTGGAGGGATTTAGGCAGTGTAAGGGCAAAGATGTCATTATCTTTTTTAGGGGAGGTGCCCTTGTATTTATAGTGGCATTAAATGTTGTTGGTGAAACATTTTGATGTGGGATAAATGTGCCTGTCCCTGGAGCTTACGTGTGTCCCGGTGGTTCCGAGCTCCGTGGCCGTGTTGACACAGTCGGCCGATGTGTAGGCCGACCAGATCTGGTTGGCCTAGTGGCTTTTGTCTTTTGCCCAATGCTGTGTTGGTGGGGTGCACCTGATGTTTGTGGATTTGCATTGTTGTGCTCTTTGTTGAGTTGAAGTCATGTACGGTTTTGGAGGGCCTTGGTCGGCCTTGACCATGTTGATCAAATTAGGTACGAACTCCATGTGTTTTCTTCTTTTTGCTCTAATACAAATATAAATATTTATGCGTAGTTAATTGAAACTCACTACTCCCAAATGGACTATGAATAGACTTGGTTAAGGATTGAATCCCAAATTAATTGATTTGACCACATAATTTGAAAGGGCATGTTATACATGACATCTTTTTGCTCAGCTTTGCTAGGAGTTCTCTTAGTCGTGGTAAGGATAGTTTTCTCACTTCTTGACTTATGGAAATCTGAAGATTGAGGGAATAAAGAGAAAAATTCACGAAGGGGACAAATGAGGGGCGTAAATCATTGTGGGTATTTTTTTGTAAATCATTTAACCCTTCCCACAACTTCGTTTCAGCAGTGAATCTCTTTAGAGCCCAGACAAATTTTCTCTATTTGGTCTTCTTCTCAATCCATAACCAGGTTCTTTCTCTTGTGCTCCCTTGCTTATCTTTCACAAGTAGGTGGAATTCACCGTCTTTTGAAGACAAGGGTTCAAGCTAATGGAAGAGTTAGTGCAATAGCTGTGTACTCTGCCGCGATCTTGGAGTATCTGACGACATAAGTGTTTGATTGCTTATAGTTTATGGATATTTGTTTAAACAACCCTTGTGTATTGTTCTTGGATAATGTAAAATTGAAGTTAAATTTGTGTTGGCATTTGTTGAAAAATGGTTGTGTATTGTTCCTGTAAATTGTAAAATTTAAGTTAATTCTGTGTTAGTAATTGTTCAAAGAATGACTGTGTAATGTCCTTGGATATTGTTAAATGGCTTTTTACTCAAGATGCCCCATGAACTTGAACTTTAGTCACAAAATGGACCATGAACTCAATTTTGTCCCAAGATGCCCTTTGAAACCCCTTTTCCGTTTCAAGTTGCCATTTTTCTGTCAAGTATCCTAACTTACAGTTAAATTCAATGACAAAATGGTCATGTTTGAGTTATGATGAACATGAAACCCAAAGCCCCCAAGAGATCAGTGGATGCTGGAGGTTACTGGGTTTTGGGTCTCCATGGCATCTGGAACTGATGCGGAAGCAGTTGTGGTTGAAATCGAATGTGGGTTCATTGAGGGAAGCTCGTCGAGCTCGTTTATGGAAGCTATGTCCTTCTTGATGAGCCAATCGATAGCCTTGCTGGGTCGGTCGTAGCCAAGCCGGTCGTGGACATCGTAGAATTGAATGGCGGAATGAGTCGCGAGTCGAACTTGACGACCATGCAGTGGCATCATCCCCAACTGGAGCTTCTGACCATTTTGACGGCTTGGTTGATTTTAATTCTTTGTCACTACAATGATTCTCATAAACATATTGATTGCTTAAACTTCCTTTTAAGCAAATACAGCCCAGAATTGTACTAAACAGTCCACTGTTCCAACAAGGAAACTGACAAATCCTTCTAATTCCCAATGCACAATGCCATTTTTCATTCTCCGATTTTGGCATGCAATACCAATTACTTACTTCTCCAATCAACAAAAAGTATTTCTTTGAACATGGAATGCTAGAACCAAATTTCATAAGCCCAAGGATAACCCAAATAGATATTGGAATCAAAGACCTACCGAGAATAATCACTATAAAGAAACCCAAACAGATCCCCAATTCAACATAACACCACCTATGGCCACCTAATCAGTTCAAATTATGTCAAATTCACAGGCCGCAGCCACAAGCAACAACCCAAACAGATCTCAAATAATCAAAATCAACCCAAACAAGAAACTTTTTTCTACAATGTCAATACTTTTTTATTCATTCAGCGGGGACGAGAATCAACCGTGAAGAAGAAGAAATTGGAGCTGCTGCTGCTGGGCTTGGAGCTCCTCTGAGAAGAAATGGTGGTCTTGTTGGAGATAAGGCTGCTGGAGAATTTTGGTAGGAAATGAAAAGATTCTTCAGCTTTGAATTATCTTAGTTGTACAAATTGACCATTTTACCCTTAGATTTAATGATAAGTTAGGATACTTGACAGAAAAGGGGCAACTTGATACGGAAAGGGGGTTTCAGGGGGCATGTTGGGACAAAATCGAGTTCATGGTCCATTTTGAGACTAAAGTTAAAGTTCATAGGGCATCTTTAGTAAAAAGCCTTGTTAAATTGAAGTTAATCAACTTGGAAAACAAAATTTTAGGTAATGGTAACTAAGTGAAAAGTTTTGTGGTTCTATGGCTCTCTGGGTTTATGTCTATATTGCGTTAAGTTATGTGGTTCCATGGTCTTTTCTGATTTTCAATGTATGTGGATTTGAATATCCTATATTATGTAACCCTCAATAGAAATGTTAGTCCATTACTAGAATTGCTAACTTATTTGCTCTTGCTTCCTGGATCGGAGTTCGCATGCTAGTATTGATATATCACATCCAAATTATAAGTAACAAATTATGTTTGGTTATGCAAAAGTTAGTGTGGTTTAGTGTTGTGTTCGTTTTGATAAGCATGTTTGTATGAGAAGCAAAAAATGAGGAATTGGATACGGTTGTGTAACTAACCATGTTCTAAGTTGTAACTAAGGACCACTAAATGGTAGTTAAGTGGAACATAACAATTTATAAGTAAGATAGTATTTGTGATTATGCAAATATAAGTCTTTGTTTGTCTTGTCTTCCTTTGTATTAGCATGTTTGTAAGAGATACAAAAAAAATTGGAATTGGATAAGGTTGTGTAAAGCATATTCTAAGGTGTAACTAATGACCACTAACCGGTAGTTAAGTGGTAGATTCGTAATTATAAGTAACAGAGTGTGTGTGGTTATGCAAATATAAGGCAGGGTTTGTGTTGTGTTCCTTTTTATAAGCATGTGTGTAAGAGAACAAATAAATGTTGTAACTTGATATGGTTGTGTAACTAAGCATGTTCTAACTTGTAACTAATTACCATTAAGCGGTACTTAAGTGGTAGATTCCAAGTTATAAGTAAGCAAATGTGTTTGGTTATGAAAATATAAGTCCGGGTTTGTGTTGTGTTCCTTTGTATAAGCATGTGTGTAAGAGAACAAATAAATTTTGTAATTTGATATGTACGTGTAACTAAGCAGGTTCTAACTTGTAACTAATGACCACTAAGCGGTAGTTAAGTGGTAGATTCCAAGTTATAAGTAAGAAAATGTGTTTGGTTATGCAAATATAGGTCAGGGTTTGTGTTGTGTTCCTTTGTGTAAGCATGTGTGTAAGAGAACAAATAAATTTTGTAACTTGATATGGTTGTGTAAGTAAGCATGTTCTAACTTGTAACTAATAATCACTAAGCGGTAGTTAAGTGGTAGATTACAAGTTATAAGTAAGAAAATGTGTTTGGTTATGCAAAAATTAATGTGGTTTAGTGTTGTCTTCGTCTGATGTTGTGCATGTAAGGATGAAGCCTTGGGAATTTTGATTTGCTACAATGGGAAATGGGTGAAGAGTTAATAAGAAATTTCTGCTCCAACTCAGCAAAGTGAACAAAATTCTAAACTAATTCAGCAAACACAAAAATCAATAGTCATCTATATCCACAAAATTCTGACCATTTTAGAGTTCATTAAGTTCAATGGAATCCAACACAAGCCACGCAAAACCCTAGGTGTATGGCATTTACCCTAAGCGGATCACAATCTTTAATCACAAGAAGCTGGTCTCAAACTCAGTATGGTATTTATGCAAGTTTGCATCAAATAACTTAATCAAATACCTAGATGGTAGGTAAGCATCCAAGCAATCAACGAATATAAAAACAGTGATTAAAAATCCAATAACAATTGAGCCACGAAAGAGAACTTAGAATAAGAAATCTAGATAATCATTTTAAGGTTTCATCAAGCCCTAGCAAGGAGGCATTTAGTTATACATCATTAAGAGTAGCATCCAAAGAGATAAAAAAAAACATAGAATAGAACAAACCCACATAAAACTGAAGATACTACCTCCAAGGTTGTTTTCTTCTCTCCGCCATAAAAAAGTCCTGTCGTCTCCCACTTTTCCTCCTTTTATATCAAGTCCTAAGGTCCTCAAATTCAGCTCAGAAAATAATCTCGAATGTCCAAATCCCTAAAATTTAGGTAAAGACACAAACTAGGAAATTCTTGGCTTGGACTCCTACTTAGACTTGGAAAGCCTTGGACAGCACGTCAGTCTGCTTGTACACACGTTTTGGGGTCGTTTGCGTCTCCAGAAAATTCCCAAACAATATATAAATTGTAGCTCTAGGGGTTATCTTTCCAGGCATATGTGGCTCATTTCACAGAAAAATCGGGAAGGCCTTCAAACTCTGTTTTTCCTTCTGCTGGACAGAACTGACTGGTTTTACACTGGTGCCAACTTGAAGTCTAAAACTGCTTTAACTGGCTGAATAGAAAATCCCAGAAAAATTCCACAAGTAACTTCAATGTCTTTGAAACATTCTCCAACTGGCCTTGCTCAAAAACTCGTCTTCGACATCCTTATCCATCGAAAACCATATTCCAAATGGAATTGCCAAACAACAGCTTAGTATTGGCAACTCAGCTATGCAATTAGCACACCAAAGCATCCACATGGGCTTCTGTCTTCTAAGTCCTTCTTGCTTCAAAAACAAGAAATCAAAGTAAATGACTTTTAAACAAAAAGAAGTAGCACAAAACTCAGCAGGAATAGCATGAAAAATCATGTGTAAATTGATGCATATCATGGTCCAAGGAAAATAAGAGATAAGAAAGACATCAATGCATATACCTATCAAGGAAAACAAAGTTCAGGTTGGTTAAGTAAAAAATCAACAGAAACAAACATTTCCAAAGGGTGACCTCTAAAATATCTCAAAACCAAGGTTGAATGAGGGAAATAAAAATGAGGGAACAGAAAGGTAAATGATGGTTTTGAAGATGAAATATTCATATAGAAAATAAATGATAAGGAAATGCATAGCCTGATGCTCAATCAAACCCAAAGAAGCAAACTTTCTTCCTAATACAGTATATTGGCAACAAAGGATACAAGAGTTCAACCCATTCTATTACCAGATCTCTTCTTCTATCCAACTTCTTTCTATTTTTAAACTGCTGGAAGACATTAAAGGATTTTCCAGGAAAGAAAGCACAGAATCACAAACAATCAGATTAAACGAATTAACTAGCTAGAGGCCACAAAGCATGTGAACCGCATTTTAAGAATCATTATCAGTAGATTCTCATATAATTTCTTTGAATTTAAAAACACTGAACAAATTCTACATCAACAAATCAAACCTAATAAGAGACCATGCTGGAGGACATGAACTTAAAATGGCGGATTTGATCATTTGACTGCAATAAGGTTGTGGACTGTGCATACAAAACATATGACATTTCCAATAAGTCTTCATTGTAAATACAATCCAACTATAACCCGTACCCAACAACATTACATGTCTATTTCACAAAACCAACCAACAATTCTCTACATTCCAATTTAACAATTTCAAACCACATAACCTAATGCTATGAATTGTTTAACATTTTCATATTTGAATGACGAAATCTTAGCTAATTATGCAAACAATAATCACTCAAACCCTTTATTAATTCACGATAGAAGATTTGGGAATCAAAGATCCTTCCTTGGTGAGAACCCTAGTTCATCTTATTTAAAACCCTACCCACCCTTTATTGGGAGTCAAATAATCAGTAACGAAATTGAAACTTGTGAAAGATTAAGAAAGATAGCTCAAGAGAAAGAACCTGGTTATGGATTGAGAAGAAGACCCAATAGAAAAAACTTGCCTGGGCTCTAAAAGAGATCCACAGCTGAAATGAAGTTGTGGGAATGATTAAATGGAAGGCTTTGCCCTGTTTTGGTGCCTCTCGGCTGCAATCGAGGGGGAGGAGAGAATCAAGGGAGAAGAGAATAGCTCGAGTGGGTTAATGGTCTTGGGTGGAGTGGCGGAGGTACACCCGTGGTGGTGGTGTCGACTGGTGGCTCTACCTAGTGTCGACTGGTTTGCATCTTCTTCGCGTGAAGAAGACGAGCGGAGGAGAAGGATGAATACGTAAATACCCCTTTCACTAACAAGTAACTAAATGGGATTTTTCATTTTACTCCTTTCTATTTATACTTAGGATAAAAATGTAAATACCCCTTTTTAATTTCTTGTTTTAGTTTAGTAAATAGGAAGGAGGGATTTCAGGTTTGTGGGCAAAAGTGATATTTTAGCCAATTTTCCAAAATTCTACTAGGTTTGAATTTTCGTCGTCCAAAGAGAGATAAGAATTTTGGAATGTCTAGCCCAACCCATATGGTGATCTCACACATGAGTTAATGGAAAGTGATTAAAGAAGGCACATGAATGAATAAAGTTGGGCCTTTCTAATTTATCTTTTCTTTTCTTTTTCTTTTTTTAGTTTGTTTTTTAATTTTTTCTACTGTAATATAATAAACCAGATGAATCCCTTCTCCCACTTTGTCTACTTTTGTCTGTTTCTGTAAAGACAACAAAACCTTTGAAATTTTCTAATTTTCAAAATCAAAAGAAAAAGAGAGAGAGGAAATAATGAAGGAGAGAGAAAGTAGTGAGAGTGAGTTTACCACTCACCCCAAGGCTGCTGTTGTTGCTTCTGCACTCTGCAGGGTTTCCTAGTGTCACTCACCATACCAAACCACAAAGTACCTTTGAATTGAACGGGAGAACTCTGGTTAGTGTCTTTAAATTTTACGTTAATTTAAATTTTATTTTTAAATTTTATTATTAATAATAGATATTTTTAAATTATATTTAAATATGTAAGAACAGTTCTTATGTTAAAATTTTAAATAATTTTAATTAAGAATAAAGATAAAATTGTCATATTATGTATATTTTTTTAATAAAAATAGTCGAGAAATTTAACAAAAAAATTATCCCCGACATATTTACACATAATTTAAAGACGTTTGTTACTAATAATTAAATTTAAAAACGAAAATTAAAATTAGTAGAAAGTTTTGAAACACTCGCAACTATTTTCAGGAGTTCGATTTATATTTTGATACTCTTCTTCTTCCCTTCTCCTTCATCAAATCAATCTTCTTTCAAACCACTCGCCTTAAGCTCACTCCTTGAGCTCGTGAGAATAGAGCTTCTCTCTTTTTATACCCTTACAATGATTTCACTAAAATAATGAAATGATCCCCCCATTATTGCTTCTTTTCTTTTTCTTTTTATTATAATCTAGGCCCAACCAGCTTTCACTCCTCTCTCTCTCTCTCTCTCTCTCTAGCCACTCACTCAAGTCTCAAGTCTAATTCTTTGTTTGGCTCCATGGATTCTTATGAAGCTACAAAGACTGTTTTCTCAAGGATCCAAACTTTGGATCCAGAAAATGCCTCAAAAATCATGGGTTACCTTTTGATTCAAGACCATGGTGACAAGGAGATGATTCGCTTGGCATTTGGACCTGAAACTTTACTTCACAATCTCATCATCAATGCCAAAACCCAGCTGAACCTTCTTCACTCAAAGACTACATCTTCAACTCCTTCCACACCTTCTTCCATCAACCCCATTTCGAGGCCCAACCCTTTGTCCCTTCCCTCCATATCTAACCCAAATTCAAACCTTTGGAGCCTCAGCAACCCCATGAGCCCCACCACCTCAGCTTCTTCACCCTCTTATGCCAATATTGTTGCCAAAAACACTAACCCTGCTTCTGCCTCTTCAAAATCGTCATCAAGCACTGAACTTGTTGACCAATTCCAATTTCAGACCAATCTCTCTTTCCTCCCTGATCAAAAGACTGATGATTTATTTGATGGAGGGCTGGAAACTGCTTACAACAAGAGCTTCTCTGTTCCCAACATGTGTAATTTTGGAGCTGAAGATTTGAATTCTGTGGTTGGAGGATGGAAGCCATGCTTGTATTATTCAAGAGGGTTTTGTAAAAATGGCAGCAGCTGTAGGTTTCTCCACAATTCCATTGGTGTTGATAATGGTGGTGTTGCCTCTCCAACCAATGTCAATGCGCTTGAACACTGCCAAGAGCTGCTCAGATCCAGTGCTGCTCAGCAGCACAAACTCTCTGCAGTCTCACAGCTCATAGGTGCTGGTGCTTCTTTCCCTTACAACAAGTGCATGAATTTTCTTATGCAGCAACAAAATGACAGTCCAAGGTATACATATATATATATATATATATATATATACAAATTTGTAATTAGATGAAAAAGGGTTCTTGTTTAATTGAATTTTGGTGGAAATTTTTATGTGTTTTAGGTCAGCAGCATCTGCATTGATGATGGGAGATGAGCTTCACAAGTTTGGGAGATACCAACATGAGAGAAATAGTGATATTTCAACTTTGAATTTGGGAGGAAACATGAATCACCACAGCTCGAGGCAGATCTACCTGACATTCCCAGCTGACAGTACATTTAGAGAAGAAGATGTCTCTAATTATTTTAGGTAATTTATTAAAGGACTAATTTGATGAAGTAATTAACATTGAGGGATTGTTCTGAAAACATAGTAAGTTTCTTAAATTGTGTAATGTTGTGGGTTTGAATTTGAAGCATCTACGGACCAGTTCAAGATGTGAGGATTCCATATCAGCAAAAGAGGATGTTTGGGTTTGTTACATTTGTCTACTCAGAGACTGTGAAGATCATTTTGGCTAAAGGAAACCCACATTTTGTATGCGACTCTAGGGTCCTTGTCAAGCCTTACAAAGAGAAGGGCAAAATCCCAGACAAGTAAGTAAATAATACCAGTTTTAGGTCTTCTGGTTTGTTTTTGTCTTGTTTTACAAAATTTTCCTTCATTGTTGTTTTGCTTTGGTTCACACAATTTCAGGAAGCAACAACACCAATTGGAGAGGGGAGACTATAATCTGAGTTCAAGCGTATCCGGTATCGATTCGAGGGAGCCTTATGACCTCAGTCTTGGTAAGAAAACTTGTTTGATTGCCTTATGAGTTGAATATATGAATGAGGCAATGAAGATGAACTATTTTTTGAATTTTTAATCTGTTTTTTTAGGATCAAGAATGTTTTACAACCAGGAGATGTTGATAAGGAGGAAACTTGAGGAACAGGCTAAATTGCAGCAAGCCATTGATCTCCAAGAAAGAAGACTCATCAACTTGCAACTTCTAGGCATTAAGAACAGCAAGCATCATAATCATAATCATAATCAACATCAGTACTATCAGAGTCTGTCACCAACTTCATCACATCCACCCAAAAATCAACCCTTTATTGTTTCCCCAAATGGGAATGAAGATCAATTCCAAGAAGAAGGTTGCCTACTCAATCAATATGTTCTGAAATTCTTCATGCAAAACAAGAAACAAAAGAAAAGAAGAAGCTAATTATTCATTTCTGTTTTGGTCTATGTTGTTGCAGAAAGTGAACAAGTGGAGCAAGAGCTGAATCCAGCTTTCAATCTCGGTGGTCATGGCAATGAAGATAACAGTGGCAATGATTTTGACCTGCTTCAAAGGTAGTATTACTATTTACTATTTACCATGATTTATTTTACTGCTCAGAACTCAGAATATATTATTGAATTGCCCTTTCTTTGTTTTCTGTACTTTTTTCTGTTTCATGAACAGTATGGAGCACATTCTCCCTGATAACCTGTTTTCTTCTCCAAAGAAATCAGCTGGTGGTCAAATAAATGCCTTCTCAACCACGGCTTCTGCAGAAATCAATACTGAAAGCTCCAGGGTCACAACCACAGCTATTTCTTTAAACAATAATAATAATAATAATTTACTGCCCACCACTTCTACCACCAATGCAACTTCCCCAAAATCTGTTCTCTCCAAATGCCCAGGTACTACTGCTTTCCCTATTTAACAAAATTAATTTGCAGAATTTTATAAAATACAAACTTTTTATATACAATTTTGAAAATTTTAGGTTTTCCTTTGGGTATGGAACCATTGGAATGTAATTAAGAAAGTTAGGCATGGGCAGCAATGGGGAGATTGACTTTGCTAGGGTAAGGGTAAGCATTTCAATCTCTCTTCTTATAGTCAAATTGTCAAAGGGTTTTTTTTTTTACTGAGGTAATTAATTAATTTTTCCATTTTTGAAATTGCAGAAACAATTGAGAGAGGCATATGCATATACAAGGAAGGAAAAAGATCCTCTAGCTATATAGCCAAAAGGAGCATACCTACAATCAAAGAAACTTTGTAGACAAGATCTTAGCAAGATCAGTATTGTCATTAATATTATTATAATATTTAGAATAATACATAAATTGTACACATAAATGAACAGATGGACTGATTTATTGGAGTGGGGTCTATTTACTACTATGCCCCATCTCTATAGGTATGTGCTGGTCCACAGCAACTAGCAATATATGTAACATAGCAAACAAAGCCTAGTAATGGTAACTTTCTTGTCATATTTAATTTACTTTTTACCTTTTACCTTTTACCACTGTGAGGTGTGCATGAAAAGTCTGCATCAGACAGAACCAATAAAGAGGTGAGCATCAGTCGCAGAAGCTCAACTATTTTACTGAAATGGAGCCCCTAAAAGGGCAAAAGCAGTGGGGTTAAGTGGAGAGTGTAAAAGCTGTGCCTCTCTGCCACCATCTTTAGTTTTTATTGCAGTGCAGCATCTAAATCTACCAATTAGATTATGAAATAGGCAGATTATAAAGGAGGGGGGCTTAAACTTACTAGTAGTATTAATTTATTGATATTTTTAGTAAATTACAATTTAGTATCTTATGTTTTACATTATTTCATAATTATACTTGAGTTTTTAAATTTTGGGTTTAAGCATTTAGAATTTTTTAATAATTTGGTCCATTCGTTACAATTTTTGTTAAAAATTTTATTAATTGATGATGTGTCTCATGTGATGTCGACCCAAAATGACTCTGAAGTTGAATATAGGGGAAACTTAGTCATATTCTGTCACATTTTTACCCCAATATAGTGATGCAAAATCGTTACTTTGCTTCTAAAGTCATATAAAATGGTTATTTTGTTCCTAACTCAATTTCAAAGTCCTTTTGGGATGGTTTTGCTTAAGACACGCTATGAAATAACGTGAATTATGAAAAAAAATTGTAACGAATGAGATATGTAAAATATTTAAAAAAATTTAAGGTATCGAAATATAAAATATGAAATCAAGTATAGCCCTGAAATTTATATAAAATATAGAATATTAAAGTATAATTTATTCATAATTTTATAATTATATAATAGAAAATTTTAAATTTAATTTTAAAATAAAATAAAATCGATATATAATAAATATATATTTTGTATATAGATCTCGTTTTCTAATATTCTTTGTGTAAAGAAAATAGATGGTTTGAAAGGAAATAAAAAGGATATATAATAATAAAAGGTAGGAGTAGGGGTTAAAAGTAAAAATATAAAAATTGTAAAACCCAGAAAAGCTGTTCTTTCATGTGAGTAAAGGCATGCTTTAGGGGACTGTTTTGTCTCATTTTGTGATTTAATTTAGGGCCACACTCTCACATTCACATGGGTTCTGACACCATTTGAATGGTATCTGCCTATCTGGGCACCACGCAGTCCTTTCTCTTTCAGTTCCAGTACCTTTTAAATCTTTAACCTAACTCCCTTTCTTTTTTTTTTTTAGGAAAACTCCTTTCTCTCTAAAAACAAAAGAAAAGAAAAATTTTCCGGGAGAATAATAGTACAAAGAAGAGGAAAATGTGGTATTTTTCAAATTAGTAACTTATTTCTGCATTCCATATTTTACTTCATACATTTCGTTCTGAACAAAATTATAGGAGAAAGTGTAATACAGAAAATAAAATTTGGAGTGTGAAAATCAGCTACCTTAAAATTTTATCGTAGTTCTTCATTTGCGTTTGTAAAAATGATTCAATACATGTATGTATTTAACATATTCATCATGTTTACTATTAGACCAAATGGGGCCAATCATCCAATGGTGAAGGTGACGAATATGCTCGATACATGCCTGTATTGAATCATCTTCCCTCGGTTTAATAGAATTGAGCATTTTAACCTAAATGTGGCAATCAATAGAAAAGTGTAAGAATTACAATAGGATGACCCATTGGTTGGGGCATTCTTAGGCATGCTATGTTCCCGTCTCGTTTTGGGTTCAATTTACGTCAGTGGTAAGTTTTCTGATTGTGGCCAGCGTGCGCTGAAACGTTTGTGTGAGTATTTTTAACCTTCAAAATGATGGAATACCGTGGTTTACTACTATCTTATGCACAAGATTTGAAAGTTTTCAAATCTAATTAATGATGTGTTTGCTTGGGATACGGGACAAGACTCTCAATATGTTTATAGGGCTTAGTTGAACTAGTGCAAAGTTTCTATTTTCTGATGTTGGACAGTACTCTCGATTTGTGTCCGTATGTCCAACTGATTGAGGCTGCCACTGTATAGACGACACCGTTTCAAGCTCCGTAAGCATGCACATTGACAGCGTTTGAGTCCATGAAAAAATAGAAGAGTTTTGAGAGTTTAAATTGACTGATGGCCAATTTATGGGTTCTGAATTAGAAACTTTTGAGCACATGGATGCAAGCATGAAAAAGAATTCCAAAACTGGACTTATGTCCAATTCGTACAATATATTTCTAGATGGTATTGAATTGTTGTTGAATGCTGATGTTTAGCCCAACATGTAATGTTGTAGAGATACAGCAGGACTAGGAGGACCACAGTAAAGGACTAAAGGCAGTGATGTTGGTGTTGGATAACTCCTGTATTAATGTGTTTCTAAAATGGTGCTGCCTCCTAATGCGGTTAATAATGATTAAGAGGATCAGTGGATTTGATAGAGTAGATATCCGACGGTGAAAAAATTGATTTTTAAAATTAACATTCAAATCTACATTATCTAATAACGACTCCACTAAATAGATGCACCTATCAAATTACGACTGCATTAATCCTCGTACAAATTTTTTGAAATAGCTGGCCACCTCAATGTAGTTTTGTATGGCCCTTGTTTTTTTTTTATTAGTTTGATTAAGAGTACTCAAACACTAATTATGTCGCTAATTATTTATTTAATTTGATTTAGAAATAATTATTACAATTAAAATGTAATTATTTTATAGGTTTTCTTAAGGATTAATTTCGTAAAACCCCCAACTTTTATTGTTTATTTCAAATTGGTTCCAACCTTTTCAAACATTTCAAACAAGTGTGCAACCTTTTTAAAAATATACATTTGTTAGGCCCTAGTAAATTTAGGCGTTAATTATCAACGTAACAATGACGTGGATGACTTTTTATATTTATTTGATCTCCAAACCTATTAATTACGCATTCAAAATTGTAAAACCATGAGGAAAACTTGTACTTCGATTGCATTAAAGATCTATGAGTTGGAGACCCATTATTTTCAAGTGGATATTTAATGATTTAAATTTTCATATAGGTTAGATACTTATGTGAAAAGTTTCAAAAGGTTGGGACCAACTTGCAATTATTAACAAAGGTTGGGGAGTTTTGGTGACATGACCCTTCCCGAATTTCCCCTCGAAACCCGGGAAAAACTCTGCTCCCGTCTGACAACTTAATAAAATCTCCAAAATACCCTTAAGCCCTTGCAAACAATTATGAGAATTCTGCCAAAAATTCGGTAGAATCTCCCTTTAAGGACTGGTTAATCGTCTTCCACCTGTCAGACGAATGATCAGTTAACACTCCAAATTCCAGCAACACCAACATCCAACAATAAAACCACAAATTTACACTCAGTCCAAAAGACTTAACAGAACATCTAGGTAGGACAAGTAAATACAGAAATAAAGATATTTCGTGATTGTTGGGGTCATTTACGTACTATGTTTCAAGCAGTGGTAGATGCATATGTAGATTCTGTCTTTCAGACCTTGGCATTTGGGTGTTGCAGGATTTGGAAGGCTAGGAACTTGATGTGTTTTCAAGATGTTGTTCAGCCCCCAGAGGTGACCATTGAGCTATTGCAGCAGCAGATTGTTGAATTCAGAGACGCCAAGGCTTCGACTGTCCCTCCAATCAATCAGGTTCCTGCGGTGGCTAGGGTTGGGGCTGGGCGGGGGTTTCAGCAGTGGCAACAGCCATTGCTGGGTCTGCTCAAGTTGAATTGTGATGGCGCATGGGAGTTGGCGACGGCGAGGGGCTCCTATGGATGGGTCCTGAGATCGTGGTTTGGTGGTTTTGAGGGTGTAGGCGGGCGTGGTGGTTTCCATTGTGGCTCTGCCCTTCAGGCTGAAGCTTTGGTAGTTTGGGCAGGTTTGGTGGCTTGTTTAGAGGTCGGCCATCAGAAGGTTGAGGTTGAGTCGGATTCCTTGCATTTGGTGACGTTGCTTGACTCTAATGCTTGTGATGTGTCAATTGAGAACATTCTATATGATATTCGGGTTCTTCGTGGGTCTTTTATTTCTTTGTCTTTTTGTTTTTCCCCCCGGGGTTGTAACAAGGCAGCGCATGCCGTGGCTGCTCATGTGCAAATTATGGGAGGGTGTCATATCTGCTCAACTTTTGAACCAGATTGGTTGTTTAACCTTCTCGCTGAGGAAGTTGGCGTTTCTGTGCGATTCTAGTTTTTGGAATAAAGTTACTATTCAAGAAAAAAAAATACAGAAATAAAGATCCTACTCGATAGTCTAGGTAAACGCGCAGCTGAAAATTTAATGCCGCCACCTCTGGATATGCACACGTCAATTCAACTATCTGGAGGGGATTTAAAACACGAAAAGTGTGAGTGGACAAAAATAATCATTTAAAACCATTTCCGAGGAAAACATACATTTTCCCCTCCACGAATAAAACAATGCATGCAGAATATTCCCTTTCAACAAAACCATAAGGATAAACTGAAAACTTACCAGAAAATCCATTTTGAATTATAACACTTGGTGGGATCCACGAAAATCCGAATAATGAAAACATCCCGTGATCCATAACCTTGCTTTGAAAACCCTCCTAAAAGGAGTTTAAAAATCATGAAACCAACCTGGACACAAAATATATCAAAACATATCCCACTGCTTCCGAATAAAATCCCGAGCCGTAGCTCAAAACCCTCCACACACCCAATTTACCTCGAGTTATGCAGAACCCTGTACTGTGCGTAGACAACCTCAACGACCTCGTGGAGAAAATACCCCTCAACACCAGTGTCAGAGAACCCTCAGCGATCTGGTGGAGAAAACTCCTCAATGCCAGTCGGAGAAAACTTTGACCCTCGGGGACAGTAAATTAGTGAAAATCAAATCCATGTTTTGAAATCCTTGTTACTCGGCCTAAGGCAACTTCATTGAAAAACTGGGTCTATGCCCAAATCCAAGGAAATCACAATTTCGGGTCTACACCCAAAAATCATGGACTCAACCGAAACCCGAAATCTATCAAGTCAAAACCATTTAATAACTGAGTCCATAAAACCAGGCCACATCCCAAAACATCATTTCCACCGTAATATTGAAAACCCGTGTCCTGTAATAAATATTGGGATAATTTCTAAATTGAAAAAATGTACCAAACAATACGTAACAATATGTAATTCAAATATACCTTTATGCATGCATTATAATTTATAAACCAAAGCCTACTCACCGATAGCTCAATCCTGAGTCGTACGCACCTCTGAAGTTCCCGGAGTAGTATTGCCTGTCAAAAGCAACAATCAGGATTACTAACAATAATTAAACACCCTACATGTGAACTCCCTAAACCCCGAGAAGTCCACTTGCGTTACACTAAAAATGCAGCCACTTTAGATGCTTAAAACCACCCCTAAACGACGTCCGATTAACCCGAAACTTACGCCGAAAGGTCCGGAACGTCGAAATCTTGTCGACATGCATCGTCGTGACCTAAGAACTGGTCCCACGCGTCGCCACACTCTGACAAAAGACCAGAGGCTCAGCCACGCACCGGCTACAGTGCCTCACACACCCTCACGCGCCTGCTGACTCAGCCGGCAGGTGGCACCCACATGGCTTCCAGGTGACCTCCATGTGGCTCTACGTGGCTGCCAGGTGGCATGCCACATCGGCCCCTCTAACTGACACAGTCGCCGGAGTCTCATCGAAGACTCATCGGAGAAGACGACAGCGACGCCGTGCACCGCCGGAACACTCCATTGCCGGCCGACCTTGAACTCTTCCTAACTTCCTAAAAACTCAACCGTTTTTCACAAATTTTACGTTTAAATCCATCTACTCAAACCCAGGAACTCAGAAATGACCTCCAAACACGAAACCCATACTTGTGTTGGCCGAAAAATCGATCGAAAGGTTTCAGTTTTCCTTTCCTCGATTCGGTGTCTCCCGCGACTATTTCCTTTGAAGGATAATATGGTTTTGATCGCGAGAAGGAGGGGAAGCTGATGGATTGAACCAAATCGGGCAAAGTTTCCTTGAATTTGACTTCAAATTTCGAAGGTTTTTGGGTTCGGTGTGGGTTCGGTCGGTGTCACGGGTTTGATGTACATAGATAGAGTTAAATTGAAAAAGTTCTCGTGAAGTCTAGGTTAAATAGCTACCCAGTGAAAATTACCAAAATGCCCTTGAATAGTTCCAGACCCACAACTCTCTCGCACTGACTCCGTTTTCCGCGTGCCGCTTGTCTACGAACTCGTGGGTCCGAAACCTACGCAACATTCCTCGAAAAACTGTCAAATGTATCTCCACACAAAATTGACTTTCGAGCCCCCTTTAAAACCAAGGATAATTTCATCCTTTTTCAAATTAATTTACTAATTAAATTTTCGGGTCGTTACAACTCAACCCCCCTTAAAGAAATTTCGTCCTCGAAATTCATACCTGTCACTGGAACAAATGTGGATGTTGTGCCCGCATCAGTGCTTCAGTTTCCCACGTGGCCTCCTCCACGTTCTGATTCCTCGACAAAACCTTAACCAGACGAATAGTCTTTCCACTCAATTCTTTTTCCTTCCAATCTAGAAGTTGCATTGGTTTCTCCTCAAAAGTCAAATCTTCTCTCAGCTCAATTGGTTGCGCCTCCAATACATGAGATTTATCGAATAGATACTTCTGTTGCATGGATACATGGAATACATCGTGAACCTTTCACAGTTCTGGAGGCAAAGCAAGTCTGTAAGCCACTGGCCCTATGCTCTCGATAATCTCATAAGGTCCAATGTAGCGAGGACTCAATTTCCCTCGTCTACCAAAATGTACAACTCCCTTCCAAGGGGATAACTTCAAGAAAACCTAGTCTCCGACCTCAAATTCAAGGTCTCTAATCCGTCGGTCTGCATAGCTTTTCTGGCGGTCCTGAGCTGCCTTCAGCCTTTCCCTGATGATTCGAATCTTTTCCTCTGTCATTTCCACAACCTCTGGTGTCAACAGTCTTCTCTCACCTACCTCAGTCCCGCATATCAGTGTTCTGCATTGTCTCCCATACAGTGCCTCAAAATAAGTCATCCCAATACTAGACTGATAGCTGTTGTTGTATGCAAATTCCATCAAGGCCATGTGTGAATCCCAGTTTCCTTTAATCTGTAGTACACAAGCTCTCATCATATCTTCCAAAATCTGAATTTTCCTCTCATACTGACCGTCAGTCTAAGGAGGAAAAGCTGTACTGAAATGCAATGTAGTTCTAAAGGCTTTTTGCAAACTCCGCCAAAACCTCGAGGTAAACCTAGGATCCCTGTCTAATACAATTGACTCTGGAGTCCCATGTAACCTTAAGATCTCATCCAGAAACAACTTGGCATACTGACTCATCCAGTAACCTTCCCGTACTAGCAAGAAAGGTGATGACATCCTGAGTCTATCAACAGTTACCCAAATTCCATCATGTCCTTTCTACGTCCTAGGAAGTTTATAGACAAAATCGATAGTAATGTAGTCCCACTTCCATTCCGGAATAGGTAACGGTTGTAGTGCCCCGTATGGTTTATGCCTCTCTGCTTTTACTTGTTGACACATCAGACATCTACTCACAAACTAGGCTATTTCCCTTTTCATCCCAGTCCACCAATAGTATTTCTTAAGAGTACGATACATCTTAGTACCTCCTGGATGCATAGCATAGGCATAACTATGAGCTTCCTCAAGAATTTCTCTTTTCAACTCTGGATCATTAGGTACGCACAACCGGCCATCCTTAACCAAGGCCCTATCATCCCGAACTACATAATCTTGCCTGTTCCCAGCCTCCAACTCCATCCTAATAACACACAACGTAGGATCAAGCTTCAATCATTCGGTCAATCAAGACAAGTCTCACATGGAAGCTAGCTAACAGAGCCCCCTGGCTATCCATGCCAAGTATAATTCCCGCTCTTCGGAGTTCCACCAGTAACGATAGGTAAACAATATGCAAATAGGCCAAGGAACCCATGGACTTCCTGCTCAGTGCATCCGCCACTACATTGGCATTTTCTGGGTGATACTCTATGGTACAATCATAATCCTTTATCAATTCTAGCCACCTTCTCTGTCTCAAATTCAAATATTTCTAGGAGAAGAAGTATTTTAGACTATGATGGTCAGTAAAGATCCGACACGTTTTCACATACAGATAGTGTCTCCAAATCTTCAATGCATGCACGACTACCGCTAACTCTAAATCATGTGTTAGGTAATTCAACTCATGAGGTTTAAGTTTCCTAGAAGTATAAGCTATCACCTTCCCATGTTGCATCAACACGCAACCTATACCTCGTAATGATACATCATTGTACACCTCAAATCCTCCGTTATCATCTTGAAGGGTTAACACTGGGGCAGAAGTCAACCTCTTCTTAAGCTCTTGAAAGCTCTGTTCACACTCATCATCCAACTCAAACTTGACTCCTTTCCTTGTCAATCGAGTTAACGGGGTAGCTATCGTAGAGAATCCTTCTACGAATCGCCGATAATATCCCGCTAAACCCAACAAATTTCTCACCTCTGACATTGTCTTCGGTTTCTCCCAGTTTACCACTGCCTCGACTTTTTAGGGATCCACGCTGATACCCTCAGTAGAAATCACATGCCCTAAGAATCCCACATTAGTCAACCAAAACTGACATTTATTGAACTTGGCGAACAATTGCTTTTTCCTCAGCATATTCAGCACCAACCACAAGTGCTTCTCATGTGCCTTAGCACTCTTCAAATATACTAAGATATCATTGATGAACACAATCACAAATCGATCCAAATACCGTCGGAACACCCTGTTCATCAAATCCATAAATGTTGTCGGTGCATTAGTTAAACCAAAAATCATCACCAGGAATTCATAATGCCCATAGCGTGTCCTGAAAGCCGTTTTAGGAACATCCCCTTCCCTGATCCTTAACTGATGGTAACCGGATCGAAGGTCAATTTTTGAGAAATACTTTGCCCCTTTTAATTGATCAAACAAATCATCAATTCGTGGCAAAGGATATTTATTCTGCACCGTAACCCTGTTTAATTGCCGGTAGTCAATATAGAGCCTCAAACCACCATCTTTCTTCCTTACAAATAACACCGGTGCACCCCAAGGTGATACACTTGGTCGAATAAATCCCATATCCACCAAGTCCTGTATTTGAGTCTTCAATTCCCTTAATTCTGCCTGTACCATTCTATACGGTGCCTGTGATATAGGTTGAGTACTCGGAAGAAGCTCTATGGTGAACTCAATCTCCCGGTGAGGTGGCAATCCAGGAAGATCCTCTGGAAATACATCGAAAAACTCATTCACCAGAGGAATATTCTCTACTCTCACCGGAATATCTCAAGAATCAATCACGTAAGCTAAATATCCCTCGCAACCTTTCCTCAATAACTTCTCAGTCGTCAAAGTTGAGATCACTACAGAGGGAAGTACCCTACGATCAACCTGAAACATAAGTTCCGGGAAACTGGACTCCGGAAAACCACCCTCTTGTCTAAATAATCTATGGCGGCATGATGCATGGTTAACCAATCCATCCCTAAAATCAAATCAAAACCATAAATGTCCAAGGGATTTAAATATGCCTCTAACTCATGACCTCCCACGACTACCAGACAACTGCGAATACTGAGGTTCGCCACTAACATATCTCCGATAAGGGTACTAATGCCCATGTCCCAACCAATCGGGGACAATTCTCCATCAGCAAAAAGTGTAAAACCCCGAAAAATAAAAGAATGGGTAGCCCCGGATCCAACAAAACACGAGCATCATGATTAAAAATAGATAACATACCAGTAACCACCTTTGGTGCTGCTCGAGCCTCCTGCTGATTCATAGAAAAAACTCAGGCATGTGTACCAGAAGAACAACCACGACCTCCATGTCTCCCTCTGGCCCTGCTGGCCCCACTGGACTGGGTTTGGCTCCCTGCTGTAGTACCAGATGTCTACTCTTCTCGCTGACCAGATTCACCAGCCTCTCGGCCCAAGGAACTACTGCCCGGACGACGATGTGGACAGTCTCTCTTGAAATGACAGGTCTCCCCACAAAAGTAACAACCAGTGTCACCCGGCTGTGCGGGTCTGCCGCCCTGTCTCTGGGTCGATTGCACTAAAGTCCCACTAGACTGGGCGGATAACTGATGTCCCTGACTGGCGCTGCCACTGCCTGCTTCGGATCCTGCACCCCCAGAAGATCCTGAACTGGAATTGCCTCTCTTCGATGGTCCTTGACTAAAGGCTCCGAAACTCCAGCGATCCTGGCGTCGCCTGGAACTAATGAACTGCTGCTGAGCTGGCAAACTCAACTCTAATCTTGCAGCATCGTCTGACAAAGCCCTCAAAGACGTCTGTGCCACAGTAGTTACTACTACTCGAACCTCATTCCGCAGTCCATACTCAAACCTTCGGCACTTATCCATCTCAGTCGCCACAAGAGTTTGTACAAAGCGTGACAACTCAAGAAATTTTTGTTCATACTGAGCCACCGTCATGTCCCCCTGCTGTAAGTGCAGGAACTCGACCTCTCTGGCATCTTGGTATGAACGAGGATAAAACTGCTCGAGGAAACGCTCTCGGAAAGTTTCCCAAGTAAAGGTACGGACATCCCAGCCTATCACCTGCAAGGCATGCCACCAGCGGTACTCATAACCACCTAGAAGATATGTGGCTAACTGCACCCTATCCTCCGGAGGGCACCTCATAACTGAAAACAATCGTTCCAAACGAGTAATCCACTCATCTGTATCATCTGGGCCTAACTCGCCCGTAAATATTGTCGCCCCCAACCTCTGGGCTCACTCAATGTCAAACACCTCAGTAGTAGCCCTACCCTGAAGTACCGTAGTCAAAGTCCGAACCAATTGATTCAGGGTCTGCCTCAAATCCGGCTCTACAACTGGTTCATGTGTGTCCTCATTATTTCCAAGCCGCTGACTGGGCTCGCGACTTGGAAGCATTACGCTGGAAAGAACAATAAAGCACCAATAACACAATATGATGTACACTAGGTGCACGGTCTACAGGAATTGAAACCTAGTGCTCTGATACCAAGTTGAAAGGACCGATCCCGAATTTCCCCTTGAAACCTTGGAAAAAACTTGCTCCCATCTGACAACTTAATAAAATTTCCAAAATACCCTTAAGCGCTTGCAAACAATTATGAGAATTCTACCCAAAATCCAGCAGAATCTCCCCTTAAGGACTGGTTAACCGTCTTTCACATGTTAGATGAAGGATCAGATAACACTCCAAATGACAACAACACCAGCATCCAACAATATAACCACAACTTTACCCTCAGTCCAAAAGACTTATCAGATCATCTAGGTAGGGCAAGTGAATACAGAAATAAAGATCCTACTCGATAGTCTAGGTAAACGCGCAGCTGAAAATTTAATGCCTCCGCCTCTGAATTTTCCCACATCAATTCAACTGCCTGGAGGGGATTTAAAACACGAAAAGTGTGAGTGGACAAAAATAATCATTTAAAACCATTTCCGAGAAAAACATACCTTTTCCCCCTCCACGTATAAAACAATGCATGTAGAATATTCCCTTTCAACAAAACCATAAGGATAAACCGAAAACTTACCGGAAAATCCATTTTGAATTAAAACACCTGGTGGGACCCACGAAAATCCGAATAATGAAAACATCCCGTGGTCCACAACCTTGCTTTGAAAACCCTCCTCAAATGAGGTTAAAAATCATGAAACCAACCTGAACACAAAATATATCAAAACATATCCCACTGCTGCCGAATAAAATCCCAAGTCTTAGCTCAAAACCCTCCACACACCCGATATACCTCGAGTTGTGCAGAACCATGTACTACGCGTAGACAGCCTCAACGACCTGGTGTAGAAAATACCCCTCAACACTAGCGTCGGAGAACCCTCAATGATCCGATGGAGAAAACTCCTCGACGCCAGTCGGAGAAAACTCCTCAACGCTAGTCGGAGAAAACCTTGACCCTCGGGGAAAATAAATCAGTGAAAACCAAATCCATGTTTTGAAATCCTTGTTACTTGGCCTAAGCCAAATTCATTGAAAAACCGAGTCTATGCCCAAATCCAAGGGAATCACAAATCCGGGTCTACACCCAAAAATCATGGACTCAACCGAAACCCAAAATCTATCGAGTCAAAACCATTTAGTAACAGAGTCCATAAAACCAGGCCATAACCCAAAACATCATTTCCACTGTAATATTGAAAACCTGTGTCCAGTAATAAATATTAGCACAATTTCTAAATTTCAGAAATGTACCAAACAATACGTAACAATATTTAATTCAAATATACATTTATGCATGCATTATAATTTATAAACCAAAGTCCACTCACCGATAGCTTAATCCCGAGTCGTACGCTCTTCTGAAGTTCCCGGAGCTGTATCGCCTGTCAAAACTAACAATTGGGATTACTAACGATAATTAAATACCCTCAATGTAAACTCTCTAAAACCTCGGGAAGTCCGCTCGTGTTACACTAAAAATGCAGCCACTTCGAACGTCCAAAACAACCCCCAAATGACGTCTGATTAACTCGAAACCTACGCCGAAAGGTCCAGAACGTCGAAACCTTGTCAACACACGTCGCCGGTCCCACGCGCTGACAGAAGACAGCGATTCGGCCATGCGCCGACTACAGTGCATCTCGCGCCCTTATGCGCCTGCTGACTCAGTCGCTAGGTGGCACCCACGTGGCTGCCAGGTGTCCTCCACGTGGCTGCCAGGTGTCCTCCACGTGGCTGCCAGGTGTCCTCCTCGTGGCTGCCAGGTGGCATGCCACGTTAGCCCTATGATCGATTCAGTCGTCGGGAATCTCGCTGGAGACTCACTGGAGAAGACGACCGCGCCACCGTGCACCACCCGTCGTCGCCGTAAAACTCGATTGCCGGCCGACCTTGAACTCTTCCTAACTTCATTAAAACTCAACCGTTTTTCACGAATTTTACTTCTAAATCTATCTACTCGAACCCAAGAACTCAGAAATGAACTCTAAACATGAAACCCATACTTGTGTTGGCCAGAAAATCGATCGAAAGGTTTCGGTTTTCCTTTCCTCAGTTCGATGTCTCCCGCAGTTGTTTCCTTCGACGGTTAATATGGTTTTGATTGCGAGAAGGAAGGGGAAGTTGATGGATTGAACCAAATCGGCCAAAGTTGCCTTGAATTGGACTTCACATTTCGAAGGTTTTCAGGTTCGGTGTGGGTTCGGTCGATGTCACGGGTTTGATATGCAGAGATAGAGTTAAACTGAAAAAGTTCTCATGTAGTCTGGGTTAAATAGCTACCCAGGGGAAATTACCAAGATGCCCTTGAATAGTTCCAGATCCATAACTCTCTCGCACGGACTCCGTTTTCTGGTTGCCACCTGTTTATGAACTCGTGGGTCCGAGACCTCCGCAATAGTCCCCGAAAAACTATCAAATGTGTCTTCACACAAAATTGACTTTCGGGCCCCATTTAAAACCAAGGGTAATTCGTCATTTCCCAAATTAATTTACGAAAATTTACGAATTAAATTTCCGGGTCGTTACATTTGGTAGTTCATCATTTTTAAAAAATAAATCATTTACACAAAAATTCAATTAAATAATAATTTAACTTATTGGGATACGCCACTTAGTGATATTTCTCTCCACACGTTATGTGGGAAGATTTTGAATTCGACTCTTGTAAATGACGAGGTCAATGCCCAATGTATATATATATATTAAAATCCCCCTTATACAATATCATTGTATAAAAAAAAGAAACTATTGGATACTTACGTTCGTTTAATCTATATATAATATGATAGTATGCCCAAGTGGTATGTCAAAATCAGCCCAATTAGGAGATTACTGATATTTCCATGTTCTGTTTTGTGGCTTGCCTGTTTCTAATATAATTGTTACATCCAGTGGTCACAATCACAAAGAAAAATCATCATAAGAAATTTTTTAATATGGTATAATGATTGTTAGTAGATTGATTAAAGTGTGGAATGCATTGATTTTGTGCACTTTCTTGTGTGCTTGTGATTCCATTATCACCTTTAATCATGGGAACACATGAATATTGTTTAATCAAAACTCAACTATTTTTAGGATTCGTTTTTAGGTGTTTTAATTTTTATATAAGGATTTTTTTTTCTTTTTAAAAAAATAACGAGGTAAAAAAATTCTAGGTTTGCGCTGCCGAACCTAGGAGAGTCCAAAGCGCTCTCGAATTTTTCCTCCCGCTTTGCCATCACGGATGAAGAGAAACGGGAACCGGTGATTGTCTCAAATGAAGAAGCGGGTTTCAAAACCAACAAATGCTGGTTCGTTGGAAAATTGTTGACGTCCAAAGCGTACAATAAGGAGGCGTTGAAGAGGACCTTCTAGACATTGTGGAGGCCCAAAGCAAAGGTCATCATCCTTGAGATCGACCAAGATTGTTTGTCTTTTGCTTTTAATACTAAAGTAGGAAAGGACACTGTATTAAAGGGAGGCCAGGGCTTTTCAATGGCCATCTGTTAGTCTTGGCTGAAGCGGATAGCATTACCAACCCTAGTAATATCCCGCTGTGGCAACAAGAGTTCTGGGTAAAAATTCGTGGCTTAACACTGCCATACATGACAAGGTAGATAGGGAAGTTGATTGGAAACGAACTAAGGGAGTATATCCTTATAGACCAGAGCAAGAGGTTTGACGACTTGGGAAACTTTCTTCGAGAAAGGGCAGTTCTGGACATAACCCAGCCCCTCCTGCGTAGCATGGTTATTTGAATTGATGGGGAAGCAATTGAGGTGCTCCTCTGTTATGAGAAGCTGCCGACTGCATGCTACCTTTGTGGGAAACTTGACCATATGGAGAAGCAATGTAGGACTCCGAGAACTGGTATAACCGACAATTTATCCAAGCCATATGGCCGTTGGTTTCAGGAGGACGTTATGGAACCTGGGTATAGAAGAATACCAAGAAGGAAGTTTGGACTATCCCCCGATCATGGATGGTCAATGTCGGCCCCTATGGAGGTAGATTCTAAGGAAGAAGGGGAGGATATTCGAAGAGGCAAAGATATAGAAAGTATGAAGATCACTGATACCACCAACAGAGAAAGAAGGAGGGAGATACAGAAATAGATGACGGCTAGGCGGCAGCCGGAAATGATCGGGGAGTCGGCGGCTGTGTGCCTGACCTCAATATGGAAGTGGAGGATTCAGAGAGGCACAAGAGCATTCTTGGGCGGTTATTCCATACCTGGACCAGGAATCCACGGGAGTTGACTTTGTTCCCATAATTAAGGAGGGGTAGCAAATCCAGCCTCTGACTTTGGTTGATTAGCAAGTCATGGAGGGATCACGGGAGGGGTAAGCTTTCTCCATTTTTTGAGTACATATTTCGACCCAAAATCAGAGGATGTAACTGAAGATGATTTGGCACTTAACTCAGCTTGGGAGGACACGTGGAAGTTGACTTATCAATGAGATAACACAAGTATGGGACAAACCAGCAGCATCAGAGGAGACTCATATTGGGCCCATTCCCACATTGCCCCCTGCAATGGGCCCGAAAGAGTGACATGTTTCACAACTGAATAGACCACAAAATGATAGTGCAATGGTGGATGTGGGGAGTCATTTTTCATTGGGGTCCGATCATTTTAGGTTGGAGCCTATTATCCAACAACAAAATAGAGTTGGGACACGTACTGGTGCTCGTAATGCTAAGACCCACAGCTCTATTTCCCAGAGGGCCGTAGGTACTAGAGGGTAGAAATGGAGGCCAAAGAAAAGTATTGGTATTGGGAAGAGAGGTAACAGAGACAAAGCTTTTTGTGCAGACATGCCCGACATGAAGCGGAGGTGCAATACATGGGTGGAATCTTCAAACCTTAGTCCGGTGGTGGTTGGCGAGTTCCAGTACCGCCAACCACAATGAGTTGCCTCATTTGGGACTGCCGTGGATTGGGTAATTCACGGGCAGTTAATGCAATGAAGCGCATGGTGAAAAGCCATGCACCTTTAATTTTATTTCGTAGTGAGACTAAATGTTCTGTAGTTACATGGTTAGGAAAAAATTGCAATTTGGTTTTGAGAATGTTTTCTCAGTTAGTAGTGTAGGAGCCTCAGGTGGTCTCAGCATGATGTGGATGAATGATCTTCATATTCATGTGCAATCATCTTCTTTAAACCATATTGACGTGGAAATTGGAGGAATTGGGGATGCCTACCACTGGCGGCTCACAGGTTTCTATGGCTTCCCAACAACGGCGGATCGACATAGGTCTTGGAATCTTCTTCGTCATCTCCGCACCTCATCTTCCTTCCCATGGCTCTGCATCGGCGATTTCAATGAGATTCTCCAGCAGGATGAGTATGAAGGAAGAAACTTGCGACCTAACCGCCAAATTCAAGATTTCAAAGAGGAAGTTTCGGACTGAAACTTCATTGATCTTGGTTTCTCGGGGTTGAAATTTACATGGTACATAACTAGAGATTGTGGCATTCAAGTGCGAATGGATAGGGGCCTAGCGAATCAAGAGTGGCTGCTGTTATTCCCGTTCCACTCCATTTCTCATTTCGATTTTTTAACATCAAACCATGCTCCTATTTTGACCAAGTGGGAAAAGAGGTGGGTTGGAACTAGAAGAAAGAAGTACCGGTTCCGGTTTGAAAACTATTGGGTCAGTGCCGAGAGTCAATTGAGAATTGTTGGAGCCTTGGGATGGTCTCTACTCTCATGCACCGTTTGATTAACCGCATAACCCAAACCCGAATGGGGCTTAACAAGTGGGCCGAACAAAACTTCCACGCACTGCCATGTGAAATCTCCAGTGTACAATCCCAATTACAATAAGTTTTGAATGCCCCATTTTCGGACCGTTCGATTGAGTTGCAAAATCAGCTTTCAGAGCAGCTCAACACATTGTTACATCATGTGGAGGATCTGTTGAAGTAGTGTGCAAAGGAAGATTAGTTGAAGCATGGGGATCGGAGCACTCATTTTTCCACCATAGAGCTTCTGAGTGCAGAAGGAAGAATTCTATTAGACGCTTATTTGATGGTCGTGGTGTTTGGTGTGAAGATGATAAGGGTATGGAATCTATAATTGTAACATATTTTGATAATTTATTCCATGGAATTGTTCTCGAGGCAATCAATCCAAGCGTCACGGAGGAGATAAACCAATATCTATCGGAACCATTTACCAATGATGAAATAAAGAATGCCCTATTCCAGATGCATCCCTCGAAGGCCCTAGGGCCGGATGGCATGTCCCCCATGTTTGTCCAACAATATTGGGATATAGTCAGCACTAAAGTTTGTAATGGAGTACGACATATGCTTCACTCTCGGAGAATGGTGCCTGGGCTCAACTACACCCATGATACATTGATCCTAAAGATCAAAAACCCGACAAGCATGGCTCACTTCCGGCCCATTAGCCTATGTGATATCCTGTACAAGATTGGACCGAAAGTTTTGACGAATAGATTGATAAGTATATTGGGACAATTAATTTCTCCCATCCAAAGTGACTTTATTCCTGGTAGACCCATTTCAGATAATAGTTTGATTGCAGCTGAGCTATCTCATTAAATGTACAAAAAACGTAGTGGTTGGGATAGGGTTATGTCCCTAAAAGTAGTCATGAGAAAAACACAAGGTAGAGCTGAGTGGGTTTTCATTGAAAAAGTTATGTGGAAGTTTGGGTTTGCAAAGGCTTGGATTGAACTGATAATGATGTATGTGACTATTGTTTCTTATTATATATAGCATATGTATATAAAATATACAAAAACAAAGAATTCCTCTTATTTTTTTATTTATTCATACAATGTCTCCTTTCGTTAAAAAAAAACGTTAATACTTTATAGATATTTTCCAAATAAGGGTATCCGTTAGGGTGATCTCATTTCCCCGTACTTATTTGTTATATGTGCCCAATGTTTCTTGGCTCTACTTGATAGGTGGGAATCACTAGGACGTATCCATATAATTTCCATTGCACCGACGACCCCAAGTGTGCACCACTTGCTGTTTGCCGACGACAATATATTATTTATCAAAGGCACTTTGGATGATTGTATAGCAGTTAAGTAGATCTTGATGTTGTATAAGGATGCCTCGGGCCAAACTATTAATTTGCAAAAGTCAAGAGTTTCCTTTAGCAATAATCCCCACACGGTCTAATCAGCAACTATTGACCAACTGCTTAGGAATGGAGCGTGTCGAGCATCATGACAAATATTTGGGGTTGCCTCTTTTCTTGGCCGGTCAAAGATTGAAACTTTTCCTTTTGTCAAGGAGAGACTTTAGAAAAGACTAAGTAGTATGAAGGGGAAGTTACTAAGTACTGCTGGTAAGGAGATCCTGATAAAACCCATAGCACAAACTATTCCTCTCTATGTTATGAACTACTTCTTTCTTCCCATGGGTTTATGCCATGAACTTCATCAAACTTTTGCTATGTTCTGGTGGGGGGATGTGATGTTAAAGAAGAAAATCCATTGGCTAAATTGGCAAAGTATGTGCAGACCTAAAGTTGAGGGGGGCTTGGGATTCAGAGACTTTCACGCTTTCAATATGGGGCTTCTTGCAAAGCAGGGTTGGCGAATCCTTAACAACCCAACCTCTTTTATTGCCGGTCTACTCAAAGCGAAATATTATCCAAATGACGAATTTATGTATGCTCCCATGGGAAGTAATTCTTCTTTCCCATGGAGAAGCCTGGCCCAAGCAAGAGATACCATTCGAAGTGGCACTAAATGGCAGCTAGGGAATGGTGAAAACATTGAAATATGGCGTGATCGATGGTTGTCTAGACAATCCTTTCCAATGGTGGTGTTACCAAGGCCGGGAGGATGGGATGTGAATGATAGAGTCCATAGCTTAATGGATGCTAGTGGGAGGACCTGGAATGATTAGCAGATGGTTCGTGAAGTATTTTCGCCTGTTGAAGCCGGGCTGATCCTAGGCATCCTATTGAGTGTCAGAAGGCCAGAAGACCATATGATGTGGCAGGGAGAGCGATCGGGTCTTTTCTCAGTCAAAAATGCTTATAGAATTGCCTTAGCCTATTTGGCTTGTGAAGCAAATATGGCGGGAAGCTCTGGGACTAGTGGGGAAGGACAAATATTATGGAAGATGATCTGGGGCTCTTATATTCCGAACAAGTCAAGAATTTTTGTTGGAGACCTTACAACGCATTCTACCAACAAAAAAAAATCTACAAAAAAGACAAGTCCCTTTCTACAACCTGTGTACTTTATGTGGCTTAGTTCCAGAAACCGATATTCATGATCAGAAGGATTGTCATGCCGTATATGGGGTGTCTTTATCTAGCTTACTAGGCATCCACTCTTATCCATTCTCGTGCTCTTCAATGGCAGCTTGGGTTACTACCAGGGCTAATCAATTACCGAATTGAAAATTTGAATCGTTTCTCATGATTATGTGGAGTTTTTTGGCAGTTGCGGAATAATTTGGTGTGCGGGGTCTTACTTGCCGGTCCACAACGTCCTCCGAAATGGGAAGCTTGGTTGTCCTCGTTCCACCACCATCACCTGAGGAAAACTGCCACTCCCAACCATGTCCCAACAACTTGGAAGAAGCTAAAACAGGGCTGGTACAAGTGCAACTTCGATGGAGGCTTCATGGAATCGAAAAACAGAGGAGGAAACTAAGAAAACCATTTTCAAATTGCTCATCTAGAGTACTCAATCTACTCAACTTACTTGTTTCACAAGTAACTATCAATGCATTACAGACGTAAGCCTAACACCCTAGATTCACGCAAAACATACAAATTCTAAGCCCTAGGATTGGCTTGTGGCATAGTCTAAAGTTCAATGCGTCCTAATCGAAAAACCCTTACAGCCATGCATAAACAAGCCTCGGTATAGAATAGGCATACAACTATCCCTAAACACATCACTTGCAACAATATATGTATAGCATTAATAAAATATTAGTTTAGGGAAGGAGGTCCCCCCTCACTGTCGGCAGGGGAATACACCACCCGACCAAGCGAAGCCACTGAATGCTCTCCAAATTGCTCGTTCCTTGAGTCAAAAGTAACCACAAATATTATATTTAGATTCTACTCAGAAAGCTAAGAAAAACCCTTTCGGTTTGCTCAAAACGGACTTAAAACGGCTTAGAATGGATCGAAAACGTGTGAAAATGAATTGAAACGTCCATAAACTAGGCCTATGCGTGGTCAGAGGTTGGAAAACAGCCCCACGCGCCGGTCAGGGGTCGGGAAGTGACCTCACGCACCGACCAGTGGTTCGAAGTGACCCCACGCGCTCTCACGCGCCTGCTGACTATGTTGTCACGTGGCTCCAACGTGGATGCAGGTGGTTGCCATGTGGCGCAGCGTGTCAGCCACGTTTTAGACACGTATATTCATTGTTGGTTGTAAGCCAGTGACTAGCGCCCGCAGCGGCCAGCGGCTTGACCTCCGTATACAGTGGTCGAAATCTGGAATCTTGCCGAAACATGCCGATTTCCAGCCAACTCCATTTTCTTTCGTTTCTTCACCGATCTCTCATTCTATTAGTCCATTTTCAAGGGTTTTCAAAACGAATTCAATGGTAAGAGTTTTAGTGTGAGATTTTACCTCTACCCTCCGAAATATGGCTAGAAATCCTAGAGACCGTTGCTGACTTCCAGCTTTGAAACTCGGTCCATGGTGGCCGTCGATGGAAGAAGTTGGTACGACAGGGATCATGATGAGGAGAGGAGTTGAATGATGGTGGTGTTGTCTACCATGGTGGTCGGAAACGCCATCGGCGATGTCGTCCGTCATTGTGAGTCGCGGAGGAGGAGAGAGCAAGTGAGGGTGGAGATAGAGGGACCAATGTTGTGAGGAGAGAGAATGTACATATTTATAGTATAAAATTTTCCAGAAATGCTAAAATACCCTTCTCATTTTAGACTCGTAACTTCAGCATATGAACTTCGATTTTCTCGTGTCATCTGTTTACGTTATCATGAGTTCGAGAGCTACGCAACGGTATAAGAAAAATCAAAAAATACTTTCAAACAATATCTGACCCTCGGACCCTTTAATTCTCGAGGGTAAAATTTTCTTTTTAGCAATCCACTTATGTATTTAGCCCAATTACGGGTCGTTACTCTTCAAGCCCTTACTTAAAAGCCTAAACCAACCTTAGCCCAAAGTCCAGGCTTAGTACAACCCAAGTCCTGTAGGGGTATTTAGGTAATTTGAATTTTTTGAATTTAATTTTCTAGAACTGGTTGTAACAATCTACTACCCTTAAAGGAATTTCGCGAAATTCGTCCAACCAAGTCAACGTACCACTCTCTCAATTTCACTAATTCCTATGTGGTTAATCTAATCGCGTCTAACAAAACGTTCTTGCAATCCTATTGGGTTGTCAAGTCTCTCGGGTTAGTCACTACTTAGCTTTAATATTTCGATGCTCAAAACAACCCTACCTACTTTCGACTTCTTTGATAATCGCTACAATTTGTTAGCATGATATTACACTTACCGTTTCCTTGATGGAACTGTATTATTCGTAACTGCCAACTTCCACACTCTAAGGTCTTTAACGAGTGCACTTAGTCAGTTGAGTGTACTCTAGCATTATTCTCTTGGAGGTTCCAAATCATTTCCAAATTTCTCGTGAGTAGCTCACTCCGATCGACTCACTTCAAACTATCTCGCACTCTTTCTAGCTAAGCCATTTAATAATGTCCTAAGTCCGATGTTCGTTAATTGGGAACAGTTGAATCAAATTCTTGGTTTTGTACGGTTAAGCAAGAATTGAAAAGGTTTTCTTCAATTACGCGTGTAACATGCTGACCAGAAAAGAGAAAGTTCAAGTGATACTCAAAGTTGTAGCAACTTTCCGTGAATGGAAGCATAAGAGGTGGGATTGTATTTGGTTCATGAACAAAAATTCTCAAGGTGGGCTTACCTAGTTTAAGAAAATGAGGAAGAAGCTAGAACAGGCGATCCAAATTTTCCTATTAAAAGGTACAATACCTTCAGCTTTGTTAAGCTCTTGAATTTTTCCAAAACCACAAAAAACGTTTCTGATCTCCTATTAAAGCTCCTTGTGGTGCCTTAGTTCTCTGTGTAACTTTGTAAAGAGGAACTAGGCACGACTTAACCTAATTGTTATCCCAACAGCAGTATCATTGACATATAATAGAGAAGGGATGAGAAATCAAATATCTCTTATACGAAATGTCTTGTTTCCCTTGATGTCACCGCCTCTTCTTATTTTGGCAAATAGAGTAGTTCGACACTTCGTACTATGCCAATTCTACGCAGTTTGACTTGCTTCCTAGTAAACTCTCAGTGCTTCCTTTGGCCAATCATGAGCAACCTCACCAACGTCGATCGGATGTCGGTAATTCTGACTAGCTCTAGATGGATTGCTTGCTAGTTAATTCTTTTAGGATCATAAGTTCCAGAGGCACACTTGATTTTTGTCGTGATTCCACTTTTGTCCATCAACCATGACGGTCCAACCATGGTTGGGCACTAGCGATCGATAAGACCAACTCAAAATCGGGGCTCTAAAGATCGCCGACTTGCTTTCTTCTCTTTTGCATGAAATTCCAAGCAAAGAAGTAGATAATGAGAAGTTGCCTTCACTAAGAAACAATCTCCATTGTGAGCTACCGTAATGCCTATTCTAATTCAGACGATCGGTTTGCCCTCAAACAAACTCAATGTTGACCAGCTTAAACCGCAATGAGATCCAAAGCACTCTAACCACCAGTGTTGTGTCTCAAGTGGGTTTTGTTAGGCCAAGTTCCTTCTTTTCTAGATTTTTGTAAAGGAATGTTATTCCTCAACACCCAAATGTAGTTTCAAATTACGACAATCGTGACAATGAACCATTCTATTTCTCCATCTTCCCAGTCCTTTGCATTCTTTGTTCTCAATATATGATTAACGAAATAATCATATGCTATAAGTGACCAGTACAATGCTTTTGGTCACAATTTTTGCTTTTGTCATTGACCACTTTATTTGAAGTGTCAAGCTCAGCCTTCTTACCTTGTCCCTGGTCTGATTCAACATATCCCTTGGCCATATCTTAGATTTTCTTCCACCTCAGCATGTCTTTTCCAATCACTAGTATTGTCTTCTTGGTGAGATGCTTTAATAGTACTATCCTATCGATGAGATGTTTATGAGAAGAAACTTTTAATAGTACTACCAAGCTTTGCTGCCATGTTTGGCCAAATTACCATATCAATATCTTCACCACGCCTAGCCTCACCCTCAGCACTTTCAACTTTTAGACCTCCATAAGGCCTTAAGATTTGACCTATGTTTCCGCTTTTCATTGCATTGAACTATACCACTTGATTTTTAAACCTACGCTAGACACAAGATTTTCTACCGACCCAAGTTCCAGCTTGACTAAATTAGCATTCCTTGGTGTTGAAGAATCAACACAGTTTCCATTTATGTCTAAGGTGCAATTTTTCTCTAAAATAACTGTTCTCTGATAGAACCATAGTTACATTAATTGGTATGGCATTCCCACGTTTTCCATCTCAAGAACCATTGGCAACAGGAACCAATGTCGTGATTCACACTTCTCCCAAGTCTTGAATAGACGAGACAAAATGTTCGGTATAACGAACCCAAGAACTGGTAGTCTGTCCAACATAAAGGTAAGGTTGCACACTGAAATTTCAACTCCAGTGTATAGGTAGAATTCGGTTAAGTTACATCTTAAACTCGCATCAAACGGTGAATCCGAGGAGCGAGACAATTGCAACTCAGCACTTAGACCCGAAGAGTAGATCGGGAAACTTAACGACCTTTGGAGGGAAGGTATTCCCTTTAAGCCGTAACTAGTTCGACTACCGACAATGAATACCACTCAACCTTCCATTCAACTTCCAACGATTAACTCTGGTGTGTCTTTGGTAAAAATATTTCCCCGAGAATACTACCTCGTACATCATCCGATCCAAATCTAAGTCCCAATAATCATAGTGTGAATCAAAAGTATTGCACAGTACGGTTGCTATTCAAACTTCTACTTCTAGGACAAACAATACAAGGTAACCCATGATAGGTCAAAGCCAACGATAATCGTCACATTCAACTTTGACCACAACATCTCGTTACCAAGTTCTCGTCCATCGTACCTAACTCATTTGATCCGTTTAATTACAACCTAGAGGCCTAAAGCACTCCCTATCAAGTGACGAGTAAATGAAGAACTCTCAGGAAGTTCATGGCTTAGAAGCCTCGGTTCCACGATCTAACAACTAGAACTACATGAAATTCTTTTCTTCAAGGAACTAACTCATTCATCAACTCTACCCCACTACTGATAGGTGACATTCTTTCCCATCTAAGCTACGATTACCAAGGATAACAAGTTCGTTTCTGAACTCGAACTAGAAAAAATTTAATAAATCGACCAGTGATAACATAACCACTAAGTCCATTAATACAACACCGAAATTGAATAAGGTCAACTTTACTAGACCAAGCCAACTCACTTCTTTTACATCCCTAGGCGTACTAGCCTCAGCAACATAAATTCGTAACCTCGAACTAGTCATACCCGTTATGAGACTCTCCCCTATAAGGACTTAAGGACACTACGATCCAAGTTACGGAAACCACACGCAAAAATGGTGTGTTTCTAACTTAAATATCAAACTGGGTCGTAACAGAAAAGTAATCAGCCTACCTAACGCATAATGACGTTCGAGGATTCACCTCTAGAGTTCATAGGAATAGCCGCCACGTTGACAACCAAACCTGAAGCTCTAAACTAATCAATGGTATCAGATCAGTCTCTTCTTCTGACTAAGAGTAACTTCTGATAGCTTCTGTAATGCTTAATTATTTTCTAAAAAACCAAATACTTCCATTTGATGCTCTTCATCTTCATCAAATTTCACAGAAGTTCTTAACACATGTTATTGGTTTTCCTCCTCAAGAAATTGATACTCAACTGGCACTATACTTCCCCTTTTTGAGTTGCTAAAACTTTCTTGTCCTCACTTATATTCCTTTCTAGGATATGAACGATTCCACCGTAGGTTACTTCGGCCACGCCGTAATTTCCTCCGAGGATCCTCAGTCCTTGGGAACACGACTCCTAGGAGGTCAAAAAGGTGATCGTTGAGGTATTTTTCTTAGCCTTTCGACTCAGTTGGTTACGGCTTCAACTACATGTACGATTTCCTAAGTTCTGAGTTCCAAGACAACTCCCTCAACATCGTCAGGTTCACCATCAAATAAATCATTCAGATCACCCGGACGAGCCGCAAAGCTCGTTCACACAACCCGAATGCGAAATTTGATGGAAAATTGGCAAGATTACTCAAATGGAGGATTACGTTAAATTGAACCTTCACCTCTACCTGACAACTAGTTGGGGTTCGGTGACTAGTGATTCAAAATAGTCACTAACTAATGGCACTCAATATTCGAGGAGGCGCTCTGACCTGCAAAATCACTACTTATGATCATCAAGTGTATGCAAACTAACGACACTTCCTAAAACTATGCTCTGATACCAAATTGACAAACCTTCACCCGAAAAATCCATCGGGACACTGAAATCGAAGTATGATGGCTGACACATGGACGTTGGGTCTCGATGACGAATTCCAAATTTGAAACGTTGCATTTTAGGAAGTCGTGTGAAAGGTAAGCAGTAACTACTAATTAACCTATCCACCGCGACAGCAGAAACGCAGAGCATAGTTAATTACATTTGATGATCATGAATAAAGCATCTAATTGGTAATACCGATTACAAGCATTTACAACGCACAACGCCCGCATCGATGTAGTGTTAAAGTCATCACTGTAGCCTTTCTCCTTGAATCCATGAATGCTCTTTCGAAACCTTAGGGGCACAAAACAAAAAGGTTAGAGGACTTTATAAGTTTTTTCAGTGTAAAACCATTTATAACAGTATAGTAACCCCTCAATTTTGGAAAATCTCATAAATATACTACCTATACTCGTATGGCACACAAGACGAGATTTAACAATAATAATATAATAATTATAAAACCCTCGTAGGGTTATCCTCAAACACACGAGCACGTCCTAGTGCAAAACCATTTTCCTAGTACAAATTGAGGCCTCATCCTTCTTGATAAATGCTGATTCCAATAAGAAATGTACCTTCACTAGTAGCTCAATAATCTAGTCACCTCCTGTGACAATAAATCATCATAAGTTTCCCATTGGTATCACAAGTCGTATCAATGATCATGCGCACATGACATGACAAATTTATATTTCACTCGGTACCAGACAACGTGAAGGACTGGGTGCTAGCCATGTTGCCTTAGGTCCCGGCGTGAGGGACTTGATGCTAGCACCGTGACCACATATCCCCATAGGAGCTCTGGGAAAAGACTGGCGCTATTTAACTAGTATAGAGCGAGCGCAAGGCGAAGGATCACATGGAGGACTGGTATGCGGCCTACATATGGGTACACATATACGAACGACTACCAAGTGAGCATACATCTCATCAATATCATGCTAAGTCGGAAAATCCTCGAGCTTAGAAGTTTCAACCACTCAACTATAATTTATCTCTTTTTACCATCTTGATAACTCATCTAGAGTACTCAATCTACTCAACTTACTTGTTTCGCAAGTAACTATCAACACACTACATGTGTAAGCCTAACACCCTAGATTCATGTAAAACATACAAAAGCCAAGCCCTAGCATTTGCTTGTGGCATAGTCTAACTTCAACGTGTAATGACCTGGACCAAAACTTAAGCTAATTTCGAAAGTTAATTAGGAAAAGGACGATTTTACCCTTAATTTTGGGGGGAATGGGGTTCAATTTTCGTTTAAAAATACTTTTGGAGGCTTTTTCTTGGATTGTTTCGTAGGTCTCGAACTTACGAGTTCATAGACAGGCTACACACGAATATCAAAGTTTGTACGGGAAAGTTACGTGTCTAAATCAAACAAGGGATTTTGGTAATTTTGAAAATTGAGATATTTAAAAACCCACCCGTTTCTCTCTCCTCCCAAGATTGGCCAGATATTTCTCTCTCTGTCTCTCTCTCTCTCTCCTTCCGAACTTTCTCTCACCTCATCTCGACTACACACACGGCAACACCACCACCAACTGTTTTTCGGCCACCTCGACCCCAACCAACACCACCTCTTTATTCCTCTCGACCTCACGAGTCTATTGGCACCATCCTTGAAGCTTGAGGACCAACGTAGGGGACAAATCGATGATCAAAAGTGAGACCGAAGATTTCCATCAATTGTTCAGCCAACCAAGGTAAGATTTCCAACTTTGGATCTCGAATTTGGATTCATGAGCTCAAGTAGATGAGTTTAGACTAGCAGGTCGTGAAAATTGGTTGAGAATTAAAGATGTTAGAAAAGCTAGAAAATCCAGACAAAAATGTCGGATTCCGGATACCGCCAATAGCCGTTTGGTTCAAGGGTTGACCACAGTTGACTAACGGCAGGGCCGTTGACTGACGGAATATTTCGTAACGGCAACGAAATAATCCATAAATTTTGACGTCATATGGGGGTGGTGTATGGGTTGGGTCGCGGGCCTTCCGCCGGTGCGTGGGACCATTTCTGGTCCATGGCGTCTCGTGTCAATAGTTTCGAGCATTCTAGTTTCGAGCATTCTCGTGTCAATATTTTGGAGCTCTTTTTGTAGGTTTTTGGTCCGTTTGAATTCATTTTGGGGCCTGTTTGAGCATTCTACGTTATTTTGGGGCCGTTTAAGAGCGTGTGAGGACCTACGGGCTTAGGGTCTCAGGTTTAAGGCTTTGATTGTCATTTTTGTCGATGTCGGGTGTCACTTTTGACAAGCTTAGCGACTCTGGAGACTACTGAGGACCATACGACTTTCAGTTAAGTTTGCATGGGCTTTGAGGTGAGTGAACTTTTGTTTTCTAAAGTATTTATGCATGCATATCATTTCATTCTATTGACATATATATCGCGTGTGTTCCACAACTTTAATCAAATGGCTTCCAGCAAGTTGTATGATTAGATACAAATACTTATTATGCAAATACTTATTATGCATGTATGATTTCATAACAATGGGGAGTTAGTTGTATTTTATTTTATTTACAGAATTCCGTTCTTGAACTGTTCTTTTGACCACTTATGTTTTCTTTTGGTTTTGCGCCCTCCTAGCTGTGGCGAGACGAGACTAGGAGGAGGCATCAATTCCGTTGTGACCTTACTCTGTAGGTTTTAGCTGAATTTCTATAAATTCTAAACCCTAGACCTAGTATGCTTTGATTACCTTTGCGGGTCTATTTGACTGAGTTTGGCTTGGATTCTTGGATTGTCAGACATGCTGGATTTTGGTTGACCACTTTTACTAGGGAGGTTCTACCGAAGTTTTTCTAGAGGTTCATTGTCTTAGTGTTTAGCGTAAGGGTAGTTTGGGAAAGATTTTGACTTTCCGGGGTTGTCAGAAGGGAACAGGGCTCTCCACGGATTAAAAGGGGGAAATTTGAGAAAGTTCCTATCACAACGCGTCCTAAGCGAAAATCCCTAACATATAGCCATGCATAAACAAGCCCCAATGTAGAACAGGAATACAAATTTCCCTAAGCACATCGCATTCATCAATATATATATATATATATATATAATATTAATATAATATTAGTTTAGAGAAAGAGGTCCACTCACTGTGGGTCAAGGAATTCATCACCCGACAAAGCGAAGCCACTGAACCCTGCAAACTGCTCGTTCCCTGAGTCAAAAGCAACCACAAAGGTTATACTTAGATTCTACTCAAAAAACCAAGAACACCCTTTATCGGTTTGCTCAAAATGGACTTAAAACAGCTCCGAAGGGACCAAAAACATGTAAAAATGGTCTGAAACGTCATGAAACGCCACGAAACTAGGCCCACTCGCTGGTTAGGGGTTAGGAAGTGACCTCAAGCGCCAACCATTGGTCGGAAAGTAACTCTACGGGACACAATGCGCCAGTCGGTGGTGGCAGACGCCGCCTTGAGTGCTCACGCGCCTGACTGGTCACTAGTAATTGGTCACTAGTAAGTGGTCACTGGCTTCAAATCCGTTTTCCTTCGTTTCTTCACCGATCTTTTCGATCTATTAGTCCATTTTCAAGGTCTTTTTGCAAGGACTTCAATGGTAAGAGGTTTAGGGTGAGATCTTACCTCCACACACCAGAAAATGGCTAGAAAGCCTCGAGATTGCCACCGACTTCCTGCTTTGAAACTCAGTCCATGGTGGTCGTCGGTGGAAGAGGTTGACACAACTGGGATCATGACAAGGAGATGAGTAGAATGGTGGTGGTGTTGTCTACCAAGGTGGTCGGAAATGCCACCGATGGCGTCAATCGTCATTGTGAGTCGTGGAAGAGGAGAGAGAAAGTGAGGGAGGAGAGAGAGGGACATATGGACCAATGTCGTGAGGAGAGAGAAGAGACATATTTATAATATAAAACTTTTTCAAACCAAAATGCCCTTCTCATTTTAGACCTGTAACTTCCTCATATGAACTCCGATTTTCGCGTGCCGCATGTCTACGAATTCGTGAGTTCCAGGCCTACGCAACGGTACAAAAAAATTCCAAAAGTACTTGTAAATAATAAGTGACCCTCAGACCCTTTAATTCTCGAGGGCAAAATTATCTTTTTACTAATCAACTTATGGATTTTGCTCAACTACGGGTCGTTACACTTCGAGCCCTTACTTAAAAGCCCAAAACCAACCTTAGCCCAATGTCACACACTTAGTCCAACCCATTTCTTGTACGGGTATTTAGATAATTTGAATTTTTCGAAGTTAAGTTCCGAAACTGGTTGTAACACCCCCAATATAATGAAAGCTCCCCCCATTAAAAATAATTATTAAAAGACTTGTTTGCTTTAATATGAAATGACTACTAAAGCCAAAGCTTCGTTGGTTATCATCTGGTTACCCTAATTAATTTTAGGGTAAAATACAAAATTGCTCATTATAATTGTACTCAAAAACAATTTTGGTCACCGTGGTTTAGATTTTGCAAATTTGGTAACGTACTTTTATTAGCTAACAATTTAGTCATATAGTCGATTTCTATTAGTTAGGTAGGGACATTTTGGACCTTTTATTAATAAAAACAATGCTTGACAAAGCATCTTAGTTCCATCTCCCTCTCTATCCTCCTTCTCATGGGAGAGCGGATCCACTGTCCCAATTTCGTGTCTCTTTTCATGTCCCATTTCTAATTGTTTGACATTTGTTCATTTACTAACTTCAAAATTAATCTCGTTAACTCTCAAAAAAATTTTAAACAAAAAGAAAAAACAATCTTTCGGCCTCCACATCCCCCACCCCTTCCATCACCGCCTCCCTCAGCCAAACCCACATTCCCTTGCAACAAGAAAAAGAATAAGCATTCTTCCAAGCCTCTATCCAACCCCCACCACAGTACCACATTAATGCTCTCATGTGGGTGATTTATTGAAATCAACAAAAATGAAATTTAAATTTGAAACCAATTTGGGAAATTGTCAATGACAAGACCCCTCCCGAATTTCCCCTCGAAATCCGTGAGAAGCCCTGTTCAGTCATTATTTATACATCTATTAGATGTCATTGAATGCCCTTTTGCTTGTCTTTTGAGTGATTTGGCGCCATCAATAGGAAAAACTGATCAATCTTGTGAGCTATATGCAGAATTGGAAAGATAGGTGAATTATGAGAAGAATGCAAAAAGAATGGCTCAATTTGGAGTTATAATGAAGAATTTGTCCTCAAGGTAGTATCAGGCCCTAAACCAGGTCGTGGCGCGTCCTTGCGTCCTATTTAGGGTGCAGAATCAAGAGCTTCAAATTAAGCCATCCGGGTCCGAAAAGCATGTCGGATGGCCAGCAGGTCAAGTTCAATGTGGTTCAGGATTCAGGCCACGACATATCCTCGACATGTCCCGAAGACACCCGATCTGAGCCCTAATCCAAGCCCATGACGAGTCCTAGATGAGTCCTTCAGAGCTCTCAGCAAAGCCCCAGGCATGTCCCCTGACGCGTGCCAATTCCAGAAGTATCGAGCCCGTGTCGCGCCCTAAATTGTGCCTCGCATACCTGTCCTGTACCCTAACTCTGTGCCCTAATTGGAGCCTCTCTTGAGCTATGTCATGCCTCAGATTGAACCCTTATCACGTCCCAGAGATGAGGTGCTCAAGAGCCGCAGATGTGTCCTTACAGCAAGCCACAGCAGTAGAGCCAAGTTCCAGAGCCTTGGTCTGTGTCATGTCCTTGGACATGTCCGGGGATCCAAGATGAGCCTTGACTTGGAACTCGAAGGAACCAAGTGAGAGACCACCCACAATTGCACTTCAGAAAACTTCTAGAAGCTAATGAAGCCTTAAGGCGCGCCCGGAATTGCCAATGACATGTTGCGCCCTAAAAGACTTCCCGTGAGCCCTGATTTGAGCGAAATTGGGGCATTGAGTTTCCCATGAGCTTTTGAGTAGGAAACCACCTAGAACTAGGCTAGATACATTCTATGGAAGTGAAATGAGTGGTGTGTCTCAGTTGGATGTGCTTAGGATGAGCTGGGTTCTTAACGAGTCCAATAATCAAGCCGTGAAACCAAGATTGTGCCAGCCGTGTCAAGAATATCCAAGAAAGGTGCTAGCCTTTCTTTGCTGTCCAAGAACGTCTCAGAAGGTTCCAAAACTAGTCTTGGAGCATCAGAATTCCCTTAATTTCTTGCAGAAGCCTTGCCGCCTTTGAAGATTACTTGCCATTCAAGAAAGGTCCTAAATTCTAGGATTTTGTCCCTGCCGAGATAGGAGAGCTAATTCAGCGTTTAATTAATAGTCTTCTGGTCTTTATAATTGAATGTTAATTCCTAGTTTTTAGGGGAAGCCCTAGGAGTACTGAAACTAAGTTTCAACGCAAGTTTAAGGCTCCACCTTTTGTTTAGCCGCATAGAATTTCACAGTTTACGTTTTTAGAACTTTTGTTCGTGCTTTTGGAAGAGGAGCTTAGTGCAGAGAGTGGAGGAGAGTGGTTGGACATGTCCTTGGCTTGCCATTGCTCTCAGTGTTTTCTTTTCTTCCCTTTCATCTTTAATTTGTAATCATGACTTATTCTATTATTTTCTGTAATGCAATGCGTGAGTAGTTTCCATTAGAATTAGGACTGCTTGAAGCCCTAGCCATGTAGTTCATTGACACAATTTTGGCCCTTGGTTTTTGTTCTTATGAATCTTGAATCCAATATAGATTTCAATGCGTCATGAGCTTAGTTTATATTCTTGAATATGTCTAAGTTGTTCACATAATCTATCGATGAATAATTTAAAGCAGCACAACACACACCTTACTGCCAATGCCATTACACTGAGAAATGGCACTAAGCTTCCTGGCCTGCAAGCTGTCCTCTATCCAGTAGAGAGTGATGTGTAAGATGATAAAGATGTCTATGTTGAGCCTTTTCCACAAGGGCAGTCCAAAACCCTACCGTAGGACATGCACCAGGCCCCATCAAATAACCTGCTCCCAAACTGGCCTCTAACCACGTCACAGTGCCTACTGCTTGGACATCGCCTAGGTATGCTACATGATACGCTGCAAGGTAGGCCTATGGCCTCCCGCAGACACAGCTCATGTCTGTGTCGCAGACTCTGCCTGGCCCCCAGCCGCAGGACTCCTTCAACATTCCACCGCAGGGCACAACCCTGGGCCCCGCATTGAACCTGCCTAGTACCGAGACCCAGGGCATACCACAACTTCTGCATAGAACTGCGCCAAACCATGGCCCACAATAGGCCCTGGTATCCTAGTCGCAGGACATACTGCGACAGAGCGCAAGACACATCCCTGGATATGTCCTGCGACATGTCCTAGCCACGCCACGGCTAGACACAACATGGAACTCAATAAGGCCCAGATTACAGAATTCATACAAGGCAGGACACCAACAGGCTCAGAACGTGTCCTAACCCTTTTCTAAGGAAAAGGGCCCGGGTTTAGACCATACTAACCTTTCTCACTCTTTAGCTCCTAATTCAACTAAGAGAGTTCATTTTGATTCAAATGATAATGTTGTCATACCTTTTCCTCGCAAGTTTCAAAATAAAAACAAGAAGAATGAGGAATTTCAAGAAGCAATCATTAGCATGCTGCAGAAATTGCAAATCACTTTGGCCTTCCCTAAGTTGGTCAAGCACATGCCAATCTTTGCCAAACTCATCAAGGACTTGGTGGCAGGGAAGCGAGGGTTCAGTACACAGAATGTTATAGACATCTCCAAGGCTTGCTCTGCTACCCTATTGCGCAGGCCCATCAAGGCTAATGATCCCAGGCCTCCCATACTTCCCTTTGTCATTCAATCTAGAAGGTTTGAACATTGTTTATGTGACACGGAAGCATCTGTGAGTATAATGCCTTTTCATATTTATAAATCTCTCAATCTAGGAGAATTGAAACCTACTCACATGTGTGTTAGATTAGCGAATGCCTTTGCTACTAATCTAATGGGTGTGCTTGAAGATGTACTTGTTCAAAATCGGTGATACCTATATTCTAGCAGATTTTTACATCCTCAAGATGGACATGGTTGATCAGAATGAGGAGCCACCAATAATCATTGGTCGGCTCCTCTTAGCCACGGCTGATTGTTTAATTGATGTGAAAAATGGTCATGTTTACATTAAAGTTTTGGATAAACTGCGAACGTTTTCTGTTCATGATGCAAGTCAATATCCTGCTCAACCTATAGTTGATTTCCCTTTAAATATGATGGATATTTTTCTTCAGAAAAAAAGGCTAATTCATGTATTACATATCCTCTTGAGAAAGCAATTACTTGCCCTGTTCCAGATTATGAGATTCTTGATGAGCACGTGGCAAATGAGGTGAGATTCCTCAATGTCGTGACCCCTCATCCACTGCACAAACAACCCTACGAGGAGCTACCCCTCACGGCCAAGCAACTGCTTCCATCCATAGAGCAAGCCCTTGAGCTCGAACTGAAGCCATTACCTGAGCACCTGAAATATGCATACCTTGGCAAGAATCACACTCATTCGATTATTATTTCTTCTAACCTTAGTCCTATGGAAGAGCATGAGTTAGTGCAGGTTCTGAGGGCCAATCAAACTGCAATTGGATGGACCATTGCAGACATCAAAGGCATCAGCCCCTCCAAGTGCATGCACATGATTCTTCTCGAAGAGGAGGCCAAGTCGTCAAGAGAGGGACAAAGAAGGCTCAACCCGCCAATGAAGGAAGTGGTGAAGAAAGAGGTACTCAAGCTTTTGGATGTCGGGGTCATCTACCCAATCTCTTATTCAAAGTGGGCAGTTTAGGTGGTTTCGAAGAAAAGTGGAATCACAGTGGTCAAAAATGAACATGATGAGTTAGTTCCACAGCGAGTCCAAACAGGGTGAAGAGTATGTATAGACTATAGGAAGTTAAATTCCACAACTAGAAAAGATCACTTTCCTTTACCCTTTATTGATCAAATGCTTGAGCACCTTGCAGGGAACTTTCATTACTGTTTTCTAGATGGCTATTAAGGGTATAGCTAGACTGCCATCGCCCCGGAGGATTAGGAGAAAACCACGTTCACTTGCCCCTATGGCACTTTTTCCTATAGGAGAATGTCGTTTCGGTTATGCAATGCACCTGCCACATTCCAACGATGCATGATGAGTATTTTCTCAGATATGGTTGAGGATATTATAGAGGTTTTTTCGGATGATTTCTCTATGTTTGGACATTCATTTAAGCTTTGTTTATCTAACTTATCTCGAGTATTAGAAAGATGCAGGGACAGTAATCTAGTGCTGAACTGGGAAAAGTGCCATTTTATGGTACAACAAGGGATTGTGTTAGGTCATGTGATTTCATCACGTGGCATTGAAGTGGATAAAGCCAAACTTGACGTTGTGGATTGTTTGCCCTACCCTACATCCATCAAAGAGGTGAGATCTTTCTTGGGACGCGCAGGGTTCTACAGGAGGTTCATCCAAGACTTTTCAAAAATCACAAGACCCTTGTGCAGCCTCCTAGCCAAGGATGCCATGTTTGATTTCAATAAGGAATGTCGTGAGGCATTCAATTTCCTCAAGGCCAAGCTCACGGCATCACCTATTATCATGCCTCCCAATTGGGACCTTCCATTTGAGCTAATATGTGATGCATCAGATTTTGCAGTTGGAGCTGTTCTGGGACAACGAGTCAATTAGATGCCCCATGTCATCTACCATGCAAGCAGGAAACTCAACGATGCACAACTGAACTACTCCACAACAAAGAATGAGCTTTTAGCCGTTATTTTCACTTTAGAAAAGTTTTGTTCTTATTTGATTCAAACTAAAGTGATAATTATACTGATCATGCAGCTTTGAAGCACCTGCTCACCAAAAACGATGCTCAGCCTAGGCTACTGTGTTGGATGCTGCTCCTACAAGAGTTTGAAGTGGAAATTAGGGATAAGAAGGGTAGTGAGAATGTTGTAGCAGATCTTCTGAGTAGGCTGGTTCACGGGTCTACTGAGGAAGTTGACCAATTGCCGCTTCTTGAGACTTTTCCTGATGAACAACTCTTCTCTTTACATGTTATTGATCCATGGTATGCTAACATCATTTACTATCTAGCTACTAAACGTGTGCCTTCTTCCTTGAACAGATTTCAGAAGGACAAGTTGCTGAAACATGCCAAATACTATGTATGGGATGATCCATACCTATGGAAACATTGCTCAGATCAAATCATTTGAAGATGCATCCCTGAAGTTGAGATGAGGTCAGTTTTGAACTTATGTCATGGCTTGGCGTGTGGAGGACACTTTGTGGCCAAGATGACTGCGCTTAAGGTACTACAATCTTGATTTTATTGGTCTACATTGTTTATAGATGCACATGAGTTTGTTCTTACCTATGATAAATGCCAAAAGCAAGGTAATATAGGCCCTAGGAATCAAATTCCGTTGCACCCTATTCTTGTTGTTGAAATATTCGACATGTGGGGCATTGATTTCATGGGACCTTTTCCCAATTCATTTGGCTATCTTTATATATTACTTGCTATGGATTATGTCTCTAAGTGGGTGGAAGCAATTCCCACTAAAACTAATGATTCCAAAGTGGTTGTGAGTTTTATACAGAGCAACATCTTAGCCAGGTTTGGAGCCTCTAGGGCAATCATTAATGATGGAGGAACTCACTTATGTAATCGTTCCTTTGAGGTCCTAATGAGAAAATATGGTGTCACTAATCGAGTTGCCACACCCTACCACCCTCAAACCAATGGACAAACTGAGATTTAAAATAGGGAGGTGAAGGCCATCTTGGAGAAAACAGTGAGCCCTACAAGGAAGGATTGGTCTCAACGTTTGAATGATACTTTGTAGGCTATTAGGTCATAATTCCTACATATTTTTCATGTCATATTTGGCCCCTTTACTTGTCTTTTGTCTGAAATCATGTCATCCATAGTATAAAGTGATGCTTTTATGAGACATGTACAAGATTTAGAAAGATGACTCAATTGTAGGAATGCTGGAAAAAGAATGGCTCAAATCGGAGTTCAAATGAGGGAGATGTCCTCAAATCCATATCTGGTCCTAAACTAGGCCCTGGACGTGCCAGTCCGCCCTATTCAGAGCGTAAGTCAAGAACCTTAAATCGAGCCATCTAGGTCCCCAAGCCGTATTTGAGGACCTTTAGAACAAGGCCATGACATGCCCTTGTCATGCCACTATTGGAGCCAGGACATGTACCTAAAGACACTCAAACCGAGTTCCAGGGCCGCGCCCAAGGCGTGCCCTCGAGTGCCAGAGTGAAGCCAAAGTCCCTGGCATGTCCTACTTGACGCCAAAATCCAATCGAGGTTCCAGTCAAGGCGTGCCTTTGCCACGACTGAATGAAGGCCCTAATCATGTCCCTGACACATTTCCAAGACACGTTTCAGCCACAGAGGCAAGGAGCGACTGTGCCCTAATCCGAGTACCAGACTGCGCCTAAAAGTGTCGATATATCGACAGGTTGTGGTCACGTCCTGGACCTAACCCGGCAAGTTCAAATGAGGCCATCTTTGTGCCTACAACTAATTGATCGAGACACGGTGCATTTTCAAACCCCTTGGCAAGTTTAGAAGCTATTCAAGTACCAAGGCGCGCTAGGGCGCGACGATCACATCCTTAGGGCCATGCTCCATGTTTTCAGCGCTGCACTAGAGCCTGCCCAGATTCCAGCATGTATGTCCAGCGGCCAGCTTTTGTTCCTTCTTTCCAGCTTGCAGTCGCATTCCCAGCTGTGTTTTGATTGGTTTTCCATGATTTTAGGGACTTCTTATTCATTTTGGAGTACAATAAACATTCTAGAACACTCTAGTGTAGGTTTCCAATTCCAATCTTTGAAGGACAAGGTTTTCCCTTGTCTCTAAGGGAGCCTTTGTTCAGTGTTTTAGGGATGCCATCTTAAACACTTAGACACTTTTACTTATTGACTTTGAGCTATTGTTCATCAGGCTTATTCATGAAGATCTAGTGTGTTCTTGGAGTTTACTTGGAGCGGTGCTTGAAGTTGGTCCTTAAGAGTATAATTTGGGTTTAATCTTTCTACTCTTTATTCAATTCAATTCATGCTTATGTTATTCATTATGTGTAGTGAGTAGTTTCTTTTAAGTTAGGGCTGATCTTGATGCCCTAACCATGGCAACTTCTTAATTTGGTTTTGGCGCTTGGTTTGATTGTTGTGCGTATCTTGGTAGATTGATTCACTGCTTTTGTTGAGACTATTTTGTGTTCTTAAAATTGCCTATTTTACTTGCACAACTTAATCATGAACTTGCATAAAGGGTTATAAGAGAAATAATCTGTGAAGAAATCCATGACACACCTAGGGTTACCGTGTAATCCCTAGGGTTCGTGTAGTGTCATTCAATCCCTTTAGAACTTAATTCTTCTCTTTGTGTTTAACTCGGAAACCGTGGGACTCAGTTGAGCATAAATTGATAGACATCTTAGGTGCCCGTGAGGCCTAAGACATACTAAGTAAGAAGAGATAATAGGTGTAAGGGTGAGCTTAAGAGACCCCTTGCATGGGCACTAGACCAAGTAATGAACATGATAATTAAACTTTGCAAACCAAGTTGGAAAACGTTGTGGTTAGGTGTGGATAGGGATTGCCTTAACTTTTCCCTTTAATTGATTACAACCTTTGTTCTTTACTTTGTTTCTTGCATTACTAGTCATTTACTTTCATAGCATCTTTTGGACTTAAAACCCCCCATTGTCCGTGTCCTATTTAATGTCTTTGTTTTGAGTCTTTTGTTTAAGTGTCAAGAATATCTACGTAGTGTCTTTATTTCCTATGTTGAGTACGTACTTGTGAACTATTAATCTATTGATTTGGTTACATTGTTGAGTCAAGTCTTTGTGGGATTCGACCCTTGCTTGTACCACTATATTGTCTATTGATTAGTGCACTTGATAGGATTTAATTGTTAGGATTAGTATTACTTTTTTTGTTGTAGTTTTCTTCCAACATGGGCCTATAGGACAGCGTACAAAACTCCTATTGGAATGTCACCCTTCCGGTTGGTCTTGGGAAAATGATGCCATTTACTAGTTGAGCTAGAACATAAGGCATTTTGGGCAATCAAGAGGGCTAATATGGACTTGGAGGTGACTGGAAATCGCAGAAAGCTTCAACTTAGTGAACTGGAGAAGCTTAGGAATGAAGGTTATGAAAGCTCACGCATTTACAAGGAAAAGACCAAGGCATTACATGATAAACACATACAAAGGAAGCAGTTCCAAATTGGGCACAAAGTTCTCCTCTTCAATTCACGCCTGAGACTCTTTCCAGGTATGCTACGGTCTAAGTGGACAGGGCCATATGTTGTGACTAATGTTTTCCCACATGGTGACGTTGAAATTCAGCATCTAGAATGGCCAGAGAAGTTCAAGGTGAATGGCCATTGTCTTAAGCCCTATTATGAAGCTTTTGTTGAGGGACCCGTAGCCACCCAAGCATTACAGCAACCAACGGATTCATAGGTGCCAGCCTCTTCTTTCCCAGACGTTAAATAAAGCGCTCCTAGGAGGCAACCCAGCCCTGGTTTGTATCCCTATCTCATTCTCTTGTTTCTGCACTAATTCCCTCACCAAAATTGCATCTTGTTCTATCTTGCTTAGTCTCAAACATTGAGGACAATGTTTAGTTTAGGTTGGGGGGTGTGGATCGAATTTTTACTTATAGAAACAAGTAGGTTTGGGGGTACTCACGGCCAGGTTTATGCATTTTCAGTTTTAAGTTGTACCTTTTTCTTTGAAGGTTTTAACTAGTTCTTGTAAGTGTTGGTTAGGGTTTAAACTATTGCTAGACCAAGGACTTTGACTTGTTAATAAGAGTTACATGCTAAAGAACTACCTTTGTTTGATTAAGAGTTTTTCCATTTCAAGTGTGTAGCATATCATGCACTTCACAATGCCATGTCTTAAGTGATTGAGTGAATAAAAATGCTGAATTTGAGTGAACTTCAGAAAATTAGTGGAGACTACCATGTGAGAACTTGAGCCTTAATGCCTTTCTTTGGAGAGATATACACTGTTTCTACTCTTTAAACACTCATCTCTTTTGTTCTTAATTGTTGATCTCATTATATCACATTTGCATCGGATTTTAAAGGACTAGCATCTTATAGATGCTCTTGGTTTGAAGTGTGGTTTTCCATAAGAAGTGATGTAGGTTATGTGTGCTTAACCACTAAAGGCCCTATCCTACCCTATTGTGTGCTCCCTAAGCCGTTTTGAAGCCAAACACTAGCCTTTCTTTCATCATCCTAAGTATCATCTACCCAAAACATACCCAATCGAATTGGCCATACCCTATAGCATAGGTGGTGACAAGGCAGTGCCAAATGGAGTTCATGATGAGAATGAGAAAGGGGAACTTGCATTGCTTGTGAACCAAGTCAAAAGCCCTGAAGTACATGCCAGAAAATGTGCCAAGGAAGTGTCCTAGCGTTGTCACATGACACATCACAGACCACTGCAAGACACATCGATGGGTGTGCTCAGGGGCTGCCCAGACTGCACCAAACGGTGCCACCAAGTTTTGATATGCGCCCTAAAATGCACCATTATGTGTATCAGCAAGGATGCCAGCACCAAAATCATACCATTGCATGATCTTGGTTGAGTTCAAAAAACAAAAAGAAAAGAGAAATAAATAAATGAAAAAGAAAAAAAACGAAGAAAAATGAGGAACTAAGCTAGGTGAGCCAATGAGATTCAATTTCAAGGGTCAGCATCAATTCAAGAAGTCAAGTACAAGGTGGAGTCACGAAGTTCTAATATGGCAGTGGGGTTTCTCAAAAGATCAAGAAAAAGGTCACAATTCAAGTCATGCTACTTCATGCCTTTTCCCCATTTGAGTTTTTGAACTCCAACCCCTTCTTTCTTAAGCCATTAGCCCAGTCCCATTGCAACCAAATGTGAATACCTAGCTTCTCATGTGGGCAATCATGCTGAGGATCAAGGTAAGTATCTTTCTTAAGGTTCAATTCCATTCATGAGATCTTAATTCCAGAAAGTGCCATTTTTCATTGAATACTCATATGTGATTATATGTTGATTCTTATTGCATAACTTCATCACATATGCTTGATATGAGTGTAAGCCTAGGATTCTAGAGTGCTTTGAGAAACATCTAGTGAGGATTAGAGTCGAGGTGAAATCTTTCTGGAGCACTTGAATGAAGTTGTTTTTAAGCTTGGTTGATTAAGATTTTGGCATTCACATATAACACATGACTCTTAGTATGGTGTCACATCTTTTACTCTTGGAAAGCATGTCTACTTTCATTGATTCTCATTAGGTTGTTAAAGAACTTTGCCTCTAGCAACTAAGTTGTCTAAGTAAAATGTTTGCGGATAGCATAACTAGTAAACCCTCAGGTAATAAAACTCCTTCTACTAGGGACACCAAGGGGTTTAAATGATCTATCTTAACTAATATTGAGTCTTTTTATTTTATTTTAGTGTTGATTTCCTTTGCTTTGCTCAGGGACTAGGAAAAGATAGGTTTGGGGGTGTTTGTTCACTCATTATTTATACATCTATTAGATTTCATTCAATGCCCTTTTGCTTGTCTTTTGAGTGATTTGGAACTATCAATAAGAGAAAATGATCAATCTTGTGAGCTATGTGCAGAATGGGAAAGATAGGTGAATTATGAGAAGAACGCAAAAAGAATGGCTCAATTTGGAGTTATAAAGAAGAAGTTGTCCTCAAGGCAGTATCAGGCCCTAAACCACGCCCTGACGAGTCCTTACGCCCTATTTGGGGCTCAGGATCAAGAGCTTCGAATTAAGCCATCCGAGGTCCTAAAAGCATGTCTGAGGACCAACAGGTCAAGTTCAAGGTGGTTTAGGATTCAGGCCATGACATGTGCCTGACATGTCCCAAATGCACCCAATATGTGCCCTAATCCGAGCCCAGGATGAGTCCTAGATGAGTCCTTCAGAGTTCTCAACAAAGTCCCAGGCGTGTCCCTTGATGCGTGCCAATTCCAGAAGTATCGAGCCCTAAATTGTGCCTCGCATACCTGTCCTGCGCCCTAACTCTGTGCCCTAATTGGAGCCTCTATCGAGCCCGGCCGTGCCTCAGAATGAACCCTTATCATGCCCCAGATATGAGGTCCTCAAGAGCCGCAGATGTGTCCTTATAGCAATCCCCAGCGGTAGAGCCAATTTCCAGAGCCTTGGTTCGTGTCATGTCCTTGGACATGATCGGGGAGCCAAGAATGGCCCTGACTTGGAACTTCGAAGGAACCAAGTGAGACACCACCCAGAATTGCACTTCAGAACACTTCCAGAAGCTAATGAAGCCTTAAGGCACACCCATAATTTCCAATGACATGTCCATGACATGTTGCGCCCTAAAAGACTTCTCGAGAACCCTAATTTGAGCGAAATTGGGCCATTCAGTTTCCTATGAGCTTTTGAGCATGACACCACTCGGAACTAGGCTAAATACATTATATGGAAGTGAAATGAGTGGTGTGTCTCAGTTGGATGTGCTTAGGACAAGCTAGGTTCTTAACGAGTCCAATAATGAAGCCGTGAAGCTAAGATTGTGCCAGTCGTATCAAGAATATCCAAGAAAGGTGCCAACCGTGCTTTGCTGTCCAAGAACATCTCAGATGATTCCAAAACAAGTCTTGGAGCATCAGAATTCCCTGAATTACTTGGAGAAGCCTTGCCGCCTTTGAAGATTACTTGCCATTGAAGAAAGGTCCTAAATTCTTGGATTTTGTCTCTGCGGATATAGGAGAGCTTATTCATTGTTTAATTAAGGGTCTTTTGGTCTTTGTAATTGAATCTTAATTCATTGTTTTTAGGGGAATCCCTAGGAGTACTTAAACTAAGTTTCAATGCAAGTTTAGGGTTCCACCTTTTGTTTAGCCGCATAGAATTTCACAGTTTACGTTTTTAGAACTTTTGTTCGTGCTTTTGGAAGAGGAGCATAGCACGGAGAGTAAAGGAGAGTGTTTGGATGTGTCCTTGGCTTGCCATTTCTCTCAGTGTTTCTTTTCTTCCCTTTCATATTTAATTCGTAATCATGACTTATTCTATTGTTTTCTTTAATACAATGCGTTAGTAGTTTCCATTAGAATTAGCGTTGCTTGAAGCCCTAGCCCTGTAGTTCATTGACACAATTTTGGCCCTTGATTTTCATTCATATTAATCTTGAATCTAATTTATATTACTGTGCGTCATAAGCTTAGTTTATGTTTATGAATCTGACTAATTTGTTTACATAATCTATCGATGAATAATTGCTTGTTGGACTTGTCATCTTCTTGTGTTTATTAGGCATCAACGGTATATGACTTTACATATATTTCTAATCTGAATTCATGATAACCTAGATCATTAATCATCTTCTGGGGGTAGTGTGGTGTCATTAAATTCCCTTCATACTTCATGCATTATCTTGGATTATTAACCCTTTTCTAGGTTGATAGAAGTTTTAAGCAGAGAAATGGCTTAGGACATGCTAAGTAAGAAGGAATAAAATGTGTAAAGTGAATTGTAACCGGATCTTTGCATGGGCATCAGATTCAGATAATTCGTAATAATGGAATCTTGGAAATTGTGTTAGGAACTTAATTGGTTGGTGGTGGATAGTTGGCTTTGATTCGCTTTAACTAATCAATCAATCTTATCATCTTTAATTATGTTTTAATTGTTTCTTTCATTTTAAGTTATTTTTACATATAACACGATTTTGAAAGCATATATTGATAGGAACAATTTTAAGAGTGTTAATGAGGTATTCAGGTTGATGGAGAAGGATGGTGTGGGTTATAATGTGGCAACATACTCGCTTTTGATTGATTGGTATGTTAGTTCTGAGAAGATTGAAGATTCCAAGAAGGTGTTTGAGGTAATGCGTGTTTGTCTCAGGGAAGAAGAAGAATCGAGAGTGAACGTGAGGGAGAAGGAGAAAGTGAGGTGATATGGAGGGCGGAATAGTCAATTTACCTTAAAATTGACGCCCATTTAACAGATTGAACGGAAAAAGTGCTGAATAGGCCGACTCGAGCGTTTCAGAGTGCATTTTGAACGAATAATGAGAATAGGGTGCAAAGTGGGACTTTCATGCGAGAACATGGTGCATTTAAGGTAAAAAACCTTAATAAAAATATGGGGCTGGTCAATAAGGGAATGGTTGTTGTGCGGGTTATTGGTGGTAAGGTTAAAGCTTTGGTTTAGGTGGATCCAAATTAATCTGGATGGATTTTTTTGGGTTTATAGTTGAGAATGAGATAGAGAAGAGTTAGAAATGTGGTGGCGGTTTGGGTGGTTGCTGTAGGGGCTGTGGTGGTCCGATGGCTAGATAAGTATATTTTGGGTAAAGTCGATGGGTGCTTTTAGTAAACGTAAAATATAAACAAATTGAGGGGGTGTTTTAAGAATGGAAGATGCTTTCACAAAATTGGGGGATGCAATATAGCCATTCATCAACTAAAGCCCACTCCAGCAATGCAAACCAAAAACAAAGAAATCAAAATTTTACATGATGAAACTATATAAAAATAAAAATAAATTATTCCTCCCAATTACGTATATAAACAAATATCTAAAAATAACTATGAACACACAAAAAATACTCATGTTAAAGGAGACTGCATGTTGGAGGACATTGTAGGTGTATATGTTTCAAAAAATTTAGGGCTTCTACTATTAGGATAAATAAACATTTTTTTTAAGTTAGCAGATAATACTTTTTTATAGGTTAATTAAGGAGTGCAAGTTTTGTAGAATGCATTAAAAATGGCATTATGTGTAAATTTTGATTGAAAATATGGATAAAAATTTATTAATTTGGCTGAGATGGTAAATTACTGGACTCCAATTTATAAAGTGAACTATATTAAGAATGCAACTATAGAACTAGACCTATATCTAAACACCTCAAATAATATATGTTCTACATGCTCTCTTCCCTTTTCTTTTTGCTAGAACATCCATTCTTCCTTAAAAGGAGTACTTTTTTTTTAAAAACTCAATTAGTTTTTCGATACAAAAACTCCTTGAGTTCTAAAAAATTAATTAAGTGCTAAAAAAAATTATTTTTATATCGAAAATCTAATTGAAATCTAAAAGAAAAAAGCTAATTTTAAGGAAGAATGGATGTTCTAACAAAAAGGAAAGAGTGCTCAAATTCATACTTCTCTGAAAAAACAAATTTCTTCAAAGAAAAAACCAATTGCTAGTTATTGCTAGTTATATATATATATATATATATATATATATATATCTGTGGAGTTTTGAAACCTAATGGCTCGCTAAATGCGTGGCTTGGTTCAAATTACCCTCTCATTTTAGATTAAAGTTAGAATAAAATATAATTGTATATAAAAAAAATTATAAAAACCTTTTTCCAATCAACCAAAATGTAAACAGACGCGCACAAACCCTATCTCAGTACTTCAAAATAGTCAAAATGTTTGTTTAAAGCATATATAATAAGGAAGGGGCAGGGGTAGGGGTTATGGGCCATTTTTTTTTTACCTATAAATGATACTATTCACAAATTCTAGCCCATACTTGTTATTTGGAAAGGGATTAGATGTTAGACTTCAAAATTAAATATTTTATTTATGATAAAATCGTAGAGATCTTATATCAAAATTTCAAAACACAATTCCTTGCTACATAGCTTCTTATCTACATATAAATTATGGATATTCGCAAGGCAAGAACAATGACAAAGATATTTGTCTCGCAGACAATGCAACCACTCACACGATCCTACGAGATCAAAAATATTTTTCAAATTCAACACTTACCAAAAAAAAGTTAACAACCATATTAGGTCATGTAGACTTGATTGAAAGCTCTAGAAAAGCTAAAGTTCAGTTATTACATGAGACAATATTGTCCATTCAAGAAGCCTTTTGCTCAGTTAATTCTAGAAAAAATCTATTGAGGGTTAAAGATATATGTTTAAATGGATACCAAACGTAAACAAAGAATAAGCAACGTGAAATATCTTTGTATTACCTCTAATGATATCGAGAAGTGTATATTCGTAAATATTCAAGCTTTCTCATCAAGGTTATAACAAAACCATAAAGACAATTGAAACTTATAACGTCATGAACCTGAAGTTCATTAAATTTGATGTTTATATACTTTAGCATGACCATTTGGGTTACCCTGAATCTACGATGATGCGAAGAATCATTATCAATTCTAATGGGCATCCCTTATCAACTAAACATATTGTTTTGTTGAGTAAAAGACCTTGTAAGGCTTGTCACAGGGGAAATTGATTATAAGACCCTCTCAACGAAAGGTTGATATAGAATGTGGATCATTTTGGTATTTTATAGTTTTTAGTTGATGCATTTGCATGATGGTCACATATTTACCTATTGTCTACGGGGAATGTTTCCTTTCCAAGGCTCCTTGCCCAGATAATTAGTTATGAGCTTAATTCTCAAATTATCCCATTAAGTTAATTAGACTAGATATTGTTGGTGAATTTACATCTCAAACTTTTGATGGCTACTATATCATTAGGTATTGATATTGAACATCATGTGTCGTCATATATGCTCATACTCAAAAATGGTTTAGCATAAACTTTTATTAATATTCTTCAATTAATCGCTCGCACTTTAGTCTGAAGAAAAAGTTTCCAACTTCTACTTGGGGAAATACCATACTACATTCAACATCATTAGTTCGATTCAGGCTCATTTCCAACCATGAGTACTCTTCAGTACGCCTTGTGTTTGGAATCCGCCAAACATTTCACATTTGAGAATTTTTGGCTGCCCTGTTTACGTACTTATAGAGCCGCCACAACGTACTCAAATCGGTCCTCGATGTACATTAGGAATTTATGTCGGTTTTGATTCACCATTTATCATTCGATATTTGGATCCCTTGATGGGAGTTAATTTTACCACAGGCTTTGTGAATTTTCACTTTGACGAGACAATATTCCCGTTGTTAAGTGGAGAAAAGAACAACGTTAATTATTGTGGGTTGTACTCCCTCTGTCTCATCTTGACCCTCGTACTAATCACTGGGAAAATGTAGTAAGGATCATTCATCTTCAAAAAATTGCTAGTTCAATTCTCGATGTATTTACTAGTGACAAAATCACATATTCCAACTTCAAATGCGACTTCAAGGCTAGATGTCCATATTGGACAAAATAATATGGTGGTAAATGATTCAATTGTTGGACACCTAAAGCATTTCAGTTCACTAGGATCAAAAGACTCAGTTCCTCGAAAGAAAAAATCAGTGGCACATTTAAACCCGATAGAAATTGCTTATGAGAAGGGAGTGAATGGTGAACCCACAATTCATGATTTAATAAGTCTTAAAACTGGAAATGTTCTAGATGAAACATATGCCCCCGAAGAGGCACATGCAATAGATAATAAAGAAATTTCTATAATTATGCATACACTAAAAAAGTTTGGATCGAAATTGAGCAAATTACACTATAGTACAATGTGTTTTTAAACTAAATTTCAGAGTTTTACCTAACTTAATTATCCTAAACTCTTTAAAACGTTCCATCCTTGTCCCATAGTTATATTTTCCAACATAATTTTTGTTAACCGATGACGTGGTGTGTGTTGGGTCCATCCAAAAAGAAATCTTAAGGTGACTTTAGTCAAAATTGCTTAATTAGTCCTTAGTTATCTCTCACCCAACATTTTGGCGGGAAATGTTGGGTAGGAGATAAATAAGGGTTAATTAAGTAACTTTGATCACAATGACCTTGAGATTCATTTTTCAGTGGGCCACATCATCAGTTAACCGAAATTCTGTTGGAAAATATAACAATAGGACACGAGTGAAACTCTTTAACGAATTTCGGGTACTAAAATGCCAAATTGAAAATTCGGGTATAAATATAAGATTTGGTGTAAAACACATGGTACTAAAGTGTAATTAGCCCATCGAATCAATGATGTATTTTCATTTGTAGTAGCTATTGAAACTATAAATAGTAATGATACTCAGCCTCGCTCTATCGAAGATTGTGAAGAGAGAGATGATTAGTCATGTAGAACTATTGTCTCTGCATAAAAAGTTATGATATTGACCCTCGCTTTATTGATGAATGGAAAGAGAGACATGATTGGCAAAATTGAATGATGCAATTAATGAATAATGAATTTCTTCGTAAAAACGAAGTAGTTTTAGGAATGTAGTCCAAACACCGTCCAATGTGAACCTTGTAGGTTACAAATGGGCATTTACCATACACAATGAGAAAAACGAAATCAAAAGGTATAAGACGTGAATCATTGCACAAGGTTATTCTCAAAGACCTAAATTGAATATGAGGAAACATGCTCTCCTATAGTGGATGCGATTACGTTTCATTACTTGATAAGTTTAGTGGTTTCCAAAAAACTTGATATGATCAATGCGACCGATGAATGTCATCACGACATATTTATATGGAGAGTCAGATACTTATATCTACATACAAGTGCTAGAAGGACTTAAGTTGCTTGAAGAAACTAGTAATAAACACGAAATTTCACAATCAAATTGAGATGATCATAGGTTGAAACAATCGGGACGAATGTGGTATAACCATCTTAGTGATTATTTGATTGGGGAAGGATGTATTAATGATCCTATTTGCTCATGTGTGTTTATAAAAAAAATCAAGTCCTGGATTTTCTATATTGGCAAGTATATGTGGATGACATGAGTTCAATTGGAACTCTTGAAGAACTTTAAAAAGTGTATTTGCAATGAAAGAACTTGGGAAAAAAAAGTAGTATTATGCAAGTGGAGTTCTATTTAACTAATCAGCTTATACTGAAAAGGTTTTAAGGCAATTTAACATGGATAAAGCTAATCCAATTACCATCCTAATGGTCCTTGGTCCAGAGGTACCATATTTTAGTGCAACAGGTGCTTTATTGTATCTAGCTATTACATGCCTTTTCTTGTGAACTTGTTAGTAAGACATAGCTCTAATTCAACATTTCGACATCGGAATGGCATGATGCACATTCTGCGATGTCTTCATGGGACATCAGACACATGTCTTACTCCAATAAATCCGCCAATGACAACAAGATCTTGTGGGATATGTTGATGCTAGGTATCTCTCTTATCCACATAAATGTCACTTACAAATTGGATATGTATTTACTTACGGAAATACAGTGATCTCATAGTGCACAACAAAGGAAACACTCATTGCTACATCATCCAATCACTCAGAAATACTTGCCCTCCGTGAAGCTATTCGAGAATGTGCAGCGATCCATCATATCAGGAGCACGTACATGTGATTCATCTTTAGTAACAAGTACTCCAACCATCATGTATGAAGACAATGCCACTTGCATTGATCTAATCAAGGGAGGATCCATTCAGAGTGATAGAACTAAATACAATTCACCAAAAATTGTGTACACCCATGAAATTCAAAATGCTAAAGAAATGGAAGTCAAGAAAATTCATTTTAATGATGATTTGGCAGACATTTTCACTGAATCTCTACCAAAGTGTATATTCTAAAAGTTAGTGTACGGGATTGGATTACACCAAATTTTTACGCATTAAAATCGAGTCATACAAGATTAGGGGGAGATACTCATCAGGGTGAACAACCAGATATACTCATGGGGGACGCATGTAAAAAATTCTTTTGTACATGACATATATATGTGTGCATTGCACTCTTTTTTCCTTCAACTAGCATATCGATCCTAAGAAAAGGGGTACCTGCTCTTGATCGTAGCTGGGTTTAACTTTTGATAAAACACAAAACTTGCAGGTCTCAACAAGCTTTTAATGAACAACACTAGTGTTCCCCAAGATGATGCATTTCCATAAGAAAACTCACTTCGTAGATCATCCAATTAATTTCTATGTTCCAAACAACAGCTAGTACCAACCATCTCAATTACGTCTCGGGTACCAATTCAATATAAACTCTACTCCTCAAGGTGATAGCATCCAAGATAACTTACTAGGAGATATTGATACACCAACAACTACTACAACCATCTATTGTCAATCCATCTTCATTTAAGTTCTTATCATCAGTGCAAAAATGTGTTTGAACCTGCTTAACGGAAAACAACTCCCAATAAAAGTTAGGTGCACAAAAGTTGTTACCTCGACTTAATATTTACTTCAACACCTAAAGTGGTAAAAGCTTCCACCTTTTTGTTGTACAACACAAGATTTCACGATTCTTACTCCATCAACCAAATCCTAAAGCTACACAAACTCCTTCACTTCCAAAGTAAACAACTCGATCACTCACATTTAGTCCATAGCTAGTAGTCAACGACTTCCTCGTCACCGTAGGCACACTTAAATGTGAAGGCTGAGAACATACATTCGTCTTTGAAACTCGAAATACATGTAACCTGAAATATAAAAAATAAATAAGGTGACCACAATACCATTTAATGTTGCACTGGCACACCGTGTAACACATCTTCTCCAGACAAAGTGAACAACCTACCTTTGCCACTCCCAGGTGTACTAGCTTCAGTTTCACGTTCTCGATTCCTTGAACTTTTTGTTACGATTACTAAACTGCTCAACGACAAAGTGAAAAACTCACCAGTCTCTGTCCTAGGTAGCTGTCTAATTTGATTCAGTCGAGTGGCAGCAAATCCAGTAGCTTTTCCTTATAAGCATAACTGTATAAAGTGTCGAACTTCCCGTAGTACCAACAGTAAAAATGACCCCAAACTTGTACTTATATGTTTACTAAAACAAAAACCGCCACCACTTCTTGAATAAACCTCAAAACTTCTTATTCCACTGATCTAAATCTTCTGAGAATGCAGACAATCCAATTTCCAAGTTGTACGAGGCTTCGTAATAACTAAACCTCATATGAAAATCTTAAATCTTCGAAAAAAATCTTTAAGGGGGCACAAAATGTAACCATCATAACAATCATCTTATTCCTAAAATGGAATTGGTTATGGTCCCAACAACCCAAATAGCTTATGAAGTCTTGAGTTTAAAACAATTCCTTCAGTTAGGCTGATCGACTACTCTGCTAAGTCGTCATGTTCACCATCGAATAACTTGTTCACGCCACACGAAAAAGCCATAGGACTCGTTCACGCCACCCCAACAAGTCATTCGAAAGGAAATAGTTATGACCATAATTGAAGAGTAAGTTAGGCTAACTCAAAAACTTCTCCTCAACTTGTCGACTAGTTGGGATAACGTCACTAAGAGGTTAGGCTGGTCTCTAACTAATGGTACAATGTGTTCGAGGAGGCGCTTTGACACTCGAATTCGGGATTTATGATCATCAAACATACTCATACAAAATGAACCCCACGACCAATGCTATTACACTAAGGAGTGGCACTATGATCCAAGGCCCGCAATATGTCCCCTATACAGTTGAGAGTGACGTATTAGATGATGAAGATTCCTATGTTGAGCCTTTGCCGCAAGGCATGTCAAATAATGCACCGCGGGTTAGTATGCGTTCCAGCCCGTGGGACAGCACTGTGACCCTGCCACATGAGCAAATTAGGGCGCAGAATGAGCCCTTGGACTTACCGATGCAGGACACGATGCGCCAGAGCGCAGGACACGCTGCGCCAGAGCGCATGACACATCCCTAGACATGTCTTGGGACATGTCCTAGCCACGCCACGGCTTGACAAGACATGGCACCCGATAAGGCCCAACTTGCAGAATTCAGACTCGGCAGGACCCCAAGCTCAGAACGTGTCCCAGCCCTTGTCGTAGGACAAGGACCCAGTTTTAGACCAGACTAAACTTTTTGACTTTGTAGTTCTTAATTTAACTAAGAAAGTTAATTTTGATTCAAATGATGATGTTATCATACCTTTTCCTAGCATGCTTCAAAATAAAACAAGAAGAACGAGGAATTTGAAGAAGCAATCATTACCATGTTGCAGAAATTGCAAATCACTCTGCCATTCCACTAGCTAGTTAAGCACATGCCAATCCTTTCCAAGCTTATCAAAGACTTGGTAGTTGGGAAACGGGGTTTTAGCTCAAATGACATCATAGACATTCCCAAGGCTTGCTCTGCTGCCCTATTGCGCAGGCCCATCAAGGCTAGTGATCCCGAGCCTCCCACACTTCCTTGTGTTATTCAATTTAGAAGGTTTGAACGCTATTTATGTGACACATGAGCCTCTATGAGTATAATGCCTTTTCACATCTATAAATCTCTCAACCTAGGAGAATTGAAACCCACTCATTTATGTGTTAGATTAGCAAATGCTTCTGTTACTAATCTAATAGGGGTGATTGAGGACGTACTTGTTCAGATAGGTGATACCTATATTCCAGCAGATTTCTATATCCTCAAGATGGACAGGATTGATCAAAGTGAGGAGCCACCACTAATCTTTGGCAGGCCCCTCCTGGCCACAGCTGAGTGTATGATTGATGTGAAAAATGGTCAAGTGTCAATTAAAGTGTTAGACCAATTGCGAACCTTTTCTATTCATGGTGCAATTCAATATCTTGTTGAAACTATAGTTGATTTCCCTTTAAATATGATGGATATTTTTCTTCAGAAAACAATAGCTAACTCATGTAATGTAAATCCACTTGAGCAAGCAATTACTTGCCATGTTCCAGATGATGAGCTTCTTGACGAGCACGTGGCAGAGGAAGTGAGATTCCTCAGTGTCTTGGCCCCCCATCCACTGCACAAACAGCCATTTGAGGAGCTGCCCCTCACGGCCAAACAGACCATGCCCTCCATTGTCTAGGCCCCTGAGCTTGAATTGAAGCCATTGCATGAACATCTAAAATATGCGTATTTGGGTAAGGATCACACTCTTCCAATTATTATCTCTGCTAACCTTAATGCTATGGAAGATGATGAGTTGGTGCAGGTTCTGAAGGCCAATCAAACTGCAATTGGTTGGACCATTCAAGGGCATTAGCTCCTCCAAATGTAAGCATAGGATTCTACTTGAAGAAGAGGCCAAGCCATCACGTGAGGGACAAAGAAGGCTCAACCCGTCAATGAAGGAGGTGGTGAAGAAAGAGGTACTCAAGCTTTTAGATGTCGGAGTTATCTATCCAATTTCTAACTCCAAATGGGTAAGCCCAGTACAGGTGGTCCCTAAGAAAAGTGGAATCACAGTGGTAAAAAATGAGTATGATGAGTTAGTACCACATCGAGTCCAAACATGGTGGAGATTATGTATAGACTATAAGAAGTTAAATTCCACAACTAGAAAAGATCACTTTCCTTTACCATTTATTGATCAAATGCTTGATTGACTTACAGGACATTCACATTACTGCTTTCTAGATGTTTATTCGGGGTACAATTAGATTGCAATTGCCCCGGAGGACCAGGAGAAGACCATTTTCACGAGCCCCTATAACACATTTGCCTATAGGAGGATGCCATTTGGACTATGCAACGCACCAGCCACCTTCCAAAGTTGCATGATGAGTATATTCTCATATATGGTTGAGGACATTATTGAAGTTTTTATGGATGATTTTTCTGTATTTGGTCGTTCGTTTAAGCTTTGTTTATCTAATCTATCTCGAGTGTTGGAAAGGTGTAGTGAAAGCAATCTGGTGCTCAATTGGGAGAAGTGCCATTTCATGGTACAACAAGGGATTGTCTTGGGCCATGTGATTTCAGCACGTGGCATTGAGGTGGACAAAGCCAAGCTTGACATTGTAGACCGGTTACCATACCCTACACCAGTCAAAGAGGTAAGATCGTTCTTAGGATACGCTGGATTCTACAGGAGGTTCATCAAGGACTTTTCAAAAATCACAAGACCACTATGCAACCTCCTAGCCAAGGATGCCGTGTTTGATTTCAACAAGGAATGTCGTGAGGCATTCAATTTCCTCAAGGCTAAGTTCACTGCCTCACCCATTATATACCTCCCAATTAGGACCTGCCATTCAAGCTCATGTGTGATGCATCCGATTATGCCGTGGGAGCTGTGCTGGGCCAAAGGGTGAACAAGATTCCCCATGTCATCTACTACGCCAGCATGACACTCAATGATGCTCAATTAAACTACTCAACTACAGAGAATGAACTCTTAGCTGTTATTTTTGCTTTAAAAAAGTTTAGATTGTATTTTATTCAAACTAAAGTAATAATCTATACTGATCATGCAGCTTTGAAGTACCTTCTCACCAAGAGGATGCTAAGTCTCGGCTACTGCGTTGGATGTTGCTCTTGTAGGAATTTGACTTGGAAATCAAGGAAAAAAAGGGCAGTGAGAACGTTGTTGCAGACCATCTAAGCAGGCTGATCCACTGGTCTAGTGTGGAAGCTGATCAATTGTCATTACTTGAAACCTTCCTGGATGAACAACTCATCTCCTTACAAGTTATTGATCCATGGTATGCTGACATCATTAACTATTTAGTTACTAAACATGTGCCTTCTTCTTTGAATAGATTTCAGGAGGACAAGTTGGTAAAACAAGCCAAATACTATGTCTGGGATGATCCATACCTATGGAAACATTGCTCAGATCAGATCATCAGACGATGCATTCCTGAGGTTGAGATGAGGTCAGCTCTTAACTTCTGCCATGGCTTGGCGAGTGGAGGGCACTTTGGGGACAAGAAGACTGCGCTTAAGGTACTACAATCTGGATTCTATTGGCCCACCTTATTTAAATATGCTCATGAGTTTGTTCTCACCTTTGACAAATGCCAAAAAGCAAGGTAATATAGGCACTAGGAATCAAATGCCATTTCACCCTATTCTAGTGGTCGAAATATTTTATGTGTGGGGCATTGATTTCATGGGCCCCTTCCCAATCTCTCACGGTTTCCTTTATATATTACTTGTCATTGACTATGTCTCCAAGTGGGTGGAAGCGATCCCCACTCGTACTAATGATTCCAAAGTAGTTGTGAGTTTTATACAGAACAATATCTTAGCACGCTTTGGAGCACCTAGAGCCATAATCAGTGATGGAGGCACTCATTTTTGCAATCGCTCTTTTGAGGTACTAATGCGCAAGTATGGTGTCACTCATAGCATCTCCACACTCTACCATCCTCAAACCAATGGGCAAGCAAAGATTTCAAACAGGGAAGTGAAGGCAATCTTAGAAAAGACTGTGAGCCCCACAAGGAAAGATTGGTCACTGCGATTAAATGACGCCTTGTGGGCCTATAGGACAACATACAAAACTCCTATAGGCATGTCCCCTTTTCTGTTGGTTTTTGCGAAAAGGATGTCACCTCCCAGTTGAATTAGAGCATAAGGCATATTGGGCTATAAAGAAAGCCAATATGGAGTTGGACTCCACTGGCAATCACATATAACTTCAACTTAGTGAACTGGAAGAGATTAGGAACGAAGCTTATGAGAGCTCACGTATATACAAGGAGAAAACCAAGGCGGTTCATGATCAACACATTCACAGGAAGCCGTTTCAGATAGGGAACAAAGTTCTGATCTTCAACTCACGCCTGGGACTTTTTCCAGGAAAGCTACGGTCTAAGTGGACAGGGTCATACAGAGTGACTAATGTCTTCCCACATAGTGCAATTGAGATTCAGCATCTCACACATCCAGAAAAGTTCAAGGTGAATGGTCACCGCCTTAAGCCTTATTACGATGCTTTTGTTGAAGGTCCCATTGCAACCCAAGCTTTTCATAATCCACCTGGCACCTGATATGTCAGCCTCGTCTTGTCCAGACGTTAAATAAAGCGCTCCTAGGAGTCATCCTAGCCCTGGTTTGTACCCCTCTATCATTCTTTTGTTTATGCGCACATCACCTCACTAAACTTAGATTTTGTCTTGTTTTGCTTCTTCTTCAAACATTGAGGACAATGTTTTGTTTAGGTTTGGGGGTGTGGGATTGAAAATTTTACATATAGAAACCAAATGGTTTGGGGGTGTACACGGCCAGACTTTGTTCCGTTTGAGCTTCTGTGTTTTTTACATGTTTAGTTAGTTTAAGTTGTCAGTTATGCTATTGTTAGTAACTAGTGCTTTAATGTGTTAATAAGAGTTTACATGTCAAGTTACTATCCTTGTTTTGTTAAGAGTAGTGCCATATGCAGTTTGTAGCATGCCATACACTTCACATGCCATGTCTTAAGCAATCAAGTGAACAAAATGACTGAATTGGAGTGAACTTCAGAAAATTAGTGGAGACTACCTTGTGAGAACTTGAGCCTTAATGCCATTCTTTCTGAGTGATTCACATTGTTTCTACTCTTAAAACACTCTTCACTTTGTTCATAAATGTTGATCTCATTACATCATATTTGCATTGAATTTTAAAGAACTAACATTATATAGATGCTCTTGGTTTGAAGTATGGTTTGCTATAAGAAATGATGTACGCTACATGTGCTTAACCCGTAAAGGCCCTTTCTCACCCTACCTTGTTGTGTGCTCGCTAAGCCACTTTGAAGCCAAACACTTAGCCTTTCTTTCATCACCCTAAGCATATACTACCCAATTAAACAACCAATCAAATCGGCCATGCCCTATAGCTCAGGTGGTGACAAAGTAGTACTAAATGAAGCACATGACTTGAATGAGGAAGGAGAACCTGTATTGCTTAGAACTCAAGTCACTAGCCGCTAGAACACACTGCGCTGGAACGCGCCAAACTGCGCCACATGCTATGTCAGGGACACGTCCAAGACATGCCCTGGGTATGTGCATGTACATGCCAGAACCTGCGCCAAGACATGGGATGTCAACAGATCACATCATTGCATGATCTTGGGTTAGTTCAAAGAAAAGGAAGAAAAAAAAAATTGAAAGAAAAGTGTTGAACTAACTCAAGTGAGCCAATGGAATTCAAAAATCAAAGATTGGCATCAAGTCAGGAATTCAAGTCAGTGTGAGGCCATTCAATGCCAAAGTGTCGTGGGGTTTTAAAAGATCAAAGAAGGACACATTCCAAGTCATGCTACTTCATGCCTTGTCTCAATTTGACTTTTTGAATTCCAATCCCTTCTTTCTTTAACCCAATTAGCCTAGCCCCATTGCAACCTGATGTGAAGACCTAACTGATCTTAGGGCCAGCCATACTAAGGACTGAGATAAGTTTCTATGTTCTTAAGATTCAATTCCATTCATGAGATCTTAATTCCAAAAAGTGCTCTTTTTCATTGAAAATTCATAAGTGATTATATCTTGATTCCCATTACATAACTTCATCACATGTGCTTGATATGAGTGTGAGCCTAGGATTCTATAGTGAATTGAGAGATATCTAGTGAGGATTAGAATCGAGGCGAAATCTTTCTGGAGCACTTTAATGAAGTTGTTATTGAGCATGATTGTTTAAAATTTTGGCATTCCCATCTTACATATGACTCTTACTGTTGTGGCATGATCTTTTAGCTCTGCAAGGTGTGTTCATTTACTTTGATTCTTATTAACCTATTCTAAGCACTGTTTCTAGAAACTAGATGTCTAAGTAGAACGTTTGTGGGTATCGTAACTGGTAAACCCTCAGGAGACAACACTCTTCCTGCTAGGGACACCTAGGGGTTCAAATGATCTATCCTTAATTAAGATCAAGTGTTTTCATTTTGTTTAGTCTTATCCTTTTCTGTTTTGCTCAGGGACTAGAAAAATATAGGTTTGGAGGTATTTGTTCAGTCATTATTTATACATCTTTTAGATGTCATTTAGTGCCCTTTTACATGTCTTTTGCTTAATTTTGTGTCCTCCATAGTAGAAAGTGATGTTCTTGTGAGACATGTGGAGGCTTTAGAAAGATAGCTTAATTATGAGAATACAGGAAAAAGAATGGCTTCAATTGGAGATCAAATGAAGGAGATGTCCTCATTTCAATATCGGGTCCTAAGAAAGGCCCTGGTGCACACTTGCGCCTTATTTAGGGTGTAGGACAAAGAACCTCGAATCAAGCCATCCGGGTGAAACCATGTTTGAGGCCTAGCAGATCAACCCGCTGATGAGCCAAGGTGCATGCCAAAACGTGTCCCTTATATGTCTCAAGGATACTCCGTCTACACCCTAATCCAATACCAGCCCAGACGAGCCATGGCGCGTCTTCAGAGCTCTCAGCCAACTCCCAACCATATCCCCTGACATGCCTCAAGTTCCAGGTCCCAGGCGTGTTCCTCCGAAGTGCTAGAGACAAGACAGCCAATGGTAAAGCTTGGTCCGCTAGAAGACATGTCTCGTGACATGCTGATTTAGGCCAAAATAGGACATGACTTGGAACTCGATGGAACCAAGTGAGACACCACCCATAAGTACACTTCTAAATACCTATCTAAGCTAATGCATTCATGTGTCTCGCCCAAAACTGCCAATGACATGGTGCGCCCTAGAAGACCTCGGTTGTGCCCTAATTTGAGCCAAATTGGGCTATTGAGTTCTACAAGCTTTTGAGCAAGACAAAACCCAAAACCATGCTAGATACATCATATGGAGGTGAAGCGCATGGTTTATCCCAGCTGCATCGGTCAATGTCATGCCGTGTCTTTAACAAGTCCAAGAATGAGGTCCTAGGAGCCAAGATTGTGCCAGCCGTGTCAAGAAGATCCAAGAAAGTTGCCAGCCATGCTTTGCTATCCAAGGACGTCTCAGAAGGGTCCAGAATATTTCTTGGCGCATCAAACTTCTCTATGCTGCGTGGAGATTGCTTGCCGCCTAAGAAAGTCGTAGATTTTAGGACTTTGTCCCTGCTGAGCTAGGATATATGTTTTAGCGATTAATTAAGGGTCTGTTTGGTCTTCTATTTTCAGTTTTAATTCCTAGTTTTTAGGGGAAGCCCTAGGGCTATTTAAACAAGGTTTTCACTATCAAAGAGGGTTCCAACCCTTTTTAGCTGCATAAATCTTTTTACAGTGTTTACGTTTTTGAGTTTTTGTTCGTGTTTTGGAAGAAAGTTGAACGATGGAGTAAAGGAGAGTGCTTGGGCGTGTCCTTGGCTCACCATTGATATCAGTGGTTTGTCTTCTTCTCTTCCTTTTACTTTGCAATAATGAAATTCTTTATCGTTTTATTCAATACCATGTGTGAGTAGTTCCATTAGAATTAGGGCTGCTTGAAGCCCTAGCCATGTAGTTCCTCAATGCAATTTTGGCCCTTGGTTTATATTATGTTGAATGTTGAATATGATTTAGATTACTCTACGTCATGAGCATAGTTTTTGTTTATGAATCTGATTAATTCGTTTACATAATCTATCGATGAATAATTGCTTGTTAGACTAGTCATCTTATTGTTAGGCATCAACGGTATATGGCTTTACATATATTTGTAATCTGAATTCATGACAACCTAGATCATTAATCATCTTCTAGGGATAGTGTGGTGTCATTAAATTCCCTTCATGCTTCATGCATCATCTTAATTAAGTTGATAGACGTTTTAAGCAATGAAACGGCTTAGGACATGCTAAGAAAGAGGGAATAAAATGTGTAAAGTGAACTGTAACCGGACCTTTGCATGGGCATGAGGTTCAGATAATTCAATGTAATTGAACCTTGGAAATTGTGTTAGGAACTTAATTGGTTAGTGGTGGATAGTTGGCTTTAATTCGCTTTAGTAATTCAATCAATTTCATCATCTTTAATTTTGTTTTAAGTGTTTTTTGGATTTTAAGTTATTAGTTGATTTTCAGAATTTCAAGCATCAAACCCACCCCCCACCCCACCCCCACCCTCCCCTTTTGCCGTAAGTTCTTAGTTAGAGTCCTTATTGAGTCTTTAGTGTTTTCTTGTGTTGCAAGTTAGTGTCTTAGGTTGTGTTTAGGTGTCTCTGCATATCTAACTAGTGTGAGTCTAGGTCTAAGTATTATTTTGCATTTATTTCATTATTGTTGAGTCTTGTTTGAGTTAGCTAAATCTAAACTAATAATTGGATATCACGTTGACACAAGTCTTCGAGGGATCGACCCTTGCTTTTCTGCTACACTATCTTAATGCACTTGCAAGGATTATAACTATTAGAATTATATTGCATATTTATTGTTCTCTAATTTTACCAACAGTAATGGTGTGAAGAAAACCTCCGAAAAATATTCTTGATCAAAAAGTGACTTTCGAGCCTTCAAGAATTTAAAGGTCAAAATAGTCATTTTATAAATCCAAACTACTACTCACGGCCTAATAATCCCCTTTTTAGGCCCTTACTAGAGTCCATCTTCGTATTTAGCCCAAATTTAAACATTCAATTAACTTGTAGTTCCAGGTTAATTAATTAATTAAAATTTTAACTTTTTTTTACCGAGACGGTTCGTGTCAATTGAAAATTTCAAGGTATCGATTTCGCACAAATTTATCCTCTTAAATACAACAAGCGAACATGAGACCTCTCGCTTACAAATGACAATGTACACTATTAGACCATAAAACTATTGAAATTTCAAGGGCATATTAGTTCACTCAAATGCTTCTTCTCAATATCATTGTAATAAAAAGAAAAGACTTGAACATTGACAAAATACTTTTTCGTCTTCCTTTCAAACTGATATAAATTGTGCGAGCTAGCGGGTGAAGATTCGAACTTAATGCATAAGAAAATACGTCCTCTCTAACTAATTGGTTATGTCCAAATATTCTATTACAAACTAGTCTATAATTGCACTAACGAATTCCAATATGGGACATATGCAAGTTATCATGGTTGCGCACATGTGAGAAACGATTATATAATGCATTTGTTTTTCAAACTATTATTATTTGAATAAAACTGTTCAAAGAAGTAGATTCGAGGAGTAGCGAATAGTCATAGTAAATAATAGGCGTACCAAATTTTTATTTAAAAGTGATATTATTATTATTATTTATTCTATTTGAAAATGTACTCTAAGTATGAAATAAAAACTTGATATCTCTATTATTATTTTGAATAATTAATATCTACATTATACTTATATCTATATATATATATTGTTGTTTTTTTACTTACAAAAAAAAAAATTAATATCTCTATCACTACTTGAATAATTAATATCTATATATTTTTTGTGAGAAAAGTATATATTCCATTTGGATAATCAAAGAATACAAAGGGTGATTAAATTAGCTTGGGTGCCCCTGCACCGCCATGGCTCCATCCTCTCATCGAGAGGGACTTGGAGGATTAATTTTCAGTTTTGTCATTTTGTTTTTCGAAGTACTATTTTTTCCTCATCAGATTTATTTTAAACTAACTGCATTTTATGGTGAGAGTTTTAATGAGGCCGTATGTACTTTTGTGCACCCATACAAATACAAGTATAATTCCTTCTATTATGAATGAAATTTTTTTTTAGATAAAAAAAAAAAAATATCAAAGAATACAAAGGATGATTGCAGTGTGCCCTCATTAGAATTTTATCATATCTACTAATTAAGAGTATTTAATTAAATTAAACACACCTAGAACATATGAATAACCAGAGTGTGGAACCAAGTATTTTTGACTGAGAATAGATTTTATTCAAAATTTGAAATTGTTTTTGGATAAAAGTTGAGTAGTTTTATTGTGGAAATAGTATTTAAAAAGTAGGGTGCGTGGGACCATGTTGGAAGTAGGGTTATGATGAGGTGTTAGGAGTGTAATGATAGGATTATATATATATACACAAACAAGCGGGGATTTGTTTGACAATTTAACCTCCGAAGTAGATCTGAATTCTACCACTCTTCCCGTCTCCCTCAAAAGATAGATTCCAGAGAGAGACAGAGAGAGACAGGGACTTTCCAACTCTCCTCCTCTCTACTCACCAAAACCCACCCGCTTCTTTCACTTGAAACCCTACTCACACAGTCACTGCTCTGCTGCTCATTTTGATTCTTTTAAGTACAAAAACTCTCTACTTTTTCTAAGTTTTAGCCCCCAAAAGACCATTTTCTCACTCGCTCTCTTGTTTTTTTTTCTTTCTGAAAGAGAAAGGCAAACCCAACAATGGGTTCATTTGAAGTTACAAACATACTCTTCACTAAGATCAAGAGTGTAGACCCAGAAAATGCTACCAAAATCATGGGATATCTTCTCATACAAGATCTTGCCGAGAAGGATTTGATTCGCTTGGCTTATGGTCCGGACACTCTTTTGCACTCGCTGATTGTGAGGGCTAAAATCCAGTTAGGACTTTGCTCGAACACTTCGTCGACGTCTTCAACTCCTTCCTCTCCTTCACCGCTAAACCCCATAGCTAGGCCAACCAACGCTAACCCATTTTCCCAATCTTCCCCTAGAATTCCAAACGGTTTCGACTTTGGGAAGAACCCATCTTCTTCCTCCTCAAATTCTTGGCCGCTTTCTGGGTTCCAAACCAACGCCATTAGTCCAAAGTCAAGCCCTTTACTCTCTTATGACAATATCCGAGCTGGGTCGTTCTCACTTCCGTCACATTCGCCCCACTACAGCCAAGATGTCGGTGATGTTTGGCCTGGCGGTGACCTCATTGACGAGCAACAACTCAGTGAGTACCTATCTTTTTTGAATGAGTCCTCCTCTTCCTCGAGGCCTGAGGATCTTATCGAATTGGGTCATGGAGCTCCAGATTGGGCGCATTCTGTCAACAATGGCGATGCCCATTTCCACAGAAGGAGCTATTCAGCCAGCGATGCATGTCTTGGGTCTGAAGACCCTCCTTTTGGAGGTGGCTTCAAGCCTTGCCTTTACTATGCTAGAGGATTTTGCAAGAATGGGCCCAATTGCAAGTTTGTGCATGCTGATTCCTTGGACTCTCCTGGTGCCATTGTGGGGTCACCGAGTAATCTCGACGAGTTTGAACAGCACGAGGAGATGATGAGGATGAAGGCTATCCAGCAACAGAGATTAGCTGCTGCTTCTCAGTTCATGGCTGGAGGGTCACCTAAGTATATGAATTTCCTCCTGCAGCAGCAAAATGACCCTCAGAGGTAGTGGCCCAATTTGCTATTTTCAGTCGCTTTATTGACCCATTTTGCTATTTTGTTTTGCTTTATTTGCCTGTAATTTATAAAGGCTATTGATTTGAGTATGTTGAAGATTTTGCATTTTCCGGTTATAGATTGTTATCTTTATGTGCAAGCGTGGTTGATTGCAAGTGAATTTTAAAATTGGGTTACCTATTCGTTCTTTTTCTTTTGAGCTCAACATTTTTTTGACTTGTGACATTCTATTGTATTATAGAGTGGCTGCGATGATGATGGGGGAAGAATTTTACAAGTTTGCGAGGGGTCGACCAGATAGAAATGACTTTTTGGCTATGTCTTCAGTGGAAAAGGCCAGCTCCGCTTCAAGACAGATCTACTTAACATTCCCGGCTGAGAGCACTTTTAGAGATGAAGATGTTTCAGAATACTTCAGGTAGAATTATACATGCTAGTATTTGTTATTCGGACCAGGTCTTGGTTCATCCTTCAGTATGACTTAGGTTGCTATGTGGAGTATGTGTGGAATAGGAATTGGTTTCTTATGATTTGATCATATCCGAGCACTTGGTCAGGTATCATGACAACCCATCCTACAGTAAAGAAACTCTAACCATGCCAAGGGTTTAGAATATTGCTGCTCTTTGTGCCATCAGTCTTGTATGTTTTAACTTTTGAATTGAGAAGCTGTTCATGGGTTACATTTCCTTGAAGGCCTCCAAAAATTATCAATGGTTTATTGGTGGAGTTTTGGATAGAGGTCTTGGTACTTTGACCCTTGTTTGTTTGTTTTTTTTGTTTTTTCATATGTAACCTTGGTCTTGATATTCATAAATATGGATTTTATTTTAAAAAGCTAATCAACAGAATGTTGCCTTCAAAATTTATTGACTGTTCCCATATTTTGCAAAGATCAGGCTATCCTCAACTTTTAATGCTCAATGCTAGGTCTGTGTAGCCTCTTGACCTCTTTCATCATGACACTGAACGACTTATGTCTTCAATACCCATTTTCGAGAATTTCTTAGTATAGTTAACCAAGGCCATTTTGAACTTAATAAAGCTGTTTGATTGTTTCTTTAACCTTATTAAAGCTTTAACTAACCTTTTACACACTTCCTCTGCCTACAACAATAGACAATTTAAATAATATAATTTAATGAGATATTTCAGTTTGTATTGGTGAAAAAATGAAGCATCTATACTACCTTGAATTATCAGTAAGGGATCTTTTATTTCATGGATGAAGTTAAATACATTGAGTAAATACAATTGGTGCTCATCTGTGAATATGTCCACTGTCCTATACCATTTGACATGAAACCACATATCTGATTGAGTATAATTTTGTGAAGCATTGCATGACTCTCATCATCTTTTGTTTTTGCATTTGGAAAGACATCAAGAGAACTACATGGCCTTGGAGATCCCAATGCATGATCTTTAGATATGATCTAAAGGATGATGTCAATCTCATTATCACAATGATAGGAAAACAGATTCTGAGATATCCTTGAACAGGATTTGAATCTTGAGTTGTAAATTGGAACACTTAATTAAAAAAAATTGCTGTTAATTTTTGTTTCAGGTATATGTTTAATTTTGGTGTTTTAAAGCTAAGGAGTTCTTTTTATTATCAAGGGATGAGAGATTTAATGTCAATGTTCTATTGTAGAAGTTCAGGATTTAGGAATTTATTGAAATAGTTCCATTTTTGTACTTTTGAAGCAAGTTCGGGCCAGTTCAAGATGTAAGGATTCCATACCAGCAGAAACGGATGTTTGGGTTTGTAACATTCATCTACCCAGAAACTGTCAGGCTCATATTGTCCAAAGGAAATCCTCATTTTATATGTGATTCACGTGTCCTTGTCAAGCCCTACAAGGAGAAGGGAAAAGTCCTGGATAAGTATGTGCCTTGTTACTCTTCTACCATTGCTTTGTTTACTTGCATCGATGCTTTAATGGCTGATTGTTTGCAGGAGACATCAACATCATCATGTAGAGAGGGGAGAATTTTCACCATGTTTGAGCCCTGGTGGCCATGATTCTAGAGATCCCTTTGACCTCCAACTTGGTTAGTGAAACAAGAATGTATACCTTTCTTTGTCAGTTACATACTCTTGGAAACATAAGCGAATAAGGGGTGACTAAGTGTTTAAAATTGTTTTTTCTTTTCTTTTCTGAAGATCAAAATCTCTATGTCAATATATACACATTTGCATGCATATATATATATATATATCTGCTCTTGTTGCAATTAAACATGGCATGACAGTTCTCATTGATCTATTTTGTACTTGAACTTTTGTTTTCTATAAGGGGGAAGATTGTTCTATAATACACAGGGCATGTTATTGAGAAGAAAACTGGAGGAGCAGGCTGAGATGCAGCAAGCCATTGAACTCCAAGGAAGAAGACTCATGAGTCTGCAGCTGCCTGACTGGAAGAACGATCGTGTACTCCATCACCAGCGCAGTTTATCTGTTGGTGCTCATGCTCCCTTGAGCCCTCATTCTCATGTTCAGATCAATCAAAATGTCATTCCATTTGATAGCATTAAACAAGATGTTGTAGAAGGTCTTCTGATTGACAGTTACAGATTGAAATATTTGTATGCCATCTAGAAGCATTGTAATTCTGACTGCTGAAAAATGCACGCTGTTGCAGGCCATGGTGATACTACTGCTGCCACAAGCTCTGTGAGTGTGAATGCTGCAGTTGCTGAGCAGCAGCTTGAGAAGCAAGGAAGTTTAGCTCTCATTCACAACAATGGGAATGGCATTGGTAAGGGCAAAGTCGAGGAGGAAGCCTCTTACGTGAATGCTCCTGATCTTCATAAAAGGTATTGAGCTTCATATTTTCGGTAACCTATGTGGCCAAAGCTGAAAAAGAAACACTAAGAAAGTTGACAATAGCAAACAACATGATCTAATATACAATTTCTTGTAATTCTGTTATATAATTTCTGTTTCTTTTTGTGGGTGTCATGTGAGCAGTGCAGCGCAGGCCCTTCCTGATAGCCTCTTTGCTTCTCCTGCAAAATCAGGAGTGGATTGTCTCTCCGACTTGTCAACCGCAATGCCAGAATTTACTGATACCATCATAACCTGTGAAAACAACTCATCAGTCAAATCTGCTAGCACCATGGCTTCTCATTAATGCTGTTTGACTGTGCTTACTAGGGTAAGTTTTCTGCAAATGGCTTTGCTGGGTGGGAATTGTAATCATGAAACCAAACAATCGTTTGATAACACTGGGTTATGTTTTTGTAATGCAGGAAAGTAGAGAAGCATATACAAGGAAGAAAAATCATCCTCTAGATGTATAGCTGAAATATACCTACATCAAAGAGTAGATCCGTAGAGCAGATCTCAACCAGGTCTCACCGTCTCATCAAATACATACCGCTAACCGAAAATACATATTTGATAGGTAAGGAACAAAGGAAATGGAGTGAAGTTAAGAGGGTAGGGTTTTTATCGCTTTTGCTACTCAGAATCAAGGACTGTAACTGTTTTTAACCCTGCACAACTTTTGTTACTGCTATGTTTTACTTTTCATCTGGGGTAAGTTTTTGCTAGAATACCTGAGTTTTCCTGGGGCAGACTATTTAGGCTAATGCTGGTTTCTTCTTCTCCTTTTTTGTACATATACTTGGGACAGAAGTTTCAGACCAACATATGAAGACGACTATTTAGGCTTAATGCTTTTTGTTTTGTTTTGTTTTGTCATTGATTGTTGCTGTCTGATGTTGCAGCATTACATGGTCACCGATTACAGGGGTAGAAAGGGGAATCTACTAAATTTCATCAAAGTATGTCGTCATGTGTTGTCTTTTTTTCTCTTTCTAGGAAACACACATGTGGGGGCAAACAAGCCAGTTGGTCACGTGGGTGCTGAGTGCTGAGTCTGCTGACAATAATAATAATTATAATAATACAAATAAAAATAAAAATAATAACAATAACCAATAATAATAATACGAGTGGTTTTTTCACTTTCACCTTCTTCACCCTATTGAAACTAGTGTTTGGTTCTAAATATTTGGGAAGTAATATTTTGGTCTTCACTCGATTACAAATTTGCCTGCCATGTGTAAATATAGTAATTATTTATTGATTTAATTAGGAGTAAAAATAATTTAAAATATAATCCAATCATTCAACTTCCTCGCACTAGCAACTGCCCATTTTGGTTACAAGAACTAAGTTACTACATTTTGTACTTTTGTAGTCTGCAAACTTTGTTAAATGTGTTAAAACTTTGTTAATTCATATATATATATATATATATATATATGAGAAAATATTTTAAATCAAGGGAAAATTTAAACCAATGCTTCAACCAATTAGTGGATCTTTGCTTTTTAAAGTACTAACAAATTAATTTCCTAAGTAAAAGCGATGGATTTAGATTGATAATTTTTAATGCATGTGTTAAAAGTGAATGTCTAGGTTGGACAAGTTTATGATAGGTGATAGGTGATAGGTGATAGGTGAGCACGATGGTGGCGTAGGTTGGCAATTTTATTTTCGGTGTTTTTATTTTTTAAAATTTTATTTTTATTTAATATGTTTTGAAATATATATTTTTTATATTTAAAACATTATTCTTCAAATAGATGATAAAATGGTCAAAATTGACTAGGAATGACCAACTTGGGACATTTGGTACAGGTGAAGGACTAAACAGTTTAATAATTTAGTTGTTGACCAAAATGGCACTCAAGGTATAATACATGGACCATTTGAGGCCCTAACCTATTTCGGTAATGACTAAAAACCATAACTTATAAAATTATTAAAATTTCTCTGGAAATGAATGGAAATTAGATAAATGAGCCTCTTGGTAACTTGAAACCTTTGTGAGGGTTGGGCATCCAACATCGCAAAACATATCCAATACACATTCCATATCATTTCAAAATATTTGAGAGATCCCAAAATATTCATCCAATGAATCTATTTGAGCGAGACATCCCAAAATATTCATCCAAATGCTTGTCTCACATGCGGACCAGCCAATATGCGAATTGGTGTGGACCAGTTCACAGGAGCCGTTGGATGTGAAGGAGCGGCTAGGATAGAATAGGAGATATTTCGAACCAAATTTTAGTGTCACACCGTAGCGAACCCATAGACCGGGTTACAAAACAGGGCTTACCCGAAAGAAACCCCAAAACTTAGGGTAAAAACGTGCCCGCCTGGTGTGAAACCGAAAATCTCCTTCCCCTTTCGTAACCTCAAGCGAAAAGAATTTGATAGGAGCCGTTGACAGGTGCGGACTGTAATTCACGGGAATCACGTACGTTCATTTTGATAGTTGTTGAAATCTTGGACCTAATCACAGCAAAGTCGAACTGTGATTTTGCTTAAGTGCAGAAACAGAAGCTCTGGTTAGTATCTGGGTAATTTGTTTGAGATATAACGAAATGATTTATGTTATTTGTTTGATATATATCAATCATATTGAAGATGTAGTTACAATAAGTGTATAGTAACTTGGATGTTAAGGGGTTTGAAAAAGAATCATTGATCTTGATCTGTCAAATTGTATTCCTTTATTGTTAGTGCGGAATTGAAATTAAAGTAAAAATGGTTGTTCATTGTTTGATTTTCTGATTTTACCTTGTATGGAAATTTAGGCTGTTGGAGATGGATAAGTCTAGTTGGCTTCAAATATCCGAGGAAAAAGTGTTTACTGGTGAAGTGCAGTGGTGTCAAAGTCATAGGTGTATACCATTAATTAGGACTAAGTTGAAGGGGAAGCATCTAGAAAGGTTTGACGATTCTATATTTGGGCATTTGACTAGTGTTCAGTCGTTTGTTTGGAGCAACCCCATTACACATGGACTCATGATGAGAAGGGTTAATGGAATATATGTAAGAGAAATGGAAGGTGTATGTTTTTTGGTGGGGAATCGAGTGTTGCAGTTTACTAAAAGGGAATTTAGTCTCATAACTGGTCTAAACTGTAGGGAGAAGCCTGAATCTATTAGTGATGGTGATCATGATGTTAATTGATTAAGGCAGAAATATTTTAAAATTTTGAAGAGGGTGACCATTAGGGACTTAGAGGAAGCATTTGAAAAGTGCAAGAACCAGGAAGATTTGTGCAAATTAGGTCATGTATTTTTCGTTGAGCAAGTGTTGTTGGGTCGGGAGAGATCAACCGGTATACACAGAGTACTTGAAGTTGGTGGAAGATATGGAGGGAGAAGTGGAATAATTATCCATAGGGGACTGTTGCATTTGAGATTACAACCGAGTCATTGTGCCGGGCTTTGAAACCGGAATACAAGAGATGTAAGCAGGGGAAAGTGAAAAAAAATTGGGGGTGTTGATATAGGGGTGGTTTCAAAAAAAGTTAAAGGGAAAAAAAGGCAAGGAGGTCAGTGTTAAAGCGAGGTTAAAAAAGAAAGGTGTTAGGGTAAGAAAGGCATCAAAGAAATCTGCAGAAGACTCCGATTATGATGAGAAGAAGAAGAAGTGGGCGATGGTGATGAAGAAGCAGAACAAGTAGAAGAAGAAGAAGGAGGAGGAGACGAACAAGAGGAAAAAGCAGAAGGAAAAAATGATGGAGCAAATGTTGTAGACGGAGATGAAGAAGAAGAAGCTGTAAAATTGGATGGAGGAGGTGACAGTAGTCAAGCAAAGGCAAAGGGAAAAAGGAAGTCAAAGGGAAAGGGAAAACAAAAGGAGAAAGAAAAGCTTAAGGGAAAGAAACAGTAGGCTGAGAGGACTATATACAAGTTGAGGGGATTTTCGGCTGCATTTCAGGTATATAAATATTAAGAAATGTAATTGGTGATATAAAAAAAGAAAATTTGATCATGTGTTCTACTGTAGATATAGAATAATTTGTGACTAATGATTATGTTAATTTTTTAAATAGATATGGGCATGCGAAAGGTTTCCAGACTTGGAAACCTTGAAATTGGTGGTATGTAATCGGGTAGCCGGTGTACCCCGATTTTGTCATTGGAAGGTGAAGAGCAGTGGGAAATTTCACAAGCTTCAATCCGAAGTTTTTAAATCAAATAAGGTAATGACATACCATTAAAGGTTTATAAATGTATTTAATAAATTTTATTTCATATATTAGAATTGTAAATTATTGGCATTTTAAGTGGTTGTAATGAAACAAGGGATTCTAATTAATTTTTCCATGTAGGTTAAATTGAGAGAGATTGTTCCGACTATGGAAGAAAAATAATCTAGTTATTGGGGGTGGGTTCTACTATGCTCAGGGTCTCCAACAAAAGAAGGGGAGAGTGGACAAGGTCCAAGTTTGTATGGAGTGGATATGGATCCAACCTCTAGTGGCTTGGAGATGAGATCAAAAGGTGGTTCATCAAATCAAAATTCGCCTGAATGGGAGAAGCTGATTATGCATTTGATGGAGAAGGTTAGTAAATTGGTTGAAGAAAGTAGTCTTCTTTAAATGAGGGTAGGAAGTCTAGACAATGACCGTGGCATCTTTGAGAAGCGGCAGTGTGAGTTGACAAGGGAGGTAAAAGGGTTGAAGTATCAACTGGCAGACTTAGATTGTGGGCATAGTGATGGAGAATTGGGTGGCGTATCTCCTGGAAAACCTGGAACTTCTGGTGTGCAAAGGCCTAGGGAAAAGGATGTATGTGAGCCCTCTGGTATAAAAACAGGAGTAATTCCCAAATTTTTTTATGAAGGTCAAAAAGATAGTGATGTAGGATATGATATGAGGTGTGACAGTGGTTTTGGGGTGAACCCTGAAGGGGGTACGACTATAAATTTTGACATTGGCGATGGAGTAAACCCGATAATAGATTCTGAAGGTGTTGTTGAACGTGGACTACCAAGGTTCACTTTTCAGGAAATGCAAGAATTGTTGGAGGATGACCTCAGAGATGGTTTTGAAGGTGCCAATGTTATTGGAGAGAAGAAGGAACAATGTGTTCCCAAAAAAGGAATTGGGGAGAAAGATAGGGAAGGCTATTTGAAGTTCGGGAATGGAGAGAATAAGGAACAATGTGTTACCGAGAAAGTAATTAGGGATAGAGAAAGAAAAGGGGGTTTGAAGTCTGTGACTTTCGTATTAAAAAGTGAAGAATTAGTTACAGAAGAAGTCCCGGATGATTTAAATACCGGAATTGCATGTTGTAAGTTGATTGGAGACCTAGCGGCATTTTTATGCAAAGCTGGACTACTTGAAGTGGACACAACAACGAATATGGAGGAAGGTTGTATTGTCGACTCTGCGGGTGTAATTATATTGCCCGAATCACTGGAGAGAAAAAACGTGAAGCGAAAGCGCAAGGGTCGTATACTTTTTTCACCCTTTGACGAGTACCCAGTGAAAAGGAGGCGGCCACGTGTAGGTTTGGGAGGTGGAGTAATAGTCCCATAGTATGATCCAGGACGTGACATTCCACAAGAAGATGTCTTGGAAATGGCGAAATTTCTGAAGCAATAGGCTGAAGCACCAACATAAGTAATTATAGTTATTTTTCCTTTATATTTATTAACGTAACCTTGGTTTAAGTATGTTGAGGAAAATATTGAAGTGTTAGTATGTTTTTTGAAAATGCAGCAGATTTGTACGTTTGGAGCTCGTATCTGTGGGCATCCAATTTTTCTATCTTCTCTTCAATAGTGAGAGTTGGCTGAATTCCAAGGTATGCTAATTTTGTACCTTGTTCATCATGACATCTTTGTAGGATACATTGCATTTTATGGTGTGATATTTATTGTAAATGTTGGTTAATGTAGTAAACTGTATTTTGGGTAGCACATGGATGTGGGGTTCTTTTTAGTAAATTGTAAAAGTAAGTTTATGTCTAAAGAATGGACTAGTGCAGATACACTATTTCAAGCACGGTGTTAAATTCACCCCTTAGGGCATGACTTTATTGGCCTACGTGTTGAAATGGAAAATAATCCTTGGTTGTCTTTGCAGCAATATCTAACATTGGCAATTAAGGCCATTGAAGTTTACCTTAGTATGATAGATATATTGAGTGGAGTAAGAATCCTACCTACCTTGAAGAAGATCGAGAGATATGTGGTAGGAAATGTAATTGGGAATTACATGCTCCCTTGGAAGGAAGTCAATGAGGTTTACCTCCCTTATATTTTGTAAGACAATCACTGGGTACTAGTGAAGTTGCTATTACGGGAGAAGATGATCAATGTGTATGATTCTGAATTGGAGTTGCACTCGAATGAAATTGTCGAACTTGAACTAGCACCATTGTCAAATTCCATCCCATTGGTTCTTAAGCGGCTGAACTTCTATTATAGTTATGCTGGTGGGAAGTTCTTTGTCACTGATGAAGTTGAATCCTTGCAACCGTGGAAGGTTAATCGTCTTCAGGAGAGCGTTTTCCCCCAGCAAACCGACTGGTTAGTAATTTGAATGGTATGATTTATATAATATAATTTATAATACTTGACTTTGTTATGGTTTCTGATTTTGTAAATTTTTGGAATCATCAGGTCAAGTTGTGGTGTTTATGTTATTAAGATGCATGACTATCTTATTAACAACATACAAGTGCCTTCCTCTTCTGCCATGCAAGAAAAAATAGCTCTAATCCGTTTGAAGCTTGCGGTGGAGGCAATGAGGAACAAATGCTATTAGTGAGGACAACACTGGGTCGAAATCATTTTTTATTGTTATATATTGCCCCTTACAAATTTCACTTTTTAATTTAATGTCAAATTGTATGTGGGCTTATTTTAGTTTACCTACTACATGTGGTCCTCTAACATGATTGGGACAATAACTTTTTAATGTAGGCTAACTTTGTTTGTTACAAGTTTGGGCCAACATGCATCAGTCGATCGTCCACAAGGTTTAGAGAAGTCTTCTTATTTTACTAGTGTAAGTAAATACTAATGATTTTGGAGCCACATATGATAGCCCACAATATTCATGCCAACTGGACAGATCACCAACTACAAGTTTGTTTACAACTCAGCTGGACTGGACATTCATCAGTTTTGACCCTTACAATACACATGAAGTACCCACAAAGTACCCATTTACTAGCCATTTACAAACAGAATAAGCAAATTTTGAAGTCGACACATCTATATCGCTACAACTCATTTGGATTGGACCTTCAGTTGAAGGATACACTAATTAATCCATTTTATAATTTTTACCCTTTCAATACCCAATAAGTACCCATAAAATACATATCTACCACCCATGTAGTTAATTATATAATACATCATGTATCAACATTAGATTAAAGTTCGTTAGGCTGCCTATGCTACATTACAAAATATGCCTCCCATGAGGAGCATGTGATTAAGTTATAAAACGTAAAGTCTAGCTGTTTGTTTCTTGGTACACACAGGGTGTTAAACATTTGCCAAAACGTTCATGCCTGCTCCAACACTTTTAGCTTCCATATCACATTCACCCCATAAGGATGCCAAAATTCAACCCAACAAACACCCTTTGATGCCTACTGCAAATAAAAGGTTTAATAAAGTCATAAACAAATCTGAAATATAAATCAATAAACTAAACTCTGAATTTCATATGACCACCAAGAAAAAAAATCGCCTTCTGCAAGTACAGTTAAAATTGAGTATTTTTTAGAGACACCGATGGTTAGAACTTTAGATCAACAGTTGAAAATAAAACCAAGTGAATTTAGGAGATTACTGGTCAAACCTAAGTTAAATTCCTCTTTTATCTATCCCGATAACCAAACGAATCCCATCTAACCAATACATCATCTTTCAATCTTAAAAAACTTAGTCAATAAAAACTGTTTCCATGGCACTCAATCAGCAACCTTTAAATTTGACTTAAATTTTATCAACGAACTCATAACAGTCCTAACTAAATGTTAGAAACCTAGAACCCCCCGTTTCCATTTTCTCTCATCTACTAATATAAAACAATTTATTTCGTAAGGTATTCAATCAATGCTTACCCAAGTACAATCAATTATAAATCAACCTTAATTGAGATTAAATATAAAAGTCAATCATCTCATTAAAACATATACCAAACAAACTATGAATGATTATCCCTAATCTTTAACATGAAACGCAAAACAAAGACTCCGCAGTCATATGGATTTGGTTGCAATGGTGCTGAACGGTTGTAATCAACATTAAATGATGCCAAATTCCCCACTCTATCCAACCCTTCCACCTGTATATCAGTGTTGTTATAAAACACTGATTTCAATGCACACATACACATTTCACTTAGACTCTACACTACAATCATTTTAATCTAATAAAACAAAAATAACCTTACTTCCCCTGGTACAAATCACCAACGACTCCGGCAAATAATAAGTCGTCTGCCCCGCGACTTTGCAATTATGCTCATATCCCATATCTCAGCTTTTTGCTCCCCTCTATGCAGAATGATAAGGAACCAATGGGTACATTCGGCATCGAAAACAGGAAGAAACATCTGCATTCATATGTATCTCTCGTTAAATACCTTTAATTCTACAAAAAAAAAAAAAAATTCCTAATTGCAACATAAAGGTAATATACCTTTTCACATAGACGAATCCTATGGCCTAAATTCCACATACAAGGGTATATCCTTAAGGAGAGTATCTGGTTCCTGTGAATTATCTTCTCTCCCCGAGGACAACGCTTTTGCCTACAATACAAGAGATTTATATAAACAACATTTAGTCTCATCTCACGTAATAATAGTAATCCTGCATTCTGTAACTTACAATGAAATTTGGGAGGAAAAACCATTTATGACCGCCATAATCTTCCATCATTTCAACCGCCATGTCCATTACCTATCAGCCATATATAGACAACCAACTACATGTGGTTAATAAAACTTCTAATTTTTTTTCACCCCATTTACGTAATTGCCAAAAATTACAGACCTCGCTTGTTGGCAGTAGACAACTTAATTGGCCCCTAGTGATGCGATCCACGTCTGTTTGGATTAGGATTTCACTACCAAACAAAAAGATTTCCTTATTTTCTACTTATAATTTAACTATTATAAATAAAAGGGACATAAGTGTCCCAATTATAAGTTATAGCTAGCGTTTTACCTTTGATCCTCTCCACCTCCAAAAAACAAAATCTAGCAGCCTCCTTTCATCTTCCCCAAAGGTCTTTTCATTCACCTCTTCAAGAACCCAACCCTTGGAATGTTTGTCCTTCATGTTTGTTGTCTTTGGAGTAGGCCGAGAACACGGACCCTATTCAGATGATCCCCCCTTCTCCAAGTTGACATCACCCGTCTTTTTCCGTCTATCCCTTGTGGTTGGAGTATTCGCCTCTTGGACAAATTCCTCATCTCAGCTGGCAGTACAAGCGGGGTCGCCCACCTTGTGTTTCCCCTTCCCTTACATCAATAAACATAATAAAACAGGATTTAGGCCATTTAAAATACCACAACCGAAGCACATTTAACACATAATGCATACCATTATAAATTGGAACTTCAATATATTAGAACGTGATTACCTTTCACTACAAGACGATCGAGGTTGCCCAACAAGGTTTTGCCCGACGAAGTCATTTTAGCCGAGTAAAGACGGTTTGCCCGACAAACACGAAGGCTAGCCGGGTAAACTATTGGCGAGAAGAGAAAGATGTTGGTGCGCTAAAAAAGAAAGGTTTGCCTGACGATTGGTACCATCCATCGGGCAAGAGTATATCTAACGACGATTATTTGACGAAGGCTCACCGGGTAAACTGTTGGCGGGAAGAGCAAGATGTTGGCGCGCAAAATAGGACATGTTGCCCGACGATTTGGACTATCCATCGGGCAAGATTATATATAACGACGATTATTCGTCGTCGGGTAACACTTGACGTTGACTCTATGTTGCCCGACGAATCATTAAACTTTGCCCTGCGAATTGGGTTCGTCGGACAAAAGTCTAAACACACTAAATACCCGAGACGCTCTCCTTTCTTCTTCTTCTTCTTCTTCCTCCTCTCTGGTTCATCACTCGTAGTCTCTGCTCTCTCTCTCTCTCTCTCTCTCACTCACTAACTCTCTTTCTCTGGCTACAATCATCATCACCACATTGGTTTTCCGAGTATGTAAGTCAAATATTTTATTTGTTAATTTCTTATATTGATTTTTAAGTTTATCGATTTCGTTTCTTGTGTGTATCTTACCAGATGACAAAGCTAAAAGATGTCAACTCGCCAAATTTCAATAAAGAATTAATGCAGTTGGCCATTGGCCCATTCCGATGATAAATGTACGTTGATTGTCACGCTAACGGAGTTAAGTTTGTGTGCACAGAACGAGACGACAAATTGTCTACGCAAAACAGTGGGGTCTTTGTGCTGAGGGATGGGGAAAATGCTGATACAGGGTTCTACTTCAAATTGTTAAGTGTGATTAAGGTGTTATACGCAGACCACAAGGAAGTCGTCTTGTTCAAGTGTCATTGGTTTGATATGAACCCAAATATCCCAGACAATGTCATTAAATATCAGTTATGTACCTCTGTAAACACAAACACCCGGTGATTTGAGAGTGATCCCTACATCCTCGCTAGTACGGCGAAACAAGTATTCTATGTGGATGATCCAAAAGCTGGTGATGGTTGGAGAGTAGCTGAGATGGTGAATCATAGAAACATTTGGGACTTGGATGACCGATACCATGAAGAAAATAGGGAAAAAGACGATGACCAAATCGTTTACCAGATGGATTCCTCGACATCCACCCAAAACGTGGATGGAGTACCGACCAATGACTTCATCCCACCAATTGCGATTGATGACATTTTTATTGATCTCAGGAAATTAGAACAAATTAATAGTGATTCGGAGGAATCAAGTACTGTACACATCTCGGATGACGAGCGTGAATGGGAGGGGGAAAGCGAATCCGACACCAAATGAAAGTTGTAAATTAGAAATTTCATTTATATATGTAATATCAATCTTCAAATCAATAAATGTGATTTATATGTATGTTTTATGATTTCATTTACAAAAGTTTCACTTAATCTTTTATATATGTACTAAAGCTACAAACTTTGATGTCCTCATCCTTGAATCGATTTCCCAACATTTCATCTTATTTGATAAAATAATGTATACAACAAACAATTATATATACCAAAAATAAAAATATTAAAAATTTAAACTCAATCTAATTTGAATTTTTAAAAACTGGCAGACATTTGCCCGACGAATAAACTTAGACATCCGTCGGGAAAGGGCTTCAAATATCATCACTATATTCATCTATGTTCGTCGGGCAATATATACCAGATTTAATTTACATTTATTTAATAAACAATTTTTTTAAATGACTAACAAGATGAAATGGACCGATCTAACCGTTAACTTTTATGGTAGGTACTCATGGGTCGCCGACGTGAAAAATTACCCAATTTGGAAATCCCGAGATTAGGTAACGGTGCGCGACGATTCAACGGTTACACAATGTTTCTTCAAGATCGGACGGCTTGAAATCCTCAAAATATCAAGCTTTTCGATGGGCGAGATCTAGGCATGTAAAATCAAAAAATGAACGATTAGATCTGTAAAATTCAATCGTTTGAATATCAATAGAACCAAAACTTCAAAATTTGTTTCGAAGTTTCCTTGTGTTTAAACTCCTTATTTGGAAATCCCAGGATTAGGTTACGATGTGTGACGATTCAACGATTACACAACGTTTTTTCACGATCGGGTGGCTTGAAATACTCAAAACATAAAGATATTTGACGGATGAAGTCTACAGACTTAAAAGTAACTATTGAACGGTCAATTTTTTGAAATTCAATCGTTTGAATATCAATTGAACCAAAACTACGAAAAACCCATTGAAATTCACAAACTTAATGATCGAGCCACATAAGCTCAACGGTCCCGATGTTCAAAATTCTATCGTCGGACCTGATTTTCAGACTAGTGAAAAACTCAACATCATAAGACTCTAACCCGACGAAGGAACTATTCGTCGGGCAATATGTAGTTATTCGTCGGGCAACAGTAGAAAAGTTCGCCAGGCTACATAAATAAAACGCGCACTTTGTTCCCCGAAAATTTCAAACATTCGGCCAAAATTTTCGCGAAATCTCAATCTTTCCGCTTGTTTTTGCCCGACGAATGTGTAAACTGTTACCTGACGAATATCCAGTGCTTATTTTTACCCAACGAAGATTTGAAACGGTTACCCGACGAACATCTCGCCATAAATTTCGCGAAATCTCAAACTTACCGCATATCCATCGCTTGTTACCCGACGAAGTTGTAAAACGTTACCCGACTCATATCCACCGCTTGTTATTACCCGACGAATCATTAAAAAGGTTGCCCGACGGACATGTGCGTCGGGCAAGGTCAATCAGACTGATAAATCAGCCCGACTCTTCTTCTTCTTCCTTCTTCTTCATTTTCCTTCTTTTCTCTGCAACCCAGCTCTCTACAACTCATACCCCAGCATCACTCCAGTCGTTCCGGTCGCCGCAAGACATGCCCTATCTCGCTCTCTCTCACTCAGACTTCAGCCCTCACTTCACCGCCCCAGCAATCCATCGCGATGCCTCTCTTACACCGAGGTTAGCTGTCACCGCCGCCCGCCTCGCATGACCTATCTCTCACCGAGTTTCTTCAAGGTCGAACTCATTGTCCCTCTCTCTCTATTGTTAATTATATTTGGATATTGTTAATTTTGATTAATTGGTTAAATTTTAATTTTTGTTTGGATTTAAAATTTCAATTTAAATTTGGTTTGGATATTATGAAATTGTATTGAAAATGGAATTTAAATTTTGATTTGATTATTGCAGATTGTGCATTATTGTCAAATTTGCAGATTGAGAATTTAGGGGGATTAGTTGAATATTGTGATTTTGGATTGGATTGGAATATAAAAATTTGTTTGGTATAATGTTGAAATATTGAAGATTTGTTTGTATTGGAATATAGTAGTTGAAGATTTCTTGAAATTTTGATGTTTGGTATAATGTTGAAATTGGTATAATGTTATGAATTTTGCATATGATTTTGGATATGAATTTTATGTGAATTTTGGATATGTGAATTTTATGAATTTTGGATATTTGAATTTAAAAAAATTTATGTGAATTTTTGATATGGTGTAGGATATGTGAATTTTGGATATGTGAGTTTTATAAATTTTGGATATGTGAGTTTTATAAATGTTTAATATGTGAATTTTATGATTTGGATATTATTATTGTATGTTTGGATTAATTTGTAAGTTTGATTTTATTCCCGAAATTTGGATTTAGAAATATAGGTATAATGTTGTGAATTTTGAGTTTAGTACTTTTGGATTAATTAGTATTTTAGGTTTAATTTTCTTTTTTGCTGGTTTGATTTTTAAAAATTAGAATTTGGTGGTTTTAGTTTTTAGATACCAATTTACTAATTTTTAATATAAAAAATTGGTTTATTTATTTATTTTTATTGGAATTAAAAAATGTTGGTTAATTTTAAATGTGGTTTTGTTTTTATTTTTTGAATTTAATATTTAATATTATAAATATTTGGTTTTTTTTAATTTAATTAAAAATATGTTGGTTATTTTTATATTTCTTATTGTAGATGTCGCATTGTACCTTAATCACTTCTAGGACCCGCCCCTGCCCTGATCCCGTTGATGATCATGCGCTGGAGGAGGGAGCCCCTTATTCGGTTGCCTCAACAGCGGCGTCGGTTTACCTACCGATGTCGGATCATCAACGACTCGGTGTCCGATCGGCTCGTCGACAACACAGCAAGAAACGGGGGGAACCCCGTACCGACCCCCAGCCCTCACAAGACGACGCTGGAGCAGAAGAAACGACGACTAATGTCGGAGCACTCCTTAAGGGTAAGTTGATTATTTTCTTTATTTAAACAATTGTTTTTATTTGTTACTCATATTATGTACGAATGTTCATCGAATTTGCAGGGAAGTCGGTGAACGTGCGTGGGATAAACCAGGTTTTGACATCCCAGCGAATTTGCAGGACAACGAATGCAAAGATCCTGGTGGTGTACGTGCCGCGCCTCCGGTCCGCGCCGGTCAAAATCCACAACCTGTTTGTGCATGCTATTGGCGCGATTCTTCGCACCAAGTCCCTGATGATGGGGGAGACTTTTAGAACCCAACTCCCGAAAGAGATCACGCGCTGTTGGGGAGAGTTATCGGTACATGTTTCTCCATTTTTTTACAATAATTTCATTTTTTTTAATTATTTTACTAAATTTAATAATTTATTGCATATCAATTTTGAGTTCAACTTGGACGACGTCAACCTCAGTAGATACCTGAAACACCACTAGCAGTTACGGTACGCCGACTGGAAGTACGAGCTCCACAAGTACTACAAGAACTGGCCTTCCCCGGAGGAAGCTCGGGCAAATCCTCCGGAGGAGTTGGACGGGCCGAAACTACCAGGGTGGTTGTTGTTGTGCGACCATTTCGTCTCCCCCACCTATGTGGTACGTACTATCTACCAAGTTAAATTATTTATTTATTTTTTGTCATTTTCCATTTGCAAATATAATTTTTGTTTTTACTAATGAACAGCGAAAATCGGTTGCCAACACATCAAATTGGGGGGCGAAGAATTTCAACCACAACGGGGGGTCGCGATCCTTATTGGCCCGGTAGGAAGATCGGCGCATCGCCAGGTTGATGTTCCCGGATGTGGATGCTTGGGGGCAAGTGTACGCTGGACGTGGCGACCAAGAGGCTGACAAAATTCACGTAAGTTTATGTTTTACAAATTAAACATTAATTTTTAATTTGATAATTATATTTCTAATTAATATTTATTTCAATTTGTAGGAGGCGATGGAGCAAGACATCCAACAGACACAGGCTGAGCTCACACAACAGCATCCCCAAGTGTCGTTGGAGCAGCAGCTCCTGAATCCAGAGATGTCGATCGCCAACCTCGAGCGACGACTTGGGAGGCCTCCAGGGAAGATCGTTCATGGGGCGAGCGACGGGATAGTGCGGGTTGTCTCCAGTCACTCGTCGAGTTCATCTCGGGCAGCTAATCCTGAGGAGATGTCAGAGATCAAGAGAAACTACGAGTTTCTCCAGGCCGAAAATGCTGAGATCAAGGCTCAATATGAGGAGATCCAGGCCCAAAACGTGGAGATCAAGGCCGCCCTAGCCAAGGTGCTTGATTGCTTAGGTGCCCATGGACTAGATGATCTTCCGTCACAGCCTCAGCCCCCGTCCCAACAGCCTCCCCAGGATCCCGACCACTCTGATCCGTCGCCGAGTAGTTAGAATGTAATATGTAAAATATTGTTTTAGTTTTAATTATGTAAAAACATAACATTAATTTTTATAAATATTTTTTTTTATCTTAATTTGATTCTTTTTATTCTTTTAATTGTATTTTTTATAAATATTTTTATATTATATATATATTTATTTATTTAAATAAATTATTTTATTTTTTAAAAAATATTATGATTTTATCCAACGATCAATCATTTCGTCTGGCAACGTAAGAGAATTCGACGCACACTTGCCGAATTTCTTTATCTTTGCCCGGCGAAAGGAGTTCGTCGGGCAAAAGTCGTTGACTTTGGATTGCTTGACAAATTATAGGCGACGAATGTTCCGCCGAGCAAGCTTTAAATTGCTCGACGAATTCACTGTTATCATCGACTAACTTCAAGCCCGACGGCCTTTGCCAGGCGAACGTTGACCGACGAATGTTCGCCGTTTTTAATGTAGCCCGACGAATTCAAAAAGTTTCTCGACGAATCAGTTTCGCCGGGCAAGTCTGCTTTTCTTGTAGTGTTTGTTTCCCTAAGGGAATCGGACTGTGCTTCCTTTGACTTATCCATAATTGCAACAAACACTTGGTTAACAATTTGGTTCAATGTCCCCATTTGTTGGTTGATATCCTTCAAATCCTCTCTCAGGCTAGTTACCTCACCAAACAGAAGCTCAACGAATTCATTGGAGCGCCCGAACATTATGTTTAAATTCATCTTTCAAACCTCCAATAAAAACATTTTTCAGTTAGGAATCAGACCAGTTGGAAGCTCGACAAGCCAACTTGGTGAATTCAGAGAGGTATTCATCCATTGTGCCGGTTTGTTGCAAATGGAACACCTTCAAAATCAGAGGAATCACCATGGCCAAAATGTTCCAATAGCATTTCAGAAAACAATGCCCAATTTTTTGGATAGCGTTGTTCAAACCAACGCATCCAAATACAAGCGTCACCACTGAGGTGGACGGCAGCAACAATGACCTTTTCATGATTAGGAATATTCTAGTACTCGAGGAAGCGTTCCACCGAAGTAAGCCACCCATAAGGGTCTTCGCTAGTAAAGCACTCCATTTCAAGCTTCATGGCTCTCATTGGTTGTGGGGTATGGTTTGGGTTGGATCGCGGATATTGGGTGTAGGGTGTGGCGGTGGTGTATGGAACAATAGGATGTTGCGATGATGGTTGGGTTGGGGTAAAGGCATATGAAGGTTTAGGTGGAGGGAGAGACATGGGCGTTTGGACATGGAAATGGGCTGATATGAAGATGTGGTGGAAGAACGACGATTAAAAGATGGGGAGTGAAATATAGGGTTTAATGTTTGGAGGATGGATTGCGGTTGGGTTTGTGGGTTTGATGGAGCAGCGAGATTGAAGGATGGCAGATGACCAATTTGGGGGTTGGGTGAGCAAGGGTTTGGGATGTGGGTGTGGATTTTAAACATCTAAAGCTCTTCTAGAAATTTCTTTTGAAGGTTTTCAATTTGTGACGTTAGGGTGGTTACCAGGGTGTTTTGGGATGATGTGAGGTCAGGGATTGATTTTTGCAGGGAGCAAATGGATGATTCATGGACTTCTTGGTGACCTAGAAGGTGTGTGATAGTTTCTTGGGCCTCTTGGAGCTGAATTTCTATATTTTCAGGACTCACATCATGAGGAAGGGTAGAGGATGTGGGTTCAAGGGTGGCGGCTCGTTGAGAGTTCATTGAAAACTAGGCTCTGAATACTAAATATGATAGGACTTCACATAAATTAAAGGAAAGTTGCAGAATAATAAGAGAAAAACAAGGGAAAACAGAGAGACTGAAAGGTAAAAGCGTCATTTAATAGTCATCCATTCTCATTATGCGTCTTCTGCTATAAATACAGCAGAAAACAGACATAAAGGAGTGGCACTCCTCTTGCCACGTCCTCTACCACCTAACAAGCATATTCTCTATTTACCTAGTCAATAAAGCCTATAATAACCAAATGAGTTTCTACGGACAAGGAATTAAGGGTTGGGCCATAGGCACAACAAAATATAAATGGGCTTGTGAGAGCTGGGTTCTTATCAAATATCATCATCATCATTAATCCAATTTTCAATTTCCAATTATCAAACATCAATTAATTCATGAATTATCATCATCAATCGAATTTCCAATATACAATTATCAAATAATTCATATAATCAATCATACATATAGTCCTAGGGTTCATGTTTCTAGGGTTTGAATCAACAATAAAAATAAATGAACATCATGAAACTCAATTTGGAATCCGAAAACCTACTTGGTTTGAAGAGTAGTAATCCTCCTCTTGAATAATCTCCAATTCCTTCATTCCTAATCTATTGGTGCTGATAACGTGTTGTGAAATACTAAAAATAAAGAAAATGTTTGGAGGCAGAGATAATCAGTTCTTTCATTCATCAGTTTAACCCCTTATATAGAGTTAGGGTTGGGGTTTATTACATGATCAACAGAAGTTAAAGAGTCATGGCAATGAATCAAACACCAAATACTACGTTAATAACATTAAAAAATGAGGACTAGATTACTACGTTAATAACATTAAGAAATAAGGATTAGATTTGACTTACCTGATGAAGCCATTAGTCAGATAAGACTGATCTTCTCCTCTCAACAGAAACAAAAATGTTCAAGCAATGGAATAGGGCAAAGCACAAAATTGAACGTGTATTCTGTGAGAGCAGGGACCGTCTCTTTATAGCCAAAGTTCACAACCGTATCTAACATATTATAGATGAGGTAGAACTCTTAATGACTAATAAAAACAAGCCCACTATATCACGTACTTAAGAGTCTTACGGGATAAGGAGTTCAAATATTAATACTAGTATAGGACTCTATTATTTGAATAACAAGTAATTATATGTCATCCGTTAAACGTGAACAAGTTATACTCAATTGAGTCTTACATTCTCCCACTTGAGTATAAAATGAGCACATGACATCTAACACTTGCTGCCAAAACAATAGTGATCACTGAGCCCTTATAAATCCAGTATTAACTCCTTGTAACAACTGTCATTGTCAACTAGAATGCAGAACTGTAGAAAACATGAAGCATACAATTGCATCAGCACTCTATAGTTACACACATACCAGCCAAAAATACCATGTTGCAGACAAAATGATATAGCACTGAATGGAGTTCAATACAAAACAAACTCCCACATAAGAATGGAACCCGTGAAGGAAACCAGTGGTGTTTAACGAGCTAAAACACACGTAAGTACTATAGACAAGCAACTTAATAGACTAACATCAAAACTGATCAAATACATCTCACTTTAACCAATAATGAACAACAGAAAAGAAAACATGTTCTGTCCAAAATGAGATGTTCAGAGAAGAATCTTAGCATATATAGTCACTTATTGAAACAATACTTCATTTATTTGTCAAAAGAAATAACTCAATTCAGAATCTAGGACGAAAATGAAAGGAAATTCATAAGAGAGCATAATGAAAAACCTTTTACTCCCACTGATGTCCTGAATCAAAAGACTCACATATCCCCATGTTGGATACATGTCTTTTGAATGCTCCCACCGGTAAAGGTTTGGTAAGAGGATCAGCAAGTATAGCTTCAGTATTGAGGTACTTGATATCAATAACTGCTTCTTCAACTTTCTCTCTGACGAGGAAAAACTTCACATCCATTAACCGTGAAGCAGAAGTTCTCTTGTTGTTCTTTGAGAAGAAAATGGCAGATTCATTGTCACAATAAATCTTCAATGGTCTCTCAATAGAACTCACAATCTTAATCTCTGAGATGAAGTTTTTAACCCAAACAGCTTGCTTTGTTGCTTCATAACAGCCAATAAATTCTGCATGCATAGTAGAAGCAGCTACTGTGGTCTGCTTTGAACTTTTCCATGAAACAGCTCCTCCAGCAAGAACAAAAATATAGCCACTAGTGGATTTTCTGTCGTCAGTACAACCGGCTAGATCCGAATCCGAATAAGCAACTATCTCAATATTCTCAACTTCTGTATAAACAAGCATATGAGCCTTAGTCCTTTTCAGATACCTAAGAACCTTCTTTGCCGCTACCCAATGTGGCTCTCCAGGATTTGATTGAAATCTGCCCAGAAGACCCACTGCTAGTGCCAAATCTGGTCTAGTACAGACCTGGGCATACATTAAACTACCTACCAACGAAGCAAAAGGTTTATTCTGCATAGAAGCCTTCTCTAAATCTGTTTTAGGACATTGATCTAGGCTCAATTTTTGACCTTTTGCTATAGGCAGTTCACCATTCGAGCAGTTATGCATATTAAATCTTTTAAGCACCCTCTCTATATAATTAAGTTGAGATAACCCCAAAACTTTCCTTTTCCTATCTCTTATAATCTCAATTCCCAAAACAAAATGAGCTACCCCCAAATCCTTCATTTCAAAACTCGCAGATAATTTTCTTTTGGTTTCTTGCAATAATGACAAATCTGAACTTGCTAAAAGAATATCATCTACATATAACACAAGGAAAATGAATTTATAGCCACTAACCTTGAGATATATGCAGTCATCAAGTTTATTTTCAGCAAATCCAAAAGATGTCACTACTTCATCGAATTTAAGATACCACTGCCTGGAAGCTTGCTTGAGACCATATATGCTTTTGTTAAGTTTACAAACCATCGACTCCTTCCCCCTTTCAACAAATCCGGGAGGTTGCTGCATAAAAATATCTTCAGACAAATAACCGTTGAGAAAAGCCGTCTTGACGTCCATTTGGTGAAGTTCTAAGTCAAAATGCGTTGTTAGAGCCATAATGATCCTGAAGGAGTCTTTTGACGAAACTGGGGAGAATGTATCATTATAGTCTATTCCTGCACTTTGAGTGAACCCTTTAGCCACTAATCTTGCCTTGTATCTCTCTACATTTCCTTGAGAATCTCTTTTTGTCTTGAAAATCCACCAACAACCAATTGGTTTTATTTTTGAATGTCCCTCAACTAACACCCAAACTTGATTCTTGTTCATGGAGTCCAACTCTTCTAACATGGCTGATTGCCATAATTCAGCTTTAGAACTCCCCATAGCTTGGCGATAGGATGTGGGATCATCTTCATCACCAATATTGTACTCCACTTCTTGAAGATATACCATAAAATCTGATGAGATACCATAAAATCTGATGAGATGGTTGGTTTTCTAACTCGCTCAGATCGTCTGATTTGGGTAGTTTCAGCATCAGGAATAGGTTGAGGTTCAGCCATCTGTGTGTTTTCTTGTGCAGCCAAACCGGGTGGATTATTCACAGCATCTGACATGACTTCTCCATTGATGCTCGCTGTATTATTGTATTCAGAAGCTGCTGCAGGCACTAAAAATTCAGCAGTAACACTATGAGGTATATCAACATGAGCAGAATTATTAATCTCCTCAAACTGAAAATCTGAAACAATTGAATCTGCAGTCATATCCTCAAGAAATTTCGCATTGTGTGTCTCAATAATTCTCGTGTGAAAACCAGGGCAATAAAACTTAAAACCCTTAGACTTCTCAGGATAACCAATGAAATAACAACTGACTGTCGACCTTGGATCTAGTTTCTTTTCATTCGGATTATACATTCTAGCTTCAGCCTTACAACCCCAAATATGAAAATGGTTGAAACTAGGTTTTCTACCAGTCCAAACTTCAAAAGGTAGTCGAGAAACAGACTTACTTGGAACTCTGTTGATAATGTAATTTGCTGTTTTTAGTGCCTCACCCCATAAAAACGCAGGCAATGATGACCTGGAAATCATACTTCTGACCATATCTTTCAAAGCTCGGTTCTTCCTTTCAGCAACACCATTCTGTTGAGGATTTCCTCGTGTTGTATATTGAGCTACTATCCCAGCTGCTTCCAAATATAGGGCAAATGGTCCTTTCTGTTGTCCTGCTTCTGTGTACCTGCCAAAGAATTCTCCACCCCTATCGGATCTCACAATCTTTATTTGCATTTCCAACTGTTTTTCTACTCCTGTTCTAAAAAATTTAAAACAATCTAGAACACTTGATTTTTCTGCTATAAGGTAAATGTATGCATATCTTGAAAAATCATCAATGAATGTTACAAAATAAGATTTTCCACAAATAGTTTTATCAGGGAATGGACCACAGACATCTGTATGAATAATTTCTAAAAGCTTTTGACTTCGGGTAGATCCTATATTTCTAGCATTAGTCATTTTGCCTTTACAACAATCCACACAATTATCAATATCATTGAAATCAAGTGCTGGAAGTAGATATTCTTTAGTTAATTGCATAATCCTTTCTTTAGAGATATTCCCTAGTCTCTTATGCCAAAGCATAGAAGATTTTTCATTAGTTAGCATTCTTTTTTAACCAATACAATCAACATGAAAACATTCATCAATATAAGAACAATCCAACCGCCATAAACCATCATTCAAATAAGCAGAACCAAGCAATAGATCAAATTTATTTTTGTGATAAAATTTTACAGAGTCATCATCTCCAACAAAAGCAAAACCTGACTTAACTAATTTTGTAGTTGAAACTAAATTCCTTTCCATGGAAGGAACATACAAAACTTCATCTAATTCCAAAATGAAACCTAGCAAAAACTTTATTTTGACTCTGCCAATTGACTCTACTGCGACCTTGGTTCCATTCCCCACAAAAACATCGTAGTTTTCTTTACTTGGTTCCCTCAGTTTTGTGAAACCCTGCAAACAATTTGTAATATGCACAGCACATCCAGTGTCAAACCACCAAGAATTTGGAGGAACAAAAACTAAATTTGACTCAAAACACACAAAAACATTTATTAATTTACCTTTCTTAATCAGCCAGGCCTTAAAACCTTCACAGTCTTTCCTCAAATGACCGGGTTTTTTGCAGAAAAAACATTTCAAATCTCGTTTTGCAACTTTGGGAACATGAGACCCTCTATGAGCGTTAGCACCTTTGGCAGAAACATTGAAAGCAGTTTTGGAACTCTTACCAACAGCATGACCAGCAGTGGCAGCAACCTTCTTGCCCTTGGAAGCATGAACCAGATTGACTGTCACATCAGTTTTCTCAGCTTTCAGTCTCTCTTCCTCTTGAGCAGAGATAGCAATCAGATCATTGATGCTCCACTTCTCCTTTTGAGTGTTATAGGAGACCTTAATCTGTCCAAACTTCGCAGGTAGAGAATTAAGAGCCATGTGAACCAAAAATTGTTCAGAAATTGGTACCTCAAGATCAGTCAGCTGCTGTGCACAATTTGCCATTTTGAGGATATGCTCTCTGATGCTTCCATTTCCACTGAACTTCATAGTGGTCAGCTGGGTAAGAAGGGTTACCAGTCTCGGCCTTCTCAGACTCCTTGAATTTCTCAGAAATGGCTGCCATAAAATCCTTAGCTTTGACAAAGGATGGAATCCCTCATCTGATAGCCTCTGGCATGTACCTCTTCATATAGAGAATTGACATCTTGTTAGCTTTAAGCCAAAACTGGTATGCAGCTCTCGCAGCAGCAGTGCTGTTTGCAGTGATTGGTGCATGCTCATTTTCCTCAAAAGCAACGTCATAGTCCATGTGCGCAATGTACAATTCAATGTCCAGTTTCCATTTTTTGAAATTGGATCCATTCAACATCTCAATGTTGCCTAGGTTGAATGAGGCAAGTCCTGCAGCTGATGAAGCCATAAAGTTCTTAGAGTTATTCAAAAATTTGACATATCCAAAATCCTTATCAAAATGATTTTGGTCACACAAGCATACAAATCCAGAACTACCTTTGAGCAGAAACTGATTTATATTTGTTTTGCATAACCAAAACAAAAATTACTAACATTTCAATTATATGTATCTCAAAACTTTTGAGTAGATGAAATAACACAATCTTAGTATTCTCTATTCCATTATACACTGATTTACAGTTAGACTGAATATATAGTTTCCTTTAGGAAAAACAATTTATTCATCAAGAACACACAAACCATAAGTTTGATTTCTTAAAAATAAAAAATAAATATGATAAATAATCCACTTTGGTAGAGAATTCATCAATCTATAATCAATAAAATCAAAAGCCAGGTATGCTTTATGAAAACCTCTGTTCTTCATAACTTAAGGAATGAACAGTAGTAATTAGTTTGTGCAGAATAACTAATTACTTAGTCACTTGATCAGATGACCAAATAGCTTCAAATTGGATTGAGAATCCAATCAACATGCAGAAGAAGGTTAGCAAAACCTTGAAAATATACATCATGAATTCATCACCGTTAAGGATATAGTATAATTGTCACAGGAGAAAATCCAACTAAAGGAAGGAAAATTGAAAGAACTAATCGTTCTCAGGATTTCAACAAAACCAATCACTTGAGTCTATAGTTTAGACTACATTTTGTCTCATATTTTCCCTCATTTTCTCACCAAACAAAACAAGACACAATGGAAAGAATTGTAAAATAATCAGTGATCAAATACGAAATCGAGGTCGAACTCAAACAAGGGGAATTGCGCATTAGTGATAACCACAAAATTTAATTATGCTTGTGTTTGACTTTAGGCTATAACAACAAAATTACATTATGCTTCAGTTTTCAATAACCTTGCACATTAGCAGATTATCAAAAACCAAACCAAATTTTGACGAGATGGAACATGGGTTTTAAGTATGCGATGAATGCCCAATGTTTTTAATAGAGACATCAACGAATCATAGTATTCAAAAGGTTAGAGAAACTTACAATCTTGAACATGAAAACAATTAATCAACCAGATGTAAACAATTCTCAATCACACAACGAAGACATGCAAAATTGGTGTTGGAAACAAAAAACCCCAAATAAGGTCCCAGATGCGTGTTTGTTCGCGGCGGCTGAGGCATTTAGGTTTTAAGTGTTTCTTTTATTAAAGCCAAAACAACCGAAGTTAACAGGAAAAATTATTAAATGTTTTGCACCCAAATACTAAGCAGCCCAAAGTCAAATTTCAATTAAACACCTTTAATGTGTTAATTGTTTATTCTGATACCACATGTAAGAATAACCAAGTAAAAGTAATCAACAAAAGTTAAAGAGTCGTAGTAATGAATCAAACACCAAATACTACGTTAATAACATTAAAAAATGAGGACTAGATTACTACATTAATAACATTAAGAAATGAGGACTAGATTTGACTTATCTGATTAAATCATTAGTCAGATAAGACTGATCTTCTCCTCTCAACAGAAACAAAATGTTCAAGCAATGGAATAGGGCAAAGCACAAAATTGAACGTGTATTCTGTGTGAACAGGGACCGTCTCTTTATAGCTAAAGTTCACAACCGTATCTAACCTATTATAGATGAGGTAGAACTCTTAATGACCAATAAAAACAAGCTCACTATATCACGTACTTAAGAGTCTTACAGGATAAGGAGTTTAAATATTAATACTAATAGAGGACTCTATTATTTGAATAACAAGTAATTATATGTCATCCGTTAAACGTGAACAAGTTATACTCAATTGAGTCTTACATTTACAACATAAATAAGATATTTAGTAATATCATATACATGCTTGATAATCTGATGTTCATCGTCGAAACACACTTAAGAGACTTTAACACCTACTTCTAGATTGATTGAAAGTGGGTAAACCTCATTCCAAATATTTGTGTTTTTTGTGTCGCTAAATTGCACAAGTCATCTATGTGGTCATAGGATAATCTCAAAATTGCCTCGCGGTTAAACATATATTGTCAATAGACTAATGTAGGCATAATATGTTAGCAATTCAGATCAAAATTGAGAGTTTGATTGAAAATTTGTTAAAATGTTGCACATAAGCATAACTTGCAAACCAAAATCGTATGTTAACATGCACTAAACACCATTAACTTTCTAGTTGTAGTTAAAAACTATGTTCCCAAACCAAAACACGCTTTGAGGCAAAACTTATCGCTTTGACCACCTCTATATTTGATTAGAGAATTAGTTGTCAACATTAAATACAGGGTATGTTGGAATATTTTCAAAATTTATAGTGAAAAGGTGCAACTCTTCGTGAATATGTGTGACTCTTTGTAAAAAATGTAACTTTTAGTAAAAATGTGTAATTCTTCATGAAGAGGTGCGACTCTTAACGAAAAGGTGCAAGTCTTAGTGAAGAGACCTTCTAAAGAGATGTAACTTTTGGAAGTCTTGTGATTCCTATAAGACTTGTGACTCCAGTAATAGCGCCCACATTAGCCATACCATCCGCCACCTAGTTACACTCGCGATACACATGGGCGAGACAACAAGACCACTAGCACACCAAGTACTCACGGCAACCTCTAATTAGCACTCCAAGAGGATGAAAGTCCACCAGACGGGCCTGGAGAAGCCGCACTGCCACTTGGGAGTTCGACTCGATCAACACCACCCGATGCCCAAGATCCCATGCCATTTTCAGTCCAAAGTAGAGCCCCCACAACTCAACTTCCAAAACTTCACCTACGCTTAGCTAGGTTCACAAAAACCCCGATAGCCAAGACCCAGTATTATCTCGCAACACGCCCCCAGCAGAAATGCGCCCATCCTCCGCCTTCCGACAACCATCATTTTTAACCTTCACAGCCCCTTCACAAGGCTCCATTTTTTCCGTAAGGATTTTTTGCATATCTCATTTTCTAATGTTCGAGAGGATGTTAGGCGCTCCTAGGGCGGCATGTAGGGTCCTAGCACTTAGGCAAGGGCCTAAGCTAGCGGGGTTTCTTTTAATAAAAAAATTAAGGACAAACTACATAAAACCCTCCACACTATAGATGTAATTTCAAGTTCATACTCTTACTATAAAATATATCAATTGGTACCCAAATTATGTGGAACGCATCACCTTACTACCTCCGTTACAATTTCTGTCCAATTTGATATTAAATGGTCACGTGTCAATTTTTATGCCTTGTGAACAGCTGATGTGGCCAAAAAATTACGGGCAATTTCATCGAGTCACTATTCTATTCCCAATTTCCTAATCTATGACACCCAGCCCCAAAAGCAAACTCTAATTTGAATTTCAAACCAGCACTTGATCCGGACCTCCAATTTTTTCTCCGGGTTGCTTCTCTTCTCGATTGGGTTCTTGCTGCTCATGGTGTCTTTCTTGAAGGATTGCGAGTTCCAGAGCTTCTTCGCCAAAGGGTGCATGGTGCTGCATGTTTTCATGGCACCATGGCGGTGTTACTTTGAGCGGAGGGTGGAAGGCCTCGCTTGGGATTGGCTGAGGCAGACAGTCGACGATGTGCTGCTAGGGGCCTCTTAGATTTTCTTCCTTGTTTACTCTTGGAGAGAAAAGTACAACTAAGCCCCTCTTCTTCTTCATTGTTTACGGCATTTTTTTATGTCCTTATTTACCTTTCAGATTATTGGGCATTACTTGATTGTTGAGAAAAATATTGAATTTGGGGCAGCTTGAGTACTTCTGTTTGATATGGTTGCCTAGAAGCTGAAATTATAGTTGTAAGTGTTGTTCATTTTAGCTTACTCACATGTTAGTGGCTTATTGGTAATCTCTTTTGTAGATATTTACCTATGGATAATGAAATACATCATCGTTTGCCCTTTGCTGTTCATTTGTGCTTTATATGAAAGCAAAAGTTACGACATTGGTTCAAGTGTTGAAGTTATTTGGCAATGAATCTTATTGTTCGAAAAAAAATCAGCCCCAAAAAGAAAATTAGTTTTATAAAATTTAAAAAAAAAAACTGAAATTATAACTCGTTCATCTTCCCCAATTCCAGAAGCCATATCTCAAACTTAAATGGGAAAAGAACCTGAAATTGAAAACATAATAATGATAAACAACTGAAATTGGAAAAAAAAAACAAATAATATAAAATTGAAAAAGAAATACGAATGAAAAAAAAATCTAAACTGAAATTCATGTTGTTGTTTGGGTGTATGTGAAATTGAAAAGCCATAGCCAATCAAATCCATGGCCTCCCCCTCCGAGCAATAGTCTTATCCCAGCTCCACTAGTTCCATCACTACCAAACCTTCTGGGATGCCAAGGTTGATCGCTTTCCCCCATTTCGCCCCTATCATCCTCCTATTTGCCTTCTTCCACGCTCGCACGCCGTGAACCAAGCCTTAAAAAAAACAGCCGAATTGGTGTGCGTTGGGGGGTGGGCTTGGTTGTTCGTGAGTTTTGGGGGTTTTATTTCAGGACATCAAATTGGTTGTGCTCATCGTAGGGCGTGCGGCCGGGTGGTCGAGGGGGGAAGGTGGGTGTGTGGTCAAGTGTTCATCAAATTAGAACATCGAATTAAAACATCGTTGTTGGGGGTATCGGATTTGGGATTTGGGATTTGGAGATAGAATAGTGACAGGACATGATTGCTTTTCATTTTTTGGCTACATCAGCTGCTGACAAGACATAAAAATTGATACATGACCATTTAACATTGAATTTGACGGAAATTTTAAAGGAGGCAGTAAGGTAATATGTAGTGTGAGTGTAAATTTGAAATTATCCTTATAATTTGGGGAATTTTATATAACTTGTCACCTAGAAAATGATATGATTCATTCTGTAACCTACAAGTCAATGTTTCTAACATATGATACAAAAATTAACAATTTATCAACACGTTCATCTTTTAACCAATCATACATTCACAATTTTGGTTTTAGCCTGAAATTAGGGATTGTATTCTCAAACTTCAAATTTAAAACACACTATCTGAGCTTAAAAAAAAAAAAAAATCAAAACACGCCTAGCATGCCTAATCCGCCCAGGACCGCCTAGATGGCCGAATAATCCTCAGCCGATTACCTCTCATGTTTTGGCCTAAATTTGAACGGTGCTTTAGTGCCTAGCACCTAGGGCTTTTTTTCAAAGAACCTTTTGCACACCTAGGCCTAAATTTATACAATTCAATGTTTTGGCAGTTCTTTTATCCTCTCATAGCCATGAGACACAAACACATTTTCTCCAACAATTTTAAGACTTTATTTTTCTTGCTATGGCTATGTCACCCATGAAGGAGTTCACTACATATTCATGAAGCTTGAGTGCTTTGATGGAGGGAACTGTCGGCTTTGGCAAAAGAAATTACACTTCCTTCTCGCAAGTCTAAAGGTGGTGTATGTGCTTACTACTCCAAGACCAGCTGCAACTGAGGAAAAGTCACTTGTTGGCGAACTTGAGCATGCTAAATGGGTTCAAGATGACTACATATCTAAGGGCCACATTGGCAATGCCATGTTTAATGCATTGTGTGACATCTACCATGAGAAAAATATTTAGAAGGAGATATGAGATGCACTTGATACTAAATATATGGCTGAAGACTTGTTGCTACAAGTATGGAGTTTCTTGTTTCTAAATTATTTAATCACAAGATGTCTGATGATAGAAGTATTGTTGAACAACTCAACGAAGTCATGAATATTTATGACCAACTTTCTCTATATAAAACGTCTATGGATTAATCGATTCTTGTGTCTGAAATTATGGAGAAACTTCCATCTTCATGGAAGAGAAATAGAAAAAGTGTCTTAAGCACAAGAAGGAAGACATCTTCGTGTTGAGGAAGAATGTAGATTTTTGGAGAAAGCTGATGATATTTCCTCATCAAAGGTCATATGGTTGATTATGGATCTAAAAGATCCAACAAAAACTATGAGAACAAAAAGAGGAAAGGACATTCTTCCAACAAAAACCACCAAAGCTACAATGACAAGAGAAGAAAAAAGATTGGTTTCCATTGTGGCAAACCCAGACATTTCAAGAAGGATTGTCGTTTCTGTAAGAAACAGCAAAAATCTAAATCTCAGGGAAAGTTCACGGATATGATTTCTGAAATCAACATTGTGCAAAATGATGATGCTTGGTGGATCGATTCTGGTGCAACCAAACATGTCTGCAAAGTAAAGAATATGTGCAAATCCTATGTGCCATGTGAAGATGCAAATGTTCTCTACATGGGAAATACATCTACTGCTACGGTTAAGGGCATATTAACAATTGAACTAGAATTCACATCATAGAAAATGTTTACTTTAACTGCTTTTTATCATGCACATGATGTTAGAAAGAACCTAGTTTCTGGAAGTCTTCTGAATAAGTTTGGGTTTAAGTTGGTATTTGAGTCAGATAAGTTTATCTTGACTAAGGGTGTTACCTCTGATGGAAACATTTTATATGTATGAAGGAATGTTCAAACTTGATATCAATAAAGTATTTATCTACTATTTCAACTTACATGCTTGAGTCTTTGTCTTTACGGCATTATAGACTAGGTCATGGACATACTAAAAAGTTAACTATAAATACTTTTCCTTCATAGAAAGAATATCTACTTTATTGCAATTAATTCATAGTGATGTGTGTGATTTACATGGTACACCTATTGTAGGAGAAAATAAATTTTTGTGACTTTAATTGAAGATTATAGGTTGTTTTGTTATTTTCTCTCATACGTACTAAGGATTAAGTATTAGAAAGTTGATGGAACTATTGATAAGTTCAAAGCAAGATTAGTTGCGAAAGGTTTTACCCAAAAGGAAGGTATATATTACTTTTATACTTATGTTCTACTTGCTAGGACAACAACTGTAAGTGTAACGACCCATACCTAGATTTTAATTAATTTCATAATTTAATTGGGGGAAATGACGATTTTACCCTTGAGTTTAGTGGGGCTTGAGAGTCATTTTTTTGGTTGAAAATACTTTTGGAAGTTTTTCTTAAACCGTAGCGTAGGTCTCAAACTCGCGAGTTTGTAAACAGGCGACACCCAAAAATCGAAGTCCGTTTGGAGAAGTTACAGGTCTAGAACTGTGAAGGCAATTTGGTGATTTTAGAATCAAGATATTTTTAAGTCTTCCCTTTTTATCCTTTTTTTTTTCTTCAAGAAAACTCTGAATTTCTCTCTCTCCTCGCGGCTCACTCTGTCTCTCTTCCAGCGAAAGCCAAAACCCCTAACACCACCTTCCTCGTTTTCGGCCAAACTAGCCACCGACACCACAACTATCGTCTTCCTCTCCTTACCACGAACCCAACCATACAAACCTTGTAGGCCGACGACCACCGTAGAGAGAGGATCGAAGACGAAAAGGGCCGATCGATTTCGAGCCCTTCCGACCATTTTCCGGCCACCACAGGTAAGGTTTCCAACTTTTGACCTCGGATTTGAGTTTCTGGGCTCGAGTAGATAGATTGGGCTCGAGTAGATAGATTTAGGCTATTAGATCATCAAAATTGGTTGAGAACAAAGAAATGGAAAAAGCATGAGTTTCGGCCTTCAATGGACTTTTCTAGCCGGCAGCCGCCGTGCCGGTGAAGGAATATTCCGTTAGTCAACGGCGGCTTTGGTTAGTTGACTGACGCCGTTAAATTTAAAGGAATATGCTAATGCCATTAGTATAATTAGTTAAATCCGACGGAAAAGATAACGGCGATTAATGCCATTGGACTGAAGAAATATTCTAACGCCGTCAGAATATTACATTAAGATTAAAGGAATATTCCGTCTAGTCGAGCTATGCCAGGGGTGTGGGGGCACGTGGACGCATGTGGTGGTGCGTGCAGGTGCGTGGGAAGGCCGTCGGCCTTCAATCGGGGCACGACAACACGTGGGGCCTGTTCCTAGCCCACGGTGGAGCATGACTATTATTTTTCGATATTCCAGAGCTGTTTTTGAGGGCTTCGGGTCCGTGTGAGCACATTTTAGGGATGTTTTGGGCATTCTAAGTCAGTTGGAGGTTGTTTAAGGACGCGTGGACGCCTACGGGGGTTAGGGACCCGAGTTTAGGGGTTATAATTTTTATTTATTGATGTTGAGTGTCACTTTTGACAGGCGTGGTGGGTCTAGAGGTTGCGAAGGATCCAATAGCCCAGAGTTGAGCTTGCTTGGGGATTCGGTGAGTGGACTTTGATTTCTTAAGTGTATGTATGCATATTTATTGTTTTAAAATTATTTATTGTTAATGTGGATTTCAATAAGTAAGGGTAAGGGTTTAGAAATGTTTTGGGCTTTGGCCGATTATGTGATTTTGGGCTTAGACCCAACTATAGGATTTGGGGCTTCGGCCGAAGATTGTGAGTTGGGCTTTGGCCTGAGTTACATGTTTGGGGGTTTGACCTTGGTGTGAGAGCTCAGTAAGGTTTCAGGCTATGATGTGGAGGAGTCCATCATTTGGTCAGTGAGGTATTGGCGATGATGTGGAGGATTCCATCATACGATTGGTAAGGTATCCGGCTATGATGTGAAGGATTCCATCATATACTCAGTGAGGTATTGACGATGATGTTGAGGATTCCATCATACGCTTGGTAAGGTATCGGGTTATGATGTGGAGGATTTCATCATATGCTTAGTGAGGTATTGGCGATGATTTGTAGGATTCCATCATACGCTTGATGATTAAGGTATCAGGCTATGATGTGGAGGATTCCATCATATGCTCAGCAAGGTGCGTGCTATGATGTGGAGAATTCCATCTTATGCTCAGTGAGGTATTGGCTATATATGTAACAACCCGGAATTTCAATTATTGGATTTCATTAAATTATTTATGTAAAATGACGATTTTACCCTTGGTCGGTAAAGGGCATGGAAGTCAAATTTTGTTTTGAGACACTTTTGGTGGTGCTTTGGATACCGTTGCGTAGGTCTCGAACTCACGAGTTCGTAGACAGGCGGCATGCAGAAAACGGAGTTCGTGGACGAAAGTTATGGGTCTAGATATGCAAGGGCATTTTGGTAAATTTTTACTTGGGGTAGATATTTTTAACTCCAAATCATTGTCTCATCTTTATTTCATTTTCATCTTCATCAGATCATCATCTCATTCTCATCCTTATCTCTGAAATAAACACAAACCACCCGAACCCGTGTGCGAAAATCATCCAAAAACCCACAAAGTCAACTTTGATTTCAAGGCTCCAACTTCCAGTTTTGATCAACTAATCATATTCTACTCCTTCCCACGATCACAACCGTACCAACCATCGAAGGAGAGGACCACGGAGGAAGCCGAACCGAGGATAGGAAGTTTCGGACCTTCCGATCGATTTTCCGGCTAGCACAGGTACGTGTTTGTGGTTTTGAGGTCATATTTGGATTCCTGGGTTCGAGTAGATAGATTTAGACATAAAATTTGTGAAAAATGGTTGAGTTTTGAGGAAGTTAGGAAAGCTTGAAGTTTCGGCCGGAAATGGAGGATTCCGGCGAAACCAGACGGCGGCGACGGCGATGGCGATGCCGGTCATCTTCTCCGGCCAACTTCCGGCCACGGCGACGGCAGTCGGTTGTCTTCTCCGGCGAGTCGCCGGTGACCGGTCGGGTCGAGTTGAACCGGTCGGGTCGAGTTGGATCGGGTCAGGTTGAGCCGAACCGGGTTGGACCAGTTCAGGCGCGTGGGTACTGTAGCAGGCGAGTGGCCGGCGCGTGAGGGCGCGTGGCCGCGCGTGGGCGCATGTTCCGACCTTCCGTCGGCGCGTGGCGGCGCGTGGGGCCGAGTCTGAGGTCACGGTGGCGCGTGACAAGTAGTTTTTGACGTTTCGGACCTGTTGGCGCTGGTTTCGAGTCGATCGGATGTCGTTTAGGGGTTGTTTCGGACGTTTTAAAGTTGCTGCGTTTTCTAGGCCATCATAGTTAGACTCCCGGGGTTTAGGGGGTTTATATTTAAGGTTCTTATGATTAGCTGGTAATCCCAATTATTAATTTGGACAGGCGATACTGCTCCGGGAACTTCAGGGGAGCGTACAGTTCGGGATTGAGCTTGCTTCGACAGGTTTGTGAGTGGACTTTGATTTATAAACTGTAATGCATGCATAAATGTATCTTTGATTTAAATACTTTTATGTATGGATACAATGAATTTCTGGATTTTAGAAATGATGCTGGACACATGTTTTACAATATTTCAGTGAAAGTGTGTTTTGAGAAATGGCTTGGTTTTTGTACTCGATTTTGATATCGTTTTGACGTGGTGACTATTTGAGTATGTCATTTGGGTTTTGACTCATAATTGTGATTTTACCGATTTTGGCCATAAAATGATATTGAAAAGAATTTGGCTTAGGCCGAGAAACAAAGATTTCGAAGTATGGATTTGATTCACTGGTTCCCGTCCCGATGATTATTGTTGCTCTGACTGGTGATGAGGGGCCTTGCTCTACCGGTTGTTGAGGGTTCGGACCTTAGGTGTTGAGGGGCCTTGCTCCGCCGGGTCGCGAAGCTATCTATGCATAGTACAGAAAGTACAGATAGTACAGAAAGTACAGATAGTACAGAGAGTACAGATAGTACAGATGATACACAGAGTTGTACAGATTTGAACACATCTCAAGGGATACCCTGGTGTGTTATGGATATGTCGGGAACAGTGAAATTTGAGATATTATGTGTCGGATTAAACGAAATGATTTGAATTTGAGATATTTTGTGTCCAGATTAAATTAAATGATTTTAAACTCCTTTGAAGAGAGTTTTCAAACCAAATTGTGGATCACGAGATATTTTTATTATACAGATTTTATGTGAGTCCAACTAAGTGGTTTTAAAGAGAAATGATAATTTTTGGTGATTTACATATGATGCTTTTATATGATAAATTGTTTTATGTTATGCATGCATGATTTTATAAATGGAGGGGAAGAAAGGTAATTCTTCGAAAAGGAATTTATAAATGATTATTTTTGTCCACTCACAATTTTTGTGTTTAAACCCCCTTCAGGCAGTTGAGTAGAGTTGACGCGAACATTGATCTCGAGGCTGAGACATTAGGATTTCGACTGCGCTGTGTTGTATATTTGAGTAGGATATCTAAATTTTACTCTTGATCCTACTTAGACGCTCTGATATTATATTATATTTGATTGGTCATTAATTACGGGAATTATTGAGTGCTTAAATCCCTTGTCTGACAAGAGGAAGTATTTATTATTGTTATTATAATTTGTAAGGATTGAAGGGTATTTTGGGAACCTTTTCTTAGGTTGTCAGACGGGATCAGGGTTCTTCCCGGGTTTCGAGGGGAAATTCGGGACGGGTCCTGACAATTGGTATCAGAGCACTAGGTTAAATTCCTGTAGACTGTACACTACGTGTACAATTATTTTGGTATTGATGAGTTATAGTTTTTTTCAGCGTAATGCCTCCGAGACGCGAGTTCCGTCAACAGTCGGAAAATATTGGGGACATACCTGAACCTGCAGTGGAGCCTGATATGAGGCAAACACTGGAACAATTGGGTCATACGTTGACTTCTGTACTTCAGAGTAGGACTGCTACTGAAGGTTCAGACATTGAGAAAGCCCAGAGATTAGGGGCTATAATATTTATGGGCGACTCTAGCCCAGATGATGCAGTAGAGTGAATTACTCGTTTAGAGCGAGTGTTCTCGGTTATGAGATATCCTCAGGGGGACATGGGTATTAGAACTCCTACTGGGAATATGATTAGTGGCGAATCTCGTGATTCGTAGTTGTCCAGTGTTAGTGGAAGGTCATGCATTAGAGGCAGATTTAATCCCCTTAGATATTTTTGATTTTGATGTGATTCTGGGGATGGATTGGTTGACTATGCACCATGCCTCTATTGATTGTTATGACAAGAGAGTGGATTTCCGGAGTCCAGGTTTACCGGAACTTACATTCAGGGGAGATCGTAGGGTACTACCCTGTGGAGTGATATCAGCTTTGACTGCTGAGAAATTGTTGAGGAAAGGTTTTGAGGGTTACTTGGCTCATGTGTTTGATTCTCGGGATACTCCGATGAGAGTGGAGGATATTCCAGTGGTGAGTGAGTTCTCTGATGTGTTTCCAGATGATCTTCCGGGATTGCCACCTCACCGGGAGATTGAGTTCACCATCGAGCTTTTGCCAGGTACTCAACCTATCTCACAGGCACCGTATAGAATGGCACCGGCAGAATTGAGAGAATTGAAGACTCAGTTGCAGGATTTGGTGAATATGGGATTTATTCGCCCAAGTGTTTCACCATGGGGTGCACCAGTGTTATTTGTGAGGAAAAAGGATGGTGGTCTGAGGTTGTGTATCGACTACCGGAAGCTAAACATGGCTACGGTGCGGAATAAGTATCCTTTGCCAAGGATAGATGATTTGTTTGATCAACTTAAGGGGGCAAGATATTTTTCGAAAATTGACCTTCGATCCGGATACCATCAGTTGAGGATCAGAGAAGGGGATGTTTAGAAAACAGCTTTCAGGACTCGTTATGGTCATTATGAGTTCCTGGTGATGCCTTTCGGGTTGACTAATGCCCCAGCAGCATTTATGGATTTGATGAACAGGGTGTTCCAAAAGTATTTGGATCGGTTTGTGATTGTGTTCATCGATGACATCTTGGTGTATTCGAGGAGTGCTAAGGCACATGAGAAGCACTTAAGGTTGGTGCTGAATATGCTTAGGAAAAAGCATTTGTTTGCCAAATTCAGTAAATGCCAGTTTTGGTTGACCGAAGTTGGATTCTTAGGTCATGTGGTTTCGGCTGAGGGTATCAGCGTAGATCCCCAAAAGATTGAGGCAGTGGCAAACTGGGACCAACCGAGGACAGTGACAGAGGTGAGGAGTTTTCTGGGTTTGGCAGGATATTATCGACGGTTCGTAGAAGGATTTTCTACGATAGCAGGGCCGTTGACTCGGTTGACGAGGAAAGGAGTCAAGTTTGACTGGGGAGCTGATTGTGAACAGGGATTTCAGGAGCTGAAGAGGAGGTTGACTTCTGCTCCAGTATTGACCCTTCCTGATGATACTGGTGGATTCGAGGTGTATAGTGATGCATCATTGCGGGGTATAGGCTGCGTGTTGATGCAGCATGGAAAGGTGATAGCGTATGCTTCTAGACAACTTAAACCCCATGAGTTGAATTACCCCACACATGATTTGGAGTTAGCTGCAGTGGTGCATGCATTGAAAATCTGGAGACATTATTTGCACGGGGAGACATGTCGGATCTTCACCGACCATAAGAGTTTAAAGTACTTGTTCACTCAAAAGGACCTGAATCTGAGGCAGAGAAGATGGCTTGAGCTAATAAAGGATTATGATTGTACTATAGAGTACCATCCAGGGAAAGCCAATGTTGTGGCGGATGCATTGAGCAGGAAATCCATGGGTTCTTTGGCCCATTTGCATACAGTCTACCTACCGTTATTGGTAGAGTTCCATAGAGCAGGGATAGTACTGGACATGGATAGCCAGGGGGCTTTGTTGGCTAGTTTCCATGTGAGGCATGTTCTGATTGATCGGATTATTGAGGCTCAACTCCAGGATCCTACGTTGTGCATTATCAGGATGGAGTTGGAGGCTGGAAACAGGCAGGACTATGCGCTTAGGGATGATGGAGCCTTGGTTAGGGATGGCCGGTTGTGCGTACCGAATGAGTTGGAGCTAAAGAGGGAAATTCTTGATGAGGCTCATAGTTCGGCTTACGCTATGCATCCAGGAGGTACCAAGATGTATCATACCCTAAGGAAATACTATTGGTGGACTGGAATGAAAAGGGAAATTGCTGAGTTTGTGAGTAGATGCCTGACGTGCCAGCAAGTGAAAGCAGAGAGGTAGAAACCATATGGGGCACTTCAACCATTACCTATTCCGGAATGGAAGTGGGATCACATTACGATGGATTTTGTGTATAAACTTCCAAGGACACAGAAAGGACATGATGGAATATGGGTAATTGTTGATAGACTCACGAAGTCTGCACATTTCTTGCCAGTGCGGGAAGATTTTCGGATGAGTCGGTATGCCAAATTGTTCATTGATGAGATCATATGGCTACATGGGACTCCAGAGTCCATTGTTTCAGACAGGGATCCTAGATTTACCTCCAGGTTTTGGCGGAGTTTGCAGAAGGCTTTTGGCACTACCTTGCATTTTAGTACAGCTTTTCATCCTCAGACGGATAGTCAGTCTGAGAGGACAATCCAGGTTTTGGAGGATATGATGAGAGCTTGTGTACTACAATTTAAAGGAAACTGGGATTCACATCTGGCTCTGATGGAATTTGCTTATAATAATAGTTATCAGTCGAGTATTGGGATGTCTCCTTTCGAGGCACTGTATGGGAGGCAGTGCAGGACACCATTATGCTGGAACGAAGTGGGTGAAAGGAAATTGTTAACACCAGAGTTGGTTGATACGACTGAGGAAAAGATAAGGATCATCAGAGAAAGGTTGAAGACAGCTCAAGATCGCCAGAAGAGCTATGCAGACCGCAGAACTAGAGACCTTGAGTTTGAGGTTGGTGACTGGGTGTTCTTGAAACTATCTCCTTGGAAGGGAGTTGTACGTTTTGGTAGAAGAGGAAAACTGAGTCCTCGCTACATTGGTCCATATGAGATTCTGGAGAGGATAGGACCAGTGGCATATCGTCTTGCTTTACCATCGGAATTATCCAGAGTTCATAATGTTTTCCATGTATCTTTGCTCCGGAAATATTTGTTTGATGAGTCTCACGTATTGGGAGAGCAACCACTTGAGCTGAAAGATGATTTGACCTTTGAGGAGCAACCGGTGCAAATTTTGGATTGGAAAGAGAAGGTATTGCACAGAAAGAGTATTCCTCTAGTTAAAGTGTTATGGAGGAATCATAACGTAGAGGAAGCCACGTGGGAAACCGAGGAACTAATGCGGACGCAGTATCCTTATTTGTTCCAAGGATAGAGTTGAATTTCGGGGACGAAATTTCTTAAGGGGGGTAGATTGTAACAACCCGGAATTTCAATTATTGGATTTCATTAAATTATTTATGTAAAATGACGATTTTACCCTTGGTCGGTAAAGGGCATGGAAGTCAAATTTTGTTTTGAGACACTTTTGGTGGTGTTTTGGATACCGTTGCGTAGGTCTCGAACTCACGAGTTCGTAGACAGGCGGCATGCGGAAAACGGAGTTCGTGGACGAAAGTTATGGGTCTAGATATGCAAGGGCATTTTGGTAATTTTTTACTTGGGGTAGATATTTTTAACTCCAAATCACTGTCTCATCTTTATTTCATTTTCATCTTCATCAGATCATCATCTCATTTTCATCCTTATCTCTGAAATAAACACAAACCACCCGAACCCGTGTGCGAAAATCATCGAAAAACCCACAAAGTCAACTTTGATTTCAAGGCTCCAACTTCCAGTTTTGATCAACTAATCATATTCTACTCCTTCCCACGATCACAACCGTACCAACCATCGAAGGAGAGGACCACGGAGGAAGCCGAACCGAGGATAGGAAGTTCCGGACCTTCCGATCGATTTTCCGGCTAGCACAGGTACGTGTTTGTGGTTTTGAGGTCATATTTGGATTCCTGGGTTCGAGTAGATAGATTTAGACATAAAATTTGTGAAAAATGGTTGAGTTTTGAGGAAGTTAGGAAAGCTTGAAGTTTCGGCCGGAAATGGAGGATTCCGGCGAAACCAGACGGCGGCGACGGCGCTGCCGGTCATCTTCTCCGGCCAGCTTCCGGCGACGGCGACGGCAGCCGGTCGTCTTCTCCGGTGAGTCACCGGTGACCGGTCGGGTCGAGTTGAACCGGTCGGGTCGAGTTGGACTGGGTCAGGTTGAGCCGAACCGGGTTGGACCAGTTCAGGCGCGTGGGTACTGTAGCAGGCGAGTGGCCGGCGCGTGAGGGTGCGTGGCCGCGCGTGGGCGCATGTTCCGACCTTCCGTCGGCGCGTGGCGGCGCGTGGGGCCGAGTCTGAGGTCATGGTGGCGCGTGACAAGTAGTTTTTGACGTTTCGGACCTGTTGGCGCTGGTTTCGAGTCGATCGGATGTCGTTTAGGGGTTGTTTCGGACGTTTTAAAGTTGCTGCGTTTTCTAGGCCATCATAGTTAGACTCCCGGGGTTTAGGGGGTTTATATTTAAGGTTCTTATGATTAGCTGGTAATCCCGATTATTAATTTGGACAGGCGATACTGCTCCGGGAACTTCAGAGGAGCGTACAGTTCGGGATTGAGCTTGCTTCGACAGGTTTGTGAGTGGACTTTGATTTATAAACTGTAATGCATGCATAAATGTATCTTTGATTTAAATACTGTTATGTATGGATACAATGAATTTCTGGATTTTAGAAATGATGCTGGACACATGTTTTACAATATTTCAGTGAAAGTGTGTTTTGAGAAATGGCTTGGTTTTTGTACTCGATTTTGATATCGTTTTGACATGGTGACTATTTGAGTATGTGATTTGGGTTTTGACTCATAATTGTGATTTTACCGATTTTGGCCATAAAATGATATTGAAAAGAATTTGGCTTAGGCCGAGAAACAAAGATTTCGAAGTATGGATTTGATTCACTGGTTCCCGTCCCGATGGTTATTGTTGCTCTGACTGGTGTTGAGGGGCCTTGCTCTACCGGTTGTTGAGGGTTCGGACCTTAGGTGTTGAGGGGCCTTGCTCCGCCGGGTCGCGAAGCTGTCTATGCATAGTACAGAAAGTACAGATAGTACAGAAAGTACAGATAGTACAGAGAGTACAGATAGTACAAATGGTACACAGAGTTGTACAGATTTGAACACATCTCAAGGGATACCCTGGTGTGTTATGGATATGTCGGGAACAGTGAAATTTGAGATATTATGTGTCGAATTGAACGAAATGATTTGAATTTGAGATATTTTGTGTCCAGATTAAATTAAATGATTTTAAACTCCTTTGAAGAGAGTTTTCAAACCAAATTGTGGATCACGAGGTATTTTTATTATACAGATTTTATGTGAGTCCAACTAAGTGGTTTTAAAGAGAAATGATAATTTTTGGTGATTTACATATGATGCTTTTATATGATAAATTGTTTTATGTTATGCATGCATGATTTTATAAATGGAGGGGAAGAAAGGTAATTCTTCGAAAAGGAATTTATAAATGATTATTTTTGTCCACTCACAACTTTTGTATTTAAACCCCCTTCAGGCAGTTGAGGAGAGTTGACGCGAACATTGATCTCGAGGCTGAGGCATTAGGATTTCGACTGCGCTGTGTTGTATATTTGAGTAGGATATCTAAATTTTACTCTTGATCCTACTTAGACGCTCTGATATTATATTGTATTTGATTGGTCATTAATTACGGGAATTATTGAGTGCTTAAATCCCTTGTCTGACAAGAGGAAGTATTTATTATTGTTATTATAATTTGTAAGGATTGAAGGGTATTTTGGGAACCTTTTCTTAGGTCGTCAGACGGGATCAGGGTTCTTCCCGGGTTTCGAGGGGAAATTCGGGACGGGTCCTGACAATATATGATGTCGAGGATTCCATCATATGCTCGGCGGGATTACTGCTACGGCCGGGAGATTGGGCTACAACCCGGAATATCGGCTTCGGCATGAATAATGAGATGGCGGGTACAGTAGAAGGTAGTATGGGTTCGACCGCTTGAATAAGATGGCTTCTAGTAAGATGTATATAGTTAGATTTGGATCTTTGTCATGCATGTGTTATTTTTATAATGAGGCGGGAGTTAGTGGTATGTATTTTATTCATAGAATTATGCTCTTAATATTCTATTGTCCACTCACGTTGGTTTTGTTTTTGTACCCTCGAGGCCATATCGAGACGAGTCGCCGAGACTAGGAGGAGGCATCATCTTCTGCTACGCAACCACTATGTAGGGCTTTTTGTTAGATTTGCAAATTAAATTTTAAACCTAGCTTGCTCTGATTAACCTTTTGGGTTGGTTGATTTTGGATTATCTGAAATTGTTGGTTCAAGTCGGTTTGGTTATTTTAATCCTTCGTCTGACATGTGGAAGGTTTGTTTGACACTTTTACTGGGGAGGTTATACCCATTTTTCGGTAGAATTCTCTTAAATTCTTGGTTTTTAGTGTGAGGGTAATTCGAGAAGAGTTTTGAGTTTACAAGGGTTGTCAGATGGGAGCAGGGCTTCTCACGAATTTTAAGGGGAAAATTCCGGAGGGGTCCTGTCAATACGGGTTCTTATAGCCTTAGCATCTGTTCAAATGTTTGAAATTCACCGAACGGAAGTTAAAAATGCTTTCCTTAATGGTGAATTAGATGAGGAAATTTATATGCAACAACCGTATGATTTTGTGATTCTGGGACAAGAACATCAGGTTTGCAAGTCATTATATGGTTTTGAAACAAGCACCTAACCATGACATGAAAAGTTTGATAAGGTGATTGTATCCAATGGTTTTAGGATACATGAATCAAACAAGTGCATGTGTGCATAGCAAGTTTCAAAATGATATTGGAGTGATCATTTGCTATATATATGTAGATGACATATTGATCTTTGGAACTGACATGGATGTTATAAATGCAACAAAACGGTTCTTGTCGTCAAGTTTTGACATGCAGGATATGGGTGAAGTTGATGTTATACTTGGCATGAGATTAAAAGATGTAATAAAGGATTTTTGCTAGAGAAGATACATAGCAAGTTCAAACATTTTGATTCTAATCCGGTAACAACTCCCTTCGATAGTAATATAAAACTGTATCCTAATAGATGGTAGAGCTGTAAATCAATTGGAATATTCCAAGTCAATTACATTGGAATGCATTCTCTAGAATACTGAAGTACTTTAAAGTTACTATAGACCATGAAATTTGGTAGAGTGAATATCCTACGGTTTTGGAAGGAAAACACGGATTCCAATTGGAGAAATGATTTTGAAGATCATAAATCCACAAGTGGCTCGATTTTCAATCTTGGTGGGGAGCCATCTCATGGGCTCAAAGAAGCAAACTTGTATATCAGATTCCACCATGGCAGCCGAATTTATAGATGACTTAGCTTCTTATAGTAAGGAATCGAAATGGCTAAGAAATTTGTTGATGGAGATTCCAAAATGGCCAAAGTCAATGCCTCTGATTTCTATTCACTGTGATAGTCAAGCAACACGATCAAAGGCTTATTGCCAAGTTTATAATGGGAACTCTAGGCACATTGGCCTAAGGCATATTTATGTGAGGCAATTGATTAGTGATAGGAGTATAACCATTAACTAAGTGACGGTCAAAATGTTTTCTTTACAATATAATCTAATATATATATATATATATATATATTATTGAAAATGGTGGAGGATTGTTGGAATATTTTTAATATTTATATTGAAAAGGTGCAACTCTTCGTAAAGAGGTGTGCGACTCTAATGAAAATGTGTGAGTCTTAGTGAAGAGGTGCAACCCTTGGTAGAGATGTAACTTTGGGAAGAGTTGTGACTTTTGTACGAATTGTGACCACTTGGAAAAGGCATCACAACCTCTATAAATATAGGGTTGATTTATGCAAATCATTCATACATGTTGATGTTTAAAATTCGTTCAACAATAAACTGACCTCTCGAGGTTGAGATTAGGCAATTCCTCCAAACCAAGCTAGCGTGACTAACCAGGTCGTCCTCCAGAAAAGCTCAAAATAGAAGAGCTTTGAGAGATACCAGTGTGGTGCTGGCCAAAGACCCTCCTATGCTTAAGTCAGTTGAACGCTTAAAGGCAAAGTGTTTAGAAGTTTTGGTGCAAAGAATTGCGTACCATTCTAGTAGGGTTTACATGGCTTTTATATAATGAGGTAGCTCAATTTGTAGAGCTCTATGAGATATCTTCCTGATTCTCGGCGGATATCGAATGACATATCCTTATTAGGACTAGGACTCCGTCATTGAGTATATCTTAGTTAATCCCGAGATATCCTACAATAGTAAGAGCTTGGATTCCCATAGATCCTGATCCCCTTACTTGGGGTATCCTCCAAGTCATCAATCTTTTTCCGTTGTAGGTGATGGGCTTAACCAACACTACACCAGGCTTTTAGGTCCTTCTTATTCTGATCTTGAACCCCCATGTAGGTTGACATGGGCCCTCATGACCTGGGCCCAAGGTCACCCATACGTGACATGACCTAGGTCCAACCTAACCCCTTTAGGACATGAGCTAAGTCCAACCTCATCCTCACATGGATTGATATTACCTAGGCCTAATCTCCTCCATATAGGAGATGAATTGAGTCCAATCTCATCCTTTCATTTGTTAATCATGCCTCTTTATCAAGGCTTTTACCTTAGCTCAGATAGAGGTATTTTACCTCATCAACATAAGTACGTCCCCCAAGTCCCCAGACAAGGGAATTTTGTTTGGGGAGTTGTAAATACTAATGATTGGCCGAGCTATGAAAGTAAAGTCTACATGAGCGTCATTTGCATCATCAGTCCCCTAAGTCCCCAGAAAAAATGAGCTTTGTGAAGGACTCGGTAATTGGGGATAGCAGAACTTTTTGGCGGGCAACTACAAAAGAAACTTTCCTCACCATAGGAAATAGGTGAGAGTCTTGATCTCTCGTCTTTATCGTATATTGACTTTGATTCCTATGTTATGCTAAACTTCCTTTAGTTGTCTAGTAACTATGTCACCCAAAAAAGAGAAACATATGTTCAAGCTTGTTGAGACTATGAGGAAGGCTCATTAGGTTAAGAAAATAGCTGAAAAGAAGAAGGAGGCTAGTGTCATTCCGCCTACCAATGTAGTAGTCCCCCAAATTCTGATGCCAAAAAAAAAAAACCATTGTGATTGATGGTGATGGTTCCAAATTCAATAATGACAGTGAGATAGAGGGTACGGAGCCCCTATCAAAGAAACAAAGATTGGAGCTAGGTGGACAACAGCGTGTCAGTGCCTGTCTTCTAGAGATACCAACGTGGTGTTGAGCTCTTTTTATTTTATTTTTCTTCCTTCATGTGGCCTAGCTCATCCTTGATGGATTACCTTCTTGGTATGGCATAGCTCATCCAGTTTCATGGGCTAGATCATCTTTTCATGTTCTCCTCCTTATATGGCCTAGCACATCCATTTTTGAAATTTCTTCTTCATATGGCCTAGCTCATCCTTGATGGATTTCCTTCTTGGTATATAGCTCATCCTTTATTATGGTATGCGTTTCAGTTCATCCTTTGAATAGCTTCGCTTGTAGTGATTTCTATCAAGGACTGTTGAGCATGTAACATGTCTTTAAGCCTCTTTGAGCTCATAAGGTAGCTAGGGTCAATGCCCAAAAATCATAACTCATCATAAGAATTAGGACCTAGGCCTAAAAAATCATATGGCTCACTATGGGAGCTAGGGCCAATGCCCACCAATTCATAGCTCATCATACGAGCCAGGGTGTAGTTCATCATAGGAGCTAGGGCGTAGCTCATCATAGGAGCTAGGGCGTAGCTCATCATAGGAGCTAGGGCGTAGCTCATCATAAGAGGTTGGGCGTAGCTATTCATAGGAGCTAGGGCCAATACCCACTAAGTCATAGCTCATCATATGAGGTAGCTCATCATAGGGAGTAGGACCAACGCCCAACAAAGAAGGTAGGGTATAGCTCATCATAGGAAATAGGGCCGACGCCCAACAAATCATAGATTATCATAGGAGCTAGGGTGTAGCTCATCATAGGAGCTAGGGTGTAGCTCATCATAGGAGCTAGGGCGTAGCTCATCATAGGAGATTGGGCGTAGCTATTCATAGGAGCTAGGGCCAATACCCACTAAGTCGTAGCTCATCATATGAGGTAGCTCATCATAGGGAGTAGGCCCAACGCCCAACAAAGAAGGTAAGGTATAGCTCATCATAGGAAATAGGGCCAACGCCCAACAAATCATAAATAATCATAGGAGCTAGGGGCAATGCTCCACAAATAATAGCTCATCATAGGGACTAGGGCCAATGCCCACAAAATCACAGCTCATCATTGGAGCTAGGGGAAATGCCCACGAAGTATATAGCTCACCATGGGAGCTATGGCCATTTCCCAAACAATGAAAGCTCATCATCAGAGTGAGGGGCAATGCACACACTATGTATAACTCGCTACTGGAGTTGGGCCAATGCCCAGACAATATATAGCTCACTCCAAGAGCTGGGGCAAAAGCCCACGCAATCATAGCTCACAATGGGCCCACACAATATATAGCTCACTACAAGAGTTGGGGCCAATTTTCACACCATCATAGCTCCAATGGGAGCTAGGGGCAATGCCCAAAGATTATAGCTCATCGTGGGAGCTAGGGGCAATGCCCACATAATATATAGCTCACTATGGGAACTAGGGTCAACGCCCAAAAACTTCAGAGCTCATCATGGGAGCTAAGGGCAATGCCCACATATTATATAGCTCACAACGGGAGTTGGGGCTATTGCCCAAAATATCATATAGCTCACAAAGGGAGCTGGGCCCAATTCCCAACAAATCATGGCTTGTCACAGAGCTAGGGCCAATGCGTACAAAATAAATAGCTCAGAATAGGAGCGCGGGCAAATACCCAAGAAATCATAGCTCATCATGGGAGCTAGGGCCAATGCCCAGAAAATATATAGCTCAGCATAGGAGCTAGGGCCAATACCCACAAAATCATACAGTTCCACGTAGGAGCTAGGGCCAACCCCAAAAAAAAATATCGTAGCCCATCATGGGAGCTAGGGCCAATGGCCAAAAATTATATAGCTCACAACGGGAAATAGGGCCAATGCCTAAAAAATCATAGCTCATTATGGGAATCGGGGCCCATGCTCAAAAAATCATAGCTCATCATAGGAGCTAGGCCCAATGCCCAAAACATAGGTTGGAGCTAGGGCCAATGCCCGAAAAATCTCTAGCTCATCATTGGATAGCTAGGGTCTGCACCCACCATATTTTTTTAGTTTGTGGTTAATTCAAATAGTGAATGGAGAGCAAATGTAGTTCATATAATTAGATATGACCGGTGGAATATTCATAAGTCCCCTTTGCCATGAGTGGAGAATAACAACATTCGAAGAAAAACCAAATCTTTCCATATATTAACTGGTCGAATAATGATCACATGGCATAGCTAAAAAGCTTTATTCACATAACCGAGGGTAGCCACCTTAACAAGACGGTCTCAAACAAAAGGTAGAGAAAAAATTCCAAAAACTTAAACAAAAGGGAAGATCATACTTCAGTCAACATGTCGAGAGGTGATAAAATTATTGGTGGTACTTCTATAAATGTTCTACGTTCCGTGGTTGAGGTAAGGTCTCCACTGAGGTCTTCAAGTCAGTAGGTGCCTGGTCATATAACTTCAATTAAGCAATATGGCCCTTCCTATGTAAGCTCCATCACGTTCAACAACATATGTTTCCATCTTCTTTTTCCCTTTCTGGTTGATAGATATAACATAACATTCCATAGCCTTTTGTTGGTCTCCCTTCACACATCCTATCCATGCTTTAGTTAGGAACTTCATCATAAGCATATGTGTCGAAAAGATCATATGGTTGGCCTTCCCAAAATCACATTATAAGCTGAGGGGTAATCCATAAGTAGGAAAGTTCTGTGTATTATCGTTCACTGAGGTTCTATTCCAAGTGAGAGTGGAAGGTCAATACTCCCTATTGAATAGGTCGCGTCTTCTATGAACCCATGTAGGGGAGTCGTCGTGGGCACGAGCTTATCTTGGGGTATCTCCATATAATACTTAAAAGCGGGTAAAAAAAGAATGTTGACTGAGCTACCACTATCCACGAAGACTTCTTTCACCAAACAATTGCTGATATCAGCTTGAATCACAAATGTGTCATCGTGGGGGTTAACAACACCTCTTTCTTATTCACTAGACGCAATCCTTGAATACCCGTGTCTTGGTGACTTCTTTGACCGATAACCTAGACCAATCGAGAGTGTTTCTAAAGTGATATGAGTATGACGCACATATTCCTTTCTTGCTCTATTTGAGTCTCCAGCGAGAGTAGGCCCTCTTGAGATGACATTAATGTCATTCGTGGTTCTCATCTCATTTTTCTCCATATTAGGTCTTTTTGTCTGATCCTTCCCAACCATAAGCCGAGTTAATCGACCTAGATTGATCAAGGCCTCGATCTCATCCTTCAGTTCATAGCATTGAATCACCGTATGATCGTTCTCACGGTGTTATCAGCAGTAACGACTCAGGTCGGGGCCTTAGTAGCTCTGCTTGAAAGTGGTAAAAGACCTCTTCACGGCTGGCGTTGAGAGGAGTTTAAGTGCTAAACAGTTTTGGGTATGGCCTTTGATCTTTATCTTTGTCTCTACATTTATCTCCATCTCTATCCCTTACCCCACGTCTTGTGTTCTCAAATCGACCTCTCTTGTTAGCGAGCCTATCCTGCACATGATCTCTTTCCTCCCCTCGTTTGCTTCCCGCATAAGTCTGAGACAAGTCTCTTCCACCTGGTGCATCATAGGTCATCTCTTTAGGAATGGCATGGCGATACGCTTCAGTTATGAGTTCATCATAAGTTTTTGGTGGGAACTTGTGGATGTGGAAGAGGAAAGGCCCCTTTTGAAATCCAGCCAAAAGGGCAGTATATGTGGTGTCGTTAGGGCAACCGGGGATACCTATTAACTCCTTCCCTATTTAAACGATTGATATAATCACTCAACTTCTCCTGAGGACCCTTCCTAATGCTCAAGACGTAGTTAGGTGGGTATCTCTTCCTTGATGTTGATAAGAACTAATTAAGCAAGCTTTGTTTGAGTTGATCGAATGAGCTGATGGAATTAGACCCCAATGATTTAAACCAATCTTTGCGAGGAGGAAAAGGAAAGCTCTGGACTTCCTGGGATCTTCAACATCGATCCTTTACATTTATTCAATAATTAAAATCGTTGAGGAAATCCCTTGGGTCAGAGGTTCTATCATAAAGCCGCATTCTTGGTTACTTGAAGTCTCTAGGAATCTTGAATTCAAGAGTCTCTCTCTTGTTCTAGAGCGCCAATGCATGCCTCCATCATTTTTTCCATCTCATTCTGCATCTTTTTTATAGCTTCAAGGATCTTAGTCTCCTTTGTACGTCCTTAATCTTTACCTCGAGCATCAGATTCGTCCTCACATTCAGCTCCATGTTTCCGAGGCTGGTCGTATTAAGCCTTCTTACTATCTATATAATCCCTTAGGCAAAGGTACTGTTGTCGGTTGTTAGTAGGCATGCGAGAGAATCCAAAGAAGGAACTAGGGTGAGTAAGTGTAGTGATTGGTGCCTTCTCTGTTCTCCCACAAAATGAACCTCATTCGTAGCTATATCCCATGAGATGAACCTCCTTCGTGGCTATCAGCTTCTTCATCATGATTCTCCTCCTAGGGGTGACTTGATTCTCGTAGTCGAGCTTCCCTACGGTGTTCCGTCCACTCAGCCAACCTTTGTTGCCTATCTTTGTAGCCTTTCTTCAGATCATCCCATGCCTTATGCTTCTCTAGGACATCGTCCATGTCGTGCCTCATACCTCCTAGGTATCCTTCAATGTTAGCCAGACGATCTTCTTTCTTCTTCCCCTTCTTAGGTGTTGTGGGTGTGATTACATCGAGCGATTCAGAGTCTTGACTCATGGTGTCTATTGGTTAACTTTCAAAAAGTTGATATGAGAATCAACAAGACGTCAATTTCCTACAGACGGCGCCAGACTGTTGATGTCTAAAATTAGTTCAACAATAAACCGACCTCTCGAGATTGAGATAAGGAAATTCCTCCAAACCAGGCTAGAGTGATTAACCATGTCGTCCTCCAGAACCTACAAAATAGGAGAGCTTAGAGAAACACTGGTGTGATGGTGCCCAAAGATCCTCCGATGCTTAAGTCATTTGACTGCTTAAAGGCAAAGAATTTAGAAGTTCTGGTGCTAAGAATTGCGTACCTTTCTAGGAGGGTTTACATGGCCTTATATAATGAGGTAGCTCAATTCGTAGAGCTCTAGGAGATCTCTTCCTGATTCTCGGCGGATGTTAAATGATCTATCCTTATTAGGACTAGGACTTTGTCATTGATTATATCTGACTTAATCCCAAGATATCCTTCCATAATAAGAGCTTCGATTCCCATAAATCATGATCCCGTTACCTGGGATATCCTCCAAGTCATCAATCTCTTACATTTTTAGGTGATTGGCTTAACCAACACCACATCAGGCCTTTAGGTTATGCTTAGTGTGATCTTGAACCCTCATGTAGGTTGACCTGGACCCTCATGACGTAGGCTAAATCTCACCCATATGTGACATGAGTTAGGTCCAACCTAACCCATGTAGATATGACCTAGGTCCAACCTCATCCTCACATGGATTGGTCTGACCTAGGCCCAATCTCCTCCATACAAGACATGAACTGGGTCCAATTTCATCCTTTCATTTGTTGATCATGCCCCCTTTATCTAGGCTTTCACCTCATCTTAGCCAAAGGTATTTTACCTCATCAACAATACCAAAAATTCAGCCAAGGTTTATTGTTATTTCTCTCTCAATCCCTCTCTTGTTTCCAACAAAAATATTTCTTATAAAAGCCTCTAGAAAGTAATATTTGCAACACTAGTTTCTAAGAATTCTTTAGCGTGTTAGAGTAATTGTCTTTGGTTGTGCAAAACAATGACAAACATACTGTCTTAGGCAAGGCTTCATATTTCATCCACATGGATTATTTGCATATCCCCTTTGCACACCATTGTGGGGGCAAATAAAGTCTGAAAAATAGCGTAAATACTACGTGCCTCGAAGCATTTCTTCTATCCTCTCATTGCCATAACCCACAGACACGCTTTCCCAACAGGGTAAATACAATTTCACATTCTACGTGAAACTCACATCTGTCATTTTAACTATTTTTGTACTTAACTCTCAATTTTGGGTTAAATTGATAACATTTTATGAACACATAGGGCTAGTTGACAGAGGTGAAAGGATGGGGGTTCCAGGGGGTCCTGGCCCCTCCTCACATATATTTATTTAATTTATTATATATATAATATTATAAGATTTTATTGAAATTAATATATTCTATTTTAGAAGAAAGTATTTCTATTTTTTTGCAATTTTATTTTTATTAAGTAAATTAATTTATTAATTATTGCACATTTGAACTGTTTATTTATAATTTCTTATTTGGATTTCTACTTATTGTCAATATATCTTTATGCAATGAATCATTAAAAATATGATATATTTTTTTAATCTATATTTAGTTTGCTATTATTATGTTGATTTAAACCATTTGAATAGTACTATTTTGGAAAAAAAATATTTAAATACTATTATGAGTTATATTACATTAAAATTTTAATTTTTTTCTTTTAAGTATTTTTTGAAAGACCCCACCTCAATTCGAATCCTGACTACGCCTCTGTTAATTGACATTTATTTTTCACTATATGGGTCATCTTGAGACTACCTTATGATAACATGGAGGATTTATGCTAAGATTTTAATAATTACTCATCTCAAAAAGCTATAAGTAATAAGCTCAATATCTTTCATTCTCCCTTTTCATTTTTGTTCTGCATGTCTCCAAGTCTCCAAGTCTCCAAGATAATCATGAAGCTTGAATTGAGAACCGAAGAAGATGAAGCTTTATGCTAGATCTCCATTAATGATGAAGATGGTTCTAAATTTATATGTTTTTAGGTTAAACTTTTCATAAAATTAATTTAAGAAACAAAAAAATAACCTCAAAATTAGTTAACCGTAAAAGGAGGAATAAAAACTAGTTACTCTCTTAACAAAGCTCGTAATATTCCAAGTTATAGTACCAACCACCATTGAGGGTAGTACTAATGTCATTAAGGATGCTTGGAGGGTAGGAAACTTAGTACAGCAGAGAATTGTTGAATGTCAATCCTTTCTGCGTACCTGGCATAATGAAACGATGGGGAATTTGGCAGCAAAAATTCGGACCACGCAAGCAAAGATTGATAGCATCCCTCACTCAGTTGCTCCCCAGGGGCACAACGATTGCCAAGTGTTTCTCCACCGTGAGCTGGACTGCCTTCTGGAACAAGCGGAGGTTTATTGGCGACAAAGGTCTCGTATAAACTGGTTCAAACATAGAGACCGAAATACCAAGTTTTTCCATGGTTTTGCAAAGCAACGGGGGAGGCAGAACCTGATCAAAGGCGTATGGGATAATAATCATAAGTGGTGTGAGTCGGAGGAGAGCATGGGTAAGGTTTTTTGTGATTATTTTAACGAGTTGTTTACCTCTAACTGTGACCCGATTGCGCAGGCTGGTTTCAATGCAATAACACCCAAAGTTACAGCAGAACAAAATGCATACCTCTCAGCCCCTTTTCAACGAGATGAAGTGGAGAAGGCAGTTTTCAGTATGGCTCCAACTAAGTGTCCAGGATTTGATGGTATGCCTGCTCTTTTCTATCAACGTTACTGGAGTACGGTGGGTGATGATGTGACAAAATTATGTTTAGACATTCTGAATGGCTCAGGGAGTGCTAGGGCCATCAACCATACTTTGATTGCTCTCTTCCCGAAGGTCGCTTCTCCGACAATTGTTATTGAGTTCCGGCCTATCAGCTTATGCTCCGTCTTATATAAGATAATTTCCAAGACAATTGTCGGTCGGCTCAAGGCTATCAGGCCTATGGTAATTAAGAATTTCAAAGTGCATTTGTGCCGTCCAGGTTAATTACGGATAATATTATTGATGCGTTTGAAAGTGTGCATGCTAGTAAATGCCGTAGTGGGAGCAAGTTGAAGAAAATGATCTTAAAACTTGATATGTCAAAGGCCTATGATCGCGTAGAATGGTCTTTTGTAGCTCAGATGATGAAGAGTATTGGTTTTGGGGATGACTGGATTCGTTTGATTATGGAGTGTGTATCGTCGGTGACTTATTCAGTTAAAGGTTAATGGAGCTCTATCTGAGCAAATTTGCCCTCAGCGAGGTTTGAGGCAAGGGGACTCTCTATCTCCTTACTTATTTCTTTTTTGTGCAGAGGGACTTTCGGCCCTCTTAGAGCAGGCTCATAGATGTAAGAGCATACATGGTATTAAAATTGCACCAAGGGCACCATCTCTATCACATCTTTTCTTTGCGGATGATAGCTTACTTTTCTGCAATGCTCACTTATCAAAATGCCAAAATCAGCTGAATATTCTTCGCTTCTATGAGCGGATCTCTAGGCAGTGTATAAATTTCAAAAATCGGCTGCGTGTTTTAGCCCTAATACGGACCCTATCTTGATGCAACTAATTTTTGATATGATGGGCATCCGGCTGTTTGAGTTCCATGAGAAGTATTTGGGTCTTCCGACTATTGCCTATCGATGTAGAAGGAAGATATTTTCCCATGTTATTGATACTTTGCAATCTAAACTCTTGGGATGGAAAGAAATTTTTTTATCATCGGCCGGAAAGGAGGTACTTGTCAAGGCCGTGGCTCAGGCACTCCCAACTTATATGATGGGGGTCTTTCAGCTCCCCCAATATTTCTGCCATGATCTCTCTGCAGCTATTGCACGGTACTGGTGGGGTAAACGGGGCCGGAAAGGTATTCATTAGATGTCCTGGCAGAGGTTGTGTCGGCCAAAGTGTTTGGGAGGTATGGGCTTCAAAAATTTCGAAGCTTTTAATCGGGCAATGGTGACGAAGCAAGCGTGTCGTTTATGAGAAAAACTTGAGTCACTTGTAGCTAGATTGTTGAAGGCCCGATATTTCCCATCTGGACACTTCCTCACGGCTGAGGTGGGGACAAGACCATCAATGGTCTGGCGAGCTATTTTGTGGGGTAGAAATGTCATCAAAGATGGTTTACGTTGTAGGGTGGGTGATGGTCGGAACATTCTAGTGTTTGAGGATGCGTGGATCCCTCGGTATTTATCTGGAACTCCACGGTTTAGTGGACAGCTGCCTCGGGATGCTAGGGTGGACTCATTGATGGATACCAGTGGTAGATGGAATGCTGAGTTGATAATGCAGGCTTTTAGCAGGGAAGAAGCCAGGGCGATTCTAGGAATTCCTTTGGCCTCGGTGTGTAGATGTGTTGATGGGATGTTTTGGGGTTTTACTCGGAATGGCCAATATAATGTTAAATCTGGTTATAGGGTGGCTTTGAGGCTCTTTGAGGATCAACATGGTGAGGGGGCATGTGGATCCGATGATGGCCAGGTCACAAAATTTTGGAAATTCTTATGGAGCCTCAATATTCCTACTAAAATTAAATTGTTTGCATGGAGAGCTTGTCAAAACATTCTTCCCACAGCTCTAAACTTACACCAACGGAAAATTGTTCCATCTCCTTTATGTGCCAGGTGTGAGAGGGGCCCTGAGACGGTGATTCATGCAGTATGGGGATGTAAGAAGAGCCGAAAGCTGTGGGAGCAGCTCCATTGCTCTTTTATTTTTGCTAATCAACAAGCTGGTTTCGCTGATTTCATTCAACGGGCCGCTCTGGTTGGTAAGCAGTTTGTGGTTGAGCTGATCTGGGGATGCTGGGAAGCTTGGAATAAGAGGAAGAGTCATTCATGGCCAACCCCTTCTTGAGCCATTAGTAGTGGCTGAACAGATGCACTAACAGAAACTTCTATTTGAGGAACAATCTCGTCGTCTGCTTCCTGTAGCGTCTCCTGTGCAGGTTAGATGGTTGAAACCCCCCCATTAATCATTTCAAATTAAACTGTGATGGGGCTATTAGTTTGTTTGGGGGAGCAAGAGGAATTGGGGGCCTCATCCGAGACGCCGAGGGACGATATGTCAGTGGCTTTGGCGCAGCTACTCCGCCTTGGCTCTCGACTGAAGCAACAGAGCTCACGGCCGTGTGTCAGGGCTTGTTATTGGTACAACGTTTGGGTCTTCATCATGTGGTTATAGAGGTTGATGCGGCTCAAGTGGTAAGCACTTTAAAGGATGGGGTGCATGATTGGAGCGAAAACAGTCGCAAGTCAATGATATTTTGTGGCTAATGAAGTTACTGCAAGTCACTCAGATTACTTTTCAGCGTCAAGGAAACAAGGCAGCTCATGCACTTGCTCAGCATGTGCTGCGGAGCCAGGCAATATGGTTTGATGTAGCCCCACTGTGGCTGGCTGAGAGGATTGAGGAAGATCAGAATGAATAGAGGTCTCAGCCTCTGCTGGTTTGCTGGTTCTGGGCAGTGGCTGCGGGCCTCTGCTGATGCGAGTGATCTGGGCAGAGGTAGACGACGGGGTTGTGGTGGTTAGCTGTTTGGTTGTTAGTATCTAAGACAGAGCTGCAGTACATGATTTAGTTGGTCTTAGTTTTTTCAAGCTCATTGTTTAGAGCTGGTCTGTTTATTTTTGCTTCAATGGCTGGAGGGCGAGCACTCTTTTTCCTTTACCGGATTTTCCCGAATAGCTGGTTTTATGGCAAAGTTTTAATGAGACCTGCTACTAACTCTAGTGCTGTAACATCTTTTCTCATTCAATGAAATTTCAATTTAGATTAAAAAAAAAAGTTAACCGTAAAACAATTTGAGGTTAGAATATTATCCGACAATAAATCAATACTAATAACCACTAAGTACTACTATTTAGTGATATTTCTCATCACTCTTGTGGTACGTAGAAAGTATCAGATTTGACTATCATAAAGTTGAGAGAAAAAACTATTCATATATATATATATATATAAATCAACATTCTTATTTTGAGTTGCTAAATTTGAATATTTATACCATATATGTGTGCATTGGGGATGGTTTCACAATCTCGTGAGCCAAACCAACAGAACCCAAATCAGAATCAATGAACACCAAATGCAAGATTATTTTAAGTAATCAATTACCCTTATCAATTAATTTGACGACATACATCAGTAATTCCTTGTCTCGTCAATTTAGATCTAACCAACTTCACCAACATCTAATTTCCATGAAGGCCTCTGTGGATTAATTCTTTATTAGTTTATTGTATGAGAAGAGAATACATATGGGAGCAGAAGGCACCTCTTATTTAACTAAAGGGTGCATTTATATTTTAGGTCATCAATACATGAAAGCATATATATGCCTCTAGCCAAAGGTGAGTTCATATTTGGGTCGTTTGTCAGGGGAGAAAACCCCAAAATGCTTCTCAACTGCCTCACCTTCCTTGAGATTTTCATCAAACATGGCAAAAAGATAAGTCTCTATAGCTTTTCCAGGCCTCTTTGGAGTCCCAGTACTACTCCTCACATGACTGATCAAATTCCGGTAAAATGTGCCTGCATTTTCAGGGGTTGCAGCATTTCCACCCTCCGATGGCCAACCGCTTTCCGACACCACAATCTCCAAATTGGGCTCGCCGACTTTCTCAAGAGCAGCGTACTGAGCATCCAACAGCGCATCAAACAGGCTCGGGTATCGGGTCCCGTCCGGTACGACAACCCCTTGTGATGTGAACAAGGCATAGGAAAGGTCTATGTCAGCAGGGTTACGTACGTAGCTGAAATAAGGGTACACGTTGACAAGAAGTGGGGCCCCATTGCTAACTAGGAATTTGATGACTGGGGTTATAAATTGATTTGCATCACCAGTAAATGCCCCATCTGAAGGAGGGTAGGCATTCTCCACTAGGGTTGTGTCAATTGCTGTTGACACTTTGATCTGGCCTTGCAAATTGGCAGCTGTGATTGCACTCTGAATGTTTCGTATGGCAGGGAGGAGGAACCCGACCTCTGCAGTGTTGGGGTGTACTTCGTTTCCGACGGCGATGTATTTGAATTTGACATCAGAAGCGTATGGTTGTATATTTTTTTGGACCCAATCTGTTGCAGCAGCTGCATCATTGAGGGATTGGAGAAGGTTGTTGAGGATGGAGACAGTGAGCTCAATGTTGGAGCCTCTGAGGGCTTGGAAGGTTGCTTCATTTGGCTCATATATTCTCATCCTTCCAATGCCCTTGCTTTTGTACAACTCAACCACTTCTGCTTCTGAGGGTAAATTGTTGCCGTTTCGTCCGTAACAAACTCCCACAGATTGTGCACCTGTCATGATATATTAATCAAGCATGCTTACTTCAAATTTTTAATTTTCAGCTAAACATATATATATATATATATATAATATTCATAAATATTTATTGGGCCAAGGAAAATCGCATATGAAGGTAGGAAGTTGACCCCTCTCCTCCCAAAAACCAACAAAAAAAGCCCTGAAATTGATCATCACAACGTATTCGAAAACATTCCTCAATGAACCCTGGGTGGGAGAAAAATTCCAGACACCAGAGAAGCTCCTCCGCGGTGATTAGATTTGTCCTGATCCGCGGCGATTATATATTTTATGTCAAACGCGCTTACTTGTTATTCACGGAAAAAGTGAACAAAATTATGACATAACAAAGGTTGGAACTGGGAAACAAAAACAAGGAAAGGGTTTACGAAACACGTACAGTCTCATATAGCAAGGTTAACCAATATTTTAAACTTAATAATATTCAAAAGTAGATATAGTGTATATCATGTAAAAAGACTAGCTAGGATCCTTTGTGGTGGCACTAGCTACTTGCAACATATATCCTAAGGCCGGCCATATATATGTTGGTAATGAAAATTCATAATTAAAAACTCGTGGTAGACAATTATAATTTATAACCTTTTATGAACTTTAACCCTTTATAATTTGACCTAGCCTCCCGGAAAGATTTTCTGAGTCCGCCTCATTATTTATGTGAGCCGAATATAGTACGTACAAATAAAAATTGATACTTACAAATAAAAAGAAGTAGCACTAAATGAAGCTAGCAGATGGAGGGATAATTGGGAAAATATGCTAGTCACTAATAAAGAAAAGAATATATCATGACATATATATATATATGTAAGTGTTCATTATACCAAGTAAATGCATGATATATCGAGGATGGAGAAAGTGAGACCTGTTATTTGCAAGGCAGCAGGCAAGAGTACAAGAAGTAGTAGCAATATGGAAGCAGCAGCAGCAGCAGCAGCCATATTAACTAATTCGGGTTTCTGAACCTACTATTATTAATTAGTCTATTAATTTAGGCTACAATATATTAATGGATGGATGATCGCTCTCCATTGCTAATGGTATTTATATATATATATACACGTAGAGTCCTTTTAAAAGGAGGTCCCAGAAACTGGAGAGTCGCAGTCAGTCTCACAGATATATTATCATCCCGCCAATCACTGCATATAATTGTTAATAAAAGACAAAGATGAGAAATGAAGTGGCTGCTCAATCCAAATTACCTCCCAAACACGTCTTAGACAAAAATGAGTTTCTACTACGTACGTACAAGTCAAATTAGTTAATAATCCAAAATCTAAATTTTACGTTATAGCTAGCTAGAGTCTACAGACCCGCCAGACACGTATAGAAAATGAGTTTGTTTTTTATTTATTATTATTTTTAAAGACTGGGGATATTGAGGTTGGAGAAATTTCAAAACCGGAATCCACCACAATAATATATATATATATATAATTGAAACAATGATACGACGAAGGAAAATTACATTATACACATTGTGTATGGACCTCGTTTGTTGTGAAAATTGAATATATAGATTTATTTCTTCAAATGTCCCTTCACATGTCATAAGGCCAAAGATTATTAAGGAATATTAGCATATTAAGGAGGGGTTGGCTAAGCATACAATAAATCGGTTATAAACATGAAAGTAAGGTAACACAAGCAAGTAGTAGAAATTGAGACTTCACACTTATAAAATTAAGGACAACTACATAAAACTCCCCAAATTATAAGAGTCACTTCAAGTTTATATCCGACCTATGAAAATTTTCATCTAAGTAACCAAACTATCAAAACACAACATCTAGGTACCCACTGTTAGTAATCTGTTAAAAAATATCTGTTAAGTGCCAAGTGGCACTTGTGGGCCTTTTTTTTATGTTCACATAGACTCCAAGTCAGATAAAAAATATTAAAATTTAAAAAACTTAATAAAACCTTAATAAATATTCTCTTATTAAAAAAAATTAAATAAATAAAAATTCACGCCCAAAATCACAGTTCAATTCATTGAACACCCAACACCTCCTACCCTTGTGTTCGAAGAAAATCAAACCCAGAAATTTCATGAGCAAAAACCTAGAAATTTCATGAGCAAAAACCCATAATTGGTGTGGGTTTGAAAGAGAGAGAGGGAGATGTAGCGGAAGGGAGAAAGGTAGGTTGGGGGTGATTTCATCGTTTATGAGCGAAAACCCAGCTATGTTAGCCGCCGCCATGGCAGCCTCCACCGGGCTCCTCGCCACCAAAAAACATATCTTCTTCAAAGGCATCGACGATTCCAATCCCCCGCTGGTCATAATGCGGAGCCCCACCCGATCCCCTATCCCAACCTCTCCGTCGTTCTAACCTCTCCCTCACTTCGACATTTCAGTCTCAGATTCGCCTGTGGGAGATCAGCGACGGCGAGGAGTGAGTGGAGTAAAATCATGTTTTTAAGTAATTAATGCTAATCCAAGCTTTGCCTCACAAACCATCATGAGTGTGAACACAAGCTTGAAATTCCCAAAAATAGACCTCCAAATCCCGCAAGGCAGCTGGAATAGCTTCAGAAAGAGATTCAGTGGTCAACCACCGAATTTAGTGGTCAAAATCTTGCGGTCAATGCAGGTCAAAGGCGGCAAAGCCTGCTGGTAGGAGCTTTCGGGCAATGTACGCCGAACGGTCCATAAGAATTTCCTCGCGCGTGCCTGAAAGGAAGAAGGCGAGTTCGGTGGGAAACTGCTGAAAAGAGGGGCATATGTTAAGGCTGGGCTGGGCTGCTCAATTGCTTTCGGTGCGTCTCCACCGAATATATTTTCTATTTTGGTGGCCTCTCTTTGTTTCCTTCATAACTTCTTCGTTACAACTCCGATTGAGATGATTATTTCGCTCAAATTCTCGTAATTCTGAGTTCTATTTAATTCTACACACTTCTCACAAATATATTATTTTCTCCAGTTTCATAGCACGAAATACTACCAAAATATAAGTAAAAGGGTATTAAATCATAGATAAAATATGTATAAATTATGACGTAACAACTTGATAGAATTGAAGAGCAATTGTTGAATGATAAGAGGAAGGTGACTAAGCTTTGGATTTCACTTTTGGTTACTTGGGTCTTCGTGGTTGGAATCATCTTCAATCCTTCACTTTAGTTATGTATTAGGTTATGTTTACTTGGATGACACTATTAGTTATGTTTAGGGCTTTGTATTATGTAAAATTTAGTTTGGTGGATTTTGGACTTATGTAAGATGTTTATGCAATGCATTTTACATCTAGAAAGAATGGAAGTTGATCAATTAAGAATGAGAAACTGTCATATTCATTCATAAATCAAACTATGATAATAACAAATTTCTTTCCAGCCCTTGTAAGCCTCTTTCACGGCTGTACTTGAGATGAGGCAGTGGTAGGTGTTGGATGCACATGTATTGGCCACGAATATTGCGTTGGGGCAGTGTTGGTAGTTGCTGGCACAAGATTTGGGCAAGATGTTACCGTGGGGGCATTTGATTGAGTAGCTAGCACAAGATTTGGACAAGAATCTTGTCTGGGGGCAGTGCTGGTACTTGCTGGCGTAAGATTTGGGCAAGAATCTTGCGTAAGGCCAGTCATGCCTTCTTCATTTCCACGGGTAGTGCTCCTTGTTTGTCTTCGGACCTAATCATATACAAAGCCATAGTAAACACCAAGTGTATGCACAATGACAATCTAGTTCAATCACAATCAGAACTGAGTTCAATCAAAATCAAAATTGAGTTCAATCACAATCAGAATTGAGTTCAATCACAATCACAACTCAGTTCAATCACAATCACAATTCAGTTCAATCACAAACACAATTCAATTGAATAACAATCACAATTGAATTCAATCATAATCACAATTCAATTCAATCATAATCACAATTCAATTCAATGACATTACAATTTAGTTCAGTCTACCGAGAAACACATTCGAAATACGGGTGCAAACTGAGACTACAAATATCTGTTATGGGTGTTAAGTGATACGATATAACATATTCAGGGTATTAAGTGATACTAAAATGATAGTTCATGGTGTAAAGTAATTCTATAAATCTATGTTCAGCTATAATCACAGGTTCTACCAAGGCCAGTTTGGACTCAATCCTATGAATTGCATAGAAGAGCTAAGTGAATGCTTAAATTTATGTTCACATCAGATTGATATCAGTAACTTGAGAGCTATGAGAATTCACTTACCAGTAGCTTGTCCAACCTAGCTTTGGTTATAGCACGTTGTTTCCTTCTTTCTTGCTTACGTTTGAACTTAGCTTCAACGTTAGTGTCAACGGGTTGTGTGCAAGCATTTCGTTTGTGACCATCAGCATCACAATTACGACACTTAAGGGTAGAATGGTATCGAGGGAACTTGGTAGGATTTGGAGGTGGAGGAGGAGGCTCGTTTTGACTTCTCTTTCTTTCCATCCTTCGTCTCCCGGGCTGCTTACGATACTTGGTGGCTTTAGGGCTGCTGCACCAATCTTCTCCCACTGATCTTCACTAAGAACTGGAATGATAATCCCTTCATATGTGCTAGTATAGGCAGGATGGGAGTAGAAATCATGCACATACTTCTCGGGGTTGCCGTAGAGATGCCTCAAGCAATGCCTGTGTTTTGCATAAGGGAATAGTTGAGTCACTGCATCTAACAACCCATTTTACTTATCAATCATTATCACTACCCCGTGTGAGTTTTCAATCTACAGGTCCTCCTTCAACAACTCCATAAACTACCTTCAACAACTATAGTTTTCGGACTCACACACATCATAAGCTATGGGAAATATCCTATTGTTGGGATCCACTCCTACAGCTGCCAACAATTGACCCGGGTGAATGCCCTTAATGTGGCATGCATCTAACCCAATGAAGGGTTTGCATCCTTTCATCCTACCTTGTTTGCAAGCTTGCTAACACACATACACTCTCTCAAATCTTGGGCAATCATCAGCTTCCAAATCAGACTTGATTATCATTGTAGAACCAGGATTAGTCTTCAGCAACTGCAAGTAGTATTCCCCCAAAACCTCGTATTGCCTCTTGTAGGTCCTTTCCACCACATCCAATACACTGGCCCTTGCCCGGAAGCATTCTACCCTTGAGGGTCTTAAACTCGTTTCTGCATTAACCAAATCTTGAAATTCAACCCAATCCTATTTGTTGCTTGCCAGCTGCCTCCCATACTTCCAACACAGTCACTTAACATCGGTATTTTTGTTCTTAGTCCCTACACTGCAGTTGTGCTCACTGTTAAATTCTTTAATTTTCAAACTCTTGGTGCCTCATATTGCTAAAGCATAAATCATAAACTCATAGCCACTCACACAAACCACCTTAATTCGGTTAGACTGATTCCTCTTAAAAGTGAGATGTCTTCCATTGTTCACTGAGAAGATCCTCACAGCTTCTCTAAATATGGTAGCTGATTCAAACCTCTACCCTATCTCAAAATGAGGATCTTTCATCTCCATATCTGGAATAAAATCTCTTGTCTTTGGAAGAGGTTTCTTCTTCCTCCTATTCTTAGCCACTTCCTCATCTGACTCTCCACTAATAACACCAAGCCTTAGTGACAAAGGAGCTTCTCTTTCTTTAAAATCAACCACAGCATGTGGGCCACTAAAACCTGCCTCTTCATCATTTGTCTGGAATATATCATCATCATCACTTAGAAAGATTGCATTCTCATCCCCTTGAGTATAACCATCATCTTCAAACCACTCAAGTTCCTCAGATTGGTCACTATCATCACCACTCTTGAGGTTGCCATCATCTTGCTCATCCTTATTCACCTTTTGTTTACCTGGTCTCTTACTACATTCAACACCACTGGCTTGCACTTCATCTTCTTCATCCATTTCTTTTTCCACTTTAACTTCATCCATTTCGTCATCCATTTCAACTTCTTCAAGCATTTCTTCTTCCACTTCATCCTCATACAATTCAGGCATATCTACTACCTCAACACCATCATCTTCCACTAGATCTGTGCTTGAACCAGCCTCTATAGCATGCACCAGATGTTCATCTACCACTTAGTCCACCGCATGGGAAGCATACACATGCAGTGCCTTATCTGCTCTCTTTGCAGCCCTTCGAATGTGGGCCAACACCTGAGAATTTGTGAATAATTTAAAAAATTGTCCACTTTCTTCTTATGTGTACAAGTCCACCCTATCCTAAATGTATCTTTCATCCTTCACCAATGCCTTCAATTCAAGAAGTGAAGTGTAGTCCCAAGAACACCAGTCATACCATTTCAAAGCCCCATCTTCATATGTCCACTGTCCCCTTTTATGTACTATTTTTCCACCATGGTGTAGTGCGATGGAGACTATGTCATCTGAGTCCCTTAAACAAAGCAAAGAAATATAATGCACAATCATCTTAAATCTTCCACATCCAACACACACTTGAAACCAAGACACAAAACCTAAACCCTAACCTACACCCTAAACCCTAAACCAAAACCTTAACCTAAACTCTAAACTAAAACCTTAACCTAAACCTTAAACCGAAACCGAAACCTTAACCTAAACCCTAAACCAAAAACTTAACCTAAACCCTAAACCGAAACCTTAACCTAAATCCTAAACTAAAACCTTAACCTAAACTCTAAACCCGAAATCAAGACCCAAAACCCAAACCCTAAACCACACCCTAAACCCTAAACCAAAACCTTAACCTAAACCCTAAACCAAAAACTTAACCTAACCTTAAACCCTAAACGCTAAACCAAAACCAAAATCAAAACCAAAACCAAAACTAAAACCTAAACCCTAAACCAAAACCAAAACCCAAACTTAAACCCTAAACCGTAAATCCGAAAGCAAGACCCAAAACCTAAACCCTAAACCAAAACCAAAACCAAAGCCTAAACCTAAACCTAACCCTAAACCCTAAACCTAAACCATAATCCAAAAACACACCCAACTTCACAACTCAATGCAAGTATCACCACTCAAACCTCACTCCCAAGATCACAATTCACTGCCAATCCACAACTTCGTGCCTAAATCAACACTCACACTCACATCCAACATCACAGCTCAAGGAAATATCACATAATCAACTCTAATCCAAAATACCCTACCCTATAGCCTAAACTGTATTCCAAACACCCCTACCCTAAACTATAAATTCTATTCCAAATAGCCCAACCCTAAACCCTTTACTCTAATCCAAAATGCCCAACCTAAATCCCACACACTGTCAAAAGCACAACTTTCTAGCCAACAATCATATATTATAAACCCACCATCCATATTCAATACTAAATGCCACCAAAATTTAAAAAGTTCAAATCTCAAAGCCTTAACCAAATAATCCAAGTAACTTCCCAAACCATTTCAGATTTCAAATTTTCAAAACTCAACTTACCATATTGAGGTTGTTGTGCACCGGGTTTTCGAGGGATTGTCATCCTCGGTTTCTTCACAGATTCAACTCGCCTTGCTGTCCGATTATCACCCCCAACAATCCTCTACCTGATTGATTCAAATTTCCACCCTCTTCAACCTTCTCTACAAACCCTAGAATTCTCCCAGCCTTGTTTTTTCCCCAAATCGATTTCACGAATTGTTTCCAAACTAGCCACCCCCTCTTCCTTTCCACGTCGTTATAGTTGACCCCACGTGTTTGCCACGTCCTTGCCACGTCTCAGCCACATTGCAATTGTTGAGTGCCACGTGGCCAATTTCAATAAAATACTCCTACTCTAACTGCCGTTAGTAACAGACTATAACTTTTGGTACAACGGGGCTGATAGAACGGTATTCTAGATACAAATTGACACGATTTCGTGTTCAGGGTGAAAATTGAGACTAAATGTCCTGTTCGGGGTGCATTTTGAGTAATAAGACTATTTTAAATTACTTGAGTTACAAGTTGGTTGCATAATAAAACGAGTTTCATATAGAGAGAATGTTGATGCAAAGATTTTTTGGATTTATACAATTTATTTTCGATTCCTACACACAATAAACAAAACAAATTGGTTAAGGTTGAAGCCCGGAGTGGGGGGTGGATGGGGTTCAACTAAGAACGCTCTGATGCCTAAGTCAGTTTTGTAAGAATAAACCGACAAAGTTTTTGTAGCAAAGTTGTGAATTTACTTGAAAGTGAAATGAGCTCCTCTATTTACAGAAATGGTTCATAAGTCACGGAGCATTCTGATTGGATGATAGGTTTTGTAATTAATAAATAATTCTTTTAATAAAAGATATTCTTTATTAATTGAATTTTAATAATAAATAATTCTCAATGAGAATCTTATTTATTATTTGATGGTAGTCCAATTAAATAATACATTTAGCGGGTAAATATATTACCTAATGCGTGGACGTTTGTACGCCATCAATGTCATCACCACGAGTAATTTAAACATTGTACACAGTATGGGCCACGTGGCAGCTCCACAATTTTTGGGTAGTTTATGGTTCAACAAATGCCGCCACATCGCTTACGAGTTCAGAGAATCCTAAGGGGTATAGGTTTTTGGTAGTCGCAGTAAACCATTTTTTTTTATGGGAGTAGGACTCCACTTTGCCTTGAATAATCCTTGTGTCAATGTTGGAATCCCGTTGGGCCTAGGATATGGCTCCAAGTTGAAGTTGGAAGCTTCAGGCTTGAAGTCTTGTTTTGGGTTGAATCTTGAAGCCCACTAGGAATTAGGATTTTTTTTTTTTCTATTTAAGAAGTAGCGTGAGTAGCCTCCATTCTCCAAAAAGAAAACCTTACTTTTGCACTCTCTTTCTTGGTTTGCTTCTTGTGCGAAAGAAGACTCCTTTATCTTGTTGTTGCAGTAGAGAGAAAAGGCTAGTTGAGAGAGGTAGAATTTTTTTTAATTATTTTATTCTCTAATCTCTATTGATTTTTGCAAGTTAAAATCTTGAGGGTGTGCCACATTTTTTTATTAGGCTTTTTATCTTAAAAGCACCTTGTAATCTCTTGAATGTTCCACTTTGCACCCTATTCTCATTATTCGTTCAAAATGCACCTTGAAACAGACAACTCATCCACTCAGGTGCTTTTCCGTCCATTCTGTCAAGTTGGCGTCAAAATGAGGGTAAAATGGGAAATTTATACACGTTGGCACAACTAGGACCCAAATAAAGTTCCAAATCTTCCAATCATGCTCTTCCTTGCTATAATAAAAACCCTTACAAAGTTCCAGATCAAAATTTTTGTATTCACTTGCTAAATATTGGGGGAAATCGCTAATCCTACTCTCAACCAATTCCATCTCGCACCTATTCCTCTTCCGCCTCTCAATTAAGTCCTGGAAATTCCAAATCCCCTTGGGCCTCTTAAGCAACTTCAAAAGTCGCTCAATTTCATTAGATAAGGTGAGAGATGAAAATCCAAAATAGAAATACGCAGGAATTCAAACAAACAGTTTAATCATCACTAAATTCATCTTCATCTTCAATTCCAGTCACACTCATCCTAATCGACGCTTGCTTACATCGTGAAGGGTTGCGATTTGGGGATTTAGGGTTTCGAATTGGATTCGGCTTCTATATAGAAGCTGAGTTCAGTTTGATGTGAAATTCTAATTGTTCCCTTACTTACTTAGTTCCACGTAGACGCCACATAACCATTTTGACGCCAACTTGACAGAATAGACGGAAAAACACCTGAGTGGGACGAGTCGTCTGTTTCATGGTGCATTTTGAACGAATAATCAGAATAGGGTGCAAAGTGGAACATTCACATGAGTACAAGGTGCATTTAAGGTAAAAAGTCTTTTTATTATCTCTGTGGCTGTTGCAAGAGAGAGCAAGAGAGTTGGTGGGATTGACAAAGGGACAAATGTGGTTGTTGGAAGATTGAGGGTTGCACTTCTTTGTCGAAGAGCGAAGAGGACAACAGTAGGTACGGGCAAGGGCTGTCAGCTGAAGCTGAGGACAAGACCTGATGCGCATCATGGCAGATGTCAGGGTGTTGGCTGGCGAATGGCGCTTGTGCGGCGAAGCTAAAGGTGCTACTGAGTGTGTGATAAGTCTATAATCACTCACATTTTTTATACGTTCTTGGTTTCCAATTCTAGTCTTTTGTTGAGCTTTTGAGTCAAATAGGTTGCGTTTTACTTGGTTTGTGCTAGATGTGCAGCTTTGCCATCTCTAGAAGCTGTTAGGAGCTAATGGAACTCAAAGTGTTTCAAAATCAAAGCGAACTAGCCCTAAATGAAAAAACATTATACTAGTACTGAGTTAATAGCCCATAATGGTATGCATATTTTTCCAAAAGAACGAATTAAATCGGATTAAAAGACGTTAGGCAAGAAGGAAGAAATAACTTGGGGAGCAAGTATTGTTCACATGCGTATTGTTTACACTGCTACTATTCATATGGGGTACTGTTCATGGACAAAATTTCCTCTTATTTTCTTCATTCAACAACACCTCATAGAAATCTAACCTAGCCTTCATCTCTGACTCTTCTCTTCATTCTACAACACATCAAACACAATCTGACCTATCCTCCACCTTCTACCGTTTCTCTTCATTTCATATAATTCTAAACGCATTCCTCCATTCCCCTTAGCCCTTCTCAGTTCATTCCGAGCTAGTTCTCTTTGAGTTTGAAACACTTTGAGTTCCATTAGCTCCAATGGCTCCTAGAGTTTTCGAATATGCACATCTAGCACAAACCAAGTAAAATGCAACCTATTTGAGTCAAAAGCCCAGGAAAATACTAGAATTCGAAGACAAGAATGTATAGAAAACGTGAGTGATTCAAGATTATCAATGCCCTTGTCGGGATAAATATTGATGGACAAAGACACACATACTATTTTATGACTTATGCAGCCATGAAATGCATATGGTTGGTTTCCCAGAATATTCAACACCGCTAATGATATCCAATTGAAAGATAAATATAGTTAAGTGAGTATTGCATAAAAGTAATGAAATAACAACATATAAATATTTCCTTAAACGAGCTTGAGTCGAGAACATGGCCATTCAGAAATCTTCAACTAGGATGAACATCAGGTGGATCATACCAATAGATGGCAGAGCAATTAAAAGGTTCAGAGAAAGGCGGGGTTATTCCCAAAGAGGTGTTTTTATCCCGAGTCGGAATGTAAGAACACATATTGACATTTTGCAAGCAAGCTTTCAAAAATAGAGTCGATAAGGAATGCTTTGTTTTTTGTTGATTGATTGATTGTCGTTTTCGAAGAGTTTTTATTTCCCCTTCATAGCCTCCTTGAAAGAATTTTTTGTCAAGTGGTCGCCCCTGAGGGCCCACCGATGATCCTTCTATCCTTCCAAAATCAGCTTTGTCTTGAATTAGGCGGCACCTTGTCATCGCAGCCTCTTTTGTCTTTCCTGGCTTCTTGGGCCAACTTCGCGCTTTTGGCCTTTAATATCTTTGAAATTTTCTTAAACCTATTTTCAGCTCTTTTTCAGGTATAAACATCTTACACTTTTTTTTTTTAGCTCTAAACATCTTATACTTATACTAATTAATACTTCGGAATAAAATCCTAATATATTAGCAAACTTCTATTTTCTCTTCTCTCCTTAATTGTTTTATTCTTACTCCTCTTTCCCCACGGTTGATTTTTCTTTCCCCCACTTGTCGTTCATACTTCATATGCTGTCTTTTCCAGTTTTCCTCCATCTTTCTTCTATCTCCAATATTCCTAATAAATTGTAAACATGCCACCTGGCATACGGTTAGTGAAAAGTGAAGGATACGTTTAGTGAGTAAAATTGAATTTGGATGGAATTTGATAATTTTACAAATTTAATGGATTTTGAATAAAAATAAATGCAGTTTTATTGTAAAAGAATTAGATAAGATTTTACATAATTACATTTTTTTTTAATCCCACTCTTTTGATTGGATTGGATTGAATATAAGTTTTTTTCCTATGTCTAATCCCTCTAATTCCTTTACAATGAAAACTCTCTAATTCCTTTATAATGAAAACACGTTTATTTTTACATTTAAAATAAATTGAATTTATTAAGTTATCCAATACGATCCAATCCCCCTCATCAAACGAACTCGTATAATAGTCCAATCCAACTTACTAGGCTTTGAAGGAAGCGGATGGTTCAAAACTGCTGGGGGGAATGGAAGCGCCCATCAGTCCATGACTCCATGTTTAAAAGTCTAGAGAGAATATTTTTTATGTTTTTTTTTATGAGAAAAGTCTAGAGTGATTGAATTGGGGGTCATGTTTTTATAGAGAATCAAATAGCGGCATTGGTCCGTCAATTATGATCCTCCCTACAGGTGTGTAAAGATTATTGTCATCTTCATGTAGTCGCGTGCGTATTTTGAATTTGAATTGTTCATGGTACCAAAAATGAATTAGGATTCTAGGAATTTGGTTGCTGGTGGCTTAAGGGAGGAGAGTCTGCTACTACTAGACTACTACTAGTTAAATCATCTTCAAACTTCAATTCCATAGTCATTTGGAGCAACGACCGTACTATTATTGTATGTTTATTTAATTTATTCAATTTTTGTGTTAAAAAAAAACAATTTATTCGATCCGTTCGTCAACTATCAGAGCTCGTTTGGTGAGTGAGATTTGATTAGATTAGATAATTCATCAAATTTGTTGTATTTTGAATGTAAAAATAGATATGTATTCATTCTATGGGGATTAGAGGGTGCAGATAGAAAAAAAAAACATATCTAATCCAATCCCCTCAACATAATAGGATCAACTAGGAAATGTAAGTTTTATTCTATATCTAATCATATATATGAAACTGCATCCATTTTGACCTTCTAAATACGTTGATTTGGAAGAGTTATCTAATCCAATCTAAACCTACTCACCAAACGTGACCTCAATGCTAGGAAACCTATCATATGTTTAGATGAGGAATTTCAAAATCTCAAGGGATTTATATCGTATTACTAAGAAATATACTACAAAAGTTGAATCGAGAGATTTGTCAAAAACTAGTTGAGCAAGAACCAAGGGAGTACATGCATGCGCCACATGAGCTTAACAAAATACTTAAACAAGTGATTTCCGAGTAACACATATCAAATAGTTACTTGCAAAATCCATTGCATCTAGACATTCATCTAATGTTTTGAGGTTAATGTCTTCAATGGTCTTTGAACTATACCTTGAGTGTTATTTTGGTCCCTGAACTATATTATTACATTTTTTTAGTCCTCAAATCCTACCACATGTCCCAAATTGGTCATTTTTAGTCCATTTTGACTATTCTACCCTCTATTTGAAGAATATAAAGTTAAATTATATTTTTTGAAAATAAAGTTAATTTATATGTTTTAAATATATAAAAAAATACATTTTCAAACAACTTAACTAAAAGGCAAATTTCAAAATATAAAAACACAACAACAAAAAATACTGTCAATTCCTATCACACCACTGTGCCTACCAAACAATCTTCTCCAGTCACTTATCATTGAATTGATCCTTCATAGACTTTCACTTTTAACACCTGAACTAAGAAATGATTAATCTAATTCCGTCGCAGTTATTTTGGAGTTGAATTAGTAAGCGCCTGTAAAAGGGAGGCAGGATGGGTAAGCACAATGGGAACTATAAGCCATTTTCATTTTATATTTTTATTTTTAAATTTATCCCTTTATTTATTCAAAGTAAAAATTAAATGACCTTTATATTCCTTAAATAGAGGGTAGAAATGTCAAATTTGACTAAGAATGGCCAACTTGAAACATTTGGTAGAATTTGAGGACTTCAAAGTGTAATAATTTAGTTCAATAGCCAAAATGACACTCTTAAGTATAGTTTAAGAACCATTGGAGGCATTGACCCAACGTCTTTTGGTGCATTAAAAGCGTGGAATGTGCAAGATGCTGCCTCATTAAAAAATATTGTTAGGAAAAACTCAATGTGATAAAAACCTAGTTGATGGAAAAAGAATGCGACAGTAGGAGGCCATACGAGAGATTAGTGATCACTTCTCTTGAAAACACGTAGCATTATTGGTTAAAAAAAAACCGTGAAAGAATGAAGACATGGTAAGCATAAGTAACCTTGATGAAACTCCTCTTCAATGAAAAATGAACCAAGATTTGAGGGCAGATATACAATACAAAACAATTAGCAAATTAGTGTTGAATGTTCCCAAATATATTTGTTGTACCTGCATTCCCATTGCTACAAGCAGAAAGAAAGGCAGCTCTGAGATTTAGCAGAGCTCATTGCAGATGTGCTTTTACTCATACATAATAAACAAATGAATGCAGGCAGAGCTTTGCCATGGTCCATTAAATGCATACATCCACGCAAAATTCTGAAACAAATATTCAATGTATTGAATTGGAAAAAGGACAAATAAGTTCCTCCCAACTTTCCCACACAGAAATAGTAACTGTACAGTAAAAAAATTTCCCCCCTACCTGTCGTGTATCAGTGGTAAAGTCAACAATCTCAACTATTCTTCAAATCATATCTGAAGCACCAAAAGCATGGAAACACACAAAACTCCATCACTTCTAATTTCTGACTATAGAAAACTCCAATCTTGTTTTCATCTCAATACCAAACAAGGAATCCTGCTCTCTGGTTTGTCTTCACATATCATCTTGCCTGTAAGCATTCACCCTCCCTCGTTTTCACACAAACAAACACCGAATAGTAGGCATCGCCTCATTTTTCATTTCAGACTAGAATATCTCCGCTAAAGCCTATGACCGTTTGTCAAATTTCCAAGGAAACTACAGCCTTTCTTCCTGTCAGTACAATCACGACGTAACTCAAGCTTTTGACCATCGGAAGGTCTCACTAGCATTCATATGCTGGCTCAACCAATTGCATATGTTGGTGGATCCTTGAATGGAAGCTACATATGTAGCAACTAACTAAATGCAATTCGAATCACATTCCATCTAAAACCTCTTCTGAAGAAACAAGGTTCAAATCAGCCATGTCTGTATGCTTTAAGGTTTTATGAATATCTACTTGACCATGTCGCTTCTGACCCTCTAGAAGATGAGTTTCCATATGATCTCCAAACCTCTCTCCACTGTCGCCTACTGCTACTTCTTTCAAATGGGTAATTTTGAACATCTGCTGGCATTCTAGACGTGCTGCTTCCAGTGCGTTTCTTTGGTGCGTTCCTCATCTCCTCTTCAGCATCATACCTTGAACGCTGCAAAATGAGTAAAACACCGCATTTCTTAGAAAGATATCGATACGATGCCAACTTTTTGTCAGGAGGGTGCAAAACAACGGAAAAGAGATGGAAAAGGAAAACATTATTGCGAAACCGTGTTGAGACCTTGGTGGGGTCTGAAAGTACTGCATACGCCTCCCCAATCATTTTAAAAAGCCTGTCAGCATCCTTGTGCACTTCTTCTGCTATCTCCTTCCAAAGCCCATCATCACCATTATCGCTCTTTGCAAAGAATTGACCGGCCTATAAAAGAACACATTAAATGGTGAAGAGAAGTACCAGTGAGCGATCAAAAAAGAAGAAAATATTACACACCTTGTCAGGATGATGTCTAAGTGCAGCTTTCCGGTAGGCCTTCTTAATTTCAGATGCGGAAACAGATGGTTCGACTCCCCTGTCATTATATCCGAAATAGCTTTAAATGATTGTTACAATTCCTTTTTATTAGAATTAAATGTCCGGATTAAAAAGCTATACATTTTTTAATGTAACCATAAAATGCATGAATATGCTGTACTTCCTAGATTGCCTGGTTAGGGGAATACTTTCTAAAACTGTTGTTTCAAGTGTAAACAGGATGGAAGTCGATGAAACACCCATAATTTCAATGATTTGTTTACTAGGATGCTCTTAGTGTAGTTTACTTGAACAATCTTAAATCAAGCTTCAACTTTTCGGTTGGTGAGGAGGTTAGGATGGAATAGCAGCCAGCAAATCTGAATAGATGTTAATATCAGTCAAACTTTTTCACATAATAGATGTTATAACTTTATTAGAGCAGCATATTGTAGCTTAAAATGTCCGTAATCAGAACGAAAGGCAGGTGTTTCATTTAAATAAGTCCACCTTCAACATTTTTTTAAGTCTGTTCTGACATTTCTCTTTTTCATCTCCCTTTTATACTTGGGCTGCAACTCTTTGCGTATTTATTAAAATTACTTCCTTCCAAGTTAAAACCCTTTGATAGCTAGTAGGATTAGGTTTAATTTCCTGTTAATAGAAGGATTAGGTCTTTATATATACATCCATTATAAATCAGGAAGACAGACTTGAACAACGGAATAAATAGATTTGTCCCCACAAGTATTATTTTCTTTGTTTTCCCTTCTATCTCTATTCTCCTCTCTAATGTCCTGTTTTAATTCATTGTCTTCAACTATTCCCTTATTCTGTAAATCTATTTCTCTTTCTTCCCCTCCATTCTTTTCTCTTGAACCCTACTTTGGCTTCTAGTCTTCCCTCATTTCAAAATTCTTGTTACTAGTTCTCCATCAACCTTCTTGGTCTAAAATTTTAAAAATATCTAAGAAAGTCTATGTCAAAATACATGAGCATAAGAGTCCCAGTCAAAACCAAAACATGCCCATCAGTTCATCAGAACTGCACTGGTATCACCTTGAAATGAAGGGTCATGTGACAAATTAATTAACAAGCAAAGTGGTCAGCCTCAACTAAATATTTAATTCTATAGCTTAGCATAAATCATAAATTTCCATTTGTAGACGCATCCAAAGGAGGGCAAATTCACAATCTTATGCTAGAAACAAATATAGACAGATAACTTACAGAATAAGGTACATATCCAAAGGGCTAGCCTTTCTGTCTTCTTCCTCTATTTCGGAAAGACGAAGACGAGCTTGTCTCAAATCATTTGTGCAGCTAATGGATCTCTCAGATGTTCCAAACTGATTGGTTTTTTCCTCCACCTGCTTAGTGAGAAGAGATACAAGTCTCTGAAGATCTCTAGCTGCTTGTCCATAATCTCTGATCATCTCACATAATGTAGCTCGTCGAGTAATAGCCTGTAAAAGTATTTAATTTAATAGAAGTACAATCTCTACAAACAAGGTTATGAAACTGCAGATAACATCACTGTAGCAGTGAAAACCCTGTAGCTGTCATTTCACTTACTTCCTCCCCAAATTCTACAATAAAAAAAAGAAAGTAATATACCACGCCATATTCATAATCCTCCATTACTTCCCACAAACAGGAGGAAATCTGTGTAACTAAGGGGAACAGAAGAAATATAAATTCATCACAGATGGTACACCTAATGGCCTGGACAAGATAACTAATTGGCACGTTCAAACCATGTGAGAGTTACTAAAGAGGTTATTTTCTTTTAGATGAGACACAATATTTTATTAAAGAGGTAATATCAAAATACTTAACATAGTGAACCAGAAGTCCACCATCAGAATGATACAACCCTAAAATGAGTCCACAATACACCTCTTACATTATCATACAACTCTAAAAGTAGTAAATAAATAAAATCATTAGCATGTCATATCAAAGAGCTGTTAAGAAAACATCAGCTTTAACAAACCTTTAGATAATTTCCATCAAGAGCTATGGCTAGACTGCAATCAGCAATGGCATCTATAATCTGGCCCAACGCTTTGTACGCAGCAGCACGATTGCAGAAACAAACAGAGGCAAATGGGCGCGATTCCACATTGCATGACAAAGCAGTGGTATAATGCTCAACAGCATCTACATGCCTTCCAGCTTGAAATGCTTCATTCCCTGAAGCCTATGATGAAGAATAATGAAGAAATTCAATAAATAAGCAGCATAAACTAGATTAGAAATTAAAAAGAAAATCCTGATAGGAACGGACAACATATATACATATATGTATGTATACATATATCGGATGACTAGAAACTACTACATATCTGAAGGACAGAAAGTCTTTAGGCCGACATCATAGCCTCATAGGAAGTGCTAAGAATGTGAGAAAATTATCAGCAAGGATAATTAATAAGTTTTCATAACAGACTTTCTGAGTGGAATGACAGTATTATAAGTGCAGTTAGAAAGTAATGTAGTAGAAAGGATAAATTATCAGTGGAAATATCAATAAAAATTACAAAAACTACAGAATATTAAATATTTAGATGTTCCTTTAGGAAATGCTCAATTCTTTTCAGAACATTTGAAAAACATTCCCTTCAATTTACACATCTTCATTGGGTGAATATCTTTTTCATTCTTTTTTAACTTTTGTTTGTGCACTTTTCTGAATACAAAAACATTATCTAGACAGCTAGTGTAATCATAAAAAACTGTCTGATAAGAATTCGAACACATTGCAGAGCAGCTAAGTGAAGGAAAAGAAAAATTAAGACCAGTTTCCATGAATAAGAAAAATGGTATATGCTGATATTCCAATAATATAAGAAAAAATGATAATTGCTGATATTCCAATAACATTTTTTTTTCTGGAGTGATGCTCCAATAATGTGTTTTCTTTTTATAAGAAACAAGAAATTTATTGAAGCAAGAAAATAGAAGTAAAAAGAACTGGAGAATGAGTTTGTCAGAATCCAGATTAACATCTCAATCTACGAAAGATTGAATATGGGTAGAGATGACTCAAATCCAACCTACTAAAGACAGATTGAAACGAGGAATCTTGGACTTCTCAAATTTCCCGGACCTTCTACCTGGCGTACTTGGAACGATAGGACACATTCCAGCTTATTGGAAAATAAGAAAGAAGAGTCAAGAAATATATTGGAAATTGGAACATTATGAAAGATGGAACTCTATAAAGAAGTAGGAATGATACACATAAAGACTATACAATCTGCCAGTTCTCACACAACATTCCCCATCACTGTATGGAGATAAAGATAATAAGCCTTAATATGCTATAATGTCTTTCCAAGGACATCTACTCATACCTGTGACCACATTGTTAGAGTCTACCAATAAGCATTTAACATTTACTTTTGAGTTGTGATGGCAACATGCTAACGGAGACTTCCCAAGGTGAGGCATAATCTTTAATCCATGTTTCCTGTTCCTAAACCCCTCTTTATAGTAAACAAAGCAACTCCTAACCTCACCAATTATTCCCTTTTACCATCACCAACTCCCCTCTAACAGAAAATCACACTAATTTTGCCAATCTATTACTAACCCTTCGAGATTCATGTTCTTACATTCCTTAAGACTGGAAACAAAAACAAAAAATTACACCTTATCTCCTCTCCAGCTCATGTAGCCAGAACGTTTCCCATTGAACTGTAATTAATTTCCTCTCTTGCATGTTACTCAGTGGACACACCATTACATTATTAGAAAGTGTGCATATCAAACATCAACTACATACCCATGTTCTTACCTATGTCCTGACTCATGTTTTCATTCAGAAATTTCATTCTATGCATATAGAAATTCAAAATTGACAGAATAGTGATAGAAATATGGCACAGATTGACCATACCTTATGAGCTAAAAGTTCACGTACGGTGAGAACAAGGGGTATTGATGATTCCAAAGTTTTTCTCCAATTCCTGAAAGCTCTAATTAGTGTTAGGAGCTCCAAACCAAGTAGTACTCTTTAACATAGTTGAAAAAGTAAATTTTGGTCTATAAGTTACCTATATGTGGTAGACACCTTTTCCTCTTGTTTCTCTAATGAAGTAAGACCCTCCTCTAGTTTTCCTAGATAAAAGTAGGATTTGAAAATCACACGGCAACGCCAGAGTCTGAAGTAAAGGTAATCTTTGGAACCATCTGAAGAAACGGCCTGGTCATTAGTATCAGTTGAAGAGTTGTTCTTTTCAGCAGAACTAAGGGTCAGCTCACACAGCTGAATTGCCTCTTCATACCTTCGCATCTGTTAGGAATACAAAAGTCAAGCCACAACCAACTGAAAACCATTCTCGGTTTCTGGCGATTGTTTTAAGTAGACAGGTTAACTGACTTTTAACCCACTCAATAAAGATTCACGTTATCATGAAAACAATAGGAAGAAAAAAACTAACCATGAAAAGAGCCTCAGCTTTCATTTCGAGTAATTTTTCTGAGCTAGGGCTTATTACCAAGCCTTCAGCAATAAGTTCCAAAGCAGCCTCTGCATTGGTAGATAACTTCCATTGCAAAAGTTCAGCAGAAAGATTCAGGCATTCAGACACTTTCTGCCAGAAATTTAAAAAACTCTAATAAATTTCTTTACAAACACTTCTACATAACATTTTAGATTTGTATACGTGCACACATATCATATATATATATATATATATATATATCTACACACACATATAGAATCCAAAGGTTAGCTAGTTTCCGATTTGACTGTTTTTGTAAGGATGATCCTCAAATTGAGACTTAACAAATAGACAGTTCAGATCATTGAATTATAATGCGAAATGGGATCTAAATGCAATGCCCATTTTGTGTGAGAACGAAAGAACAATGTAGAACTAGCAGAACTAGCAACAGCTTTAACAGAAATAGTATCTAAAATAATATAGAGTGCGTTTTTTTCTGAGCTGGTTTTAGGAGTCTGAATGAGGCTGAGGCCAAGAAGCATCTTCAACATTGCTCTTACAGTGTACCTTTATATCCCACCAGAGCAGATGCAAGAAGATGGAGGCTAAATTCACCTGGATATTTTAATGCAAATCTTATTGTGGTTTGTAAACAATTTTTTGAAGTTCGTCAGTTTAATCCAGCTGGCCAAGGGTCAATTTGTTACATAGCTAAATGCCAACAATACCAAGTCTTTATCCAACAAATAGCCTTCGCAAATCCCTTAGTCAGACAACCCTGACCATCATTGCTCCACACCAACTTCAAAAAAAATCATAGTTCGTCTGACCTTATCCTACAGGTTTTCTCTTACTACCAAGCTTATGAATTACCCTTTTATAACCTCCAATACAATAAAGTATCAACCATGAGCAATAATTATTTTGCTCATATCTAAGTCAGCATTGCCTTTAAGACTAAAGGAATCTTAGATGTAAAGAAAGGATTCAATTAAAACCCCAAACAGATCAAGGCTCCAATTTTAGTCATTTTTTTTCTGCTGTCTCGACTCTTTATAAGCCAAAAAAGGGGTTTAATAATCAGAAAACTCAGAATTTCTTCTTGCCTCAGTCCCCACACAAACTCATGTGATTGGAAACTTAAACTGTTGTATAGGAGATGGCAAATGTTTCAGTATTGCAAGTTTTCAGATGTGCACTGTAGACAAATTACATATGCAAGTGTACAATATGGAATTTATTATTTATTGCTACGTGATGCTAGAGAAAGACCATGGGTGAATCCCCACAAAAAGCACCATGAAAACATCTTGCTTGGATATAAAAAAGAATAAAAACAAAAAAATTTGAAGTTACACTACCTGCGCTTTTTGTAAGCCATCAGAGGCTTCTACTGCAATCTTTCGGTCCACGCAGCCATCATTTGCCAACTGCAGGCACCTCCTAAAATGTTGTGAAGCATCTTCAACTTCGCCAAGCGCAAGATAACAGCTTTAAGAATTTTAACAAGAAGCAATATTAGGGAATGCCATGTTATAGCAATAAAAACACTTATGAATGAGGATATATAATGCCAGAGGTAAGAAATCAAAGTACCAACTACATTCAATAAGAAATCACAAATCCTTAAGTACAAAACTAGCAGAACAGACGTGCAAGGAGATTACAAAGAGCGAAATTTGAGTACCAGTAAAATATCTTACTTAGAACCAGACCATCCAAGAAAACTGCACAATGCTCAACATGTAATGTTAACTAACAAAACTCTAATAACCAATTGCATTCAAATTTGACCATAACTTATAGGAAATTATTTAAACCAAAAGCTACAGGAGGTTATTTAAACCCAAAAGCTTTATTACTTAAAAATAAAGAAAAATGTATGAACAAAGTCAAAATATTATGATACAAGTCTTTAACGTATTAATAGGTTGAATTACGCAAACACCTCTTTTTTAATGGAAACAAAGAAAGAGGTGTCAATTCAATATCATACATGTTTCAAGGTTGAAGCATTTTTCAATTCTATGGGCCATGGAAAAGATAGAGATGAAGAAAGGCACCCTCTTTTCATTGACCCTCCATGAGACATCCACTTATGAATTTTTGTCCCTGGATAGGCCTGTAATGGAAAAGGCAGCCAAGACAGTTATAATCAGATAGGCTTGGCCCAATCCCAGCTCAAGCGTCAACACAGTTTCAGGCCACTGAGATGGGGTTATTTGGCATTGCTAGCAGGTAAAATTTTTCCTGCAGGCCATTTGGCTAGGTGGTCCATTTTAATTTATCCTAAGTTATACCATTTTTTCACATCACCCCAATGTGGCTTGACCTAAGGGCTTTGATTAGTGGAACTTAACAGTGAATTCGAATTATATAATATATGAGAATGTACAAATAAAGCTATACTGCATCAACCAAACTTTTAGATAATAAACTACATCTTAACACAAATAAGTAAGAAATTAAAAAATAATATAGATGGAAAAAAAAGGGTAATGTGAAACTTTTAGAAACAAAAACAAAACATAAATGAAAATGATGAGTTTTTTTTTTATGATACATACTGATGAAGCTAAAATGAACAATATCTTGACATTGTAATGGTCAAAATTTTACTGATATAAAAATCCATTAATCAGAATACAGAAAGAAATTAGAGGCGGAGAGGATAACTGCAAGTTGAGTACATATTAGCACTCTTTTCTTGTATGTGTGTAAGTAATTGGATTTCACAAGAACAGAAAGAATGCATAGAACAAGAAAAACAAAATATCCAGAGTGGTTTCTACCAAATGAATAATAAGCTTTTTTTTCTAATTTGTAATTGCTTTTGTATTTTGCATAGACTAGAGAAAATGATTGAAATGTTAGTACGTGTCCTAGTTAGGATACTCAACCTGTAGTGATGCAGTCTCTCGCCCCATTAATTCTTATTGAAATTTGATCAATTTATGCTTAGATTTTCTTATCAATTAACTTTTACCATTCAATTTCATAATAAAATTTCATCTTAATCTCACCATTCTTTTGTTCTTTTTTGTATCTAACAATTTTGAATTCAATTATTTAAATTAATTATGCATGTTAGTTATTTATTTTAGCTACTTCGCAACTTACAGTTTGAGTGCCTAATTACCTAGAATGATTATTAACAGTTATAAATTTGCTACTATAATAAATTTATTATATTATTAAAGAAATATTATAATTATTTTAATATAATTATAATATTATTATAATGAATAAGGATAAGCCGTCTCCTTGAATCTTCAAATATTCCTATTCCTTTCTTAATTTTCCTTTTCCCTTTTCCATTATTCCAATTAAATTTTTTCTCCTTATCGTTCAGGAAAGACAAGAAAATTTCAGGGTAGCAAACATTCTCAAGAATTTCTCTTAGATTCGAACCCATAGCTGTCTTTTTTGATATATTTATGTATTTAAAAGTTTGTTATTTCAAGGAAAACCCCTAAAAAAAAACGGCATTCCCTCAATAATAAAAAAGCGATCCTTGTTTGATCTTTATTTTTTTAATATCCCCTTTACTTGGATTAGTAACAGGACGCATATATCAAAAGCTCAATATGAAATTTAATCCGGAACAAGAACCATAAAAGAAAATACCAAATAAACCGATCACAAGACATAATTATTTAACATTAATTTACTGTATTTTTATCATTCTTGTATCTAAATATTTCTAATCATCACTTTGAACCAAGAAATCACTTTGTTCAATTAGCACTGGAGAGAGGCGGGGAAATGATAGAACCTACATTTGAATACAAGGTTCTATCGTTTCCAGTAAACATTTTTTTCTGAATATGAATGGGCACATTACAGGATCAGGCTAGCTCGGCCTGCATTGTAGTAATAGTGCAGGTCAGGTCATAGCCGAAAAACAAGGCCCCGGGCCTACCAGCAGCTTCCTAGGGTCGAGATGGTGCTTTAAGAGCACCATGTTGGCTCAAGCCAGCGCGTGTACCAAAAATAAAAGACAAAACAAGCCAGCTAATCAAGCTCAGACCATTGTTACAGTTCTATCCCTTTGAAATCACTCAGATCATCATAAAAGGATTTTCTTTGGGGGAATTTGGGGAACTAAGTGTCATGATACTTTATTTTTATTTTGAGAAGAAATAATAGTTATTAAAGCTAGCAAAATACAACTCCACCAAGCAGTACATTTGGAAAGTGCACAGAATAGATTAATGGGAACAGGCAAGCCAACCAAACCAAATATAGAAAAATTTGGACCCCACTTAGTTGTGACAACAGAACCCACGACAGAGAAGACTGGGAATATACAATATAGGACTGACTGAAAAAAGTCAGTTCAACTCATGATGTTATGTTGCTAGATTATCACTCTGAATCAATGAATAATGGAATTTGGTCTAAATGTGTGGTCCAGACATCAGATCCTGGCGCAAGAAAAAATTTCCACATCGACAATATAAAGTAAAAAAGCAACCAAAACTACTTTGGTTTATAAGGGTATTTTAATATTTTTCATAGAATTCTTTTCTTATAAGTCCTTCAGTTGACTTTTGTCATTGATATATAAGTTGCATTTAAATTTCAGGTAGTGGGTTATTCCAAAAATGCAGGTTGTAAAGTGAAAAATAAAGCTCATGAGATGTCTGTGTAATTAACCCTTATTTATTTTATATCAAAATATGATATCAATGGAAAATGAAGTTACACTAGCAACAAACTTCATACTGGAAATTTATAAGAAAATATCAAATAAGAAAAAAAATACTTACTTGGCAGCTCTAACCTGCACCCTGAGGAAGTTGGGATCAATTGCAGAAGCCAACAAACAGTCTTCAAGTGCATCTCTCATTCTTCCAAGAGTCATACGCGTTGCTGCACGGTTGCTATAGCACAGCATCAATGCCCTAAGACAGCTTCTAGATGTCTCATTTCTAGAATTGCAATTCACCCCTTGTGTATAGCAGTCCTCAGCTTTAGACAGATCCCCATTAGAGTATGCTTGGTTTCCCCTGAAATATACATTAAACAAAATAAGCTAACCTTTGACACAGGGCTATATTACTCCACGCTAAGGTCCAACTTTAACTAAAAATAATAATACAATGAATTATGACGATAGACAGTTAATTCAAATCAATTGTAAGTTCTAACCTTAGTCGCCACCTTTCACATGCTTCTTGAGCTGCAGCTGCTTCAGCAGATGAAGAAATAGATTCTTGCTTTATCTCCTGTTCCTTACGGACCAAAGAATTATCTCCATATTTTCGTTGCGGGATAGATGAGTCTATCTTCTGAGAATTTCCAGGTGACATGAGTACTGAAGCACCAGAATAGGGCAAAAACTGTGCAGAGGATGATGCATATGGCACCTTAACATTCGGAACTACAATATTGGCATCTTGACCAGCCTTTACCAAACTTTTCTTTTTGTGGAGGCGTTTTGATGCAGATAATTGACTTTGAGCGGCAGAAGAGGCAGCAAAGGTGAAGTTAGACCCACTTCTATCTTCAGAACTTGAAGGAAAGCCAAAGGGTATCCTTCCCTCAGTATCATTCCTCTCCATGTTTGAGCTCGAACTCGCTTCAGTTTCTGCCGAAGTAAGAGGGATATCACTAATAAATTCTACCTCCTCAGCTGCAGACTTGAAGCTTTCAGTCTCAACCTCGGACATAGATCCTTCATGAGTGCCTTCGGCATCAGCACTTCCACTGAAGCGGTACTCAAAAGCATCCTCTTTTGTTCCTCTCCTTGTTGCATCAACCTCATTTATATTAAGAAGCCCTGTCTCCATAGCCAGATCTTCATCAATAGGATCATCAACAGGATCATTTGAAACTGTTGGTACTGAATCAGTTGTCAAATAGTTATTGAGTAGACTAAATGACTCACCAGATCCCGCAGAATTTTCTTTTGAACACTGGTTATCAGACAACTTTTCTTGATATGGAGAAACATCCATAGGTGAATAGGATTCAGAGGCCTCGACATTTTCCTGAGAAGTGCCTCCTCTTGAACCAAAATCATGCCCAGGCCCCAGCAGGGCTGAGGTAGAATGTCTTAATTTTCCGCTTGTTTTTTTCATTCTTGTGTCCCTAAATGATTCCCTCCTTGAGTTGAATTCCAGTTTCTGGTTTACACCAGAAAATAGGTTTGCTTTGGGGTATGGTGTTTGAAATTCTACAGCTTGTGCACCTAAACCTTCTTGCTTGCTTGTGAAGTAAAACTCATCCCTCCTCTCAGGTCTTTCAACATCAGGCATTTCAGAAGTGCTCCCAGCTGGCTGAAAATGAATGCCCCTAGCTGGAATGGCTCCGCTTGACTTGGAACTATCAAGATTTTGAAATAACTTTTCATCACAATTGCCGGTTTCCACGGTTTTCATAAATGTTTGACGCGGAGATGTCCTTGAGTCTGATTGAGTAGAACCTCCAGCACTACTTCCTATACTCAACTTCTCCATCTTTTTAGGCAGAAGAGTACCTTTTCTTCCATCAAAATTATCACCAACAAATTTACCACTTTTGAAGACAGGATTGTCTCCATTTATGTTCAGATTCTTCATCGTGTCTGGAAGTAAATTTTCCAAGCTTCCAGAAAACGAATAACTATCCGTTTTACTATTTCCAAAGACAAACGTATTCGCGTCATTGGCATTAGGTTTCTCAGTACTTGGTTCCAGCTGCACAGTCTCTTTAATGTTCAATTTCTTCTTCAAATCATTTGGGAGTTCGGATTCCACCTTTTGGCTCAAAGAACCACCCACATTGTCATTACTCATCAACCCAAACTTGATCTTATCATTTGCACTAAGATTAAAGCTTCCATCCGAACCTTTCTCAACCGATCCACCATTCTCATGACCTTCAATGTTCAACTTCCTCATATCTTCAGGAAGCTTTGACGCAATACTTTCAACAACACTGGAAGTCTTGTTAGAACTATTTCTAAAGACGAAACCACCTGTATCCGAACCCACAGCTGAACTTGAACTTAACCTACTTCGTGCATTAAAACTGAAAGCACCCTGTTTGGTATTCAAAAACTCATTGCCACTCCCAATTTTCAAATTCCTCATGTCATCAATCACTCCTTTCCCCAAACTTCCACTAGAATCCCATTTCCCTGTATTCGCATTCACATCAGTCCTATTGGCACCCAACATTCTTGCCTCATTCCCACTCTTAGGGCTCCCAAATTCCCCAGGAACTGAAGGGCCCCTATCTGACCAGGATGCAACTGGACTTGAACTCTCCAAATTGGTTCGGAAGGGATTAAACCCGGGACGAAACCCGGTTTCAGGGGAGGCTGTGGGCTTCAAAATCTGGTAATTTCTTCTCACCTTCACAAACCTCGGTCTTGAAAGACCTGACCCCCGTCGCGAGATGGACGGGGTATTGAAGCTAATATTGGAGTTTAACTCGTCAGAATTCGAAAGCCCAGAAGTTCCATCACCGGCATTTGATCGGTTCATGGTGTTTGACAAACTTTGAAATTGCTCAATTTGATTTAGCAACGAGAACCCAGAAAAATTGAAAAAGAAAGGGTGAGAAATCTGACCGCTGATGAGGTTTGGATGTTGTTGGGTGTGCGCCGGAGCTCTGTTCTCTAGCAACGCCGACGACATGTCAACGTGGGAGTCATCAAATCAGATGGTTGCAGATTGAAAGATCGTGGCGGTGATCAAACCCTGGTTGTGATCAATAAAAATAAATTGAATGCAATTTAATATATATGCAAATACAAATTTGGAGATACAATATGCGTATATAATATGTAGGATTAAAAATGGAAGGCTTTGTCGTTTTTGCGTGGACGCGAGGTGTGCCTTTGGAGGTAAGGAACAGACAGAGAGCCAACGGAGGTTATTTTCAGAGCTTCACGGATCACAGCAGGGTTCTTGCATCTGTGATCCTCTCATGCCATTTTCAAAAAAGTTTTTTTTTTTTTTTCCAAATTCAAAAGTTTTTTTTTTGTCAACCAAATTCAAAAAAGTTCACTTTTGTTTTCTTTTTCTTCTTTATTTTGCATTCATTTCATTTTATTTTCTTCTCAATAATTTTTTTTTTTTTTTGAGAATATCCTTTTTAACTTTTTCTTCTATTTCTTGGAATTTATAAAATTATCAAAAATTTGTAAATATTAGAATTTATAAAATAAATAAAAAAAGTCTATAAGAAAGTTTTTTTTTCTTGAAGAGTAAGTTTATTTGAATTAAAACCGAACATGGGTATCAAATCAACCCTCTTGCCGGTGTAATCACTTTTTAACCCATCTAATAAACCCATCTGTCTACCTATATACTCACTTATGTACTTGTTAAATCCTTATAATTTTAAGATGATTTGGGTTTATGAACTTTATATTGGTGGTGTTTTGCGGGAAGTATTGAATTTGAATAGTGTATACATAAATTTAATACAATTAGAAGGTTAGATAGTTTAAATAGGTTAAACAGACCACAAATTAATAAGTTGTCTAACACAATTTGTTTATTAAACAAATTACATGGGTTGTTCGTTTCATTAACGAGTTCGGGATGCCCATTCTTGATATGATTATTAAACATGTATGTTTGGAATTAAGTGTACTCGAACAAAACAAAGTTCATATATAACACGACACAAACACGATAAGACATGACCCATTGGAAACCCTATATGTCATGTCATCTCAACTCAAACTCAATAGGGAATCACTTGGATCTTTTATCCTCCGTTTGGATGCGAAAATTTAAGATTACGAATGAAGAAATTATGGAATTATATTATGTAATTTGTGAAGAATTTGTTTAGGTAAACTAACATCATAATAAAAAAAAACACGAAATCTAATGTTTTCATTTTAAGGCAATCAATATTGTTTGGGCTCATTTTGGCCGAAAATAAAATGGCCCAGAGTAGTGGCCTTCGGCCCAAAAAACTAGAATGGGCCGAACAGGTTAGAAATTAAAGATTAGACTTTGAGCTGAGGGTCATACCCTATGGCCCATAATGTGGAGAGGAGGCCGAAGACGACCCATACATTACCTAAGGTGGCAAGCGAGAGTCCTTGTCCGGCAAGGAAATCAAGGAGATTGCGTATTGATTTCCTACTAGAATAGGGTCTCGGTGAACGCTATAAGTAGATTGTTTCAAACCAATTTAGTGTTCAACCCCAATCAATCAAACCACGATCAAGTGTACAATTATCCTCTCAAGCTTCTTGAGAACAAAACCCTATTGTTTCAAAACCTTATTTTGAACCCTAGGATCTATCTGCTTTTGTCGAAGGCACGACCACTGTCTTTCCAGGAATATCCTGGTGTGTTTGAGAAAGCAACCCATCAGAGTCTTACCCAGGAATGCAGCAGGTGCAGTGTATGGAGGAGCAATGCGTGCATACTTCTGTTCGACATGTATTGTAAGTTATTAGTTGAATTTTTCGGTTTTATACTTACCGTGTTCGGCTGGGCTCATGTGTGCATGTTACTAGTCACCCTATGCGTTTCACCTACCAGAATTGAGTCGAGGTCGCTCATTGAGATAGTTTAACAAGGCTGTGTATTACTACCGAACTACTCATCAAGTATTTGTGTCCAGGAATATTGATCCTTGTATGGCGAACATTTGAGTTTCACAACACCGAGACGTTTGCCGAAGCTACGAAGGACAACCCTCAAAGTTGGGCCGATCGACTATTTTGCAAGAACTTGCTTGCAAGAGAGAGAATCCAAGGCCGAGCGTTGTTCCATACTCGGTCGTGATCGTATGAAAAAGAAGCCAAGTGCGCACAATTCAAGATAAACACCAAAGATGCAATAGCTTTTGGTCGAATACGGTTGTAACTGGCACATCTGCGCATAGGTCCAGACTGAAGGACGTAAAGTATCAATAGTGTATGTATATTTCTTTGTAAACGAAAACTATTGTAACAAATACATGTGTGGTGGCGGTGATATCTATGTTGCTTGGCATGGTGGTCATAGAAAGGGGGGTGGTGAGGTGGTGATTATGGTGATGGGGTGGTCGCAGTGAGAGTGGTCGTAGTGGTGCAAAGGGGACAATGATAGTCGGTGATCATGGCAGTTAGGCTGGTGGTCGTAGGAAATATGGTAGCCAGGTGGTGGTGATACTGGCTTTGGTGGTGTTGAAGATGATGGTTTTGGTGGTGTTGAAGATGGTGGTTTTGGCGGTGTTGGTGATGGTGGTTTTTGTGGTGATGGCCATGTGTTACCGGGAGTTGGATGTTTTTTTTTAATTAATAATGATATCATTGTATATCATAAAGAACGGTTACAACTATACCATCAAAATCAAGCTATGACAGTAAGACTTACAAGCCAATACGTGAATTCTTACGCGGACAAAGCCGCACTAACAACTAATAAATCCACATCACCGAAATTATGCAAAATTACAAATCAAGCCCACAAAGCCCAAAACAACAAAAATCCTAACAACGCCTATAACCCTAAACAAATTACCTCCACTAAAAGAAACAGTCATCTTCGTGAAACCCATCCCATCTGGTCTTAAAGAACATGTAGAGCATGACGGATATGAGAACGACTTGATCTCTAGCGAACCAATTGCGCACAAAAGCGAATAAAGGACTAAAAGTCCTAATCTAACTACTGTGACCAAAATCAATGAGAGATATTGCAGCAAACGCCTCTAACAGCAAGGTAGAACAAGATTTAGGGAAAAAGAAGAAATTTTAAAGGAAAATCTGGGATAAGGGGATGGTTTGAAAAAATAGCAAAATAATATGATGGAAAACTCAAATCTGAACATGGCTCAGACCATATAGGCACCGCAAAGAGACTCTTATTACTAACCCAAAAGAAAAAGAGAAAAACGATGGAGAGGAAGAGGGAAGAAGATGATATTCTCCCTACTACCCCTTAGTTTGCTTTTATTTGGGACTGAGAGGAGAGAAAACGGAGCATAGAATTTTTCTAAAAGTGAGTACAAATTATGTTAATGTACAAGCTTGTTAGAAAGTAGTCATATGTAGAAGCTTGGCTTTTCTCTCTTTTTATTTCTTTCAGAATCTATCCTCTCAAAAGTTTCAGACTGACAAACTTCTTATATAGAATTTAAAGTTGAAATCTGTGACATCTAGTTTCAGAATTTTTTAGTGCATGAAATTTCTAAATTCCAATGCTTATGAATTCTAAGTACGTTCCACTTTACAGGCATGCTATTGTCCAAACTAGGACATTATATTTCTGATCCAAACGAAGGGGGGTAATGAAGCAAGAATATTCAATCAGTGTGAATTTCCATTTAGAAAACCCTCTCATCGTCTAAACTCAATTTCAATGAATTTCCATTTAGAAAACCCTCTCATCGTCTAAACTCAATAAACAAGGCTGGTCTGAATGCCTCAGCCTCCACTACCAAACTCACACAAACACCCACCCAAAAAACCTTCTCCACCCATCGTTTGCCCCGTCTCTGGCTAGTGGCGGTTATTTTTTTTTTCCGAAAAAAAAAAATATATATGTAAAATGTTTCAGCAGACGATATCGTTGCAAATGAGGAAAGGATGTCATTAGATGTCACCCCACACTTCCACAGACAACGTCAATTACATTCCACTTGTTATGGGGGGGGGGGGGGGGGGGGGAAAGATTCACATTTCTCTCCAAAATTTGTCAAGTTTACCAACCAAATAGATATTGTATTCCTGCACCATGATGCAACAAATATGATCATTCACTACCAGGAAAAAAAACTAGTAGGTATCAGGTACGAACCTAACAATACATGCATACATACACACATACACACATGTATATTTAATAATGGCCATGTTTGGTGAGCGGGATTGAATTGGATTGTATAACCTCTCTAAAATCAATGTATTTTGAATGTAAAAATTGATGCAATTTCATTTTGGAAGGATTAGATAGGATTCGACATGAAGTAAACTGACATTTTCTAATCCTACTATTGTAAGGGGATTGAATATGATAAGTTTCTTCTATCTCTACTCCCTTTAATCCCTTGACAATGAAAACACATCCATTTTCATATTTAAAATACAATGAATTTGATGAGTTATCCAATCCAATCCAATCCAATCCCGCTTACCTAGAAGCCCAATATGCCTACCTATGCACCATCGTGGACAAGCTGAAGAAGAATTTGAACTTCTAGTTTGACTTCTGGTTGAGTATTACACGTATATTCCCAACCCTAACTCTTTTGGGTTCGTTTCCACCATCCATGATGGCCTGTTACAGAAGCAATAAATTTTCCATGACAAAAGTGAACAGCCAATACAACCAGCAATATCATACATAAATATACCTACCTGTATGTTTCCCACTTTTATGTCTGTGTGTGTGTTTGGGCTCACGCGTGTAAGAAAGAAAGGGGATCAGAAATTTTACTTGTTCATTACAAAATTGAATGTTCCTTGTGCAGCACGTTGGAGAAGAAGTTCCCTTGCCTCAATTCCAATGCCTTCAGTCTATACACAGAAAATTTGATAAGAGGCTTACTGCATCAAAATGCTGCAGTTAAGTTTCTAAACTATTCAGCCACTGTACATACCTCCTCTGGAAACCAAACCCCAGGCTTTGTGCTTCCCTCTAGAACTGCCAGAACAAATGCACTTGTTGCAGTTCCTACTGATCTGGAAGACAAATTTATTTCAGTCAAATTTCATCCCGATCCTCCAGTCTGGACTTTTAGATACATATGTCCACTCGATAAATATAACATCTAATATAAACAAGGGACAATTTGCAGACATTTAAAAACTCGCATCCCTCCCTGATCAACGAATGAAAGATATATAGATCTATGGATATTTTGAAACTTACACAGAGAGTCTCTTGTGACTGAATATACCAACTGTATTGCGCCCGTCAGAGCACTCCAAATCAACCTGCCCTTTCCCCAACAACACCCCCCACACCATGAAAAAGTAAAAAAGATATAAGTTAAGTGCACTGCGAGGATAATAACTTAATTCCTTCATGTAATATTACAGAAGTTGAACATAGAAGGAGATTATTAAAAAATTAAGTTAGAGTTTTTTGACTCACCCTCATTGATACACGCTCTCCAGCAATCCTATCAACTTGACGGACTACGGGGTCAAACAGTTCAACCATCTGTTCAACTTTGCTTCTGTCTCTCAACAGCTCCTGCAAAGTTGACACCAAACTACTTGGTTTCATAATCTAAAAGTAAATTTAAATACTCAAATTTAATGTAAGGTCACTTTAGTGAGCATTTTGTTCCTTTATCCTCACTATCATATCCCTTTTAAATCCAGAATACTGACAATAGTAAAAAAAATTCATCTCATTCTTATAATAAGGGCGAACATTTCCAATGCTAAGGCTGGAGTTGCAATTATAAATAATCAGAGCAGATAAATGCGATACTACATGCCATAGCATACCGCTGGAAGAAGATTAGTCACGACTTCCATTCCCCAATTCCAAAAGAATGGTGCAGTTCCAAAACGAGCACTGACAGTAGGTACTCCTAGGAACTCGTGAGCACTTCTTACCTCTGGTAAATTCCTGAAATTAACATTATGTTCAGTACAACCCTTATATAATTGGAACCAAAGCAGTTTGGAATCAGAAGATAGTCGGAAACCAACTGGTTCGCTAAATTGAAATCACTACGCTACAAAAGAATAAAAAAATAATCCCCAATCCATCCTTTGGGAGTTGATGCCGGGATGCAAAAAGCATCTCAAGGACAAGCTACTATGCAATCTATCAATTACAGTGTGGCCAGTAAACCCACAATAACATATTGAAAAACTCAACTTATGAGACAACTTACCGAGAAGATTGACCTATGAAAACCATTACGTATGAAACAACACACATTGGATGAAAATTCTTCGATCTTTTCAACTATCTTCTGTGCAATTCCAGTATAACATATTTTATCAGTTTCAGTAGATTATAACCCTTCATCTATTTTAGGGAGGGGTAAAAGATGGTAACTGAAATATTACAAAGTCAACAAGAACTAGAAATGAAATCAGAAATGACATTCAAAACTACTAAACAAGTTGTAAAAGAACAGTTGGCAGTAGTTGAAAATAGAACTTTTTCCACATCTATCAACTGAACAGACGAAAGGATTGATTTCCAGAAGAGGTATGTATAAGATCTGGAGCAGCTAAAAAGTTTTAGCATCTGTCAACTGAGCAGAATAAGATTGGAAACTTATATGCATGCCCATATGAGCACCTTTCTTTTAAAAAGAGAAAATATATTCACAGTATCATATTAAACAATTAGAACATGACACCATAATTAATCGGCATGTTTTAAATGGGATTCCTTATCCTTTTGGAAAATTTGGGAGGGGGAGACTTGTATACAGCTCTATGACACTTATTAGTATCATCTATATTATGACCCAATTGATGGCAGTCTTAATGGTATTGCAGGTTTGATATGTACATAACTTATTGTTCATATGACATGGTGACTCGAAACTTCTAGCTTCTTTAACAGCAATATCTTTCATACAGAACTTACAACAGATAAACATCTTTCTTTCCAATGCCTTTTCCAAAGTCAATCTTCAGCATTCCACTATATGGCTTTAGTTTGATTTTTTCTCCTGGTTGAATAGCCCATTATCATGGTTAGGCATGATGTACGGAATTTAGGAGGAATCAAGCACTAATAGAGAAGAAGAAAAAAAATTGTAGAACACTGTAGAAACTAACCTTTATTAAATGCAACAACCTCCTCTCCAAGAAGCAAAAAACTAGTGACTAAGATAGTTGGACCAGCACCGCCAGTTCCTGCTGTGAAGTAGTAGAATCTGATAAAAGCATATTTGCGCATAGTTTGTTAGGCATAGAATTCATGATGAACCTATCATAGAGATAACAGAACACATATCCCATGTTATATGTGACTAAGATTAAATATGCTATTTCAATTCAGAAGCATTTGAAAATGCTGCCAAGCATACAATTTCAAGTTGACATTGTTTTTCTCTTTTTGAAAATTTCAAGTTGACTTGAAATTGAACCAAAAGTAAAAAGACATGTGGAAGATGTTAACCGAAGATTTTGAGAAGTGTAGCTAAAAAAAGATTTATTTCGAATTGATTTGAAGGGCGTTGTAAGTAGAAGACAGCGTCCGGACTACATAAGAATTCAAACTAGAAGCACATCCCCATTTTGATGCCAATTGATTGGAGATATATTTGTAACCATAAGAAAGAAACAACAATTCTTGGACTTCAAATCTTAAGTTAATGGAACTGTTACCTTAGCCTTTCTGGTTTGCCTTTGCCTTCACTTCTTGCCGCACGAACTAGCTCTGCAGCCATCACTGTCAATATACCAGAAGTCAGTATCTAGGAGACAAGGAATAGCAGATATGATCCGGTTTACACTTTCACAAAATGAAATCATCTGATAATACCTTTAATTTTATGATTACTCCTATGATCTTCCACTGGTGGCTTACTAATTTTGGTATCTTAACAGTGGAATAAAACCCTAGGGATCGAGTACCCTTGTCCTTGAGATAGTCCAAAACTTACACAGACAAACTCAAAAGCTTGGATATCACGTTGTAAAGTTAAATTGTTGAATTATACATGTAAAGTACAACGCATCTGATTTCAAAAACCTTAGCTACTTTGGGGTTTCTCAGCTCAGGCCATTTAGCTTTATCTAGAGCCAGAGAGTAACAGATCTCAGCTATGGACCCAATTAAAAGGAGCCTGGTATTTTGATATTACTATTCACTTTCATTTAACTTCATACAAGTATGTCCTTGAAATTTTATTGTGGCAATGTGATTTCTTTTTCTTTATTTTAAACACATATCACATATATGCCCAAGCAGGTGTACCAAACTCGTGGATTACAGAACAAAATGTGCTGATGATAGACCATTGCTCACTCCTGGATAAATTCCACCAGTTGTTATTGCCGGAACATTTGCATCTATAGCTCTATCCTTGAAAGATTTTGCACGCTGAGAGTAGGCTGTATCATCACAAACATCAACATAGGCTGTCTGTGGAGAGATGAAAGACATAACTGAAGTCATCAAATCATAGTAAAATGAAGATATAATATCCAAGATAAACACATAAACAAACATGCGTCAGGGGTGGGGTTGGGTGTCGGGTGCGGAGGGGAGACAATCTTTGTACATAATGATAGGATTCCTCACCTTTGTCTGCAAGGCAGCTTCCAGCACAGAGCACTTCTTTGCTTGTTGGAATGGCCCTGCAGCATGCACTACAAGATCCGCATCTGCCAAGTGTGTAGGGTACTTTAAGGACATGATGAAGCTACTTATATTGGATACTCTCTGTTATAAAACCGACACTAAGATCACACAACAGTGCATGGCATCAAAATTGATCCCTATTATATGCAGTGTTCTCTAAAATGCAAAACCAATCAAATGAAATTCCAGATTTCTTTAAATTCTGGATATGAAATAGAAACTAACCACAAATTAAAAATAATCAGCCTGTTGTACTCACACATAAACAAGAATACAATAGTATTAACCATAGTGAAAGAAAAAAGGGCCAGTGAGGATGAAGAACAGGTATCAGTACATTCTGAAAAAGTAAATTAATAAAATACAAAAAGATTGTAATACTGGGCATAGTTGTTCAGTAATACTGACGAACATAGAATAGAGTATCGAAAACTCTTGAGATAAATGATGTTTCTTCTTGTCCCAAGATTTCTTTGTTTTGGTCGCTTGTCCCAACATTAATGCACAATGCTTTACATAGGTCCCAAACCAGAAAACAAATCAAACGAAAATAAAAAAGAGCATAGGTCAAGCATGTATGAGTAAGAAATTGCATATATTTCCCTTCATTCTATTTCTTTAACCTAGGTGCAAAGACTGGGGGCTTGTCATACATGGACTACAGCAGATGATCTGACAAAAAATTGCAAATGAAATTGGACCTATGTAAGAATTAAATTTTATTAGTATAAACTCGACAGACCAGGATTATAATGAAGACAACAAAATTATAAAATAAAAAATACTCAAAATGAGAATGTAAACACATTTCTTATGCTTAATATTCCTTAAATAATAGGTAAAAAATCAGCCAAGTACAATACTGAAACTTATTTGGAGAAGCCATTACCCCAGTATGCGTAGCCAACTGAAATTAAATTCTTGGTACCTGGACAATAAATTTTGAAAAAAAGTTAGAAGAATCTTTCACCTTTGAGAGCTGCTTCCAATGATTTTACATTGTTGATGTCTACTTCAGAGAACTCTGAGTTTCCCCCAAGTGTAGCCACCATATTAGCACCTTTTTCCCTGTAATGGTACAAAAATTCCAGCAACGTAAACCAGAAAACATTCGTAATAAGATATGGAAAGAAACGTAAACAAACAAACTTTCAAGAGTATTGCCATATTTTCAAAATGTAGCATGGACTGCTTATATTTTACCTGCCAATTAATATTGTTTAACTTCAGGTCATCTAGAACTCACTAACTGATATTTACTGCTTGTACACCGCTAGAATTAGACCTGCTAGGGTTCTCGACTCTAGGACTAAAAATTTGATAGTCAATATGGTCTAAAGGAGGCAAAGTCTTGTTCTTTGAGGAATTATCATTTATCATGCAATGAATATTGAATGGCAGATGGGTAATCTCAGAGATGTCTCAGAAATAGAAGCTACTTCTTTTTATCAAGTTATTTAATCTTTAGAAAGTAATTACCAAAGAAGAACTTCTGCTTAGATGTTTATATATGCATGTCCTCTATACCTTATAGCCGACTTACTTAGTTCTTATGACAGTGGATATAATTCTTATTCCAAAAAATGCAGATTGTTGCAACTGACATTGGTCAATCCTGCCATCATTTCCATTTCATTGATTCAACAATACCAAATTTCTCCCATTTTCACCGGCCAATTGATAACTTCACATAAAAATCCCAGTCCATGACAACATCTTCTCAAAGAGAAGAAAATTAACAATTTATATGTGGCCTCATAGTCAACTGAATAAGTCAAAATCGACATATGGATAATTCCAAATGAGTCAACCAGTACCAACAAATATTATTACAATTTTTCCATCAACAAAGAAAAGTCTGAACCTAATATTTGCTTGTTTGATGAGAAAATGAAAAGAACAAGAAGTCAAAAGTTCCACCAGAACATTTTATTACCATCATAGTATTTCCTAAAAACTTTTCAATTTTTTCATTTTATTTTATCTTCCACATTTCTTGAAAACTAACCAATCATGAAACCAAGAGAACAATATATGATATATCTTTCGTTTTGCTTGGCATGATGGTAAATTAATTACCTGTTTCGACCTCCAACGACAATTTGGAGGTCAGGGCAGAGCTTGGAGAGAGCAATGGCAGTGGAGCCTCCGACCCGACCCGTTCCGCCCAGCACCAAGACGCGCGAATTCCGGGTCTTCTCTGGGAGTTGAACCGTGCACCCAATTTGAGTGTCTGTAAGAGTAGGAGTGGTGGGCATAGCAGCACCACTAAACCTAACCCTAACTCTGCTCTTCAAATGCATATGCACCGAAGCTCCAACCATAACTCTTCTCTACTAAATCTCTCGACCCAACTTCCTCACTATGAGCTAGTGGGATATCCGATATCCTATCGGTTATTATCGTTGGTGTTCACGTGGCACTTTGTGTGCCAACTAATCATTAACTCTTAATTGTGGTATTTCCATTTTTTTTCTCCATAAAATACCTCTTTATTAATTAATTAAAGATGAATAGAAATATTTACATCAAAAGTTAAAATATTAAATAACCAAGAGGATTCAAGACCCTACCACAGACAGCGTTTAGAATGCTTACATACCGCAGCTACCTCATGGTCTGCTGCATCATTCTTTCTGGGAATACAATGCAGCAATACCACTTCAAACAGCGACTGCATCGCTACAATATCATGCACCAAACCTTCTATACTTGCGTCCGTACAAACTCCCAACTTCACACTCTGCACCAAGCACCTGCGAATCGGACTCTAGTATCACTTTTTTGCAATCATAATCAGCGCCCGCCATCATGGCAACCCTCAAAGCCATAGCCTCCGCTTGGAGACTACTACAGCACAGAAAACCACCCATGGACAGCCTGAATCAACTTCGGTTTCTCCACTATAGCAGCATTATACTCCTGCAGGTACTTTTCCATTTACTTAATATCTTTTTGACAAATAAGGGATAATTATTATTTTTTAAATTGTGATTTTGCTTTACTCTCCTTGTGGTTTAGGGATTTGAAATTTAGTTGATATGGTACTTTTGATTGTTTATTGGATTTTTTAATCTTATTTGTCAAATTTAGAATATATATGATAATGAGAAAGGTCGAGGTCGGATATTAGTTACCTGCTAGCACTTTAGAATTCTTTTTTTTTTTTACCCTTTTTTATAGGAAATGTACGGAAATGCATTAAGAAGATATGAGCAAATCGTACAACCTGTCGGTGATGCAAAAGATGTAACCTCGTTAAAATTTTGCTAGAATTTTTAACCTGGTTAAAAAAAAAAAGTACCACGCACACACCCAGTTGCAAAACTAAAGAGTCCTCTACTAACACGTCTACAAGAATATCTGGGGGCTCCTCAAACCAAGTTACATATGCACCAACACCCATTCCCACCCTTGCGAGCCTATAGGCTGTCCTGTTGGCCTCTTTGTGCGCGAAACCGAAAGCCACCTGACCCAGTCCCCTTGAGTACTACTTGACATCATTGAGAATAGGAGCCATGGTCGAGAGGTCCTCACGGTCTAGGGCAAGTGCAGCAATTGCCACTGCACAATCACCTTCCATCTCTACGCAGTTAAGGCACCTCTCCGCCAGCAGTTGGAGACCTCTACGAGCAGCGACTACCTTTGTGTGCAGAGGCGAGCTGATATGGCGAAGCCCACCCGCCACTGAGGAGATAAGACGTCCATCCCCAGTCGCGGATGACCACGCCATAAACCCCTCTTCCATCCGCTGCCACAAATGCTGCATCGAAATTACAGTGCAACCAGCCACTCCTTAGTCTCCTCCAGATCATCTTCTCACAGTGACCGGTCCCTTTTTTCTTGAGATGGTGTTTATGGAAGGATAAGAGCCAGGCTTCCGCGCTACCTGCAATATCTTGAATGGGGAAGTGTGTCCCTTTTCAAAGCAAATTGTTTCTTTCCTGCTAAATGCCCCAAAGAGTCATGTAAAATAAATCAACCTGAATTTTGGATAGCATGCCAACCATGCGCGCCACCCATCTCATCATGGAAGGATCCGATAGCGAGAAGGAATAGATGACCAGAGAACTAGATAACCACACCCCTTAGCCACAGCACAATCCCTCATAGCATGGACCTCTGTTTCAGCCTCCATTCCGCAAAATAAACAGAGCCCATCCACCTGGACTCTCTTCTTCTGAAGGTTCAGCTTTGTTGGTAGCAAATTCTTACAAACTCTCCATACAAACAACTTGACCTTATTAGGAACACGAGCCCCCCACACCTTCCTCTATATAGTTTGATCCTCTTCCCCTATCCCAGAACTACCTGCCACGTTAGTTTCACAGTCTAAGTGCGAGCAAGCCAATCGATAAGCACTTTTGACAGCAAAAGACCATTCCTTTCTCGTTGCCAAATCAAACGGTCCGATGTATTACGGATACTCAAAGGGATGCCCAGAATTACATTGGCTTCTTCATTGAAAAAGAGATCACGAACTCGAGGCTCCAACCAACTTCCTCCACTGCTATCAATAAGATTACTGACCTTTGTTGATGCCTCCCAATCCAACGGTCTCGAGACAAAACTGTAGGTAGATTCTGTCTGGGAAGCCATCAATCACCCTAAATTTGAACTTTCTCGCCATTGCCAATCTGGCAACAAGATCCTTGTCTAATAATGTCTCTAGCTTGAGTAATACTTCTACAAGAAAATGAAGAATTAACACCACTTGAAGCTGTCAAGAACTCTTCATCAGGAAAATAAATGGCCCTAAAAATCCTGGCAGCTAGAGAGTCCTATTGATTAATATCCTCCATCGCTGCTTCGCTAACAGCGCCAAGTTAAAGGCATAGAAATCCCAAAAGCCAAGCCCACCTTCCAATTTTTGTTTGCACAGAGCTTTCCAACTCAGCTAATGAATTTTTTTTCTTCTGCATCACGTCCCAACACCAAAATTTTGCAATTGATTGGTGGAGCTTGATCAGTCATTATTTATGCATCATTTTGATGTCTTTATATGCCTCTCTTACATGTTTTTTGAATGATTTCGTGCCATCAATAGTAGAAAATGATCAATCTTGTGAGACTTGTACAGATTTGGAAAGATAGGTAAATTCTGAGAAGAACACAAAAAGAATGACTCAAATCGGAGTTCAGATGAAGGAGATGTCCTCATTTCAATATCAGGTCCTGAACTAGATCATAAGTGCGTCAGTGCACCTATTTTGAGTCATTGACCAAGTACCTCAGATCATGTCATCCGGGTCCCAAACCTGTGTCTCATGACATCAAGTTCATGTCTTAGAAGTGACAAGGTCATGCCAGGACATGTCGAGTATATGTCCCAAGAATTTCCCATCCAAGCCCAACCTATGTGCCTATACCCTAGTTCATGTTCCGCCAGCGGTGGATCAAAGTTACTCATCTGCAGAATCTCCACCATTGCAGAGGAGTAACCTAGGGACTAATCTCTTTAGGTTTAAAATATTAAAATTAGAAAAAGCTTATGAGTCTATAAAAGAAGACCTAAATGCAAAGTAAAACACACCACAACAACCCTAAGATACACTAGCAATACACGCCACAAGACCTAAGCCTGAACACCTTGATCCGATCCCATCTTGTAGCCCAAAAAAACCAAAATAGTTTTCAGTTCCTTTCCAGCAGTTCAACACTAATAAACTCTTTTCACGTACCTAATCCTAACTCGCATCTGTCCTTTTCCTCCTACAGTACCCTACCCTACCCTAAACCTTTATTCTCTCAAAACTTTGAATTCTTAGGTTCCACACTGCAAGCTACGCATGCCTACCTCATGATTAATGAATTACTTTCACGCTAGTCAAATCCATTAAAGATTTGGAAGGTTTTGGGGCCTAGGCTCAACGAATCCATACACTCAACAAGGGGCGCACACCTTTGAAGCCCAGCCCACAATATTTCTTGCACAAAGGTGTCCCAACTCCATAATTTATCAAGTAAAATTGAACGACCAAGACCTAAGTTAAAAAATTCATAATAAATTGAATTTTAAATATTTTTCAGTGATTCTTGAACGAGGTGTCTAGTTTAACATATAAAAGAACCCTGTACAAAAATCGGTACCTCAACGCGACCATCGAAACAATCCTCAGATGTCAAATTTTGTGAGAAAACAGAAAACTACTGCATCCCAGTCAGTTTGGCCAGCTCTACTTTTGATCCTGTGACGGAATGGATTCTTAAGAACCTGCGCAGCAGAGCTGTGATTGAGTTTGGCATTACCTGGCCAACTTTTTTTTGCTTTGGGTACTGGTTGCTTTGGATTTGGCGAAACAAAAGGGTGTTTGAGATGGATTTTGTCTTCCCCTGGAACCCAAATCAGACCATGCTCATGGCGGCTAGAGAGTGGCGGCTAGGGAGTGGCAGCAAGCCAACTAGTGTACCTCAGATCATGCCATCCGGGTCCCAAACCTGTGTCTCATGACATCAAGTTCATGTCTTAGAAGTGCCAAGGTCATGCCAGGACATGTCCCAAGAATTTCCCATATGAGCCCAGCCTCTGTGCCTAAACCCTAGTTCCTGTTCCGCCAACGGTGGATCAAAGTTACTCCTCTGCGCTAAGCCTAACAACATGTGCGCCTGGCCTGAGCAAAGATGCGCTTCTACTATGCTCATGGTATGCCTCAAAAGCGCAGTCCTAGACCCATATGACGAAGACATTCGAAGGGCCAAGTTCTAAGTTCCAGTGTCTGACCACGGGAAGATCGCGGGCTGCCCGCGGCCAGCATGGGTTCCCACTGGCCAACTTGCATTCACACTCCCAATCGTGTTCTGATTGGTTCTAATAGATTTGAAGGACTTTGTAATTAATTAGAAGTACAATAACTATTCCAGAACATTCTAGGCTAGAGATTTTAATACCAATTCTTATAGGATAAGGTTTTCCCTTTGTCTATAAATGGGAGCCTTTGTTCAGTATTTTAGGGGGGAGATGATTAGAATAGCATTATTTCGGAGATCTAGACACCCTAGCCGCAATTTACATTGTAATTCAGTTCAAAGTACACAGTTTCTTATTTTCTGCAATTTTTGGGCGTGGAGCTTGGAGAGGAAGGCCTTGCTGAGTCTCTGTTGTGCACCATTGTTCATCAGTGTTCTTTACTCTAAACTTTTATTTCACTGCAATTTACTTATGAATTCAATTATATTTATTTTAATTTCAGTTATGTATGAGTAGTTCTTTTCAGAATTAGGGTTGTTTGAAGCCCTAGCCATGTTAGCTCGTTAAGTAGATTTTTATTTTTCTTCTTAATTGCTATGCATGCTGAATAACTCTGATTACTGCTTTCACTACCATTCTTTTATGTTTATAAGATTAGCTACCTTGTTTGCATAAATTATTGATGGAATTGCTTGAGTGACCGACATAAAAGAATGGTAGTTAAAGCAGTAATCAGAGTTATTCAGCATGCATGGAATTGCTTGAGTGACCGCCATATCATCCTGTGATTCATTAGCTTCAAGAGGTTGAGGTTAAGAAACAATCTTGTAATCGGAATTCATGACAACCTAGGAATGCATCCCACTCTTCTAAGCTAGTGTGGTGTCATTAAATTCTCTTAGTACTTCATGCGTCATCTTAACTGGTAGGTGATAGACGTTCTAGGCATATGCCCTGTCTAAAACATGCTAAGTAAGAGAGAATAATATATGTTTAGTGTACCAACGCCAGGACTTAGGCATGGGCACCTAATTTGGAATTGCATAGTAATTAGGTCAAGATAATCTAGTTAAGAGCTATAATTGGTTAGAGTGGATAGTAAGCCTTAATTCGCCTTAGTTAACAAACAATCAACCTTTCATTCTTGCATTATTATTTTCTGCACTTTTATTTACTTGTCTTTAATTTTCAATTCTCAAATCATAAACCACCCCGACCCCCACAAACAACATCGCCCACCCCCCCCCCCCCCCCCCCCCCCCCCCCTCCTTCCTCTGTCCTCTAGCGTGTGTGTTTTTCTATAAGTTAACAAATCTGAACTTAATTGGCTTAATCATTGAACAAGTCCTCGAGGGATCGACCTTTGCTTGTCATTATACTATCTCCATCGATTTTGTGCACATGCAAAGTTATACTTAGTAGAAATAAAGTTCATAATTATTGTGTTTAATATTTCTTCTATCAGAGCTCATGACAAAATGATTTTGGTAGTAGGAAACAGTTCATGACATAAGGAGGTACCGCTTGAGCTATGGCTTTAATTAGAATCACCTTCTATAACGACTCGTTCCTAAAAAGAAATAGAATTTTGGAAAATAATTCAAAAATGACAATTTTACCCTTGAGTTATTAAGGGCCCAGATGTTACTAAACACTTTTGGAGGTTTTTCGTGGACTAACACGCAGGTCGCGAACTCACGAGTTTGTAGACAGGTGGCACGCAGAAAACGCAGTCCGTATGTGAGAGATACGGGTCTAAAAGCTGAGGGGTATTTTGGTAATTTGGGCAGGTGGACAATTTCATAAGCCCCATATTCCAGATTTTTCCACATTCTTCTCTTCTCTCCTCACTCAATCTCTCTCCCTCCCTTCCGAACTCTCTCTCACTTTCCCGTGAAAGCACAAAAACCCCAAAATGGGTGAGTCCGTGGGAGGCCGGATCGAGCCAAGCTGAGGTCGTAAATCAATTCCCCACAACCCCACGAGCTAGATAATGGTGATTTCGAGACGTGGGCATCACCAGAAACGGCTAATCGAAGAGGAGGTTCCAGCCGAATCTTTCCAAAGGTTTTCCGATCGATTAAGGTAAGTTTTTTGGATTTTAAGCTCGAATTCCAGTTCCTGGGATGTAATAGATGATTCTAGGCACTTAGATCGTGAAAAATGATGGAGAATTGGTTAAGTATGAAGCTCGCCGGAGATCGCGGATTCCGGTCATCTTCTCCGGCGAGTTCGGCTAGCTAGTTCGATGCAGGGGCTGACATGGCAGCCTGGTAAGCGGGGCACTCAGTTGACGCGTGGTGCTACGTGTAGCAACATGGCAGCCTAGTAAGCAGCTGACTCAACTGACACGTAGTGCCACTTGGTACCACCTGGAAGACAAGTGGCAACCTAGTCAGCAGCTAACACGTAGTGCCACGTGGTGCCACCTAGCAGACACGTGGAGCCATGTGGCAACCTCGTCAACATCACAGTCAGCCGTCAGTCAATGGTTAAGTCAATTAACGCCGTCAGGGTTTGACGAAATATGTTGACGGCGTCAGCATATTCCGTTAAGGGTTAACAACGTCCTAACGAAACCATAATGCCGTTAGTTTGGACGAAATATTTTGATTATATCAGGTTCGATAGAATATTCCGTCAGAGAGACGAAATATTTCGCCGTGACTATGCAGATGCGTGAGACGCGCGTGGGGGCGCATGGTTGGAGAGTGGCGCGTGGTCTGGCCTTCTACTGACGCGTGGCGGCGCTTGGGGTGGCCACAAGCCTTCTTCCGGCGCTTGCCGACAAGTGGAGCCGTGTCCCGGCCCACGGCAGCGCGTGTCTGCGGTTTGAGCATCCTGAATCAGTTTTTGGCGATTTTGAGGCCATTGGAGTTCTTTTAGTGCCCCGTTTGAGTAATTTCAGTTTATAATGAATAACTATGAGGCGGGTTTTGGCTCGGGGGTCAAGGGAGCTTGGTTATTGTTGTGTTAAAGGGTTCCTTGGGAGTAAGGCTTCCTTGACGGGTATTTTGGACGTACTATGAATGGATTTTGGACGTCATCATGGTTTTCATTAGGTATACCATCCCCGGGTGTCACAACATTTCTCTGACACAAGACGTTTAGGTGTTCTCCGTCATGAGATCGTTGAGGTTTTTCCGATGCTGGCGGCGTCGAAGGGTATTTCTCCGCCAGATCGTCGAGGCTATCTACGCATAGTACAAAGGTATGCACATCTTCAGAGGTAATATCGGGGGGCGGAGGGTTGTCTACGCATAGTATAGGGATATGAACACCTTTAGAGGTAATATCGGGTGGGCGGGGAGTAAGTCCCCAGGTTGTACCTCTCAGATTCTTGCCATTGCTTTAGAGGTAATATCAGCGGTAGTTAGGAGGACTTGTCCTCATGTTGGACATCCCAGATACCGAGCCGTGCCTAGGGATTATAGTCAGGGGATGGTAGGACGTGTAAGCAGGATAATCGAAGTACTTGTCGGCTTGTATATGATATGCCGTTGATGATGCCAGTTATTTGGGCACGAGATACGGATTGATGAGACGTACTAGCCAAGTGTTATTTTGGCTGAGATAAATTGATAGAGATTATCATGAGTTAGGACTTGGGATGAGTCGGGATGTTGGGTTACGGCTCGGGGTAAAGTCAGTGAGTCTCAATTCAACCAAGTCTTGAACATTGAATTGGATCAAATCATTGAGGCATGTATGGACTTCTACAATGGTTCAGGGAAACAGAAGCCTGACCAGATTCTCATATTCAGGGAATAAATAAGGTGTGATAACTTAATCGACGATACGATAGTTAAAGAACTTTCCAGTATATATGTACGATGATTATTGACACGAATTGTGACCAGTGCCTGAGATATCTGGCGAGGGTACTTTCGTCATCGGGATTAGTGGGTGGTGTGAGCGGTGACCCAGATTGACAAGTTGTTGATGGTTCCCACGAGGGTGACACGTCGATTATTTTGTTTTGCTCCCCGAAGAAGTCTTCAGGGGTAGTTGTGTGAAATACTAGTATATCCTTCGTCTGACAGGAGGATGATGGTCAATCAGTTACAGGGGAGATTCTGTCGGGTTCCCGGTAAATTTTCATTCTACGTTTTTGAGGGAACAAGGGTATTTATGGTTTTAACTTCGGTTGTTAGAGGCTGCCAGACGGGAGCGGGGCCTGTCACGGATTTTTAGGGGAAATTCGGGAAGGTTCATGTCACTTTCCCAGCACTTCTTAGAAATTTCCCTTTCCAACTGTTCAATTTCTTTTATATACGGTCTTTAACAAATGCAAAGGTGACGTCTTGGACCTGCCAATATATAATGGAAGCCCCAAATACTTATCATGATGTTCCATTCTTTCCATGCCAAGGCAATTAGCAAGTAGCTCTTGATCAATTCGCTTTATATTTCCACTGAAAGTCACGCAACACTTTTGAAGATTATTGGTTTGACCCGATGCATTCTCATATAGGCGTACAACTTCCTTGATTTCCATACATTCCACCAAAGTTCCCTAGGCAAACAAAAAACTATCATCTGCAAATAGTAGGTGGTGAACACAAGGAGCCCCTCTAGCTATTTAGAGCCCCTTTATGTGTCCTTGGGTCTCCCAGCAGTTTGTACATATCATGAATAAATATTGGGAGAGTGGGTCTCCTTTCCGGTTCCCTCTGCTTGGCATTACAAGTCCCACCGATTCACCATTAAGTTTGAAGGAATACGAGACCGTGGTTATGCGCATCATCATCAACTATATCCATTCTTCTGCAAATCCCAGTTTTCCCATAACCCTCTCAATAAAACTCCACTCCACCCTGTCATAAGCTTTACTCATGTCTAGCTTGAGGTTCATAACGCCATTCCACAAGCTCTTTTTTTTTTAACATATAATGAGATAACTCAACGGCAATCAAGCTATTATCAGAAATCAGCCTTCCAGGACTAAAAGCACTTTGGGTTGGTCAAATACCTGCCCCAAAACTTTTTTCAATCTGTTCGTCAGTGTCTTTGAGCAAATCTTATATAACACGTTGCATAAGTGTTGGTAAAAATAGAAGACAAGATATTACAATCTATTCTTAATAGTTAAAACCTTGCAAGCGTACAAATCAGAAGATAGTATAGCAACCGAGCAAGGGTCGATCCCACAGAGACTATGTATCAACGTTATGTCCAATTCAAGTTAGACTTAATCAACTCAGTTAAGACTCAACAAAACTATAAAAGAATGCAGCAAACAACTAAACTAAGACTCACACTATTTAGATACGCAAGACACCTAGACACAACTTTAAGACACTAACTTATGACTTAAGGAAACGCAAAAGACTCTAACAAACACACAAACAAGACACACGGCAAGGGGGGGTGTTTGATGAATTGTATTCCAAAATTAACGACAAATAATAGAAACGCAAGAGATAACAAAAACAGAATTAAAGATGATGATTGAATGAATTGATTAAGTCGAATTAAGGCTCACTATCCACCCTAACCAATTATAGCTCTTAACCAGATTTTCTTGACCTAATTACTATGCAACCTTTGAATTAGGTGCACATGCCTAGGTCCTGGCGTTGGTACACTAAACATATATTATTCTCTCTTACTTAGCATGTCCTAAACAGGTCATATTCCTAGAACCTCTATCACTTACCAGTTAAGATGATGCATGAAGTACCAAGAGAATTTAATGACACCACACTAGCCTAGAAAAGTGGCATGCAATCCTAGGTTGTCATGAATTCCGATTACAAGATTGTTTCTTACCCTCAACCTCTTGATGCTAATGAATTACAAGATGATATAACGGTCACTCAAGCAATTCCATCAATAATCTATGCAAACAAGGTAGCTAATCTCATAAACATAAAATAATGGTAGTTTAAGCAGTAATCCGAATTATTCAGCATGCATAGCAACCAAAATCAAGAGCCAAAATCTAATTAACGAATTAACATGGCTAGGGCTTCAAGCATCCTAATCCTAAAAGAGACTACTCATGCATGGTATTTAGTAAAATGATAAAGAATTTCATTATTGCAAGGTAAAAGTAAAGAAAATAAGACAAAACAATGAGATCAATGGTGAGCAAAAGACAAGCCCAAGCACTCTCATTTACTCCCTGCGTTCAGCTTTCTTCCAAACACGAACAACAACTCAAAAACGGGTAAAGGGGTGGAACCTATTCAGTGTGAAAACCTTGTTTAAATAGCCCTAGGGCTTCCCCTAAAAACTAGGAATTAAAACTAACAACAAAATACCAAAAGGACCCTTAATTAATCGCTAAAACATTTTTCTTAGTTTGGTAGGGACAAAGGCTAGGCCGCGGGCTGGTGATGCAAGAAAAGATCTTTCTTGTGCGGCAAGGCTGATTCTGGAAGGTTCTGAGGCGTTCTTGGACAGCAAAGCCTAGCTGGCACACTTCTTGGCTCTTCTTGACACGGCTGGCACATTTCTTGGCTCCACGGCTCCAATATAGGACTTATTAAGAACTCAGCAAGTCATTGACCAATACAGCTGGGAAAAACCATGCGCTTCACTTCCATATGATGTTTCTAGTACAGTTCTGGGCTTTGTCTCGCTCAAAGACTCGCAGAAAAGTCGATGGCCCAATTTGGCCTAAACCAGCATGTCACGGGACATGTCTTCAGGCAGACCAGGCTCTACCGCTGGTTGTCTCGTCTCTAGAAACTTGGAGGAACACGCCTGGAACCTGGAACTTGAGGCGTGTTAGGGGACACGATTAGGGGTTTTGAAGATGTGCCATGGCTCGTCTGGGCTTGTCTTGGATTAGGGCCCAGATGGAGTATCCTTGAGACATGTCTGGGACACGTCTTGGCATGCACCTTGGCTCATCAGGAGCTTGATCTGTTGGTCCTCAGACATGGATTTGGGACCCTCATGGCTTGATTCGAGGTTCTTGGTCCTGCGCCCTAAATAGGGTGCTAGAGTGTGCTAGGGCCTTTCTCAGGACCATATATTGAATTGAGAACATCTCCTTCACTTGAACTCCGATTTGAGCCATTATTTTTCCTGTATTCTCATAATTAAGCTATCTTTCTAAAACCTATACATGTCTCACAAGAGCATCACTTTCTACTAAGGTTGGCACAAAATTAAGCAAAAGACATGAAAAAGGGCACTAAATGACATCAAAATGATGTATAAATAATGACTGAACAAAATACCCCCAAACCTATCTTTTTCTTGTCCCTAAGAAAAACAAAGGAAAACAAACAAAACAAAAATGAAAAGACTCGATCTTAGTTAAGGATAAATCATTTGAACCCCTAGGTGTCCCTAGTAGAAAGAGTTTTGTCTTCTGAGGGTTTACCAGTTATGATACCCACAAACGTTTTACTTAGAGAACTAAGATGCTAGAGACAGTACCTTTAACAAGCTAATAGGAATCAAAGTAAGTATACCGGCTTTGCAGAACTAACAGAGACGCCATAGTCGTGAGTGTCATGTGTTAAGTGTATGAGTGCCAACATTTCAAGTGATCATGCTTAAAACAACTTCATCTAAGTGCCTTGGAAAGATTTCGCCTTGACTTTAATCCTCACTAGGAAACTCTCAATGCACACAAGAATCCTAGGCTTTCACTCTTTTCAAGCATATGTGATGAGTTTATGTTATGGAATTCAAGTTTAATCACATATGAGTATTAATGAAGAATAGCACTTTATGGAAGTAAGGATCTCATGAAAAGAATTGAATTTTAAGAACATAGATACGTAACTTAATCCTCAGCATGATTGTCCATAAGATCAGTTAGGTCTTCCATTTCAGGTTGTAATGGGGCTAAGCTTAGGGGTTAGAAAGGAAGGATTGGAATTCAAAGAACCTGAGTTGTGCCAAGGCATGAGAAGTCATGACTTGAACTTAGAACTTTCTGAACTGAACCCTTGCTTAGGGCCCACGGCATTGTACCTTCTTGATGGCTTATTTTGAGGTCTTTGGCTCACTTGGCTCAATTCACTTTGTTCATCTCGTTTTTTTCTTTCTTTCTTTCTTTTTTCAACGTATTTTATACTTTCTTTTGTTTTCTTGATTTCTTTTTTCTTTTTCGTTTGAATTGAATTGAACCAAGTTCATGCAATGATTTCCTCAAACTTTCATGTAGCTTGTCACTTGTAGAGCTTTTCACTCCTTGAAACCTTTGAACTTTGAACTTCTGTCTAATGATAAAAACGCCAATATCTATGGAATTGGGCAGCAGTTTCTTTCACTTCTCATTCTCACCATGAATCTCATTTAGGGCAACCTTAGCACAAACTTAGGTTATAGGGCACGGCTTTGATGAATGGCTAAGTATTTTGGTTAGGTTATACCTTGGGTGATGAAAGAAAAGGATGATTGTTTTGCTTCAAAGTTGACTTAGGGAGCATGCAATAGGGTAGAATAAGGACTTTAGAGGTTAAGCACACATAGCCTACATCACTTCTTATGGAAAACCACACATTAAATCAAGAGTATCTACATGATGTTAGTTCTTTAAAATCCAATGCAAATATGATGTAATGAGATCAACAGTTATGAACGAAAGTGAAGAGTGTTTAAGAGTAGAAACAAGTATATCCCTTAGAAAGAATGGCAATTAGGCTCAAAAATCTCACAGGGTAGTCTCCACTAATTTTCTAAGGTTCACTCAAATTCAGTCATTTTGTTCACTTAATCACTTAAAACATGGCATTGTGAAGTGTAGTTTATGACTTACTGACTATGGCATGACTCTTAGTAAAACAAAGATAGTTAACTTAGCATGTACATCCCTATTAGCAAGTTATAATACTATCACTAGCAATACGTAAGCTAACACTTAACTTGAAACTGAACTTAAAACTTCCTGGTCGTGTATTACCCCCAAACCTAGATGTTTCTATATGAAAAAATTTAAATCCACACACCCAAACCTAAACTGAACATTGTCCTCAATGTGATAAACAAGAAGTGTGACAACATAATAAAGGTTTCGAGATATAGAAAGGGAAGAAACAGTAAAGGAAGAGAGAAACACAAACCAGGGCTAGGTTGCCTCCTAGGAGCGCTTTATTTAACGTCAGCGCAAGAGAAGGATGGAAAGCTATGCGGCGCAAGCTGAGTTGCAAGAACATCAGGAGTTCGGTTGGTGAGGGCCTCATAGTAATGCTTGAGGTGATGGCCATTCACCTTGAACGGATCCTGTTTAACCGAGTGCTGGATTTCAACCGCACCATGAGGGAAAATGTTAGCAACAATAAATGGTCTAGTCCATCGTGAACACAACTTACCTGGGAATAGTTTGAGCCGAAAATCAAAGAGGAGGACTTTCTATCCAATTTGAAATTCCTTGGGCTGGATGTGCTTGTCGTGAAAAGCTTTGGTCTTTTCTTTGTAAATTCGTGCACTATCATATGCCTTATTCCTTAGCTCATCTAATTCACTTAGCTGAAGCTTTCTATGAATTCCAGTATCATCTTCATTCATGTTCATCTTCTTAATGGCCCAAAAGGCTTTATGCTCCAACTCGACTGGTAAATGATAACCCTTCTCGTAGACAAGTCGAAATGGAGACATGCCAATGGGGGTTTTGTATGTTGTCCTATAAGCCCACAAAGCATCATTTAACCACTGAGACCAATCCTTCCTCGTAGGGCTCACAGTTTTCTCCATGATGGCTTTCACCTCACGGTTTGAGATTTCAGCCTAACCACTAGTTTGAGGGTGGTAGGGTGTGGCAACTCTGTGAGTAACCCATACTTCTGCAGCAAGGCATCAAAAGAACGGTTGCAGAAGTGAGTGCCCCCATCACTGATGATGGCTCTAGGTGCGCCAAAGCGTGCTAAGATGTGTTCCTGTATGAAACTCACCACTACTTTGGAATCATTAGTACAAGTGGGGATGGCTTCCACCCACTTTGAGACATAGTCAACAACAAGAAATATGTAAAGAAAACCATGGGAATTGGGAGATGGGCCCATGAATTCAATGCCCCACACATCAAATATTTCAACAACAAGAATTAGGTGCAACGACATTTGATTCCTAGGGCCTATATTACCTTGCTTTTGGTATTTATCACAGGTGAGGATGAACTCATGAGCATATTTAAATAAGGTAGACCAATAGAATCCAGATTGTAGTACCTTAAGCGCAGTCTTCGTGGCACCAAAGTGCCCTCCATATGCCAAACCACGGCAAAAATATAGAACTTACCTCATCTCATCTTCAGGAATACATCTTCGAATAATCTGGTCTGAACAATGTTTCCAGAGGTATGGCTCATCCCAAAAGTAGTATTTGGCTTGTTTGACAAGCATGTCCTTTTGAAATCTGGTCAAGGAAGAGGGCACACGTTTAGTGACAAGATAGTTAATTATGTCAGCAAACCATGGATCAATCACACACAAGGCAAAGAGCTGTTCATCAGGGAATGTCTCAGACAGTAGCAGTTAATTAGCTTCCTCAGTAGAGCCTTGGATCAGCCTAGTCAAATGGTCTGCCACAACATTTTCACTCCCTTTCTTGTCCTTGATTTCCAAGTCAAATTCCTACAGGAGCAGCATCCAACGCAGTAGCCTCGGCTTAGCGTCCTTCTTGGTGAGCAGATCCTTTAAAGCTGCATGATCAGTGTAAACAATCACTTTGGTTTGAATTAAATAAGATCTAAACTTTTCTAAAGCGAAAATAACATCTAAGCGCTCCTTCTCTGTGGTGGAGTAATTCAATTCAGCATTATTGAGGGTCCTGCTTGAGTAGTAGATGACATGAGGCAACTTGTTCACCCTTTGGCCCATGACAGCTCCTACTGCATAGTCAGATGCATCACACATGAGCTCGAATGGCAAGTCCCAATTGGGAGGCATGATAATGGGTGAGGCCGTGAGCTTAGCCTTAAGGAAATTGAATGCCTCACGGCATTCCTTGTTGAAATCAAACACGACATCCTTGGCTAGGAGGTTGCATAGTGGTCTTGTGATTTTTGGAAAGTCCTTGATGAACCTCCTATAGAATCCAGCGTGTCCCAAGAACGATCTTACCTCTTTGACTGATGTAGGGTATGGTAACCGGTCTACAATTTCAAGCTTGCCTTTGTGCACTTCAATGCCACATGCTGAAATCACATGGCCCAAGACAATCCCTTGTTGTACCATAAAATGGCACTTCTCCCAATTGAGTACCAGATTGCTTTCCCTACACCTTTCCAACACTTGAGATAGATTAGATAAACAAAGCTTAAACGAATGACCAAATATAGAAAAATCATCCATAAAAACTTCAATAATGTCCTCAACCGTATCTGAGAATATACTCATCATACAACGTTGGAAGGTGGTTGGTGCGTTGCATAGTCCGAATGGCATCCTCCTATAGGAAAAAGTGACATAGGGGCACACGAAAGTGGTCTTCTCCTGGTCCTTCGGGGCAATTGCAATCTGATTGTACCCTGAATAGCCATCTAGAAAACAATCTTGAGAAAGTCCTGCAAGACGCTCAAGCATTTGGTCAATAAATGGAAGAGGAAAGTGATATTTTCTAGTTGTGGAGTTTAACTTCCTATAGTCAATACATACTCTCCACCCTATTTGAACTCGCTGGGGCACCAACTCATCATGTTCATTTTTAACCATAGTGATTCCACTTTTCTTAGGAACCACCTTAATAGGGCTTACCCACTTTGAGTCAGAAATTGGATAAATGACTCCAACATCTAAAAGGTTGAGTTTCACCACTTCCTTCATTGGTGGGTTGAGCCTTCTTTGTCCCTCTCGTGATGGCTTGGCATCCTCTTCAAGTAGAATCTTGTGCATGCACTTTGAGGGGGTAATTCCTTTGATGTCTGCAATGGTCCATCCAATTGCAGTTTGATTGGCCTTCAAAACCTGCACCAACTCATCTTCTTCCATAGCATTAAGGTTAGCAGAAATAATAACCGGAAGAGTTTAATTCTTACCCAAGTATGCGTATTTCAGATGTTCAGTCAAGGGCTTCAATTCAAGCTTAGGAGCCTGAATGATTGAGGGCAGGGTCTATTTGGCCGTGAGGGGTAGATCGTGAAAGATAGGTTGTTTGGTCCAATGGTGCACATGCATGGCATTGAGGTGCAGAAGTTGTTTTGTCACACGCTCATCATGTTGTTCTTCTATGGTTGTTGTGTCTGTGAGGACCTTCTCTAAGGTATCTGCAAGGCATGAGTTAGCAATAGTTTTTTACAATAAGATATCCATCATGTTTAAAGGGAAATCAACAATAGGTTCAACATGATATTGAATTGCATCATGGATAGAGAAAGTTCTTAATTGATCCAACACTTTGATGGACACATGGCCATTCTTCACGTCTATCATGCATTCAGCCGTGGCCAATAGGGGCCAGCCAAAAATCAAAGGTGGCTCCTCATTTTTTATCCATCCTATCCATCTTCAGAATGTAAAATCTGCTTGGATGCAAGTGTCCCCTATTTGTACAAGCACATCCTTAAGAACTCCCATTAGAGTAGTAACAGAAGCATCAGCTAATCTAACACATAGGTGAGTGAGTTTCTGTTCTCCTAAATTGAGTGATTTATAGATATCAAAAAGGCATTATACTCATCGATGCACCCGTGTCACATAATCAATGATCAAACCTTTTGGAATCGATGACACATGGAAGTGTTGGAGGACCGGGGTCATTGATTTTGAGGGGCCTAAGCAATAGGGCAGCAGAGCAAGCCTTGGGAATGTCTATGATGTCATTTGAGCTAAAACCCCGTTTCCCAACTACCAAGTCTTTGATAAGCTTGGTAAAGATTGGCATGTGCTTGACCAACTTGTGGAATGGCAAAGTGATTTGCAATTTCTGCAGCATGCTAATGATGACTTCTTCAAATTGCACATTCTTTTTATTCTGAAACCTGCGAGGAAAAGGTATTACAACATCATCATTGGAATCAAAATGAACTTTCTTAGTTGAATTAGGAGTGACAGAGTTAGAAAGTTTAGGTTGGCCCAAAACTGGGCCCTTGTACTGAGACATCGGCGGTGACCTCGTTTTAAGGTGCTGAGGACCTATCGGGTCTTGAACTGGCATGCCAGGCGCGGCCTGGTGCCCTACAGTGGTTGACCGTGGCTTGGCTGGGACATGTCCCAGGATGTGTCCTGCGCCTTGGCGCGGCGTGTCTTGCAACTGCAGTGGTTGTGTCCTGGCTAGACTAGCCGAAGCGTTGCTTGAGTACGATTAAGGAACCGAGTCCTGAAGCGGTAAGTCCAAGGGCTTATTTTACGCCCTAATTTGCTCATGTGGCAGGGTCACAGTGTTATCCCGCGGGCTGGTGAGGACATGACTAAATGAGTTGGTTAAACATCTCCCAAAATTCATAAAATGACTCATCCTCTGCTTGTCGTGGGTCCATAATCTCACATTTCAGTTTGTTTGTCTTGGCCAGGGGATAGTATTGGGTGAGAAACTTGGAAGACAAGTCTCTCCATGATGTGATAGATGCATGGGCCAAGCAGAGAAACCATGCATTGGCTCTGTCCTTGAGACTAAAGTGAAAAAGCCTCAATCTGATTTTGGCCTCAGTCATGCCGTTTATCCTCAATGTAGAACAGACCTCCACAAATTCCTTGATAGGTAGATAAGGATCCTCTCCTGAAAGTCCATGAAATTTTGAGAGCATATGAATGGTTCCTGACTTGAACTCAAAGTTTTCCATAGTAGATGGTGGAAAAACAATAGGAAACTGATCCTCAGAGACATGAGGAGTAGCATACTCCATCAGAAGCCGTGGCGCAGGGTTGGCAAGGACACGTTCCTCAGCCATTGGAGGTGATGATGGCGAGGATGCTTATGGAGATGGGAATTGTGGTGAAGTTGGCACAAAATGGAAGGTGATCCTATGAGCTTTGTACGAAGGGGAAGGTTGGTGAGAATGCAGCTCCAATTGCCGCTTGATGTATGCAAGCTGTTCAGCAGAGAACAAGTTGGACATAGACCTTGAAAGAGTAACAAACTTGAATTAGTAACCTAAAGCAATGGACACCATTGAGGGACAAGTCACGGGCAACGACGCTAAAAACTTGTTGGTAAAAATAGAAGACAAGATAATGCAATCTATTCTTAACAATTAAAACCTTGCAAGCGTACAAATCAGAAGATAGTATAGCAACCGAGCAAGGGTCGATCCCACAGAGACTATGTATCAACGTTATGTCCAATTCAAGTTAGACTTAATCAACTCAATTAAGACTCAACAAAACTATAAAAGAATGCATCAAACAATTAAACTAAGACTCACACTATTTAGATACGCAAGACACATAGACACAACTTAAGACACTAACTTATGACGCAAGGGAACGCAAAAGACTCTAACAGACACACAAACAAGGGGGGGGGGGGGGGGGGGGGGGGGGGGGGGGGGGGGGGGGTGTTTGACAAATTGGATTCCAAAATTAAAGACAAATAATAGAAACGCAAGAGATAACAAAAATAGAATTAAAGGTGATGATTGAATGAATTAACATAGTCGAATTAAGGCTCACTATCCACCCTAACCAATTATAGCTCTTGACCTAATTACTATGCAACCTTTGAATTAGGTGCCCATGCCTAGGTCCTAGCGTTGGTACACTAAACATATATTATTCTCTCTTACTTAGTATGTCCTAAAATTGGCATATGCCTGGAACGTCTATCACCTACCAGTTAAGATGATGTATGAAGTACCAAGAGAATTTAATGGCACCACACTAGCCTAGAAAAGTGGCATGCAATCCTAGGTTGTCATGAATTCCGATTACAAGATTGTTTCTTACCCTCAACCTCTTGATGTTAATGAATTACAAGATGATATGACGGTCACTCAAGCAATTCCATCAATAATCTATGCAAACAAGGTAGCTAATCTCATAAACATAAAACAATGGTAGTTTAAGCAGTAATCAGAATTATTCTGCATGCATAGCAACCAAAATCAAGAGCCAAAATCTAATTAACGAACTAACATGGCTAGGGCTTCAAGCAGCCTAATCCTAAAAGAGACTACACATGCATGGTATTGAGTAAAACGATAAAGAATTTCATTTTTGCAAGTTAAAAGTAAAGAGAAGAAGACAAAATACTGAGATCAATGGTGAGCAAAGGACAAGCCCAAGCACTCTCATTTACTCTTTGCGTTCAGCTTTCTTCCAAACATGAACAAAACTCATAAACGTAAAAACTGTAAAAAGAATTATGTGGCTAAAGGGGTGGAACCTATTTCAGTGTGAAAACCTTGTTTAAATAGCCCTAGTGCTTCCCCTAAAAACTAGGAATTAAAACTAACAACAAAAGACCAAAAAGACCCTTAATTAATCGCTAAAACATGTCTCCTAGTTTGGCAGGGGCACAGGCTAGGTCGTGGGCTGGGCCGTAGGCTTGTGATGCAAGATAGGATCTATCTTATGCGGCAAGGCTGATTCTGGAAGCTTCTAAGGCGTTCTTGGATAGCAAAGCCTGGCTGGCACACTTCTTGGCTCTTCTTGACACAGCTGGCACATTTCTTGGCTCCACGGCTCCAATATAGGACTTGTTAAGAACTCAGCAAGTCATTGACAAATGCAGATGGGACAAAACATGTGCTTCACTTCCATATGATGTTTCTAGTATACTTTTGGGCTTTGTTCCGCTCAAAGACTAGTAGAAAAGTCGATGGCCCAATTTGGCCTAAACCAGCATGTCACAAGGCATGTCTTCTGGCATACCAGGCTCTACCACTGGCTGTCTCGTCTCTAGCACCTCGGAGGAACACGCTTGGAACCTGGAACTTGAGGCGTGTCAGGGGACACGATTGGGACTTGGTTGAGAGCTCTGAAGACGCGCCATGGCTCGTATAGGTTGCCTTCGATTAGGGCGCAGATGGAGTATCCTTGAGACATGTCAGGGACACCTCTTCGCATGCGCCTTGGCTCATTAGGGGGTTGATCTGTTGGTCCTCAGTCATGGACTTAGGACCCTCATGGCTTGATTCGAGGTTCTTGGTCATGTGCTCTAAATAGGGCGCAAGGGTGCGCTAGGGCCTTTCTCAGGACCCGATATTGAATTGAGGACATCTCCTTCATTTGAACTCCGATTTGAGCCATTCATTTTCCTATTTTCTCATAACTAAGCTATCTTTCTAAAGCATGCACATGTCTCAAAAGAGCATCACTTTCTACTATGGTTGTCACAAAATTGAGTAAAAGACATGAAAAGGGGCACTAAATGACATTAAAATGATGTATAAATAATGACTGAACAATAAGCTAATGGGTCTTACGTGTGCCATCTTTGTAGGGCTATTACTCTTCGGGATTAGCGTCACATGAGTGTAGTTCAATCCTGGCTCCATCCATTTGGTAGACAAAATACCTCTCACCCCCTAACAAACATCAACACCAATTAGATCCCTACACTTCTAATAAAACATTGGGGACATCCCATCTGGTCCAAGGGCTTTGACGGGTGCATTTCAAGGAAGCAAGCCTTATTTCCTCGTCTGAAAATGGCTGAAGTAGATCCCTATTCATCTACTCCGTTACCTTGGGATTTTCTGCCTCAAGAATTGCATCCATGTCTCTATTTTCCTGAGAATCAAATAAGTTATAAAAATAGTTAACAATTAGATTCGTCATACCCTGTCATCCTCACACCAAATGCCACTCTTGGAGAAGAAGCCTTTGAGAGAGTTTTTATGATTCCGTTATGAGGCTCTTTTGTGGAAAAATTGAGTGTTTCAATCACCATGCTTTAACCAGTCTTCCTTGGCACATTGCTTCCAAAAAACTTCTTCCTCATGAAACAGAGAGTTGAGTTGCGCTGTAAGGTTTTTTTTCAACACGATGGATGTCTCCGTAAATTGGGCATTAATAATTGACTGAAGCTGATCCTTCACCCTTGAAATCTCACGGGCCAGGGATCCCTGATTCTGACAAGCCCAAACATTAAGACCCATTCTAACCAGCCGTATACCACACTGTACTCGCTGCATTGGGCGGCTAGTTTGGGCTTTGTTCCAATTATCCAGAATTGTCTCCCTACAGCCGTCCTTGGTCACCCAAGTGTTTTCAAAACGAAACCTTCTGTGTTTCTTAGCTCCCACTCTAGCCTTCTCTCATTTAGCAAGCAACGGGGCATAATTAGAAGTAGAAAATTCCAAATTTGAAATTGAGTGGAAAGGGAACAAAATTCTCCAATCTTGATTTGCCAATCTCTGGTCTATTACGCTGCAATCCGACATAGTCTCTGAGAATTCTTGAATCTATGTTGCCGGTCTAGCATGCCCTCCTTCATACTCATCAAAATGCAGAATTTCTTTAAAATCTCCAATACTTACATGGAAGAGTAGATGCAGAATGAAGGCTTCGAAGTAATTCCCATGATTTGTATCTATCATATATTTTTCTCTCTCCTCGGGGGATGGGTCCATTTAGTCTCTCTCTCCTACCCGATATTCTGCCCGTGCGAACACCGAACACCCCATTTCATTGGACGAATTTCGGTCCGATTCGACCGAAACCAAGGTCGGGAGGATCTTCCCCGGGACCCCACGAGCATTTTGGGGTAGCTATTGGAGCGGGAGCACCGCCGTAGGCGACGGACGGAGGAGGGAGGTGAACCGAACCTTCTCGGCCGTTTTCCAGCCAAACCAGGTATGATCTCGGAACTTTGACCTCATATTTGGATTCCTGGTGAAACGTAGATAAATTTTCATGTGTAGATTGTGAAAAACGGTTAAGAAATGAAGAAGTTAGAAAACCTGGAAGTTTCGGCCGGAAATGGGATATTCCGTCGAACCAGACGGCGGCGGAGGTGGCGGTCCGGTCATCTTCTCCGACCAGCCTCCGGTGACGGCAGTCCGGTCGACTTCTCCGGCGAGTCACCGGTGACCGGTCGGGTCGAGTTGGACCGGGTCAGGTTGAGCCGGACCGGGTAGGACCTGTCCAGGCACGTGAACACTGTAGCAGCGCGTGACCGGCGCGTGAGAGCGCGTGGGCGCGTGTACCGACCTTCCGGCGGCGCGTGGAGCCGAGACTGAGGTCACGGCGACGCGTGGTAACTAGTTTTCGACGTTCCGAATCTGTTGGTACAAGTTTGAGGTTGATCGGACGTCGTTTAGAGGTTGTTTTGGGCAATCCCAGCGGTAATAGTTGACCGTATTAGCGGGTTTTGAGCTCGGGAAGTCAAAGTAGTTGGGACATTATTGTGCATGTGTTGCTTGAGCTAGAGCGTCCATGAATTAAGGGTTGGTTGATGTGTGTGAGTGGACTTTTGTTTTATGAACTGAAATACATGCATCCAAATATCCTTGTTTAAATACTGTTATGTATTGTGGCATTGAATTTCTGTATTTTGAGAAATGATTACTGTATACATGTTTTCCACTATGACTGTGAAAGTGTGATTTGAGAAACATCATGGTTTTAGACTCGATTTTGATATCGTTTTGACGAGGAAATTATAGAATCAATGATTTGGGTTTTGACCATGTTGCATGAGTTTATCGGATTTGGTCATATTGAGGGAGGCTAGGACTCGGGACGAGGATCAGTTATTAACGGTGAACCCGGTGAACCTCCGATATGATATGATACGATGGTCGAGGATACTTACCAACTGATATGATATGATACAATGGTCGAGGATACTTACCGACTGATATGATATGATATGATGGTCGAGGATACTTACCGACCGATATGATATGATACGATGGTCGAGGATACTTACCGACTGATATGATATGATACATGACTAGCACACCCCAAGGGATACCCTGGTGGCTAGGGATATCATAGTCGAGAGATGCCGACTGATATGTTATGATAGTCGAGAGATGCCGACTGATATGTTATGATAGTCGAGAGATGCCGACTGATATGTTATGATAGTCGAGAGATGCCGACTGATATGTTATGATAGTCGAGAGATGCCGACTGATATGTTATGATAGTCGAGAGATGCCGACTGATATGATATGATAGTCGAGAGATGTCGACTGATATGATATGATAATCGAGATATATGCCGACTGATATGATATGATACATGACTAGCACACCCCAAGGGATACCCTGGTGGCTAGGGATATGATAGTCGAGAGATGCCGACTGATATGTTATGATAGTCGAGAGATGCCGACTGATATGATATGATAGTCGAGAGATGCCGACTGATATGATATGATAGTCGAGATATATGCCGACTGATATGATATGATACATGACTAGCACACCCCAAGGGATACCCTGGTGGCTAGGGATATGATAGTCGAGAGATGCCGACTGATATGTTATGATAGTCGAGAGATGCCGACTGATATGTTATGATAGTCGAGAGATGCCGACTTATATGTTATGATAGTCGAGAGATGCCGACTGATATGATATGATAGTCGAGAGATGCCGAATGATATGATATGATAGTCGAGATATATGCCGACTTATATTATATGATATATGACTAGCACACCCCAAGGGATACCCTGGTGGCTAGGGATATGATAGTCGAGAGATGCCGACTGATATGTTATGATAGTCGAGAGATGCCGACTGATATGTTATGATAGTCGAGAGATGCCGACTGATATGTTATGATAGTCGAGAGATGCCGACTGATATGATAGTCGAGAGATGCCGACTGATATGATAGTCGAGAGATGCCGACTGATATGATATGATAGTCGAGATATATGCCGATTGATATGATATGATACATGACTAGCACACCCCAAGGGATACCCTGGTGGCTAGGGATATGATAGTCGAGAGATGCCGACTGATATGTTATGATAGTCGAGAGATGCCGACTGATATGATATGATAGTCGAGATATATGCCGACTGATATGATATGATACATGACTAGCACACCCCAAGGGATACCCTGGTGGCTAGGGATATGATAGTCGAGAGATATGCCGACTGATATGTTATGATAGCCGAAGGTTATACCGGCTGATGATACGATATGATAGCTGAGGATATATCCGGCTCTAATATGAACCAGACGACAATTGTCATGGGCTTAATCAACCTATGAAAATACTTCGTCAGCCGGGTCAGTGGGTTGGTGTGGGCGAAGACCCAGAGGGACGAATTATGGTTGGTTCACAAGTATTTGACTAGTCTGTTGTCTTGTGATATTCCAGTAGAGATGTCAGCAGTGTCTGACCTACCGACTTTGGTGTCAGAGGGTGTTCCTATTTGAACCACCACTATTCCGAGGTCATGGCTTCGACCTGTATACTATCCTGCGTCTGACAGGTAGGAGTGATCAGTAAGTACAGAGGTTTTGTCGGGAACCCTCTAAGGTTTAACAAAAATTATTCCAAAACAAAGGGTATTTCTGGTGTTTAAATTTTGAAGTAAAGAGCTGTCAGACGGGATAAGGGTTCTTTCCGGGTTTCGAGGGAAAATTCGGGAAGGGTCCTTACAGGGTTGATGCTTGTCAGCCTCCACCAGACTAGGAATTTAAGATTCCACCCATGCACCACGCCTCCGCTTATAGCCAGGCATCTCCGTACAAACAGCTTCATCTCTACTCCCTCGTTTCCCAGAAGTTTGAACTTTCTTTGGCCTTCTTTTGTATCCTCGCACCCCCGCAGTCCTCTAGGAAGTATGACTGCATGAAGTAGGATTAATTGATTCCTTCCTGCTCTGTTTCTGAATTAGCGGTACTAGCCCAAAAGGGTCAAACCCCAATCAAAGCTGGGTAGCGATGTCAACCAGGCTCCTATTCGCTTCTGGTGTCTTTTGCATTTGAACTGCTCCTCTTTTGGGCCCATCTCAGGGGGTAGCATTAGCATGGGCCCAATACTACTCTGTTTTGTTGTCTGTACACTGTCCAAACTTAGTGGACTCTTTGTTAGTTCCCTATTGCCAATTGGGTGCTCATAGTGATCTGGCCCACCCAATTTTAATTGATTCGTAGCACTGTTAGCCTTTCATTCTTGTTGACCTGGCTTCATAATATAGGGTTCCAAACTTATCTTACTAATAATAAGAAAAGGGCAAGCCAAAACCTACTCCTAACAAGTTGCTGGCTTTTTAGCCGTTGCGCGCTAGCGTTTTCTCTTACTAGTAAAGGGGCTGCTAGTTGTAGCGCACAGTGTGCTAGTGAATAGGAAAAGCGGATTGAGATTACTAATGACGGATGGAGAAACCAAAGGTGTTAGAAATTTTTAGGCGCTTCACCTTTGTCTCCTTCATCGGGGACTACAAGTTATGGGAATCCTATCGATAAAGAATAGGCATAGGCATCACCTCTCGATCCAATCCATCTTCCCCCGCCTCGCCAACACACTCCTTGATACGAAATAAGCCTCCCGCCATAGAGAAGAAAGAGATCTAAATTATGGTCCCCTAGATCGCCCTTCCCTTGAACCGGAACTAGTCAAGAGAGATGAACCCGCACCACATTTTATAACCTTTGAACCGAAACCCCCAACTAGAGATGCAATTCCATAACCCAAACAACTCAGTTGAGAGCTCTGTGACTGGTTCAAGGGAAGGTCCACCAATGATTGATAGGCCATTCCCCCTATCCGTCTCTTGATCCCTCAATTCCATTAATTTGTTGTTATTGATTCATTCAAGGTATAGACTCCCAACTTCTTTGTCTTATTAGCGCAGGTGTTCGTCAAAGATGAAAGCCACTGAGCTTAAGACTCACGTTGATAAAGAGGGCTAGGTTGGCGGGCCTCTCCAGGACTGGGGAAGACGAGTGGATTATAGAGCTAGGGGCAGATCGAAGGTTTGCCAGTTGGGATTGGGGACGGACGAGCCTCGATTGGGCCAACGTTGATGAAAAAATTACAAAAAAGAACTTATCCCATCGCATCATTAACTATTGTAGTATTAAAGATCAGGTCCAGGATTCGAGTAAAATCGACCTTCCCTCTCATCTCAGGGTAAGGCAAGGAATTCAATGTTCGTTGTTCAATATCTCGGCTGCTCAAGAAGTTGGACTAGCAGCTCCTCCAACCCGGAGTGGATTCTAGGGGAAGCACAGAGCCTCACCTTGCAGTAGGAAGGTGGTCGTTGCTGGGACAAGTTCAAACTGGACAGAAGGAAGGATAAATTAAATACTCCGATGTTATTGTGGATTCATCACTGGCTAGGGCTTTCAAATCAAAGCATGGGCATCTGCAACTAAGAGGGAGCAGTAGATCGTTGATTGAAGAGCCAAGTCAGTAAACTTTTATTGATTGTTGATTCGACTAAAGGGACTCCTAGCAACAAACTAGTATGAAAGGGCCCCCATGGAGACGCATGAGATGCAGGGGCCGCCAGCCGGATCGACCGGGCCAGAGGGATGGACTCATTCGACTAATTAGTGATCCCTGGGCCTACCTAACAAGGGGATGTCCCCAAAATAGTGGATTGGTTGAACGGAAAGCTCGGGCAGTAGTAGGACATTCCATAAAAATTTTGCTAATCCGCTAGCTAGTGATCCTCTCAAATCCCATTGTTTCATCGACAAGTAGGGTTCATTCTAAGGTTTCTTATTCTGGTTGTAAAGCATAAGAGGGGGGAATGGGCACAGCCTCACCAGCAGCCTGCGTTTTCGACCCGAAAGGAATTCAAACTTAAACAAGAATATGTGTTCACTATCTCTGGACTGGAGTGACTATCCTTAATCTCCTCTTCCCAGCCACCATTTCTTTTTTGACTTTCTAGCTTGCGGGATAATCCATTTCTTGCCTTGTATTGTTTATTATGATTGATCTATAGTTCAAGGGCACTCTTCTTATTCCGAGTTTGAGATAGAATAAGACCCATACGTAGAGCCCCGGTCTGCCGGGAAGGGATTTTTTCTATTGAGTTTTGACTCCTTTCTGGCCTTACCTTTAGGGTTCTTTTCTTTCTCCACGAGGGAAAAAACCCTTTCTAGATGGAGTAGTGCATTTCTATCTTGAAAGCCCGCCCTACAGATAGAAGTTCCTATCTCTACTACCTATCCAATCTAAATACTCTTATTCATGGTGGAGTGCTTCGAGTAGGATCCGGTTCCATCCCAGCAGTCAAACTCCTTCTTGACCTGGCTCACCTGCCATTGAAGCTTGAATGCCTTTATAGAGGAGGCTGCCCGAGGAATCTAAAAGTTTGAAGTGAGGTGTGGAATGTGATTGGTGATGGATGGTGGTTATGAAATAAGGTTTGCATCAGATGATGCGCCCATGCGAAAACTTTATCTTTTATTGTTGCAGGTAGGCTATTAGATTTAGTTGAAAGCCTACCAACACATAAAGGTTCCGATTCAAGCGAGAGCCCGAATAGGGGAGGCGAGAAAAACTTGATCGAAAGCTCCCATGGTTGCATTGACTTGTTTTCCTCCTCTCCATTCCCTGATTGCATGCTAATTTGTGGCTGCTGCTGATCTTGCAGGTCAGATAAATATTCTCTCACGCTATTAACCGCTTGAATCAAGGCATCCTGAAATGGAATGATTGCCCATGAATGATGGGCCTCTCATTCCTCAGTTTCCATGTTCAGATCCGGGATCCTCTCTTCATCCTTATGTCGCCGGTTCACCGTCGCCTGTGACCTGTCTTCCTTCTCCGGTACGACTCTCTCCTCCTGGTTAATATTTCCAAGGACCTCCTCATCCTTATCAGCTGCCACCACCACCCCCCCCCCCCCCCCCTAGCTTTTTCCTTCTCTTTGACCTCCTCGTCTGAATCCACCTCCATTGGTGCCGATATTGACCACCCTCTCTCTAGTGGCAACCCATATCTTTTTCTTTGTTCTTCGATAGTTGGGCCTTACACATCATCCTAAAGCCATCTACCATACGGTTTTGTTAAATCATCAGTGAAACCATCCCTTGGAAGCTTGCAACTTGATTCTATATAATCCAGTCTTCCACACAAATAACAAGCAAGGGGCAGTTTTTCATATCAAATCATCACTTCAACCGCCTGTCCATCTATATGGATAATCATGCTTCGCCAGAGGAGTTTTGTGATGTGTATCACCGCTCTTACTCGAAGATAGCACCCCAAGTCCTGGTACTTTTTGCTATGGCCCGTCAGTACATGCTACCCGACGGGCCCCCCTCTCGTGCCTCCCCCCCCCCCCCCCCCCCCCCCCCCCCACCCCCATCTCTCCCCAATTCATCGCCAATAAGTTTCCCCAATTCCCTCGTCATACAGTGTAGAGGTAAGCCCCTCACCTGAACCCAAAATTCCTGTTGCCAGAGAGGAATCTTGCTTGGGCTGACCAAACTGTCTACTTTTGCAAGAAACAGTAGATGTCTATTGAACAACCAAGGACCCCTTTTTAGCATCATCTCTCTCTCAAGCTTGGTTTTGAATACAAAGGAGAATCGATCATGTTCAATGTCGAGGATTATGACCCTCGCTTTTGGCCTCCATATATTATGGAAAATTCTCTTCATTGCCTCCCTATTGTAAGGTTTTTCCATTAGAAGCTTACCCTCCAAAAAACATCTATTTGTTGTCAATCCCCCCTTGACACCACTACTATCCCTCCCTTCCTCCTCCATGATTGCAAAATGAGAAGAGAAGTTTGACACCACTTCTTCCATTCTTTGTAATCAAATCCCTCCCCAGTAGCCTCCCTATTTCCCACACCAGACCACCAACCTCCACAGTCTCGTGATCATGTAGAAACTGACTCCGACAGTCGTAAGCCTATGGTCAAAACCTCACCGTGCGCTATATGACTCTCCTAGATGTTAGCGGTGCCTAACCTAGAGAGAATTTTTTAAAATCACCACATCGGCTCTATTAGAATTCTTAGTATACTAGTTTGATGTTATAGTCTTTACGTTTGTTTTACCATTAACAAGTTTTCAATTCATGCAAAAATATCTAAAACTTAGGCTACATTTTTTTTTTATCAATGTACTCAATTCATTAAGAGAGCTAGGAACCAGCAACAGTAACAACAAACATAAACACCAACCAACTGGCACAACAACAACAATACGAAAGACATGACTAAATTTAAACATAAACATCAACTCCTCATATCAGACGAGGACCTGAGTCCACCGTCACGCATGAGAAGATGGACAAGCCATTCAAGGGTGTGAGGGATAGAGGAGGCCATCGTATGCAAGCACATAAACCAAAGCAAATGGGGGTCTGTCAATCTAGACCATATTGCGCATCTCCCTCTTCATCAATGATGCAACTGCATCTGCTGCTTGGTTTGTCTCCGATTCAAACAAGCTCCAATGAACAAGCTCTCCCATCTTCCCCTCTTTATGCTTCTTTTTAGAGCACGAACAAGCTCCAACGAGTCCGATTCAAACACCACTCACCCATAACCTTTGTCCACCGCAAACTGACACCCCTCCCTTACTGCATAAGACTCTACTAAAATCGCTGACCCAGTCTTCCGGACCAACCTGCGGCCGTAAAAATTTACTGTTGTTATCTCTACACACCGCAAGCATCGTTGCCTTAGAGGATTTGGAGTCCCAAGATGTGTCCGTATTAATCTTCATTAAGCCAGGTGGAGGAGGAACCCAATAAGGCACGATGGGGATTGGGGAAGGCCTTGGGACTGTAAGAATCGAAGCAGTGGTTATACAAGTAGCCAAATGCTCCCTGTGCATTCTATCAGCCTCTCAAATCATAGCTCTAGATTGAAGACCTTCTTCTCTTTGACAACCACACACCTAGCCCTCCATATTGCCCAGCACATGTTGGCTACCACAACTATTACCCAAATCGAGTCTACAGCTCCTCTCAACCCATTTCTGGAAATGGCCACTAACCAATCATCAAAATTGGATATTCCTAATGCATTAACACTATAGGATAGCGAGCCCCCAACCTACACACATCAAATTGCACAACAAGAGATTAATAAGTGCTCCACCGTCTCAGGTTCCAGATTGCACAATGGGCACGTAGGTGAAGACCCTATATGCCTTCTGAATAAGTTTCGTTTTCGTGGGAATAGCACTTTGATAGGTCGCCATAGGAAGTTTTTTATTTTAGGGATAATTGGGCTTCCCCAAATGAGCTGCCATGTTTCTTTTGAGCTCACTCTTGAAGATGAGGGAGGGAGGGACCATCCAGACTCTTGAAACCTCCTAAGCCAATTAGAACCCAATTTCACCGTTAGCACCCCATCCTTCGTACTAGGCCGCACAAGCCTGTCCTCAACCCCTCGAGTCCCAAGAGGGATTATTGATATTGCATTTCTTTCCTTATCAGATATGGCTTGAGCAATGTTATCCAACTTCCAGCATCCACTATCCTCATCAATTATTGAGCAAACTTTTGCCTCCAAGTCTATGTCAATACCATTAGGGGGACAAAACCTGGACTCACGCACCCCTGGTATCCATGCATCTCGCCAAATTCTAATAAAGCATCCATTCAAAACCTGCCAATTAGCCCCCTGCATGATCACATTCTTGCCTTCCAGGGACTAACCTAGGCCCAAGAGGATGTTCCCCCTCTTCTTGCATCCATGAAAGAACCCTCAGGATAAAATCTACTTTTCATCAATTTGGCCCAGAAAGAATGAGGTTGATGTTGCAATCGCCAAGCTTGCCTGGCAAGCATGGCATCATTGAAGTCATCAAAGCTTCTAAAACCCAATCCTCCCTCAGACTTTTGCATCAACATCTATTTCCAATTTAGCCAATGCATCTTGTTCTTGTCATTGGCTTGTCCCCACTAGAATTTAGCTATCATGGCATCCATGTCAAATGACAGAGAAAGAGGGAATTTGAACACTGCCATAGGGTACATGGGAACAGCCATCGTAACTGCCTTAATTAGGATCTCCTTCCCAGCCTGATTCAAGAACTGTTGCTTCCACCCCGCAATCTTCATCATCATCTTTTCTTTTGTATAGAGGAGAGCTTCTTTTTTTGAAAAACCCCATAGAGTTGGTAGTCTTAGGTAACGGCTAGGCTCATCAAGCATTAGCACACTAAGAATGTTCCCTAATTCAACTCGAAGATCAAGAGGAGTGTTGGGACCAAAGAAGAGGTTTGATTTCTCCAAGTTGATCTTCTGACCTGAGGCAAGATAGTATGCTTCCAGAAGTCTCGCAATCACTCGGCAATTTTGCACCTCAACCTTAAAGAAGAACATATGAGGTAGATGTGGACCATTAGCTTGGAATTTCATACCTTTCAACCAACCTCGATCAATAGCTCCGTTCATCATAGTAGAAAGCACATCACACACTAGGATGAACAAATATGGAGAGATGGGGTCTCCCTGTCTTAGGCCCTGTGATGGCACAAACTTTATCCCTAGCTTCCCATTTAGGACCACTGAAAACTCCACAACACTAACACACCTCATAGTAAGTCTAACCCAGGTCGGATCAAACCCCATTTTACTCATAACAACAGCCAGGAAGTCCCATTCAATCCTGACGTACGCCTTGTTCATTTTTAACGATTAGCAAGAACCTTAGAGATTACTTTGTAAGAGACGTTGCATAAGGATATTGGCATGAACTATGTTACCGTCTCAAGGTGATGGACTTTGGATACCAAAACCAGATGGGTGGTTGACAGGTTCTGAAGGTTCTCGTTGTCCATGAAGAAGTTTCTAACCAATGAACAGAGATAAGGTCCCACGGTATCCTTGAAGCCATGATAAAACATCCCAGGAATACTATCAGGTCCTAGCGCTTTGTCTGACCCTATTTCCATAGCAGCTTTTTTAATCTCATCATCTAAAACTTGTTTTAGTATCTCCAAAATTATAGCAGAAGTGATTACATGGTTTATAAAAGGAAGTACCCAGTCCCAATTTCTTTGACTTTCGGATCTGAAGAGGTCTTTAAAGTAACCATCAATATTATTTCTGATCTCCCTCTCAAGATCCAACCACCTTCCATCAAGCACCATTACATGGTTTACCGTGTTGTTTCATCTTCTTTGAATGGTTGATTGATGGAAAAACAATGTGTTAGCGTCCCCCTCAGTGAGCCACCAAACTCAAGACCTTTGTATAATAACCTCAACCAATAAGTATTGTACTGCACTGTAGGGTCCTATTAATTTCAATTTATTCCTATTACTTAACTTATGATCTTAGAAGACTTTTAAAAACATTCAAACTCTTATTTACTCATATTTCAAAAGCATATTTAGACAAAATTGGAATGAGAATTTAATTCGCGTAGAGAATGAGGAGGCGGACGACGTCCCTTTAGGGTTTCAGCACTGTATCGTGGCGGAAGTCTTAACGCACAAATCCGACCACTCTGATGCCTTTGTATCATTGTTCCAAGGTCTTTGGAAGGGAATGGAGGGGGTGGCTATTAATACGATTGGAGAGAAGCGATTCTTGGCAAGGTTCGTGACCCTGGGAGACATGAGACGGGTCATGGACATGCAGCCCTGGTTTTTCGACAATGCTCTAGTTCTGGTGGAAGAGGCAACGTGAGCACGTAACCCTAACACTCTGAGGTTACAATGGTGTCGTTTTTGGGTTCAGATGCACGATATTCCCGTCTTGAGCATGACTGTTCGAGAGGTGGAGAAGATAGGGAATCTAGTTGGGACTGTGATCAAGGTGGATAAGTCCAGAGGTCATGATTGTATTGGTCGCTTTGCGAGGGCATGGATCAGGCTGAATGTTCGAGAGCCCCTGATGAGGGGCACCATGGTAGAATTCCCTGGAGTGGGTGAGATTTGGGTTGTATTCAAATATGAGTATATGCTGCTGTATTGTTTGAATTGTGGTCTAATTGGGCACTCTACTCATATTTGCTTGGGTGGAAGGGGTCCTGAGGTGGAGGAGACGAGGCCTGAGACACGGGACTCCCTCTTGGGTTTCAAAAACCTAGAAGCAAAGACTGATCTTCGTGGGAATTTGTTACGGAGCTTCTAGAGATGAGGAAGGCGTGACAGTACGCGCCAAAGGGCCATGCTAGGGGACGGTGTGGCTTCGGGCCTTGCTGCGAAACTTCAGGCAGATCGGGAGGAGGATGAACGGCAGCGCCAGTGACTTGCTAGAGCTTTTGATGCTGGCCTCATTGCTAGGGGAGGAGAGGTGTGGGAGGAGCCCTCTGCATTGGGAGGATCAAGCGAAGGAACTAGCGAGGTCCGAAAGGAGGAAGTAGATAGGGGCAGCAAGTGTGGTACCAAAGGTCCAAATATTGGAGATGGGGGATGTACAGGAGGTGAACCTGGGGGAGGATCTCCCCATTTCTGACCCTTTTCAGCTTGCACCGATCATTGATAGGTTGTCCAAGGCCCAAGCTAAACGGAAGAGAGAGGGTGTGTACATGCCAGGGGTGGCTTTGGAGTCACGGATGGAAACTAGTGAAGGGGACAGTGTGATAGAGCCTTCTAATAGCGATGACACAATTGGAAGTCGAGTGGTGAAGCGTAGACATGTGGTGTCGAGTGGTATTTCTGGAATGGTGGTCGGGACCTCCCATAATCGGTCTCTTGAGTGGCGAGGTGAAGAGTCCACCTCTCCCCAACGGATTTAGTCGACATGAGTATCATTTGCTGGAATTGTTAGGGCATCGGCGGTGACCTGACGATTCATAATTTGGAGGAGCAGAATAGGCTCCTTCGACCAGATATTATTGTGCTTCTTGAGATGAAAAATAGAAGTAGTAGGTACTAGTTTTTGAAGAAGAAACTAGACATGGATTTCTAACAAGCAGTGGAACCAAGGGGTTTGAGTGGCGGCCTATGTGTGTTTTGGAGGTCAGCAGAGCGGGTTGACTTAATAAAATAAGCTGACTTTATGATTGAGGTCCTTGTAACAGATGAGGACAGTGGGAAACGTTGGCATTTGTTTTCAATTTATACGAGTACTGATGCTGGAATGAGAGCTAGGCAATGGGATATGCTGAGACATCGTCTGAGTAGGGAGACTGATTCTTGTCTCTTGATGGGAGACTTGAATGATATCCTTAATACTAAGGAGAATGAGGGGGGGCAACATGAGAACTACTTCGAGTATGAAAACATTTAGGTCCTTTGTGGTAGACACAAAATTACTTGACTTAGGGTTTTCTCGGCACCCTTATACATGGTGAAACAAGCGAGAAAATGGGTTTGTGCAAGAACGCCTTGATGGAGGCTTGGCAACAGAGGAGTGGGTTCAGCTATATCCACATGCAACAATTGATCATGTGTTACTTACTGGTTCATACCATTCCATGATAGTGTTGGACACTCAACCTAAAGTGAGGAAACGAAAGCACTGTTTTATTTATGATCCTAGATGGAATAAGGAGGGCCAAAGTGTGGAGGTAGTCAAGAAGGAGTGGAGTAGGGAGGTGACCGGCTCCCGGTGGTATAGGGTCACGGCAAAATTGAAGGGTGTTAGAAAGGGTTTGCTGGTTTGGCGGAGGAAGGCGGGAGATAATGCACAACATACCATTGATAAGCTAAAAGCTGACCTTCGCTCCTGTTATCAAGCTACGGAATACGATGGGAACCAAGTAAGAGCAATGGAAATAGACCTGAAGAAGGCAGTTTTAGATACTGAAATTTACTAGAACCTACAGTCCCGAGTACAATGGTTGAATGAGGGAGACAAAAACTCTCGTTTCTTTCACTCAAAAATGATTAAACGGCGGAGGCATAACAAGATCATAGGTTTGTTTGATGATAAGGGGGTTTGGCGTGAGGAGCATGAGGAAATAAGTGACATTACGATTAGATTTTTCCAGAATCTATTTGAATCATCGCATCCTTTCCAAATTGAGCAAGTCACGGACTGCATACGACCTCTTGTCTCTGATGCGGATAATGTTGGGTTGGAGGCGCCTGTTCATCCTGAGGAGGTCCGACAAGCTGTAATGCAAATTAATCCCTTGAAGTCCCCGGGGCCATATGGGTTTACAACAAGCTTCTATCAGAAACATTGGGGTTTGATTGGGAATGAGGTGATTAGGGCTATATCTTCCTTTTTTCAATCCGGTCATATGTGTAAGATGGTAAAGTATACTTATTTGGTGCTAATTCTGAAGGTTGCTAGCCCCCAATCTATGACTCAGCTGAGGCCGATTTCTTTGTGAAATGTCTTGTATAAAATTCTATCTAAAGTGCTTGCTAACGGGTTGAAGAGGCTGATGGTGAAAGTGATCAATCTGGCCCAATCAGCATTTGTCTAGGGAAGGCATATCACTGAAAATGTTCTTGTGATTCATGAAGTGCTTCACTCTATTTGATAGAAACGTGGGAAGGAGGGGGTGGACATGAAGTTGAAACTTGACATGTCAAAGGCTTATGATCGTGTAGAATGGGACTTTCTGGTGGCTGTACTGAGGAAGTTGGGGTTCAATATGATTTTCTGTCAGTGGATCATGGAGTTTATATCTACGACCTCTTTTAGAAGTTTGATGAATGGTGGACCTACGATAAGTTTCCAACCAACTAGAGTATTAAGGCAGGGGGATCCTCTATCCCCTTTTTTGTTTGTCCTCTGTGCTGAGGGGCTCTCGGCAATTCTCAGGAGGAAGGAGGAAGTGGGTGCTTTACATGGTATTCCGATAGCTCCTGGTACCTTAAGTCAACTCACCTATTTTTTGAAGATGATTCGGTGTTTTTTTTCTAAGGTAAATGTGGAGGATATTGTATGTATTAAGGAGGCTCTTCAGCTTTATGAATCTAGTTCAGGCCAGATGATTAATTTTGATAAAAGCTCGGTTCTATTTAGTGTTGATTGCCCTATAAAAACTCAAGACCTGATTGTGAATGTATTGGGGGTTAGTAGGAAGGAGGAGTTTGGAAAGTATTTGGGACTTAGAGCATATTTTGGGGATTCTAAAAAGGCCGTATTTGAAGATATTCGAAATAGAGTGGAAGCAAAGGTCCAAGGGTGGTCGGAACAATTTTTGTCAATGGTAGGGAATGAGGTGTTGGTGTAAGCCATTGCTCTTGCCTTGCCTAATTATGCCATGTCATGTTTCCAAATTCCAGTCGGTGTATATAGGGATGTTGAGCGCATTTTGGCCAGGTATTGGTGGGGGAAGCAGCATTTGCAGCGTGGCATTCATTGGGCCTCTTGGGATAAGGTTACCACATCAAAGTGTAAGGAAGGGCTGGGTTTTCAGGACTTCAGGTGCTTTAACTTGGCCATGCTTGCGAAGATCATGTGGTGTATCATCTCTGATCCTTCATCTCTCATTGCAAGGCTGCTAAAAGTGAAGTATCATCCTTCTGATGGATTCTTGAGTGCGAAGGACAACGTCGGGTCCTCTTGGGGATGGAAAGGTATTCTACAAGGGCAGCGGTTATTGAAGGCAGGTGTCCATTGGCATGTTGGGAATGGTGAGAATATAAATGCGCTACGAGACCCATGGTTGCCAACAGTGAGGCCATTTAAAGTAAGGTCCTCTAGCCCTTTCACTCCAATTCTGGTTGCTGATTTATTATCTCCGTCTTGTTGTGAGTGGAAGAAGGAGCTTGTGGAGCAGATTATTAGTCCTGAGGATGCTAGTGCAATTTTATCTATGCCTCTGAGTAAATTTGGCACCCCTGACAGGTTAGTATGGAATTTTTCTAAGCATGGCTGAAATGGAATGAAACGGGGAGTTGTCACGACGAGGTGGTGGGGAATCTAGTAATATGGGAGCACATGATCAATCCTGGAAACAGATATGGAGGATGAAGGTCCCTAACAAGATATGTCAATTTTTCTGGCGATGATATCGGGGTTTCCTTGCTTTCAAACATAATTTGGTGCGTAGATGGGTCCTAGTTGAAAATGTGTGCCCTTTGTGTGGTGAGGATGATGAAACTGCAGCTCACTTACTATTTATATGTATGCTTGCAAAGGTCTTTTGGTTTGGGAGCCCTCTCCAGATGGATACTACCAGGTTCATGGGGCTTTCTTTCCGGGATTGCTGGGGTGTGTTGACACAGATGTTTGACAATGTGGATGATGTATAGGGAGTGTTTCAGCTTCTTTCTTTTGGATGCTAGAGGATTTGGAAGGCCAAGAATCTGATGTGTTTTCAGGAGGTAGTGCAGACGCCGAGGGAAGTTGTTGTGCTATTAAACCATCAACTCTTCCAGTACATTGCAGCTAGGGCTGCTGCTCTGGAGCTGGTCTCCTAGGGACCTCATGTTCAGGCACTACCGCTGACCTGTCTCTCTACGGTCTGGTAAAGGCCAGCTATGGGGACAATTAAGCTCAACTACGATGGGGCCTGGTCTGTGCAGCGACGAGTGGAAGCTTTTGGTTGGGTCTTGCGGTCTTGGTCTGCCACTTTTGAGGGTACCGGTGGAGTGGGTGGCTTACGGTATCAATCTGCTCTTCAAGCTGACGCTTGGGCGGTTCGAGTTGGTCTAGAGGCTTGCCTTGCTATGGGGCAGCAACAGGTAATTGTGGAGACGGATTCTTAACTTCTTGTGTCGTTGCTCAACAATGAAGGGAGCGAGGAGTCCATCGATAATGTACTGCATAATATTAAGGTCCTAAAGAGTTCTTTTATTTCAATTGTTTTTGTGTTTGCCCCACGAGGTGGATTTACATAATTAAAAATAAACAAATAAAAGATCTAACATAAAGCAAATAATAAAAATAATAGGCTAGGGCACTCTATCCACCACTAACCACAATTACTTCCTAACATGATTTCCAGGATTTAATTACTATGAAACTTCTGAATATGATGTCCATGTAAAGGTCCAACTAAGGCCCACTCCACATATATTATTCTCTCTTACTTAGTATGTTCTAGGCCGGATGAGTACCTTAGAACGTCTATCAAATTAAATTAAGATGATGCATGAAGTACGAAGAGAATTTAATGACACCACATTATCCTTAGAAAAGTGATGTGCAGTCCCAAGTTGTCATGAGTTGAATTATAGGTAAGATGTAAGCCACTACCCTTGATGCCAAACAATTACAAGAAGATGACTAGTCTAACAAGCAATTATTCATCAATAGTTCATGCAAACAAGTTAGTCAGACTCATAAGCAATAAACATAAATTAAGAACATTAATCACAACTATATCCAGCATTCATAATAATATAAATCAAGGGCCAAAATCATATTAAAGAATAATCATGGCTAGGGCTTCAAGAAGCCCTAACCTAAAAAGAAACAACAAAATAAACGAAAAGTGTTATTTCTCTGTGATGTATTTCTGTATATTTTTTCATATACCCTTTTACAAAACTCGAAGACCTCTATTTATAGGAGAATTACCAATCCTCAAATAAATAGAAGTGTACATTGAATTCTACAAGGAAAAGGTTTCCTAAACATTAAAGAAAAATAACTAAAACATTTCCTAAGCATAAGAGGACCCCAAATAATACTCTAAAATGAAATAGGGTTGAAATCCTTTTGCAATATGGAGATAAGTGTGAACACACATTTGAAATCCCTCAAAATAAGGCTAAAAACATGCCAAGGCAGATGGGAGAAGATTCAAAACTCGCGGTCAACGCAAGTCAACGGCGGCAAATGGCTGGGAGAGGTTTTCTGTGGACGGTCGCCGAGCTGGAAAGAAGGGCTTCAGTACACGCGCGCCAAGGTTTTCAAAGGCGTTCGGCTAGTACTTGCCGAATTAGAGATCAGAAGCAGCGGTCAAACCACAGTTAACGCTTAACTCTGACTCCTTCTGATGTTTGATTCGATACGTGTATACAGAAAATATTAGGTAATCTTTTTTCCTTCGTAACTTTTTCGTTACAACTCCGATTGAGGTGATTCTTTCGCTCAAATTCTCATAGTTCAAAGCTCTATCTAATTCTGCACATTTCTCACAAATATATTATTTTTTCTAATTGCATAGAACGAAATACTAAGAAAACATAAGTAAAAAGGGTATTAAATCATGGATAAAACATGTATTAATTATGCCCTAGCACTTCTATACGTATTTTTCTTTTATTTTTGTATATGAAATGCTTATGTGATTTAAAATGTTCATATCATGTTCCTATCTCATTTTTGAGATATATATTGTCAATTTGTGCGTTTTCCTATTTTCGAGATTTTGAATAAAAAATAACGAAAATGCCCTTTTATTAATAAGTATTTTTCTATTTCAAGAATCATATCTCTAAGTGTTATACGAACATTCTTACTTACTTTTGGTCTTTGATAAGTAGAACAAAATTCAGGAGTTTTTGAGAAATTTTAAGAATTTATTGTCAAAACACTAAATTGCCCTTGTTGCCATAGGCCTTAGGATAAAAAAAAATTTAAGGAAAAATATCTACTCGTTAAACTCTGCTGCAGAGATCAAATCTCTCTAAATTATCGCTCAAATGTTCAAGTCATCATCAACCATCACTTCTCTTAATTGAGAGAAGTAATTAAGCCCAACCAAGCCAAAATCACTTGTCCAATCCCAACCAGATTTAGCCTATAAATAGAATGGAGATTCAGCTCAAATCCATCTCCAAATTTTAGTCCAAATCTATGAGAAGAGAAATAGGGAAAATCTGGGAATCAAAACTCTTGAAGGAAGTCTCTCACTTTGGGTGTCCAAAGCCTGGGTTTAAGGCTCTTAGCTCAACCTTAATCTCTCTGTAAGTACCTAAGAAGTTACCTTATGACTATTGGCTTACAAATTTTGAAATTTCATGAAAAACACCATGAAAGCTTTAAGAACATCTTCTCTGTAAAAATTAGAATTTCGTACTGTTAATGATACTGTTAGTGTTAAAATATCATACCAACTTAAAGTACATGAAAAGTTAATAAGTTTTGGCTTTTGAATCATCTAAAAAGGTTGAGAAATCAGAATTTTATGGCAAAAGTAAAATCAATACACTGCTGGAAAACTCAGAAATGAACAAGAAGATTTTGAAACTTACAATCCTTGTAACTTACTCAACTCTTCATGGATTTCTATGTTCCATATATCATTTTGAAACCCTTTACCTAAAATTTTGATCTAGAAATTTTGGTATCGAACAGAGTAACACATAATTAGAAACTAAGGCCCAAAACAGTATGGTCCTAGATAAACTAAACTGTTTTTATTGAACTTTCAAACCTTGTATCTCTTTCATTTCTTAATGGATTTCCATGTTTTTTTATATCAAATTAAAGCTTGTTTAGTGAACTATAAATCTGGAAATTTTAGTGAACAATGGACTTATATAGAATTAGAAATTAAGACCTGAAATAGTGTGGTCCAAGACAAACTAAATTGTTTTTTAAAAAACTTTCAAACCTTGTATGTCTTTCACTGCTTAATGGGTTTTTACGTTCCATATATCAATTCAAAGCTTGTCAAATGAACTTTAAATCTAGAAAGTTTGGAAAAATAATGAATGTTACAGAAGCAGAAATCAGACCTCAAAGACAGGAGATGATAACACTTGTAGAATAGTTCCACCTTCATTGTTCTGCACTCTCAATGTTAAAAATTTCTTTCAATATTTCTTGTTAATTCAAAGATTTCTTTTATGAGTTTTAAACTGTGATTGCTTACTTGATTTAGAGGGAAGCATCGTATATTAATTGTCATTCATTCATAACATATGATATCATCTATATTTTGGAATGTCGTATTATTGGCTTGTGGTGCTTAAGCTTATTGTGAAACACTGGTTTCTTTGGGAAGTTGAGAATTTTAGTTGTGGCCATAATCCCTTCAGATAGTGCACTATATTATACTTACTAGGTTCAAGAAGTTGAATCTTTAAGTATACATGTATAGGTAGGTGTAAATCCAAAGATGTTGTAGCTTATCCTGTATAATACGGGACTTATATTATGCTACCAGTTCACTATATATGAGTTTCCCTAATTATACATTCTAAGTATATGTTATGTTACATGTGATGATATGCTAAATTATTTAGACAATCCTTAGTGATTTGTGGTTACAATACGTAATTAACTTATCAAGCATATGCATCATAAATTGATTTCATTTGTGCTTACTGGGTTTGTGTAACTCATGATACTACACCTTTGTCTTTTCAAGTATTGAGTATAAAAACGGAGACAGAACGATCTTTACTATGTTGTAAACAAAACAATATTTATAAGTTAATTTTCATTTTAAAAACTCCATTTTGATATTTCAGTATTCTTACTTTTCGTCTTTCCATTGCTGTAAAGGTTTTATGTAAGTATAATTTTTATAATAAATGTTTGATTTTGAAATATCCTTATTCTTTCATCTTCGAAAGAAGAAAAAATTAATTTGTTTGACTCACGCTGCAAATACACGTGTCATATTTGCTTATAATATAGAACGTGGATTCAGGGCGTGATACTTTGTTTCCGGTAATTCTCTTCATTCCGCCATAACCCACCAATCTCATTCTGAATCGCTGAAATTCTAGCACAATTTGTTTGTCAGTCAACTTGAAGATTAACCAACTCATTAGTCAACACCTCAACCCTCAAACGATTGTTTGGAAATCTCTCTTTGCTCCAACCAACAACCTTTTCAACACCAATTTATTTTTCCATTCCACTGCCGAGAATTACATTCCCAATGCCTTGGCATCCAGCATTTAGAAGCAACCTCTCCACATTTTGGGTCGTCAAGCAAGAACTTCTCAAACCTGAATTGCTTCTTACATTTTCTTCTAGGGAGTGGTGCTTGCAACATAATTGGGCAGTAGTCGGACTCCAGCGCTGGCAGATGAGAGATTGCTGAATTAGGCCACTTTGATTGCCATTCAGAATTAATTAGCCCCCTATCGATTCTCTCCTAGATTACAACCCCCTCCGCACGAGTTCCTTTCCAGGTGAAAGGTTGGCCGTTGAAACCCACATCCATAACCTCCGGCATATACCATGAATTCCATGAGGAATTTTCGCCTGCCTGTTGACTTCACTCCGCCACCTTTCTTTTCAAAGTGCTACAAATATTCATTAAGATCCCCAATGCATATCCATGGCCTAGTCCTTGGACCAAAACGCCTTCCCAACCACCCCCAAAATTGCTCATTTTCTTCACGGTAAAGGTGTACCGTATACCCAAGTTGCCTCCCATCAATCCGCCCTTCCACATAACTTGATAACCATTTCTTTCCTAATTTTCATTTTTCAATTTTTAGGGTACATTTAATAACCATTTCTTTCCCAATTTTCAATTTTCAATTTTTAATTTTTAGTTTTCTGTTACATCCTATTTCGTAAAAATCAAGCCTCGATATAGCAGATACCAAAAGCCCATACTTTTCCCCGTTAATTTACCTTGAGTAAAACCATCCAATTTTAGTTTGTATAACCCAATTGCAAATCTTTACCATCATCAAAATCCAATCAATTATTTCACTTTGTTACCTTTCTCTCTCCCTCTCTTTCCCTCACTATAACCGTAAAAATTTTCCGACGACCCACACCTTAAGACCATAACCAAAACTTTCACCCTAACGTTAAGATTCCAACTGTACCGACCTTGCTTGACGACAACCACTGCATCGTGGGAAACGAGACAACAAACCAGCGGCGGCTTAGAAACTTTCCAGCCAATCCAAGTGACTTCTTGATTCGAAAAGTATATATGTGGATTCTTGGCGATGAGTAGATCATGTTGGGTGCATTGCATGCAAGATTTGGTGAAGAATTGAGGGAGAACGGAGAAAATCGGAAATTGGCAAAAGCGAAGCATTTCCAGCCAAATTTCCAACCTTCTGCCACAAGTCGAGCTTTGAGAGGTAACTTTCTGGAATCCTTATTTCAATTTGAGTCGTTTGGTGTAAGAATTGTTAAATTCCGAGTTGAAAATCATTTTCCAGCGAGATTACACTATTTTCGACTGATGACTGTCAAGTTTGACGGAATCTTCCATCCGCATTGAAATATTCTGTTAAGTCTATGTCGATTAGCTGTGTCACTGTTAACTGCCATTAAGTTACAGATCTAATGTCAACTTGACTGAATATGCTAATATCGTTAACCGTTAGCATATTCTGTTAAGTCCAAAGTGGTCAGTAATGGTGATGTTACCAGCGCCTTCGTCCACGGCGCCAGATCGGTGGCTGTCACGGTCATGACCATGACGGTGCCAGCGCATGTACGTGCATAGGGCGTGTGTGGACATGTGTGTGCGCGTGCACGTCCGAGCGCGTGGTGCGTGAGTGGCCCTGCTGGCGCGGGGTAGCGCTTGCAGCCTCTTACCAGAGCGTGGCAGCGCGTGCAGCCTTCTGCAGGCAAGTGGCGGCTCGTGAGGCCAATTTTGGGACGTTTAGACACTTTTTTCACGTTCTACGCACGTTTTAACACCGTTTCAAGCAACAAAGAGTGAAAAATAGTAGTTAAATAAGTTAGTTTAAGCTTTACCTTTCTTTTGGTTCATCACACGAGCCGTACAGAGAATTTCTAGTTTTGTAATATCGTCGAGTGACTTTTCCCCAATCATTTGTGAGTGAACCTCTTTCTTTAATTCGTGCTTTCATGCTATTATTTTATATACGTGTGTGTGTGTGTGATAGCGTTTATATGGTAAACTTTCTTTTGACTTACGATGTGAGTTGATGCCATGTACTTAACTTACTATACAAATATTCTTATTAGTATCTTTTTGGTGGTTAATTAAGTTTATCTTATGGTTACTTTACTTTGACTAGTTGTTGATTTGGACTTTGTTTTCAAGATGGTTTTTACTGTTTTGACTCTTGTGGTTTTTAACATCATCATTTAAGGATTTGATTACTGTGATTGATTTCCACGGCACGAGGTTGTTAGGAGTAGTGTACCCACTCAGTAAGTCGTTGGTATCACTAGTATTTGTCTCTTTGTTGTAGACCAGTCATTCACGTGATCGTTCACCTGCATTTCACTTTATACTAGTTAAATAGTGTCAATGTTATCCAAGAACTCCTAGAGGACATGTGGTGATGGTGCTTAGCAACCAGTCCTTCACGTGGTCGTGGTACATAAGCGAACCCTAATACCCAGTCATGCTATGTACGCATGACTCATGCGACTGTATGCCATTGGGATTCATAATACATTTTTTTTTACTTTTGGGATACCATTAAGGGTACGTTTTCTACAAATATTTGTTTGTGTAAGTTCTTAGTTAGTTTACAGTTGAGGGCAGTGACCCTGATTTGCGAAACTATCATGAGAACTTAAAGGAGTTTTTACAGTGTATGTGGTTATTCGACAGTTCTTTGTGAGGTTATTATAATATTATTGTTATTATTTACACTAGTTTAATGGTGTGTGCTTATACATAGTATGTTTTACTTGGTTTTCAATTGAGGGGTTATTACTACTTTCATAAAATGTTTTACACTGAACTCTTGTTGTTGGGCCTTCAACTCCCCACTCTCCTATTGGACCAGATATTTCTTCATGGCCCATTGACTTTCAGGTCGCAATGCTAAATAATTCCCAGCAGCTGCATGAAGGTGCTCAACTTCAATTCAGAAACCCAACGAGTGTTGGCAACCGCACCATTGTGCGTCCACCACGCGGCTGTGGAGGGGGCTAAAGCTTGGAAGTCCTGCTTGGTAGGTTATTTTTTGGATAAGCAGCTCCCTTTCTCTGCTGTGAATATGCTTGCTTGTAGGCTATGGGGTAATAAGGGCCTCTTGGAAGTGCTAAGCATTGAGAAGGAATTTTTCCTCTTCAAGTTTGGTGATGATGAGGGGTGTAGGAGTATCCTGGAGGAAGGTCCCTAGCACTTGGGAGGGAAGCCAATTTTTCTACTCAAGTGGAGGGTTGGGCTCACTCTTTCCCGTGAGGCTCACACAAGGGTCCCAGTTTGGGCAAAATTTCATGGTGTCGCCCTTGAGCATTGGAATTCAGAGGGATTCTTCTATGTTGCTAGTGTTGTTGGAAAGCCAATTTGTGTTGATTCCATGACGGAATCAAAAAGGCGTATTTCGTATATGCACAAATGTGTGGAAATTGATGCTTCCTTACCTTTGGTGGATTCTTTTGATCTCAAGATGGTACCGGAGGAAGATGGTGAGGTCCCCCAAGTTGTGGAAATCACTGTAGAATATCAGGGACGTCCTCGACTTTGTTCTCGATGCTGCATTTTTGGGCACTTGGAGTCAGAATGCCATTTTGGCCGTGAAACAAGTAAGCCTCCTTCTAGTCCCACAACAACAATTTCCACTTCTGCTATGGGTATCGCGAAGGAGGCTCCCGGCCACACTGTCCCGATTAGTGGTGAACCTACTCCTTTCATGACCCCTACCAAGGTGTCTCTTCGCCAACGCCGTAAGTCCAAGGAGAGGGAGGCACTCCTTCCCGCCTCTCCCTTGCGTCGCACACCCCCCCAACTCCAATTGAGCTCACGGCTTCGACCTCAAACTCCTTTGACACTCTACTTGAGGTTGATGTTTATAAATGCTCCAGTATTGAGGATGATGCTACTGCCATACCTGACCACTCCCGGTGACCTAAGCGCTTGGCAAAGAAGGCTATTAATGGGGCTATTTCTATGGGTTTGGTGGCCCGTAAGAGCAAGAAAAAGAAGGGAAAGAATAAGGCAGTTAAAGCTACTCCCAAGAAAAGGCGTAGGGAGTCACGATCCCGGGACATAAACCTGGATCATGCCAATGATTAAGCTCGGTGTTTTGAATGTGCGAAGTCTCAACGAACTCGCCAAACAAGCGGAGGTAAAAAACTTCTTTCGTTCCAATAATCTTTGTTTTGTTGGTGTTATTGAAACTAGAGTTAAGCTGCAGAATTTTGGAGGCACATACATGTCCATTTTTGGAGATTGGGAAGTGATAAATAACTACTCTCATCTTATCAATGGGAGGATTTTGGTAAGTTGGAACCGTTCTATTGTTCATGTCTCTGTTTTGGATATGTCATACCAAGTTGTTCATTGCAAGGTTAAGTTTCTTGATAACAATGAGGTTATTATACGCTCTATGATTTATGGGGCTAATTTGGAGTCCAAAAGGTTTGAGCTATGGGAAAATCTTAGCTCTTTTGGTAATGGGGTTCTTGAAGTGCCATGGTGTGTGCTTGGGGACTTCAATATTGTTCGGTTTGTTAAAGAAAATGTGGGGGGAGCCGGTGTCTGTCTATCTGATCTTTCTGAGTTTGGGGACTGCTTGGAAAATTATGGTTTGGATGATCTTAGGTACAATGGCCAATTCCTCACTTGGACTAATAAGAGGGCTAATGGTGATCTCATTCAACGTAAGCTTGACCGGGTGTTGGTTTCTGATTCTTGGATCTCTCTTTTTCCCAATAGCTTAGCGGAATTCCTGTGTGCTAATAGCTCAGACCATAGTCCCATGATTGTGGGTCTCGGCAATATTAGGAGGGGTAGGAACTCAACGGTCAAGTTTAATAATTTCTTAGCTGATCATAGTGATTTTATGCCTATCTTGGATGATTCCTTTGGGGCTCACATTGTCGGGACTTATCAATTCCAATTGGTGACGAAGTTAAGAAGAGTAAAGCGTGAGCTGAAGCGTGTGAACCGTGTCTCTGATGTGTCGATGGAAGTTGCCCAAGCCAAGGAGGAGTTGTTTGATTGTCAGTCTCGCCTTGCTGTTACTCCCCTGGATGATCACCTTATCACTCTTGAGAGGTCTCTTTTAGCTTGTTATGTCTCTTGCTTGGCTACTGAAGAGAATTTTATAAGGCAGAAGTCGAGGGTCAATCGGATGGCCATGGGGGACAAAAATACTGCTTTCTTTCACTGGGCTCTTAAAAAGAGGACCAACAAAAATAGAATTTCTTCTCTTGTTTGTGTTGATGGGTCTCTTAACAGCTCTGAAATGGAGGTTAGGGATGAGGCGGTGGGTTTTTTTGTGAGGTTGTTGGTACTGAGAGGCCTTGTGAGCCGTTTCTGGGTGATATGGGAGGTTCTATGATCCCTAGTGATAACTTCTCCAGCTTATGTGCCCCTGTTTCTAATGAGGAAATTTGGAAAACTTGTTTCAAAATCAAAGCCAACAAGGCCCCTGGTCCTGACGGGTTCAATGGCCATTTCTTTGATCGGGCATGGCCAGTGGTGGGTGAGCTTGTATGTAATGCTATTAAAGAGTTTTTCTGGTCTGGTTGCCTTTTGGAGGAGTTGAACCCTACCATCATTACTCTTGTCCCTAAAGTCTCTAATCTGATTGCTATGTCTGATTTTAGGCCTATATCCTGCTGCAATACGGTCTACAAGATTATCTCCAAAATCCTTGCTAAGAGGATGAAGGGGCTGCTCCACTTTGTTATTAGTAAGTCTCAGTCTGCCTTTGTTGGAGGAAGACGTATTGGGGACAATGTGCTTCTTGTTCAGGAGCTTATCTGGGGCTACCACTTGGATAACGGCGCCCCCAGATGCGCTATAAAGATTGACATTCAGAAGTCTTATGATACAGTCAGTTGGGAGTTTCTGGAAAGTGTTCTAAAGTTCCTCAATTTCCCGGATGTCTTTAATATGGATTGGGTGATTATTTGTGTTACTACCCCTACTTTTTCGGTGGCAATTAATGGTGAGCTTGCGGGCTTCTTTCCGGGTAAGAGAGGGTTGCGCTAGGGGGACCCCCTGTCCCCTTATCTTTTCGTTATGGTTATCGAAGTCTTCTCTAGGACCTTGAGTCGTAAAATTGACCAAGCACCTCTGTTTAGATATCACTGGCGGTGTGAGAAGATCCTCCCCTCCCATGTTGCCTTTGCTGATGATTTATTTGCTTTTTGCCATGGTGATATTGTCTCTGTGCAGGTTATTAACTCTGCTTTAGGTTCCTTCTCTGCTATGTCAGGATTGTATCCTAACCCTACTACGAACTCTGTCTACCTCTTGGGCATTGATGTGATTGGGGAAAACAATATGCTTGCTGCTCTGGGGTTTGCCAGAGGATCTCTCCCGGTCAGATACCTTGGTATTCCCCTTATCTCTACCAAACTCTCTTTTGGCGACTGTTCCCTTCTTCTTGAGAGGATGGGTAATAAGGTGAAGAGCAGGGAGAACCAGTTTTTATCCTTTGCTGGCCATCTGCAGCTTATTACCTCGATGCTTGGTAGTCTTCATGTCTACTGGTTCCCACTTATTCTTACCGAAGAAAATTTGGCCTGGGACTGCAGAAATGAGGTATCATGTGAAGGTTTCCTGGGCCAAAGCATATTTGGCACATTTTCTCTGATGATGGCAATAATGTTTGGACTAGCTGGGTTAAGGCATATTACATTAAATATCGTTGTTTTTGGTCCCTCCCCTCTCCTTGTATATGTTCGTAGAATTGGAGGAAAGGAAAATTCTTAAGGTTACGGACATTGTTAGACCTCTCATTAGGGCCAGGGTGGGAGACGGATCTAAAATTTTCCATTGGCATGACTTTTGGTTGCCTCAGGGATCTATTATTCAACATTGGGGATCTGCGATTATTGGTTCTTCAGTTATTCATATTCATGCTAAGCTGAAGGGGGTTTTGGATGCTAGTGGTTGGAGGTGGCCTATCGCTTTCAATCATGTCTTCTCCGAGGTTCAATGAGCTTCCAAACCGGTTATTCCCAACCCCCTTGCTTCTGACTCTTACTACTGGGCCATTGAGACCTTGGGGAACTTCTCTTGCTCTTCGATGTGGGGTTGTTTGCATCCTAAAGGTCCCGTTGTTTTGTGGAACAAGCTTGTTTGGTTCGCTACTGCTATCCCTCGTGCTAACTTTGTTCTTTGGCTCACCATCAAGAACCGGTTAGCTACCAAGAATCGTATCCACATATTCTCCCGCAAGCAAGCCTTGCTTGTGTTTTCTGCAATTCTTCCATGGAGTACAGGGATCATCTTTTCTTCAACTGCTTCTATTCCTCTGCTGTTTGGAGCTCTGTTTTGGCACGGTGTAGGGCTGATTGGCTGCGATTGCCATGGCCTTCCTTCATCTCGGTTATTGGCACTTGTTGGAGAAGGAAATCCTTCCCTGTGGTGTCAAGGAAATTAGCTCTAGCAGCCACGGTTTACTGCTTATGGAAGGAGTAAAATGCCAGAATATTTGGTGGGGATCGCCACAACCCGTATGGCCTGGTTCAAGTAATCTTCTTTGTGGTCCATTGTAGGCTTATGTCTTTATGTTTTAAGCCTACTCCCTCTAACTTAGATGCTTCTTTGAGTTGGGAAATTTTCCTAGATAACAAGGTGTTTTTTTCTCTGTTTTCGGGTTTTTTGGGCTGCTTGCCGCATGTGGCAGCGCCTCGTGTTTGCTGTTTTCTTTATTATTGGTGTTCTCTGGTTTTTGGGTTGCCTGCCACTTATGGTGGCACCCTGTGTTTCTGTTTTTTTCTTTGATGCTGATTTTCCCAGCTAGCTTGCCTGGGCTTGTCCCTTAATACATATTTGATTACCCAAAAAAAAAAAGACTCCCTTCTTCTCTCTCAAAACTTAGCCGCACTCTCTCAAAACCAAGACCGAGACTACCCAATCTAATCACCAGTCCTGGGCTTTGGCCTGCGGCTGGTGGCTCTCCTCCTCTCATCTCCTTCTCTCATCTCTTTTTCTCCCCCTTCTCTCCTCTTCTCTTCTTCTCCCGCCCCTTTTCCCAGCTTCCTTATTCTCGTTTGTCCCTTTGGCCCGAGTTCGTGACTCCAGATTCCGCTAAGGCCCCCTCTCCTTAGTCAGGGGTAGATCTCACGATCTCCTGATCAGTTGGAGATGATGGGCCTCCTTGGTCAATTGTAGATCTCACGATCTCCTGACCAGTGGAGCTGGATGGCTTCCTAATTTGTGGTTGTGGCAGCTGTTCATGCCGCCGATGGATGCGCCTCCCTTTGCGGAGGCTGCCGGTTCAATATTCATGTCAACATCGTCTTTTTCCATGTATGTTGCAGATCTATTACTGGCGGCTCTATCTGGTGGATCTGGATGCTGATACGTCGCTTGTGCCGACGACTCTAGTTGCTTTGTGACTGTTTATTATTTATCTTGGTTTTGGGATTGTATCAATGCACCCCAATTTGTTTAGTTCTTTTAGAACCAGTATGGATCATAGTTTTGATTCATTTTGAACCATGTGCTTTTTCAGTTATAGGTTTATTTTTGGATGTTCCTAAGGTTTCTTGTTTTCTTCATGGGTATGTCTCTTGTAAACTTGTATCACTATTTTTTTTTTTAATGTTTATTATCTAAAAAAAATAAAATTTAAATAAATTTAAAGAGCTCTTAAAATAACTTTCTATTATTTTTAGTTAAAATAGAACTTGTAAATATGGAACGTGATGTTGGAGAAGCTCTAATCCAATGTGCTCTTGTAAGACTTAATTAATTTTGCGGGAAGTTTCTTTGCTAAACACTCACACAATTTGCCCCTATATATATATATAAGAGTTAAACAAATTTTTTTTCTATAATTTGTCCAAACGGTTTATAATTTTCAAGGCTAGAAATGGGTACTTTGACGATGCATGGTCAGTTTGTGAAAATTCTCTGGTGTCACATTTTACACTGTTAAAATTAAAATTTTGTACATGATTCTGTGTTTCACAAAAAAAAAAAAAAAAAAAATGTATTAAACTAGATGTAGAAAGGTAGGAACTAGGAAGATGGACGGTGATGAATGACAAAATGAAGATATATAAAAAGGAGAAGGATCATCCAAAAGTAGGCTACCAAACTTTGTGCTGAAAAGGAGGTGGGAAGAAGAGATAGAACATGAGATATAGCAAAGCAAAAGTTGATATCTCAAAGACCCTGCTGGCTAATGGCTTGGCCTGAGAACGTGAATCATAAATGCTTTAGGTTGGTGGAAAACGCTAATGCTTTGGTCACATTCCTATTAAAGTCACGAGTGGAATAGAATCAGGTGGATTCACTCTCTCAACTTGTTTCAGTCCTTCTTTTAGGTGGGACTCACCATTCCACACTGCTCATATCTTTTAGGCCTCCTCCAATATCATCGTAAAAAATAAAAAAATTTCTAATAGCAAATTGTCCATTTAGTTGATACATATGAATAGCTAAATTATTTTCGATTTGGTTGAAATGATTATTTAGGAGTTGGGTGATTTCGATTATGATGTATATATAACGACAATTCGATAAATCGAAAATGTAATACGGAAAGACACTATCAGGGTAAGATAAGTATTATCTTTAATAAAAATTATTAATTAAGTGATTGTTGATTTGAGTAAATTTTTGAACAAAAAATCAAAATATAAACAGTGAAATTGTGATGTATACGAACTATTATAAGATGGTCAATTGTTTTGATTGTCTTTTTCAAAAATGACATTTTCATAATGTTTTAAAAATCAACAGCTCCGAAATATTTACATACTGAAAATTTAATAATTAATCATGAAAGAATAAGTACATCCACTATCCACGGTAAGGTAAGGTAAGGTGGAATGTAAATATTTTCCTTATTATTAATTATATAAGGGAAATTTAAATAAGTTAATAATGCTCTAAAATGCCAACTTGTTAAATGCTTCAACACTTAATATATTATATATTTTCAGCACCATGAGCACCACTCATGGATGGAGCTGGAAGTCTGAAAGGGACATGGCATTGCATGCCAAAAAACCCTCTACCATACTGTGTGGGTTTTTTTTTTATATTTGAAATGAGAGGATGGAGAAGCTTCACCAAGTGAAAGGCTGAAAGCCCAGAAAAAAATAATAATAATTATGGATACAACTGGAATTTTTGAAAAGCCAATTGGGACGGGACATTAATATCTCCATAGATACCCAGATATGAAATCTGCACTTTTGGTCGGTTGGTTGTGATCTTGTTCATCATCAACTTAATTTTTACCCCTAACCCTGGAATTCCTTATCTGTTTCTCTTTGCTTTCGAAATTCTTATCTGCACACTGTAGACATAATTAACGTGGAGGCTATCTTATACATGTGATATGAAAATAATGTGTATTATTGGTGCCTCAGTTCATGTCCGTCATTAGGGTTGCCTTTATTCTATAATTTAAATAATCATCAAATCATTCCAAAAACACAATTAAGGACATAGCCAAAATTGCTTGACAAGCAAGATAACTCAATCCGAAATGAGATTTTCACTACTTTCCAATTTTTCAAACCGGTTGGTTAGCCGACCACGGGTGTAAAAAGGAGAACACAAAATTAAATGGAGGGTTAATTACTGTTATGCACAAAACAAATTCCTTAATTACTTGGTAATTGTCATCTTCAATTCAATGGTTAACTTTGCATGTGAAATGTTCTTTTGGATAAATATACCCACAAAAGTTTATTCTCTTGTTTTTTTCTTTCTTTTTTTGGTAAATTCACCTTCCCAAATAAAATCAATATTGTTCTTAAATCATGAAATTAGTTCTGCAACTTGACAACCCCCACCGACCACCGCGCGTCTTGCCAAGCTTCGTTTTTTGTTGCAGTCCATGATCATAAATTAAGGAGTTTTGGTCAATCACCAAATAGACATAGACGTTGTTGTTGCAACCCTGGAATAACAACACAATAAGCTAGGGTGTGTTTGGACGATGGAAAATAACAAGTAATTTTATAAAAAGTCAGAATTTTGAATTTTTTTTGCATCAATTCCCTTGTTTGGACTCATAAAATTGAAATTTAGAAATTTCACAAAAAAAGAAGAAGCAAGGAATTTGAATGCCCCAAATCCCCACTTTAAATTCCTTATAAAGAGGTGTCATTTCTCAAATTTCATCTTTATAACAATAATTTATGTATAACCATTAAATTTTATGTTTCAATTAATTTCATTATATTTTTATATTATCCAAACAAGAAATTTCATAAATTCTAGAAAATTAATTTCCGTCAATTTAAATTCCATCAATATATAAATTCTTGGTTATAAACAAACAATAAAATATAACTCTATACTTGAAGAAAATGGATGTTCACAAACCACCACTTTCTTCAAATTTTTTTATCATATTGTTCTAACGGACTAATAATTGAATTAGCACAAGATTTTGGTGGCATTTAATTGAATAATAATTGAATTAACAAAATATTTTGGTGCCCCTTAATTGTCCAAGAATCATCCAAAAGCTTGCTTACCAAGATTGTTAAGGTGCGATGCCAAGTTGTCAAGAGTCGCTAACAATTTAGCACTAAGCTACTGGTACTGAAACTGATGTAACGCACCTTAGAAAACTCAAAATCATGGGCTATAAAATTTTCCATAAACTAAACTTACAGAGCTTTCCAAGCATATATGGCTCATTGTCTTGTTCTTTCTGAGCATGTACAATTCAATCCGTAAAGTTGACACATTTGCATTAACAGTTTTATTGACAACACTAAGCTACTGATACTAAAACTAATGAGACTCCTTCTAGAAACTTGAAATTATGAGCCATAAAATTGTAAAAACCTTCAGGGGCAATTTTTCACAAAAATTAATCTTAACACGTTAAAACGACCAGTTCTACTGAAAAAACTAGTGCAAAACATAGGAATAAGGTATGGAAAGTAAGCGTAAATATTATCAAGCTTCATTTTCAATTTATATTATTATTTTCCCTTTCAATTTATATTATTATTTTCAATTTCAATTTATATTATTATTTTCAGTTATACATCTTAATCTTTAAAAAAATAAAAACGAAAAAAATTAAAAAAAAGTATTGACGCGGTTAACTATGTATTAATGATTATGATTATTAATAATATCTATTTAGCTAAATAAACAATGAGTCATTTTGACAATATTATTTTCAAATTTTGTAATGAAATTGCTTATTTGAACTCCTCAATTTAAATCCTTAAAAATAAAAAATTTGCTAAATAATGAATTTTAAATTAATGAATTTCAAATTTACAAACAAATATTTAAGTTGTTAAACAAGAAAATTTCAAATGAAATTTCAATAGGCATATACTTCTATCAATTCCAAATTTCCTTTTCCTTCTTACAATGATGGTGGGATAATAAAAGCAATGTTAGGATTTAATAAAAGCCTTGAAATTGATAAATGTTCAAAAAAGAAAATCCTAAAAGAAAAAATGTTGGCAAAAACACTTTTGTCAACTAGTATAATTAACTATCATATTTGGGAAAGTTTAACATATATTTATGGTAGAAGGAGGAGCTTGTGTGCCTTTTTTTTTTAAAAAAAAAATGGACTAGTTAGTGACGAACTACAGCAGTCCACCTTTCCGTCCTTCCATTCTTCCGGAGATCGGGAAGACTCACACACGTATTTTAATGTACCCCTAACCACAGTCAGAAGATACATCAGTAAGATTTGAACCCAGGACATGTCGGAAGTTTAGTACCAGTCCTGGGAACACTCTAACCACTGAACCAACATGTTATGGCTAGAAGTTTGTGTGCTCTTGTTGATAGCAAAAAAGCAAAAAAAAAGAAAAGCTAAAAAGAATATATTTATATTTTTAATCAAGGGTTGTCACATATATTGGTCATCAGTTTATGTCACTGCTTACATATGTACTATGTGATTGGGCATAATTAGTTCATAACCATAGACAATGGTGGACAGTGGTAAAGTCAGAGATGAGAATGAGATTAAGCAGCTGCCCAAATCTTTAGTAAATATCCATGAAAATGCCACGGCTTTTGCTTTCTTATTGCATTATTACACCTCATTTTCATATTTGCTTCCATCACGATTGTGACAACCTAAATCATCCCCTTGGACTTACTTCACCTTTTGCTTTTCATTTTCTATTTTTTCTATTTTGTGTAAATATAAATATATACACATAAGCAAATCAGTTTTTTCAAGGTACGTAAAATGCTATGGGTTTCACGGTGATAACCTTATATTATTATCTTTTAGAGTTACGGATTTTGAAGAAGTTAAAGTTATTTTGAGTTTTATAGGTTTGATTTGGAATTCAATTTGCATTTTAGTGATGTTAAGTTGTTAGTAGTTTGTGTGGTTTTTGTTCGCATTACTATTGTTTCGTTATTTTATTAGTTGTGTTGCCTTTTTGAGCTTAAAGTTAACTTTACGACTGTATTATTTACGACCTTTATAAAATGAAAAAGAAAAAAGAAGGCTGTAATTTTTTCTTTTTTTAATAAACAACAAATGCATGAGAAAAGAGGAAATAATACCTCGAAAAGATGATGCCAGAACTTATAAAATAAAAATCTATTTTTTCATATTGAATTTTCTTTTCATTTTGGGGCGTAAAAAAAGGAAAGAGGATGGAGTTAATAACTCATTAAAATTTCTTTTTGGTGATTTCAAATTGGCCCTCAACTTTTGAAACAGTACTCAACCGGTTTAACAATTTACATCCCTTATGCCCTTAATGTAATTTGTTTTATCAATGATAATTACATTTCCTTTCATTACATTTAAGTATCGCCCTTATTGCAATTTTTTTTTGTCAATGAGAATTACATTCATTTTCAATATATATACATATTGGGTATCGACTTTTTTTTTTATACAATGATATTTGGAGAGAAGATTATATTATACACATATGGTATCGAATTCGCCCCTTACAAGAATCGAACCCTAGATCTCCCACATAACGTGTGTAGATGAATACTACTATGTCATATCACTAAATGACACCATTGCATTCTTAATACACAATATATCAATAGTTGTTTATCATTGTCATGTAGGTATGCACGTCATTCTTTTTTATGTACTCTTAATTTTAGAGAATTCTCTTAATAATTGACACATATTCAAAGGCGAAGGTATATAGGGACCAGAGGGGTCCCAGGGCCCTCCAATGATTTTTTTCGATGTCTTCTTTATTTGTATATGTATATACAAATTACACTAATATTATTAAAAAATTTAAAGTCTATTTCTTTTCTATTGCTTATTTTTTTCTAAATCTCTATTAACATTTCAATTTCACTTAATAAGTATTGAAAATTTGAGTGAATGAGTATTTGTTTTGCATTTTTTTGAGCACTCAAAATAGATGATTACAATAATTTCTTTTGGAAAATGAATAACATGTATGCCCATAAAATTCTTTCAACCATCGACATTATATTAATAATTTTGTATTTTTATGTCATATATTGTCTATATAAGTGTAACATTAACTTTTTAATTCATAATTGGCCGTAAATGTTTTTAAGCATTTATCTATATAAAGTGCCCATTCTGACTTAAATTCCTGACTACACCTCTATATATAATATTCCAATTTTACATGTTCTAATTCTAACGCACCTATATAATCCCTCCCTAATTATTTATTTAAATTAAAATCCACAACAAATAAGCTCAAGGAAATCAAAGGTGAGAGCGATATCGATGTTGCACGGTGCTTGTTTTCGGGTTTAAAGTTCAAACGCCAAGCCCAATGCTTATGGCAAAGAGAGAGGGTTTATTTTTATTTTTTTATCAAAATTGATATCATTGTATTATAATGAAGGATACAAACATACCATCAAAATCAAGTTATGACAACAAGACCCACAAGCAAATACCGCAAGGTAACGCTGACAAAAGCCGCACAAACAACTAAAAAATCCACATTACTAAATTTATAAAAAATTATGAACCACACCCACAAAAGCTTAAAACAACCAAAATCCTAACATCACCTAAACCTAAACAGATTACCTACACCAAAAGAAACAACCACCTTTATCAAATTCATCACATCTGGTCTTGAAGAACCTGTAGAGCAAGGGCGGATCTGACGAAAGCTTGATCTCGAACGATCCAGTGGCGCATAAATGCGAATAAAGAACCAAAAGCCCTAATCTAATTACTATGACCAAAATCAATGGGAAATATTGCAACAAACTCTTCCAACAATAAGGTAGAACACAATTTGGGGAAAAAGAATAAATTTTAAAGGAAGATTATGGGTAAGGGGATGGATTGAAAAAATAGCAAAATAACAATGAAGGGAAACTAAATCTGAGCATGGCTCAAACTAGACAGTCATCACAAGGGACTTTTATTACTAATCCAAAAGAAAAAGAGAAAAACGATAGAAGGGATCATCTTCTCCCTCTTCCCCCTTGGTGTGCTTTTTCTTTGAGACTAAGAGGAGATAAAACAGGGTCTAATTGTTAATTACTTCAATGGTAATTAGAATTTGCAAAGAGGGAGGGCTTAGTAACTATAGAATGCTATTATTTTTTGTTTTTTTTTATTTATTTATTTAATTTTTTTTTTTTTTGTGTTTCTTGGATGAAAAGAGAAATTCTGACATATTAAATCGAGTTCAATTGATTAGGGTATTTTTGGACGATTATTAGATAAGAAAAATAAATGATTCAAAATTCAAAATTTGTTGTAATAATTTGTTATAAATAGAAGCCTTTTAAGAGTGCGTTTGGATGAGTAAATTTAAGATTCCTAAGGAATGATAAAATTAATGAATTTAAATTGCAGACAATTATTTTTACGATTTGTTAAGTTTCATGTTTAGATAAAATTGAAAGTAACAGACTCTAGCCTCCCTTGTTTTTTCTCTTCTAAGGAACATCTTATTCCCTCTCATATTTGAGTTCACCATCATTATTATTTTGCTATCTTTTCAATTTGATTTTTACCCCACAATCTTCGGTTTAATTTTTTTTTGTTTTCCTTTCATTTTTTTATCTTGCTTTTAGAGGAGTTTTCCGAAATATCTTTTTTTTTTGTCACTATAGTTAAATTAGTTACTTTGGTCATCCATATATGACCTTTATTCATTTTTATGTGTAGTTGAATTGTTGGAGATCAAGTTTTCCTAAAATCCGCCTTATGCTCTACATATTCTTCAAGGCTAGATGTGATGGTTGACAGCGGTGCTGCTTCATTTGGTGAAGGTAGTCCTTTAAGGTTATTGGTTGTTTTGGGTTTTGTGAGTTTGGTTTGGAATTTTGTTTAATTTTAGTGATGTGGTTGCTTGTTATTTGTGCGGCTTTTGTTTGTATTAATATTGCCTTATAGACTTGTTGGGTTTGCTGTCCTTTTGAAGCTTGGTATTTATAGTATGAGTGTATTATTTTTTGTTATTATATACGGAAGATTTCATTATGATAGAATAAATAAATTGAAAGGAGTATCAAATTTGCACGTAAAATTTAATGTTCATCCATTTTACAATAACCTATACATGAGTGCGCGATAATAATGATGATGATGGTGGTTTAGAGATGACGATGATGGTGGCAATGTGGTGATTGCGGTGATGATGGTGGTGGATATGGTGGTGTGTCGAGGCGTCCCCACACCAGAAGGATGGGACCAATCCCAACTTGGGGTGCAGCTTACCCATAGCTACAAAGTGCTCCTAACGAGTTTCAAATTCTTACCAACTAAACATTAGGAAATTCACCCTCTAGAGGTGTCAATTTGACAATTGCACCACACATTATTGTTTACATCTTTGTTTTTTTTCCTTCTTCTTAAGACTCTCACTTTCTTGAAAAATTACAAAATGACAACCTTTAAAATTCCATTTAAAATTAAAATCTTGATATCCAAATTCCAAATTCTTTTTTTTCTCTGAAATTTCTATGTTTATGAATTCAAAAATGAAATTGATTATGAAAATCTAAAAATGACGACTTTTGGCCAAATTATAAATTTCTTTTCCCAAATAACTCTAAAAGAATTTTTGTGTATTCAACCGAGAGAAAAAGAAGAAGAAAATTGTGTTCAACTTTTAACATTTTTGTGCTAAAAAAAAAGTTTGGATAATTTGAATATGGTCCATTTCAAATTGTACCGTACAAACAAAATACAATCACATTTGACACCATATTATTGTTATTATATGACTCCTTTATTAATTTTATGTCCCAACACTAGTCAATACTCAATAGACAATGTGCCCAAAAAAAAAAAAAAAAAAAACAATGTGCCCCTCTAATTATATCATGAATTCAAATATAAAAAAATTAACAAATAAACAAATATAATATAAGATATGACGAAAACGGCGAGGTAGTACTTTGTTGTGAGGTGGTAGCTAGCTTACTAGCTTAACAGAGAGGCTAGCTGGGTCTTAGCGGGTGCCAGCTGGCAATGTACGGCGGCGTATACGCAGCTACCGTCGCCGTTTACTCTTTTCAGATCGCAGCTGTCTCCGAATATACACAATACTTTATTTATTTAATTTGATTGGAGACACAGAGGACAGAGCCCTTTCTTACAAGCCTTTTTATTCCGGTTTTGCCCTTTCTCTTTTTCATTATGACAAACGCATCCTCTCCTCTCATCTTGTACGAGAGTATTGTTTTTGTCTGCAAATCATGAAAAGCTTAACTAGTTGGTGTTTGGTGCGGATGGGGTAGCATTTCGGCAGTTCCTCTTATAGTTTACCAAAAATGCCCTTTCTTATGAATTCATTGTTTTCGCTTTGGCATATGTGAGGTTGAAGCGATGACTAATATTTTCTTTATTTTTAACATACAAATGATAGCAAAAGAGGAGATTCGAACTAAAATATTACTTGATACCAGGATTTAGCATATTTTACTAAAAAGATTGACAAATTTCCCATTCGTTCTTTAATTATTGATATGTTTATTGTCTTATATAAAAACGTTATTTGTATATAACATAAGTAAAATTTTCTTGGAAAACAAACGAAATATTTCCTGATATATTCCTGATCACCGTTTACACTTATAAATTACAAATAAATATACATTTAATAATTAAAATAAAACATAGACTAAAAGTATTTAATGATAAACACTAATTAACTATCGGTATGATTGACTTGATACATGAATCATTTTCTTCTTAGAACACTTCACCTGTTAATGTGTGAAGATTTCATTATTGCTTACGTGCGTGTGAATAACTGTGAACAATAATTATACATACAACATTTTAGTAAATTAAACTCTCAATACATTAATTATAAACAACGAGCATATCTCGCATGTTTCGAAAACTATCCCGAACAAACCTCAACCATTAGATGTATTATTTTACAACTTAAAAAATAGAAATAGACATTTAAGCATACCTATAAAACACTAAAATCTAGTCAACTTAGAAGATAACTAATCACATCAACATGACATGATAATTGTACTACATTTCCACGTATAGCAATGCACAGTAGCATACTTGTAAATTCAAAGACCGCAAAAGCATGTCTTAATTGGAAGGCTCATAATCAATCAACCCAAATCAAACTCCATCTCTATCTCACAATTACACATATTTACCACGGGAGTAATGATCTCGGTTTTCCTATTTACCCAAACAAAATCTTCCCCCCCAACGGTAAAAAATCGCCGCAGATACCGTGACAAATCCGGAGTTTCACACGATTTGTAAGGGTAATTATGTAGTTTTCCCCACTATTTAAGTATTCACCACCATTTCGCATTCCAACAACACTGCCTCCGCAACGCCTCTCTCTTTCTCTTTCTATCTCTCTCTATTCTCTCTCTTGCGCCTTTTCTCGAGCGGGTCATCCGCACTGCTTTTCCGGTCGCTGTTGCCGGTTAACGTACCGGAGATCAAACTCCGACCAGGTTCCGTCAAGGAACTCAAACTGTTCGAACCCCTCCGAACCCTCGCTTTGGACCGTTGGAGAGACTGGGAGTGATAGAGAGAACTAAAAAACTCATAATCAAAAGCCAGCAAAAGGCCACAAGCCACATCACCCAAACTTCTTCACATGGTGACACGTTGTCGTTTCACTAGAAGACCGACACGACGACGCCGTCTAGTGTTGCGATTTTGAATTGGGATAGAGGGCGTGGATAAGCCGGAGATATGGGGAAGGTGGCGGTGGGATTGGCGGTTGGGGTGGCGGTGGCGGCCTGTGCGGTGGCGACGGTGGTGGTGGGTCGGAGAATAAGGAGCAGAAGGAAGTGGAGAAGAGTGGTTGGGGTTTTGAAGGACCTCGAGCAGAGCTGTGAAACCACAGTAGGTCGGTTGAGGCAGGTCGTGGACGCTATGGCTGTGGAGATGCACGCTGGTTTGGCCTCTGATGGGGGCTCCAAGCTCAAAATGTTGCTCACTTTTGTGGATAAACTCCCCAATGGGTACTAGTTTTTAGTTCTTTCACTTGATTTTCTTCAATGAGATTTTCGGTTTTAGTTTTTTGAACTGGTGTTGGGTTTTTTTGGGTGGTTTTAGGTAATGTTGTTCCTTGATGAAAATTTGGGTGGTTATTTAATGGGTTTATCATTTATGTTTGGTTATTTGGTGTTTTGTTTTTCTTTTTCTTGGCCAAGAAAGTAACTTTATGTTAACCTTCTGATTTGGATTTTGATATTTGAGGATTGTATTTGTTTGATGCTTTTGTGGTTTGATGATTTGTTGTTTTGTTACCATTCTTCTGTGGGCTTTCTCTTAATGTCATAATTATTGGTTAATTTATCTTTTGTTACTGTAGTTTCGCTCCGGTCTTTTGTGTGCATTTCATATTGCCATCTGGTTTGTATTGTCGCATAGTTCTATGATCTACCCTTGCTTGAATTGCTTCATAAAGGTGCCATTTTGGATTTGTTGGATGTTGGTCTTTTTTCTGCCTTTGTTCTCCATTATACTGATATGCCAGCTCTTCAATTTGGATAATTGTAAGTTATTCGATTTTCATTTTTTAAGTATTCCTGGTGTTTGACACTGACACTGGTAAATCAATGGTATCACTACTGTGCTGGGCGTATTTTTTTTCTATTTCTTGAAGATTTAGCAATATGACTTAGAGAATCTAAATGGTTCTTTCTTCCCTTTCCTGTCGTTCTCATGCTGAGTGTAAGTACAGTAACATTCTTTAGCAGTGCGGTGTTAAGATTCAACGTGGACGTTTTTTTTTTCATTTCTGATTCTCCTTTTTTACCTTTTCTTTTTTTCATAGTCCTGTTCTACCATACTTTCTCAATCAGTTAAAGGTTGCAACTCGGACTTGGTTGTGCCATTTAGTTTTGATTCTATTGGCCATCGGCTTAGACATAAATATGGTTGATAAGTCATGGTTTAATAGAATATATATTATATCCCACGATTATGTCATCATTCGTGCGTCTAGTTTGGCAATGATTGATGCAATTTCTTGTTGCAAAATAAGCAGAGACCACTCCCTCTAAAGGGCCTTGCTTTGAAAGTATTCCTTATATGATTTTGCTAATGTTGATGGGGTATATGCACACTAATAGTGTGACATTATCTACTTCGTATTAACATGGTTTAGGATGACGGGAATTTGGTAATTTATTCAATCATATAGTGTAAAATTATAATTTATCTATGCACCTTACATCTCTGCATAAGTGTGTTTGTAAAATGGGATCAATGTTTTCATTTGGAAGGCCAAACTATCCCCCAAGGTATAAAATACTGCTCCTGGTTGGGTAATATTTGTGATATTATTTAGAGGAGAGGCACGACTGAGAGTTGAGATCACCTGTTTGATGTTTCTTCATTTCCCTATTGCATTTGGTTTAGGGCTGACAGGTGTTCTGTAATTCTGAATCATGGTTTTCATTGTTTTACTTTTTCAAGAAGCATCAGGCTTATCGTTGGCAGAAGAAGTGAAATCCTTGTGTGATGGCTGCATTATTGTACTGTGGATAAACAAATAGAAGGGCCTTTTTAATATTTTTATTTTTTTATATATACGATGGGGTTTTTGTGGTGCTTTTGACTTCTTCTAGTCTTTGGTTACTGTGCAGTTTCACGATGTACTTTCTATTTTGATTAGGCAAATGGGCAGGATGCTGTCATTTAAAATTTTGTTTAGCTTAGATTTATGTAGGCTGTCCATTAGCTGGTTGATACTGTTTAAAGTTTTTTCTATTGGTGGACATCTTGTTTATTTTGTTTACATATTCCTATAGATTTATTAGTATTGTTTCTTGTAAAAATATAGTTGAGATTGATTATTCTTATTTTTAATCTTTTGGGTCAGGAGCGAGAAAGGGACTTATTATGCACTAGATCTTGGAGGTACTAATTTTAGGGTCTTGCGGGTTAAGCTACGAGGTACAAGGTCCTCTACCTTGGAACATGATGTATATCGACAAGCCATTCCTCAAGATTTGATGACTGGGACAAGCGAGGTGACTGAATTTACGCCTTCAGATTTTATAACTTTATAGAACATACTTGAATCTTTCAATATGCTGCTGTCAAAGAAACTAATAGATTTCAATTTCCTGCAGGATCTATTTGATTTTATTGCTTCATTGTTAAAGGAGTTTGTTGAAAGAGAAAGAGATGTTTCTGAGCTTTCACTGGACAGGAGAAGGGAGCTTGGATTTACGTTCTCTTTTCCCGTGAAACAAATGTCTGTTTCATCAGGCACTTTATTAAAGTGGACAAAAGGGTTTGCCATTGAAGACATGGTTAGTTGCATGGTGTCCAGTAAATTGTACCTAAACAAAACTCATCTATTATAGGGAACTTTGTGAAGGCAAGATCATAGATGCTTAAAAACGATTTCTTCTTGCTGAGGCTTAAATTAGATGGTACTAGCTCTAGTTGCATGCTTAGGCATGCAAGCATGCAAGTCTTCCATGAAGCAGTATTTGAATCAGTTGAAGTTCTGTTTTTAGGTTGAGTTTTGACTTTGTCCATGACCTCAGAAGCTGATTAGGCTTGGCCCAAAAATGATCTTGATGTTCTTCATTTATCAGTAGTGAAGAGGACGTTGTGATTTAGGAATCTTCTAAGTAGTTATCTTAGTGAGTTATGTGTGGAATATCTCGCTCCCCTTCTCTCCTGATATATGCTCTTTAAAATGTTTTGTCAGGTTGGAAGAGAGATTGCAGTATGCTTAGAGAAAGCAATGACCAGGAAAGGCCTCAATATGAGAGTGGCAGCACTTGTAAGATACCCGTTTTTCATTTTTGAGTAATATTGCTAAGTGCTTCTGCATATTCCTGCTGGAATCAAATTTGTGCTAACTTGGGGGGTTGTCGTTGAGAAACGAAAAATTCTGGAAAGTTTTTCGTTAATGCAAAAAATTCTGCAATGTAAGAAATGGGAAAATTCTTAATAGTCTTTACTATGTCATAGACTCATATGTGCGCTGTAATAAGTCACATATGAATCTAGCTCAGCACTCTAATGGCTTCATTATAAGTATATGCAGATTTTGCTTATTTGGTACAAACCTTTACATTTAATTTTATTATTTCTTTTATAGGTTTTCCTTTGTGCATTACATCTGATTTTTGGTGGTATTATTGTTATGCACACACGTGTGTTGGAAAATTTAAAATGATGCATTGACTCTTCAATTATTTTGGTTATGATACTATGGATGCTTTGGCAAACTGAACTGGTGAGGTCAGCTGGGAGAGTAACAGACTTTACATGCCAAAATAATCTACTTTTTTGGCTTGCTAAAGATTTATAAAGTATGCATTTCATCTTAACCAAATTATATGATTTAAGGTTAAAATCTGTAACATTTTAATAAAAAGAAACAAGTTCTTGATATCCAAAAAAGAAACTATTAGTAAGAAGGTCACACCTTCTTTGAAACTATTTTGTCAACTTACACAATACAAGGTATGTGATCTACCGCGGTCATACCAATTTATGTTATGGGTAGTAAGATGGCCATAATACCTTATATGGAGCAATATATTATTAATTGGTCGGGCACATGATCTTCTACCATATATGGCCTTTTTGGTCAATTTAGTTTATATTAGAACTACTATTTTTATTCTTATTTTTGGGCGTTGGGGGAAGTTGGTATGTTTTACTTAATGGCTATTGAACACTTTTCTAACAACTGTTATATCTGCACATTATTCTAAAATGTTTTATTAGATCAAGTATAGGTGCAGTCAGTTGCACTGGGATTTATATAATGGTACAATGTTAGCATTAATAATTGCCCTATTTCTACTGCTTGTATTGTGTTAAATATATAAAGTTATTTTTAGGGGAAATCAATTAATCTAATGAAAACCATTAATTGGTTTATATAGTAACGGATAAAGTTTTCTGATGTAACAACCTAAGGGCCCGTTTAGGAGTGTCTCTGTAGAAGTGATTTTGGAAAATGTCGACATTTTAAAAGTTTCATTAAAGGACTCAAATGGTTCCCTTGTTTTTCAAACAATCACTTCTAGGGAGAAGCACCTCGTGTCAAAAACTCTTAGAATTGATTTCAACCCTTCCATAATCACTCCCCTGTACAATAATTTGTCTGTTTGTGTGTGTACATTTTTGGTTGAAAAATCTGTGAACTAAGTTTTCTGTTCTGTTAAGCAGGTCAATGACACTGTGGGAACGTTAGCACTTGGACATTATCACGACACAGACACCGTTGCTGCAGTAATAATTGGAACGGGTACAAATGCCTGTTACTTGGAGAGGACAGATGCTATAATTAAGTCCCAAGGGCTTCTTACAACATCTGGAGGCATGGTATCCAATATCTTGTTTCCCTTATACATACATATATCTATGATTTAATTCTTTTACCGTATTGAAATATTTATTTTTACTATATCTTCTGAAGCATATTAAATTTTATTTTAATTGTTTTTATCAGGTTGTCAACATGGAATGGGGAAACTTTTGGTCATCTCATTTACCAAGAACTGTGTATGATATTGAATTAGATGCTGATAGTCCTAATCCAAATGATCAGGTAAGATCCAAATGAATTAGGTGTTGTATCAAATATGATGTTCAATCAATCTCAGTTTTTAAAGAATTTTTCAACAGGGGTTTGAGAAATTGATATCAGGAATGTACCTGGGTGATGTTGTGAGGAGAGTGATTGTCAGAATGTCACAGGAGTCAGATATTTTTGAGCCTATTTCTGCCAAGTTATCAATGCCTTTTATTTTGAGGTATGATCTCTCTCTCTCTCTCTCTCAATGTTGTGAGAAGAATCAGTTCCCCTCCCTTTTTTTTCCCTTATACAAATGTGTATGTATGTCTTCTGTGTGTATCAGGATTTGGTTTTTGGAAAATGAATTTAATAATCTGAGTTATCCTGATTTTCTGAGGTCAAGGAGCATTGTTATCACTGGTTTGGTATTCTAGTTCCTAGATATTTAAATATCGTTTCTCACAATTTATTTCGTGGCTTAGTTTAAAATTAAAACCAAATTCAACTTGATCAATTGAATATCAAGAATAAACTGTGTCCTAAGGCTAGATTATATTGGTCGAGTAATCCTATTATATTGTCAGGTGCATTGGAATATTAGATATGATTCGAAAATGGTAACGAATTGGTTTTCCCCCAGTTATTTTGTGTGGTTTCTACTAGTTTGTTCATGTGAGGAAACTTATGAAAGGAAGTAAGTTTCTCTTAACTTGTATTTCGGGAAAAAAGGGGACTGGGATGAGATTTGTGTGTACAATAATTTCAGTGTAAAGAGTAGAAATTTTGATTGTGGTGATTGTGGGGCAAGTTTTGGTAAGTTGAAATGATAATTGTGTTGAATGCTCAATGTGGAGATAGTATGCAAAAGCAGTAATGTAATTTTGCAACCTTGTCAAAAGCAGTTAAAATTGATTGGAACTGTTTCCCTATTTGATTTACAGGACTCCATTGATTGCTGCAATGCATGAGGATGACTCTCCCGACTTGGAAGAAGTAGGATGCATCTTAAAAGATAACCTGGAGGTTGACAAGACATACATTTTTTCTGTTGATTCTCTATCTACCAAGGCATCTTAAAAGATAACCTTAGGCCACGTTTGGTGAGCAGTATTGGATTGGATTGGATAACTCTCCAAATTCAGTGTATTTTGAATTTGAAAATGGATGTGGTTTCATTGTAAGAAGATTAGATATGATAAGAAATAGAAGGAAATTTACCTTTTCCAATCCTACTATTTTAAGGGGATTAGATTGGATAAGTTTTCTTCTATCTCTACTCCCTCTAATCCCCTTCCAATGAAAAAAACATCAATTTTTATATTCAAAATACATTGAATTTGATGAGTTATCTGATCCAATCCAATCCCGCTCACCAAACAAGCCCTTAGAATATTAGTTCTAATAATTTATGTTGTTTGGTGATGTGCTGGTTTTAGATTGCGGATGTTCCTCTAAAGGTCCGCAAGCTCATAGTGAAGGTGTGTGACATTGTGACCCGCAGGGCTGCCCGATTGGCAGCTGCTGGTATTGTTGGGATCTTGAAGAAGATTGGCCGGGATGGCAGTGGTGGAATCACCGGTGGAAGAAGTAGAAGCGATCAGAAGATGAGAAGAACGGTTGTGGCAATGGAGGGGGGTTTGTATATGGGCTATACGATGTTTAGAGAGTATTTACATGAAGCATTGACTGAAATATTAGGTGAAGAGATTGCCCAGCATGTGATACTGAAGGTCACTGAAGATGGGTCAGCCATGGGAGCAGCTCTTCTGGCTGCTTCACATTCATCCTACCCTGTGGATAGGGTACAGTTGCTATAACTATATATATATTCCTATATATACATATAGCCCTGTAAATGTAGAATTCATTTGCCATAGGTCATATCTGTTTGTATAAAAGGAAGATTTGTCCATATTTTTTGTTCTTCTATATGTTTCTGGTGGAATTGGAAATTTAATGTAAATTCTTTTTCTATTTGGGAAAAAATTTCATTCTTTTAAGAAGGCAAAATTTCCTTATTGGATCGGAGTAAACCTGGAACTTCGTAATGTGATGTTACCATTATACTTATTTTTTCTCTTGGTAAATACATTATACTTACTACTGGTGCCATGGAGCATATCAATTTATCGTCTATTAATATTATAACATGTAAAATAGTAACACGATAAGCGGAGTTTAGGGTTCAGGGTGCATCCAAATGTTTCGCCCCATAAAATAAGTAAAAGCAGTACATTTTCTTAGAACAAAAAATACCAATAAACATCATCCTCCATTAGTCTCTCACTATTGCGACACCGCTCTTCAGTGAATCTGTATTAGTCTCTCACCTTCGTCATATTAACACTGAAGTTGACCTTATGAATCATTTTCTTTTTCTCCCAAATGGAGATATATATGGTACGTCTTTCTTTTCTTCATGGTTTAGAGTGGTATAGAAGTGATTTTAAAAACTCTAAAAGCGCTTCGTGTTTATGACAATTAAAAGCGTTACAATATTTGAAAAAATAAAACTTAAAAGCACTTTTGGATTATAAAATGCTTTCTGGGAGAAGGATGTATCATGTACTTCTTCAAACCCTACTTTCAAGTGCTTTTCCAAAGAAGTACTTAAATGTTGTATAAAAATTGCAACATGTTTATAGCGAACACACTTTATATGACTTTAGGAGTTTGCGTAGAAGCTTGTTAATTTAGTAAACAAAGTTTAATAAACAAGAAAGTGGCACTAGTATTATGATCTAGGGGCATTTTTCTTCTTTGTGTAATAGGAGGTTTCATATCTCAAGTGTGACATTCGTAAAGAGCGAGGTCGTTACGCAATGTAAATACCCCTCTCACACATTGACTTCGTTCAATTTCAAGACTACTAGCTATTTTCTTTGAATCAAAACTGCTTGGTATTTTTTTACCATTAATATGGCTGCTTTAATGGTATTCCTATACACTCTACTGTATAGTGGGAGATCTCAAGTTCGACTCTCGTAAATGACGAAGTCGATACACAATGTTTATAAATTCCCTTGTTCCAATATTCTTGTATTTCTTATTCATTTATTTTTTATTTTGATGTTTGATTTTCTTTTTATTTTATTTTACGAAGACAACTTACTCAACTGAAAAAAGGAGTCGGACATAACAGAAGACAAAGTTAATTCATCACTCCATGTGTCACATATATTAGTTGATATAAAGAAGTTTATATTAACTAAGGAAACATGTAGTACTTATAACGACGTTGTTATTGATAGTAAATTTCCACGAGAATTCAAGCTTGTAATTCAAAAGGAGATTTAGCTTCACTTTCATTCCATCATTTGTATATATAATCACTCAACATTTATGCACATAATATGCAAATGCAATTGAGAAGATGATGATGATGATGATGATGATGATGTATATATATGTCAAGCAGAAATACGATGAGTAGGGGGCTTAAAGGCAATAGGGATACAAGAAACGACATAAATAGTAAACTTATTGTGAAACCTCCTCAGCAGCACCACCTTCCCCTCACCCCATTGAAACGCTCTCAGCATTATCTTTCTTATTATCGGTCTCTTTGGCTTTGACTTTGATCTGCTGCTGCACTCCTTATTACTCCTCATGGACCTCATCCCATGATCATGATCACCACCACCACCACCTGCTTTCTTATTATTTTCATGATGATCGTGATCATGATCATCTGCTGCTCCTAATTCCCAGTTCAGAGGATAACTCCTCAAGAACACTCTTCTGTTATTGTAATCTTCATAACGAAAGCTTCTTGTTCTCATTCCATCAATGCTCTCTTCTTTCAAGCCCTTGGAATGATCCATGCTTCATTCAAAAACCCAGTATCAAATTAAGCTTTATATATTATATATTAAGGGTAGTTGATATATTCTATGTATTAATAAATTGATTGGCCATTTTTAATTAACTTTGGCCTTTCCAATGTTCCAAATGAACATTATGTTACCCCTTCAATTATATTATTTGGATATATTGTTTTCATGAATCCATCGATCCCCGGCGTACTCTATGCGTTGTTATAGAATTTTTTAGAATGTTAATTTCTCGGTGAGATTGCTGGCTGATATCCCCATGACGTTTACTCATGAACATATTATAGGATAAAATTAAAAAATGTATATAATTAACTGGATTTATGGTAAAATATTTACGATCTGAATTTTGAATCAAAATTAAGAACTCACAACTATTTCTAAGTAAATTTCAATAGCATTTGTCCAACAATTAAATTTATTGATTTAGTTTCAAATTGAATATGTAACTTTCTTTTCGGGGTTCACTTCCCTTTCTCTCTTGTACTCCTAACTACAATGTAGTGCAAGGTCTCGATTTCGATTCTCGTAAAAGACGAGTTTGGTATTTTTAAAACTATGGTGTAGTGCAAGGTCGCGATTTCAATTCTCGTAAAAAGATGAGATTGATATTTTTAATATTTATTTTCTAATCCATGCAGGAGCTCCATGGTTCCGAGCGGACTCGTGGAGCTCCTGCATGGATTATCTTAGAATAAGAGGGGCCATCTTAGGAAATCGCTTAACTTAAGGTTGTCGCTGCTGTGAGACGAGGGAGTCACTTGCTTGGTCTTGCGGTTCACTCACTCCCATTACAAGAATGAAATCACGCCCTGGCTCAGCTCGAGACCAAGACTTCTTACAACTCGCACCAATAGCAGCACGGAGCGGCTGAAGATTGATTGAAGGGCAGCCCAGGCCCTTCCTCTTAATTTAATGATTGTGACCAAGAGCACACACTGGACCTGACCCGCTAATCATCATCTCATCTGGCGCAAAGCAAAAAAATTGGGGCCCGACCCAAACCCACCCTAGCCACCTATCTACTCATGCTCGTAGCTAGATCGAAGGTCAAAAGTGTGGTTTGGTGAAAAAATAGAAGTCGACCGTATCAAGTGATACGTGAATTTCTCAGTAGTGCTGCGCCACTACCGGAGCATGTGGCAATAGCTTAATGGTAGAGCATAGCCTTGCCAAGGTTGAGGTTGAGGGTTCAAGTCCCTCCTTCTGCTCCTGGCTTCGTCATTTAGTGGTAACGAGTGGAGTGCATAAGCCCCTTTAGAGATAGGAAAAAACAAAACCTTGTATAGGGTTCCAAACCTATCTTACTAATAATAAGAAAGGGGCAAGCCAAAACCTACTCCTAACAAGTTGCTGGCTTTTTAGCCTTTGCGTGCTATCGTTTTCTCTTACTAGTACATGGGGTGCTAGTTGTAGCGCGCAGTGTGCTAGTGAATAGGAAAAACAGATTGAGATTACTAACGACAGATGGAGACACCGAAGGTGATAGAACATGTTTGGCGCTTCACCTCTGTCTCCTTCGCCGGGGACTGCAAATGATGGCAATCCTATCGATAAAGAAGAGGCATAGGCACAACCTCTCGATCCAATCCGTCTTCCCCCGCCTCCCCAGCACACTCTTGATACGAAATAAGCCTCCCGCCATAGAGAAGAAAAAGATCTAAAGTATGGTCCCTTAGATCTCCCTTCCCTTGAACCAGAACTGGTTGAGAGAGATGAACCCGCTCCACGTTTTATAACCTTCGAACTGAAGCTCCCAACTAGAGATGGAATTCTAGAACCTAAACAACTTAGTTGAGAGCTCCGTGACCGGTTCAAGGGAAGGTCCACCAATGATTGATAGGCCATTCCCCCCTATCCGTCTATTGATCTCTCAATTCCACTAATTCGTTGTTACTGATTCATTCAAGGTATAGAATCCCCATTTTTTTGTCTTATTAGCGCAGGTGTTCATCAACGATGAAAGCCGCTGAGCTTAATACTCGAGTTCAAAAAGAGGGCTAGGTTGGGGGGGCTCTCCAAGACTGGGGAAGATGGGTGGATTATAGAGCTAAGGGGGATCGAAGGCTTGCCCACTGGGATTGGGCACGGGCGAGGCTTGACTAGGCCAGCGTTGATGAAAAAAACTTACAAAAAAGAACTTATCCCATCACATCATTAATTGGTGTAGGATTAAAGAACCTCTCTTTTAAGGAATAGGTTGGAAAAGCACTACCACCCTGACCGGAAACCTAGAAAAGATGTAGGTCAGAAAAAGCACCATTATGATTATTAGTTGTCAGTTCCGTTCTAGTAGTGGAATAAAAACCTTTCCTTCCTCTCTTTCTGTCGAGCTCTCTCAAGCCTATGGTCAGTCACTCTTTCTGGCCTTTTCATTGGGAAACTCGGGCTAAACGCCCTTCGGCGGTCTCTTGAGAATCTTTCTTTCAAATAAAAGGTGGTCGCTAGTTCCCCCTCTCAATCCACAGCTTTCCCTCGTAAATGCCATCTCTGGTTTTCTTTGATCTTTGAACTCAATTTCTTGGGCGTTTGTGAAAAGTTTTTGGTATGGCGGATAGAAGGGTTAGTAGGGCAGTTTGCGAGAATCTCATCACTGGAAAAAGAAAGAAGAACTACCCAAACATTAGTGACTAGTGTCTATCGAGTACGGAAGCCAAGCAGAGTAGTAGATCAAGCAAAAGACGGCACCGGTGAATGAAGTCGAAAATCCTGCTGGGTTTAGTGAGCAGAACGAGTCGTCGCAAAGGACGTGGCTGAAAGAATTCGTTGAATTTTTAGAATCCAGCTTTCGTAGCGGGACCTTTCTTTCCCAGAGCCCTGTAAGCCCTTCTGTCCCGCTTTGAGCTCTCTACCTATCGCGACCCACAAACCCTTCTTGAAAATATGCTTCAAATGCCTTTTTTTTTCTTTTTTTTTTTATACAGAAGTTATAGTCTTCCCCGGTCTCACTGTTCGGATAACTTTCCCTTGAATCCTACTGCATAGGCAAGATCTCATCCTTCGGCGAATCCTGGGGCTCAGAAGGGCGCCCTATACGACAGGAAATCATGGTCCAAAGACCCTCTCTTCGACGACGGTCCATCATGAGCGATCCTACAAGATAAATGCAAAAGAATATGCCCTCCTCAACGGGCCAAGCCCTCACTCAGAACTAAGAGATACTGAACATCGACACTCATTGCATGAGCTCGTAGGGCAAGATGAGGATCAGAAAAAAGGCTAAAAAGATCGTCACCATACATTTTTCTCTCTTCTAGTCGATCTTCCATTTGAGCTTACCTCTTAGGTCGAAAGCAAGCTGCTACTTTCCTTACCACTGAATATTCCGAGCTGGTCCCTGCAAAGCCCTATACCACGCTTCTTCCCCGTTTAATGTATACAAAGTATTCAAAACGTTTAAATCACCATAATCAAGGGCGGAGCCACCCTTGGATAAGGGTGTGCTCCAATCGAGTGGAGGTTATAAAAAAATTAAAATTAAAATTTTTAATGTTAATTTTAATGAAAATTGTCAAATTGTCAATTAAAATTAGTCCAGTGTAAGTTAATAAAACCCAAAATAACCTCACTTTCAATTACCCACAAATAATAGACTCCAACAAAAACTTTATAGCCCAGTGCTATAAAAGTTTCTGACTCTGCCATTGACCATAATAATATCAAACTAAATAAAGATTAATAAAAAAAAATTATTACTGATTCATTACATAATTATTGTCAACGAGTTCTCATTTTTTGAAATCGTTGTAATTCAGTGTTTGTTTTTCTTTTGCGATATCTTCTCATAATTGGAATATATATATATATATATATATGTTATACCCTGCCCCGAATATCCACCTAGATATCGGCAAATCTCGAGTGCTGGCCGACACCGGGACGTTGAGTCCCGTTGACGAAAGCTAATAAACAAACTCCACCAAATTCCCCAGCAACGGCGCCAAAAACTTGATGAACAAAATTATATTTCTCGCAAGTGCACGAATCAGTGTGATAATATAGCAAGCAAATACGAGTGTCGTACCCACAAGGACTTGTAAAGTTTATTTAATAAATCCAATTATGCAATGCCCTAAAGAAAACTAAAAATAAAACAAAGTTGCTAAAATGGAAAAATAAAAGATCAACAAAGAATTTTGGTTTTTGTAAAAAGTAATTTAAATTGCAAATAAATGAAAGATAACTTTTTATGATTGATTTGTTAAATAATGAATGAAAATACTAGGTATCTGATTTCACCATAACAATCCAATTCTATGCCTCTAATTAACTTAGTGAAAAAGATTCAATTTAGTTTCTAGGATTCGTTCCATCGTATTATGATTATCCGTTAGGTATCTGGTTGTAACCAAATATTCTTAATCATCAACTTAATCATGGTGTCTAGTCTAAATAAAAAATAAAAAATCCATTAAGTTCAAAAGGAACATTCAGAATCAAAAAGTGTCTTAGCATGGTGTCTGCATCAACAACAATTTTTTCATTCAATAGAGCTATCTCAAGGCTAAGCATATGGCATCTACTATAACCTTGTCTCAGAAAATCAACTAAATTTACATTAAAAATGGCCAATCCATAACATAAACATAAAGATAGAATTAAGCACAAAGAATGAAACTAGAAACATTGAATTGATAAAAGAAAGTTAACTAAGGCATAGAATTTTCATATCACGTTACATCAAATTCCTAGCAAGGAATTTAGCTACTCATAATCACCATACAAACAAACATCATAGTTATGAAAATGATAATTACAAAGTACAAGAGATAGAAAAAACCCTTAGAGATTCCCTTTGGTGTCGGGCTTGCTCCTTCGGTTGATCATCAATGGCAATGGAGGCTATGAGAACTTTTGATCAAGATGGGTACTTTTCTTTTTTTTTTCTTGCCTGAGAACCTCTCTTTTTGCTGCTGCATTTTTTTCTTTTATAACCATCCAAACTCAATTCATTTCCACACCATCAAATTCCATCACATTGAAGAGTCCTTAATTGCTTTAGGATGTTACTGTTCTTAGGCTTTCAATTGTCCTCCCAAGCAATTAGAGCTGATTATGACTGAATTAAAAGAAGGTTTAAATGGCCCAAAATGCCCATGAACCATCCAAAAAGGTTGCCTTCCAAAACTGGTAAGTTGTAACGCCACATTGTCAAAAACTGCGTAGAAATTTCTGGCTGACCCTCTGGTACGTAAATTGAGATAATGTCTTCTAAAAATGTCGGAATCATGAACCGTAAAATTCTACAGAAACTAGACTTCCATAGCTTTCCAAACATATAAGGCACATTACCCAGTTTATCCTGAGGAATTTATGGTGGCCAAAAGAGTATGGATGTTTTGCACAGTAATTTTCAGCTTCAGCAGTTCTTTTAGCTTCCATATCATCAAATTAACTCCAAAGCCATCATTATGATTAATTATCTATAAAACACAAATTAAACTCATAAAAAAACCATTTTCACAAGAAAACGTAACATAAAACCTAGTTAAGAAGGGCATTAAATGCATATAAATATGACGTTATCAACATCGAGCTTAGGATTTATCATGATGATCATAAATGAAGCCCTATAGGCTAAGGTCACTTTCGACCTTTCTATCTCAGCAAGTAAAACATCAGTGACTAGCACACTGATTCTAGGGATGGAAATCATGCCCAATCCAAAACATAACTCGTATGCTCTGGTCGCCGTCCACACCAAACCCACTGACCACGATAACAAGTATTTTCATTGGCTGACTAAGCCCGTGATTATCGTATTCAAAACATATCAGATCCAGCAATATCCTCAGCTATCATATCACATAAGCCAGCATGTATCCTCGGCTTTCATATCATATAAGCCGACATGTATCCTCGGCTATCATATCATATCCTTAGCTGACATAACCCTCGGCTATTATATCATATCATCAGCCGGCATAACCCTCAGCTGGTATATACATAAGCTGGCATAACCCTCGGTTATCATATATCCCATAAGCCGGCATATTACCTCGACTATCATATCACATAAGCCGGCATGTATCCTCGACTTTCATATCATATAAGCCGGCATGTATCCTCGGCTATCATATCATATCCTCAGCCGGTAACCCTCGGCTGGTATATACATAAGTCGGCATAATCCTCGGCTATCATATATCTCATAAGTTGGCATGTTACCTCGGCAATCATATCACATCAATCGGCATATCCCTTGACTGGTATTATGACTCAATCATCATAATAGGTATCCCAATGGCATTGTAGTCGCATGAATCACGCGCATGTGACAGGATTGAGTGTCTTCGCTCGTACCCCATTGGAGCTCTAGGACCACATAGACTCATAAGAGCTCGGGGACAGGAATGGCGCTGTTTAATTAGTATAGAGCGAGCACAGGTGAACGATCACGTGGAGGACTGGTATGTGGCCTACAGACAAGTACGACACCAGCGACCACCATATGGGTATACCATGACTCGACATAAACATACGACCATGTACTAGGTCGGCATGACTCCTCGGCCATAGTACTACAATACTGACACATGTGCTAAGCCGACATGACTCTACGACGATAACGTCCCACTCAAACATCTGCTCGTCCTCAGTTACCGTAACTATCGTATTCTTCGTTTGCAGCGATATCCACCATTTAATCATGGTGTAATATCATAACCAGTATCTCAGAATCGACCCTCAAGATAATCTATTGTGGTAGTTTATACTCGTTTCAGAGTATTTTACTATTCACGGGGTTTCCAACCCTAACATGTTGTGTTCCACAATGTTGAGCCCTAAGGGTAACCCATGAGATAGTCTAAGGTCACTATTGCATAATTATTTCTATCAAGCATCCCTAAGCATCACATTCATCCAGCCTTTGATAATATAATAAATGCATAATCATAAGTTTAGGGAAAGGGAACCACTCACCTCGTTAGTTTTTATGTTTTCGCACTTGCCCTCGATTTCCCTCTTGAATGGTGTGACTCTCCATCATCGCCTCGTCCATGATGCCAATGAAAATAGAGCATTAGTATTAATAAACTTTTATTTAAATCATTATACGGGCCCCTAACCCTAGGGTTTTACACGCTCTTTAAACAACTCAAATTCATAATTAAAATACTCAAACGGGGCTCTAAATGGATCCCAATAGCCTCAAAACTGTCAAAAACAGATTCGGACACCTCAAACCCCCATACACCCTTCACCGTGAGTCGGGAAACGACCCCACACGTCGCCACACGCCGGTGAAAGGCTAGCAACCGCCCCACGCTCCGCCACGCGCCGACAAAGAGTCAGGACACGTGCCACGCGCCCCGACGGGCCTGCACAGGCGGGGCAGAATATTCCATTGCTCAGACAGAATATTCCGTCAACTTTGACAGAATATTCTAACGGAATCGGAGTATTTCGTCCACTTAACGGCGTTGAGGCTCCGTTATGACACCGTTAGACTTTAATGGAATATGCTAACGCCGTCAGCATATTCCGTCAAACATTGACGGTGTTAGTTGACTTAACGGTTGACTGGTTGCTGACTGTGCTACTGACTGGACTACCACGTGGCTGCCACGTCAGCACATCGAGCCAAATTAGGTCGCCGGCGTCGACGTTGGCAGGATTCTGGGAAAAACTCACCGGAATCCGCCATTTTCGGCGAGTTCCTAACATCTTCATTTTTTCACCATTTTTCACAATCCACACATGCAAATTCATCTACCCACTCCTAGGAACTCGAAAATGAAGTCAAAAACTCGAGATCATACCTGGGTTGGTCGGAATCTGGCTGAGAAGTGTTGGTTAACTCCTCCTCTTCGATCCACCATCTACGACAATGTTCCTACCTCGAGAATGACATATATAGACTCGTGGAGTCAAGGGGAAGAGTTCGGTGGCCTTGGATCGAGTTGAAACGACCCAGAAATGGGTCAACGGTTTTGGTGGTGTGCGGTGATCACACGGGGAGAGAGAGAGATCGAGAGAAGAGAGAGAGTTTGGGTGGGCTAATAGCATAAGAAGAGAGAAAGTCCTCTATTTATATTTTGAACTTTTCAAAAATTATTGTTACGTCCTCATCGTTTTAGACCCGTAACTTACTCGTACGAACTCCGATTCCCGAGTGCCACCTGTCTATGCACTCGGGAGTTCGAGATGTACGTAATGGTACGAGAATACTACCCAGAAGTGTTCTCGATCGAAAAATGATTGTCGGGCCCATCAATAAAAATAGGGTAGAATGGTCTTTTTTGCGATAAATTACGGCCCACAACACATTGGGCCTTCATGAATGGTCCATAACTCTTTTAGTTCAACCCAATACTTATTGGATTCCAAGGTTAAATTTTAAATTCCGTTTCATAATCCGGAACGGGTCGTAACAATATATATATATATATATATATATATATTGATTCATTTAAATTTAAGCAATTGTACTAGAAATCCATATAAGGAATAGGATAAAAATAAAAAAATCATAAAAACAAAATTCACAAGTGCACACAATTAATTATTTGGCTAATTTAAAAAAAAAATGAAATTACATATAAGGGAAATTTTTCTTAAAACAAGATATTTAATATTTATTCAACCAAAATCTATTATAATATATGTATGTTATATATAACATATATATAAACAATATATGGGCGAGGATGGGCCCAAGACCCACTTGGACCCCCTCTCCCTCCGCCTCTGATTATGTGAGAGATTTCAGGGTATTTAGTGTTATGATCTAGTGATATTTTTCTCTACATGTTAAGTGTGAAGATTCGAGGATTCGACTCTCATAAAGAGCGATGTCGATACCTCATATATAAAATGTAATCCCTACATTCCCATGTCATTGTATAACAAAAAAAAAACACTCCACATAGAAAGTTTGATTATATACTCTTTGCCTCATACTAAATCAAATTCCTTGTTAATTCACATAGTATATTTCACGTAATAAAATTCATTTTTTTTTATCAGAAAAGAGAGAATTCCATTGATTGAAATAACTAAAACATGGAAGCTTGGATACATGAAGGCCTTATAAAACCCGCTAATTGGGAAAATCCGATCAAGGATATCAACTTTGAAAAAAAAATGCAAATAGTGGTCGTTAATTACTCTTTGTGTCATGTCATTAATAGTAGGACAAACATCATTTTACACCCCAAGGTTTGGGGCACAATTTCAGAATTGACCACTAAGTTTCAATTTCATCATTTTACTCCATGTGGTTCTGAGATCATAATATAAATGTACATGTAAATGTAATTATCTTATAGTTTGTTTAAATGCACTAATTTAAAAGAGTAACTAAATCAAAATAATTAGTCACTTAATGAAAAATAAAACGGGTAAGAAATTTTAATTAATACCAAGAATGCCCTTAACTTAATTAGTGATTTAATAGTGAAATAAACAAATAGAGTAAATTAATGTGATTTCAAAATCGCACGGAGTAAAATGATGAAATTGAAACCTAGTGGTTCATTTGAAATTAACCCATAAGCTTTGGGGTGTAAAGTGATGTTTGCCCTTAATACTACAATATAGTAGTGCTCCTTTCTATCATATAGCGAGTGATTTTGAATTTAAATTTAAGGATTTAACTATCATAAAAGTTTTTCTGCAAAAAAAAAACTTTTGAAATGAATACCTAACATATACAATTCTCTTTCTAAATATTGTATAAAATACATATAAATAATTACTTTCCGAGTCCAAAAATTTGGCACTTTCGTCTTTTATGTATAGAAAAAAAAAACAGAATAATTCCTGTTATGGAGCAATTGACATCGATGACAAAATAAGCAGTGTGCCGTGGGGGTGGATGAAATCCTAGCTTCGCGCCTAAACCAGAAAACATGTACAACCCACGGCCAAGGCACGTGAAAACGATACTTTTCTCTCTCTTTCTCTCTCTCTCTCTTTCTTAGGCCTTTTGCCGTCAAAGTAGAAACCAAAATGGCAAAATTTGAGTTTGAATGAGATTGATTTTTTTCCGATACAACGATATTTACTTTAATTATAATATAAGGAAAGAAGATTTAAGTTAAGTCACATAATAAATATTAAATTTCACATAAATAAAAAAAAAACTACTAAATCGTAACAATAATGGTGTTTTTTTTTATGGAAATAATATATTGTTATCTTAGTTTAATTATGATAAGGGGAAGGGCTGACCAGATTCCATGAAAAGATTTAAACATGGACACTTGTGTTTGAACCCACCGTGATTCTTTCTTTGAACTCAGTAATTGTAATTACTTTACTACAACATTTACGAAAAATGCCATCCCTTGTAACCAGACCATCTAGAAGAACAGCACCATCCTTGGGATCCCTAGACTGAATCCCATCATCCAGTGAGTGATACGGCACCAGAATCAATTAACCAAGACAAAACTGTTCTCACTCCTACAGAAGACCACTTCCCATCCTTAAAGTGCTTCCCCTCACTACTCAGGTTTCTTCTCTTTTGGCTTTTACCCTTCCTATGAGCTCTAGAGTTTCCAGATCTTGTTTATCAAATTTCTCAGACGGGAAAGCAAAACCCAAAACTCCATTACTCATTTCCTTTCTTGCTTTCAAAGCAACCCACTTCGCTTTCCTTTCCTTTGCGGCTTTGCCCCACCCACCCCTCTCCCCAAATCGAGCCAAACCGAGCCAAATCCATCCTCAGTTGAACAAAAGCCAAAAACAATTATGATTAATTGAACAAAAGCCAAATCCATCCCCATCCTCTATTCATTTAATACTGACCCAAATCCATCCCCATCCTCTGTCCAATTAATCATAATTTTTTTTTTCTATCACTTCAATTAAACAAGGAGAAGAATTTGGGGAAGATGAAGATACTGTTAGGAACAATTGAAGTTATGCAAATGCTCTCAACAAGATGGAATGAATGACTTAGTTTTATTGAAAGACAAACTCAGCTTTTATAGCCAAACTACAACCCTAACTGAAAGCATAAATGCAGCTCATGATAGCATTAATTCAGCTACGTGAATAACAGAACTTGGAACAATTCAAATAAACAACATCCCTAAAGACTAGGGCTTATTCAAACAAACACGTAAAATCCGTACTGACAATCCTAACTTCAAGCAACAACTCCAAGCAACAAACTCCTTCCTTAAACTAACTGCATAATGCAATTAGTTTACATCTGTAGCTTTACACACACCCATCATCCCTCTGAGTTTTTGAAACGCTTCTAACTTCAACGGCTTTGTCATCAAATCAGCCACCTGCTCTTGTGTTCCACAATGAACTAATTCAACTTCACCATCCTTTGTAAGGTTTCTTAAGAAATGAAATCGCACATCAATGTGCTTACTCCTTCCATGCATGACTGGATTTCATGAGAGCTTTATTGCTGAACTATTGTCACACATAATGGTAGTGCAACCTTCTTGTGCATGACTTAGTCTCTTCAACACCCTTCTCATCCATATAGCTTGGCAAGCACAAGCAGCAGCTGCCACAAATTCAGCCTCGGTGGTAGACAACGTAACTATGGGTTGTTTTTTGGATGACCATGAAACTGCCCCTGAGCTTAAAAGAAATACATAGCCAGATGTACTTTTACGATCCTCTACATCTCCTGCATAATCACTATCTGTAAAAGCAAGCAACTCTTCATCTCTCTCTCCCTTCTTATAGAGAATCCCATAGTTAACAGTACCCTTCAAGTACCTCAATATCCTTTTGGCAGCTTGTAAGTGAAGTTCAGTGGGTTTAGCCATGTACCTGCTGATCAGAGTAACACTGAACATTATGTCTGGACGAGTTGCATTAAGATACATTAAACTTCCCACCACTTGCTTGAAATAAGTCTCATCAACTGTTGTAAGGACCCTTCCCGAATTTTTCCTCGAAACTCGGAAAGAACCCTTATCCCGTCTTACAGTTCTTTTATCTCAAAATTTAAATACCAGAAATACCCTGTATTCTTAAATAATTTTTAGTAAATCTTATCGGTTTCCCAACAGAACCTCTGTACTTACTGACCACTCCTACCTGTCAGACGCAAGATAGTATACAGGTCAAAGCCAAGACCTCGGAATAGTGGTGGTCCAAATAGGAACACCCTCTGATACCAAATATCAGTAGGTCAGACACTGCTGACATCACTACTGGAATACCACAAGACAACTGACTAGTCAAATATTTGTGAACCAACAATAATTCGTCACTCTGGGTCACCGCCCACACCAACCCACTGACCCGGATGACGAAGTATTTCCATAGGCTGATTTATCACATGACAATAGTCGTCAAACCATATTAGAGCTGGAACTATCCTCAGCTATCATATCACATCAGTCGGCAAGTATCCTCGACTATCATATCATATCATCAGCCGGTATAACCTTTGGTTATCCCTAGCCACCAGGGTATCCCTTGGGTGTGCTAGTCCTTAATCACAACTCTCTATACTATGCATAAATAGCCTTGTGACCTGGCGGAGCCAAAACTCCTCGATGCCATAGTCGGAGGACTCAACGAACCAATGGAGTAAAACTCTCGATGCTAGTCGAAGAACAGTAACCAATTATATTGAAGGTTCACCGGGTTCACCGCCAATAGCGGATCCTGGCCCAGATCCTAGCTTCCCTCAAATCAATGTTTATCTCAGAGGTTCACCGGGTTCACCGCCTATAGCGGATCCTGGCCCAGATCCTAGCCTCCTTCAAATCAATGTTTATCTCGGAGGTTCACCGGGTTCACCGCCTATAGCGGATCCTGGCCCAGATCCTAGCCTCCCTCAAATCAATGTTTATCTCGGAGGTTCACCGGGTTCACCGCCTCAGCGGATCCTAGCCCAGATCCTGGCCTCCCTCAAATCAATGTTTATCTCGGAGGTTCACCGGGTTCACCGCCTCAGCGAATCCTAGCCCAGATCCTGGCCTCCCTCAAATCAATGTTTATCTCGGAGGTTCACCGCCTATAGCGGATCCTAGCCCAGATCCTGGCCCCCCTCAAATCGGTATTGGTTCCAAAATCAATTATTTTATAATTACAAATACGGTTTCAACTCAAAATCATGGACTCAAATAATTACCACATCAAAACGATATCTCGCTGTGACTCATGTATTTCACCGAATGTATCATACCTCATGACTTGATATCGTGATATGTATCTCGGAATTGACCCTCGAGATACCCTAATCTAGTGGTAGTTTATACTCATTCCAGAGTACCTACTTCTCATCGATATTCTAATTTAAATCTCGGAATCTATCTTTGAAATGTACCACTAAAGTATTAGTTTATACTTGTTTCCAAATACCTACATCTCATAATTAACAATGCTGGGTCCTAAAGCTAACCCTGGCATAGTCTAAATTTCCTATTATCATCTTGCATCATTCTCATTCCATATATAATATTATTAATCAATCAAACATTCATCACCACACACATAATTACATCAAATACTACTAACACAATTAAATCAATCATCATTCAATTGAAATCCCGGTCATCACATAATCTATCACATAACAGTACATAAGTCATATAGGTATGAGTTTAGGAAAGGATTCCACTCACCAACATCATCCAACCCAAAATTCATGGACGCTCTAGCCCAAGGAACACATGCAAAACAATAACCCAACTTCCTTGACTTTCCGAGCTCAAACTCCGCTTCAAGGTCAACCATTACCGCTGGAATTACCCAAATCAGGCCTTAAACGAACTCCTATGGCCTCGAAACCAATAAAATCTGATTCGGAACGTCCCAAAACCCTAGTCACGCGCCGCCGTGACTTCAGGAACAGTCCCACGCGCCACCGGAAGGTCAGAACATGCGCTCACGCGCCGCCACGCGCGCTCACGCGCCGGTCACGCGCTTGCTACAGTGTTCACGCGCCTGGACCGGTCCAACCCGGCCCGGCTCGACCTGACCCGGTCCAACTCGACCTGACCGGTTCACTCAACCCGACCGGTTCACTCAACCCGATCGGTTCAATTGACCCGACCCGGTCTGACCCGACTCGACCGGTCGCCGGAGAAGACAATCGGCTGCCGGCGCAGTCGCCGAAATCTGGCCGGAGAAGATGACCGGCAGCCGCCGTCTGGTTTCGCCGGAATCCCCCATTTCCGGCCGAAACTTCAAGCTTTTATAACTTCTTCATTTCTTGACCGTTTTTCACGATCCACACATGTAAATTCATCTACTTTTCACCAGGAATCCAAATATGAGGACAAAGTTCCGAGATCGTACCTGGTTTGGCCGAAAAACGACCGAGAAGATTCGGTCCACTTCCCTCCTCCGTCCGTCACCTACGGCGGTGCTCCCGCTCCGATGATTACACCAAAAGACTCGTGGGGTCGCGGGGAAGATCCTTCCGGCCTTAGTTTCGGTCAAATCAGACTGAAATTCGTCCGATGAAAATGGTGATTCGGTGTTCGCACGGGATGAATTTCGGGTAGGAGAGAGAGACTGCTTCGACCAATCCCCCGAGGAGAGAGAAAAATATCTGATATATAGTTCCAACTTTTCCAAAATTACCAAACTGCCCCTGAAGCTTCTAGACCCGTAACGAACTCACCGGGTCTCCGTTTTCCGCGTGCCGCCTGTCTACGAACTCGTGAGTTCGAGACCTACGTAACGACCCAAGAAAAATTCCCAAAAGTACTGCCAGTCAAAAAGTGACTCCCGAACCCGTCCAAAATCGAGGGTAAAATCATCCAATTCTCAAAATACTTTAATTTCTGGTCCGGGTCGTTACAACTGTGGCCCCATAATCATCTCTACTTATCTTGAACCCTGGCACAATCAGACTACTTACTGAATTATTCTCAAACATCCCAAATCGCCTTAACACTTCAGTGACATATTTCGTTTGACAAATGAAAATGTAATTAGATTTCTGCAACACCTCAATGCCAAGGAAGAACCTCATCCTCCCCAAATCAGTCATGTCAAACTCTTTCATCATGGAGCTGTTAAAATCAACCATAATTAAATCATCCACATAAATACTTACTATCAACACTTTACCTTCACTGCTCCTTTTGGTAAACAGGGTCTGCACATTTGGACATTTCTGGAACCCTTCATTAATGAAATAAGCCTCAATACGACTCAACCAAGCTCGTGGAGCTTGTTTTAATCCTAATAAAGCCTTGTGCATTTTACACCTTATGCTCACTTCCCTTTTTTTCATAACCCTTTGGCTGCTCCACATACACATCCTCACTGAGTTCACCATGAAGAAATGTTGATTTCACATCCAGCTGATTTATCTTCCAGCCCCTTTGCACTGCAAGTGCTACTATCATCCTTACGGTGTCCATTCGAGCTACTGGAGCAAAAACTTCAGTGAAATCTACTCCTTGCTGTTGAGAATACCCTTTGGCCACCAACCGAGCCTTATACTTGTCAACTTCTCCATGCTCGTTTAACTTTGTTTTGTATATCCATTTGACTCCAATGGTTTTAGTTCCAGCCGGAAAATCAGTAAGCTTCCAGGTTTGATTCTTCTCAATAGAATTAATCTCTGAGTCCATTGCCAATCTCCACTTCGAGCTCTTTACCGCGTCTTCATAACTGATGGGACCTTCAGGTGTACTCAAGGCCATGTTAAGCTCGTTTTCTTCCTCGGATAGCCCCTTACCACTAACATAGTCCTCCATCCAGATGGGAACCTGTTTGGCTCTTCCTTCTCTTGCACTAGACTCTTCTTCAATTGCAGGACTAGGTGTACCATCTCCTGCTTCTTAGTCTTCTTCAGTTTCTCCATTGTCTTCATGAAATGCTTCATCATTTTCATCTGTTTCTGCCTCATGTTCTTCTTCTGTGTTATTCTTATCATCACCCCATTCAAGATCTAACACCACCTGCTCTTCATAGCTCACGTCTCACTCCCATACTTTGTCTTCCTCAAAGATTACATCTCTGCTAGTCACCACTCTTTTAGATACTGGATCATACAAACTGTAGCCCTTTGATTCCTCACTAACTCCTAGAAGCACACATCCAAAACTCTTGTTTTCAAGCTTAGTCCTCCTAGCATTTGGTACATGAACATGTGTCACACACTCAAAGACTCGGAAATGTTCCACTGACGGCTTCACACCAGACCAAGCTTCTTTAGGAGTGACATTCTTGACAGCTACTGAGGGACTTCTGTTTAAAACATATATGGTCCAATTCACTGCCTCAGGCCATAAGGTTTTTGGAATCTTCTTTTCTGAGAGCATCGAATGAACCAAGTTCATTACTGTCTGATTCTTTCTCTCGGCCACCCCATTCTGTTGTGGAGTGTAAGCATTGGTAAGCTGCCTTTTGATGCCACACTGTTTACAGAACTCATTGAACTCGTCTGAGTTGAATTCACCCCCTCTATCAGTGCGTAAGCACTTAATATACATGCATGTCTCTTTCTCAACCATTTTCTTGAAGCATTTAAATGAATGTAAAGCTTCTGACTTTTCTACTAGAAAATAGGCCCATGCTTTTCGACTAAAATCATCAATAAAGCATAAAGCGTACCTCTTCTTGTTATTTGACGTAGGAGTTACTGGACCACAGATGTCTGCATGTATGAGCTGCAGCTTCTGAGTTGCTCTCCATGCATTTTTCTTAGGGATGGACTCTCGGTGTTGCTTCCCTCTCAAACAATCAGTACACACCCCTATGGTAGGAGCAAGATGCAGTAGACCACGTACCATATTCTTGGTTTGCAAGGTTGTTAGACCTTTATGGCTTAAATGACCATATCTTCGATGCCATAAATGAGAAAGATCTTGTGCACTTGTGTGAAAACAGGCTGCCTTCTGTCCTTGTGTCTTAGCATGCAAGATGAACATCCAATTTGCTGACATAGAGGTCTGAATCATCAAGCCTTTGTTGGGGTGATATATCTTACACATTCCTTCATGGATGAGAATTGCAAGCCCCTTTTCCTGTAATTGCCCTATGCTCAGGAGGTTATTTCTCAATTCTGGCACATAGAAAACTCCTGTGATGATATGATTGAAACCATTCACATGCAATCTGACATTTCCTCTCCCTTTTACTGTCATTCTAGTATTATTCCCGAGTTTTACTTGCTGTCTGAAATTCTCATCTAACTCACTAAACATCATTGCATCTCCACACATGTGATTAGAGCAACCCAAGTGTAAGAACCACACCTCCTCACGCTTGGCCTCATGCTTTTCAACGTAGGCTATTAACAACATCTCCTCATGCTCATCTAACTCGGCATAATTGGCCTCCTTGTCCCATGTAGGACATTCATTCTGAAAATGGCCGAGCTTGTGACAACGATAACATTCGATGGTGGCTTTGTCGAGCACTTGACGCCCTCTTCCTCTGAAGTAGCCTCTGCCACACCCTCTTCCTCCATTTCTCTCATCCACAGTCACTTTCAAAGCCTGTTCTTCTCCATTGCTCCTATTGAACTTTTGTTCATGCACAATGAGTGAACTTTGCAGTTCATCAATAGTGAGTGCATCAATATCCTTAGACTCTTCAATCGAAACAACTACATAGTTGAACTTGTCTGTCAGAGTTCTAAGAATCTTTTCCACAATGGTGACATCTTTCATATGTTCTCCATTCACCCTCATCTTGTTAGCTATTGTCATAACACGAGCAAAGTATTCAGTAATACTTTCTCCTACCTTCATCTCCAGAGTTTCAAACTCTCTCCTCAAGCTTGAAGAACCGAGCGCTTCACCCTAGCACTCCCCTCGAATTTCTTCTTCATCGAGTCCCAGATCTTCTTAGCAGTACCCTTGTCCAATATGGTTTCCAGAATAGTTCTGTCAATCGACTGGAAAAGATAGTTCTTTACCTTAAGATCTTTAAGTTTCAGCTCCTCAAACTTCTTTTGTTGCGTCTCTGCCGCAGCTGCTCCCTCTTCTGGCTCCTCAAACGCTGTCTCAACTAAGCTCCAATACTCCTTGGACCTTAGGAAGTTCTCCATGAGCATGCTCCAATGGTCGTAGTGACCATTGAAGCGTGGAATGGCTGGTTGGATGAAAGAATCTTCACTTGACATCTCTCTCAAACCCTCATGGTTTGGAAGTCAATCGAAAGACGGCGGCTTTCCTCTCTCTCAGGCCTAGTGGGGCTTTGATACCACTTGTGAGGAACAATTGAAGTTATGCAAATGCTCTCAACAAGATGGAATGAATGACTTGTTTTATTGAAAGACAAACTCAGCTTTTATAGCCAAACTACAACCCTAACTGCAAGCATAAATGCATCTCATGATAGCATTAATTCAGCTACGTGAATAACAGAACTTGGAACAATTCAAATAAACAACATCCCTAAAGACTAGGGCTTATTCAAACAAAAATGTAAAATCCTAACTTCAAGCAACAACTCCAAGCAACAAACTCCTTCAGATACAGGGCGGAGATATCATAGGTGGTGAAAAAAAAATTGTTGGTAATGTCTTTTTCTTTTTTTTTTTCCAAATTATGGGTAATAGTCTTTAGTTAATGTAAAAATTGCTAATTTTGTAATTGTCCATTTTGCCCTTAGATTTAACAATCAGACTGCAAACATGACGGAAAATTGGCATTTTGAGATGAAAAGTGGATTTCATAGGGTATTTTGTTACAAAATTGAGTTCATAGACCATTTTGAAACTAAAGTTAAAATTCATGGGTCATTGTGAGTAAAAAGTCTACTTAAAATTGAGATGTTTTAGGTACAAATCTCGCAGATGAGATTAATTATATACCTATGTGGAATTCGAAACCTAATAATTGGCTTATTTTTTGGTTTTGCACAACCCCTACCCTAATATTATTGTATAAAAGAAAAAAAAAACACACGCAGTTTTTCATTTTAGAAAATTTAACCAAAAGAGACTTTCTCTTTATAAATACTAATTAAATCTAACATTTGGATGAGAATATAAGAATAGGGGTGGAAATAGTGCCACTTTTTAACTTTGGTATATAATATGAACGGTTAGTAAATGGTGGTGTTGTCAATAATTTAAAAATACAATCTAGTTGTATTTCTACTTATTTTGTAAGTGAAAGGTCTTATGATTGATTCCCAATATATAATGACAAGAATAATTTATAATTATGTTTATGTTTTAGTTTAATACCTAGTAATGGTTGTACCATTGTGTGGCTTAGCCAAAATCAAATCATTGCCCTTTATAGCTTGTTTGACGCATAGTGAAAGTTGTATATCAGGCATACATGCATAGAGACATCACTCGTACAATCAACAGTCGCAGATTGTTACTAGTCATGCCGAGAAACAACAAGCAAAAAATAAGCAGTGCATACACAATCAACACAATCTCACACGCTCCCTGCAAAAACACTTCACATTAGTGACACCTTATGCCCTCAGAAGCTCCATCAATGTAGGCAGCCATGTGCTAGTTCTAAGTGAGATGATGTGTGCAAAGACAACAAGCATTCTCAATCATTTCATATTAGATGAATGGCAAGTATATGAAACAACTAAAGAGATTCAATGTAGCTCAACAAACAAATAATAATCAGAGAACACACAAGAATTGATACCCAGAAACCTTCCTCAAGGTGAAAACTGGGGGTCGATCCGCTAACCAGGCAATCCACTAAGTATGATATTCAATACAAAGTTTACCCTAGCTCAATTTCTAAGAACTAAATCTAGAGGCAGCTTTACCTTGTGCAATATCAGACTTCTTCATTGATGATTCACACGAGGTCAACAAATCAATGGTAGCGACTTAGCATCAGTCCTCGACTGGCAGTGTCCACACTCTCCATCGACTTGGCACCCAAATGACCCAAAACGAAAATCTGGATGATAAATCTCAATCCAAGTTCATCAAGTCATGATACTTGATAGATCCAGAAAGTGACTTCAATGAAAAATAATAATTTGGGGATGAAACCAAAATATGATTCTATTTGAGTTCATCAAGCCATGAACCTTGAAGAACACATATGAATTCAAGAACCCAGAAATTTACCCAAAAATAGATTTCAAAACCAAATTTGAGAAATCAACAAATGGTATTTCAAGAATCATTTATTGAACTAAAACAACTTTATCAAAACCATTTTTCACTCAACGATCTCTTAAAAAAACCAATTTTGGAAAACCATTATGAAAACGCAGAAATCACATCAGCCCCCGTTGAGAGCTCAATAACCTTTGCTTGAAGCTCTCAACTAGATTTTTCACTCCCCTCTTGTGAATGAACCAACCCTCTGGCCTATATTCCCAAAGCTGTTAAAAGAACTCAAAACGCACACTTTGACAGCTGATGTCAAAAGTGTAACATAAAAGCCCTTGGGTAAAACGAGACACACTCAATGAAAAACTTTTTAAAAACTGATAGTAAGAGCTTAAAAACGATGACTAGTCTTCTAGGGTTTTTAGAAAACACTTTCAACTTGTGCAGAAATATGCTTATGAAATGCAATATGCATTCATTCTCACAACTTCAACCATCTTCAAGATAAAACACGATCATGACCTAGAGATGCTAACTTCCTAGATCGAGCTACGGTACATAGTAAGAAAGTTTACAATGACAAGAAAAGCCAATTACAATGACATGTCTAATACAAAGAACCAACAATCTCCCCCTTTGGCTTGGTTTTGTCAAAACCCATCACTCAACCTAAGAAAGACCTATCTCACACCCCATAACAAATCATGACCAACATGTGATTTGAAAAAACAGAATCCTGCAAAGAGAAATTTAAGACCAAGAACAAGTGATCAATCCATGTTAAAAGCTTAAGCACAGTGAGATAGAAATCAAGGTCAATTGTAAACTTTCTCCCCCTTTTTGATAGGAAAAAAAATAAAACCATCCCCCTGCAAGATCTAATAAAGATTATTGTGAAGCAAGCAGAAATAAACAAACCCCGAAATCATTTGCACAAATAGGGATGAGAACAACCCAAACGCCAAGAAAAAACACCAATCGATGAGACAACAAATGATGACAAATCATGTGAATGCCAAGAGATGGATAGGAAACGATGCACATCAAGTCATATTGAAATGAACTCAAGCTAATAAGGTATAGAATAACAAACCACAAATGTGAAATGTCAACCCAGATGCTCATCAAATAGATAGGAGGGTAAGCCCCCTCAATGAAGCACAAAAATACCCAACAACACAGCAAACAATAGCATGAGAAGCTCCCCCTATATAACCAACCGCACGCACAAAACTGAAGCAGAAAAACAAGTTCTATTGTGAAATATAAGTAGTTGGACCCTCTATATCTCACAATGTATAGTGAGCATAGAAACATATGCACAACCACTAGTAGAAAAAAGCTCATAGACCGTGATTTTTAACCGCAGTCTAAAGGTTCAGAAAACCGCAGCATAAGTGAGTGTCGTCTATTGTGCGTAGAATAGACGGCGGTTCAAAACCGCAGTCCAAAGGTACAATAGACGGCGGTTCTAGCTAAAAAATCGCAGTCTAAGACATTGAATAATGAGTTAACCGTCTTCTTAGCTATAAATAGATGGCAATTTTTGTACAAAACCGCAGTCTATGTGTCAAATAAATGGCCGTTTTCACATAGATGGCGGTTTTTGTATAAAATCGCAGTTTATTTGACACATAGATGGCGGTTTTGTTATGGAATCGCAGTCTATTTGACACATAGACAGCAATTTTAATATGGAATTGTAGCATATGTGTCAAATAGAATCTGGTTTTATAGGAAAATCGCCTTCTATTAGACACATAAACTGCGGTTTTGGTATGAAACCGCTGTCTTTTTATTTGATAGACAGCATTTTTTCTGTAAACTTGTAGTCTAAATAACTGAATTATGTCTTTAAGACGTCCTCTTAGTATATATAGATGACAGTTTTTGTTGGTAACTGCAGTCTTTTGGACACTTAGACGGCAGTTTGTTTCCAAAACTGCAGTGTATTGATTACCTAGAATACGATTTTTGTTCTATAACCACATTCTATGTTAGATACACGAATCCATAGATGACGGTTTTTGTTCTATAACCGCAGTCTACTACTAGATGCCTATAATCCAAAACCTTGAACTTGTTCCAACATCCATTACTGTATAACAAGCATAGATTTTACATAAAAGAGACCTTATCAAGATAGTCAATATATATATAAGAGAACTCATCAAGATAGTCAATATATATATATATATATATATATATATACTAGAGAATTCATCAAGATAGTCAATATTTCACATAAAAGAGAACTCATCAATATTTTCCAAGATAGTCAATATACAAGTAGATAATGGGGAGTCTCAGAGTTCAAACCATATAGGTGCGTGGTATTGCTTGCAAATCATCCAACATGCGTGCTTGATGAATCTAAAATATCAACGTCCAAGTAAGAAGCCCACTCCGAACGATCTCCTTTTGCGTGTAAGTCCTATCTGCTTTTTTCTGCCACTGAATCATGATAGACACTATTAACAAGCAATCATGATAGAAAATTTAATTACAAGTCAAGGTAGTTTATTTCGCCAGTATGGTACAACATGTTCTTAAGCTTGACCTGGAATTAAATGTTTCAAAATGGTAGTAGTATGTTCAAGTGCTACTTCACTAAGAAAATGCAAGGTTTTTTTTGTTAAATCAAATGTATCAAAGGGGACAAGCCCACCACCACAGAGCATGAAAGCTCAGAAAACAAGCAAATAGCAAGGATGCAGCCTACTAGTGGCAGAGGGACAAATTACAGATCAAAATTCCAAATCCCATTAGCTAGAGTATTAGCCATACAAGGCTTGAACATAATAGAACACAACTTACTACGAATCAAAGAAACAATAAGATTAAAAACCACTTGAGGAGTGCAAGTTGTTCAACATTAATATGAAGGCAATATTCACAACCATGAGACAATACAAGTTTTTGTTTTTTTGTTAAATCAAATGTATTAAAGGGAGCAAGCCCACCACCACAGAGCATGAAAGCTCAGAAGACAAGCAAATAGCAAGGACGCAGCCTACTAGAGGCAGAGGGATGGATTACAGATCAAAATTCCAAATCCCAACAGGTAGAGTATTAGCCATACAAGGCTTGAACCTAATAGAGCACAACTGACTACGAATCAAAGAAACAATAAGATTAAAAACCACTTGAGGAGGGCAAGTTGTTCAACATTAATATGAAAGCAATAATCACAACCGTGAGAGATTCTGAAATGAATAAAATCACATTGAGGAACATTTGACATTGCATATCAGGAACCAACTTACAGTCTCATACGCTTTGGCTACGGCCTACAAGGCTTCGCCAGATCAAAACAAACACCAATATTACAAAACTGCCTACTACCCTATCCTTGCAAATAGTATCACTACATAAAGATTAACTTTAATTAATCAAATAGTGGCACAGAAGCAGGAGTAACTCTAGTGCAAACTGATCAAACCTCTAGATGTAATATCAAGCTACAAATGCAAGAATGCAAATTCTTGTGCTATGCTTTAATTTGATTTCACACAATTTCTTAACAGATCAAGTTCTATGTTCTTTGCACAAAATGGAATTCAAGGTAAATGGGAAACTTTTCAAATCTGCCTCCATCATTAAAAGTTTGTACCTTTATAAGAAAAGACAAGCTATACTCATCAATTATTTCCTTCATAGACCGCATCACAAAATACCCACACTCTTTGATACCGGGTTTTCAAGGAATACCCTAGGAAGATAAAATATCAATACATATTGAAGCTATAATATATATTCAATATATGAGCTACGAGCTACAGGTAAAGACAACATACCACCATGTTCTTCCATTGAATAGGTTTACACAATTGCATATTCCTTTGGGCGTTGAAGATTTTTATCCCACTATACTAAGATAACAATCAATATTCATTAGACTGGAAAAATATTAATAACCCAATGTAAATTCACTGGAGGTATTGATGATACTTACTTTTCGACTACTGATTTCCATTTCTCTCCGGGAGAACGCTGATTCAGAGGATCCAAGAAATACACAACCTCTTTTTTTGGATTAAGAACCGTCAATGTCCAATGTTAGCTAGAAGTATGAACATTCATATTAAAGTAAGAGGACTTACGCCTACATATGAAATAATTACCCTCATCCAATCACAATCTTACCCGGAGTTGCAAGGAACTAGAAAAATTTGGTCATCACATGCATTTGAGATAGTAGTTGCTATATGACGTGACCGTTCAATCGTACTTCCACAACCTTTCGCACTAATTCGAGCAGGGTCAACAAAACTAACCATGTTTAACATGTTCCTTTGTTTTAAGACATTGTATAAGTACCTAATGAAGATAACTTGTTAAATCTTTTAGTGCATATTTTCCACCACATTGTATAAGTACCTAATATAAAGGTTCATAATGGATAATTTTGTTTTATTAATTTACCTCATGTATAGGACTATGCAATTTCCGTTGAACTCTCCATCCATGGCAGCAAAAGTTAAAATATCTTCTTGTAAAATAAACGTTTGGCGTGCATAGCCAAAGACTTCCTTCTCCAGTACAAAGGCTATTGCCTTCCCACTAAGTGCATCTCTTGCATACACATATATCCTCTTTAAAGGCTTTGGCAATTCCACCTGAGTCAAAATTGGGTCTTTAAATGTTGGCTGCCCAACATCCTTCTTCTGTGATTTCAAGGGTAAGTTATGCTTTTCATCATCAAACTTAAGTAATATATAATCCAAATATTAAGTATTATGAATTAAATCATGCATATAATAATCAATATTACCTCCGTGTGCATTATGACAAGATGTTTGGGCCAAGCTACAAAAGTACCAACCACTTGACCAACATTCACCACTTCATCTCCTATTGGAAAAGGGTAACATAGCTTCCTTATCAAGTGCAGTACGTATTGACACTCGCATATTGCATTCTCCCAAAGGAACGCAATGAATAGTGGATTCTGAAATAGCATCAGTGTCAATGGTGGTTGCATGTGCAACAATATGATTATTGGGGCCTAGAGCTAAACTGCACTCCTTTCCCTTCATCTACATCCATATAAATCACAATAAATATTTATGGTACTAGACAGGATTCCTTACAAGAAACAAACACATTGAGATAGCAATGCAATAGGCTAAAAATCATGGAACTTTATTCACCTCCGAGCTTCAAAACGTGCCAGCAGAACATTAAACAAATTGTTAGTATCTTTGTGATGTCTAATGCTTTTTCAAAAAGTGATAGAAACCAACTTCACAACCAGTATTAGAAAGATAATGCAGAGACATGCATTATCACTATCACTAAGTTCCGTATATCTTTTATAATATGTACAATACTGTTAGGAGAAACAATTAGCAAATCAACAAAGTAGCATCTATAAGAAGAAACATAGTTCATATTGACATACCTTGTCAAGGTTAAATTTTGGATGCGATTCAGACTCGAGTGGCTCATTTCCAGTTCAACTTGCTTTTTCAGAAACATGTTGAACCTTTTCCGAAGGAGCAGGGGAAGGTTTACCTATTGGGAAATTTTGTCCCTCACACTTGGCATTGATTTTTTCCTCCATTTCTTGGAACTTAGCCAACCAAAATGCGCGTTCCTCTGCCAACTTTTCTTTTGATTTCTCCCTCTCTTCTTCAAGAAGCTTTTTAACAGCCTCTTTAATACTCTCTCTCGGGCATTTTGGTTGGTTGAAGTAATAGCTTGGATTGACATACCTTCCGACACCTCTAACTCTTCCACTATGTTCGGGAGTTCCCAATGCAAGTGTCAACACATCATTACTACCATTTGCAACCAACTTCCCATCATACATCTCTTTCTTCAACTCATCCTGAGACATTTAATTTTCAATATAAATTGTACTAATGAAATCGTCAATAAGTTAGAATAGTTTCATTAGAATTCACACAAACAAAAAAACTACATAAATAAATAATTTGGGTACTTACAATTTTTTTCGCCTTCTCTTCCACTTTAGGATTTGGTATATTCCCTTTATCCATAGTAGAGATCTATCAATTTCTTTCCCAGGCATATCTTTTAACTATGAAACAAAGAAGTATACTTAACTAATTTATTTTAGGTTGACAAAAATTCTATATCAATATCCAAACTCAATACAAATTTTACTAACCAGGTAGCATCGGTGGTCAACGCTCATTGGAATTACCTGACAACGATATGTATCGCTTCTTAAATCAAAATTGATGCCTTTAGTGGAAAAGACATCGGTGATTCACCGATGCCTTTAATAATGGTTAGGGCATCAGGGGCAGTTGCATCAGTTTTTTGCTGTCATAGGCATCAGTGATTTACTGATGCAAAACGCGAAAATTCTAGCAGTGGGTTGTCTCTAAACCAGCATAGCCCAATCGTGACATTCGATGTGGATACTCATTAAGTGAACTTCTCTCTGACCGGGAGTGATGGATTGCCTGCCACATAATAAGACACTATTTAACAATCGATGGGCAAGAGGTTGGTGCCACATAATGAACAGAGACATCAGAAGCTCACAATGAATAACACGATCGGATACTTACATCCCACTCAGGCGTTAACCTAGAAGCTGCAAACGCATCCCACGTTACCTGTGTGATAGAATTATATAATTCATGAGGCTTTTTTAAGACATCGGGTTTAGTTTTGAATGGGAGAATGTGGTTGACGGTGAGTTGTGACTTGAAATCTCTCTATTTTTCATTTGCAGATGATAAAAACCATTTTTCTGCTTTCTGGGCCCAATTCAAATGCCCCACAAGTACAAAACAACATGTCAATTCTGAATGAGCTGTAATAATATTTTAAAATTAAAATTCAAGCCTAGCCTATAAGAACAAAAATCACACCTTAGGAAAAATCAGCAACCTCCACAGATTCTCAAATTTTCTTTTTCTCTTCTTCGCTTACTTGTTTCCAATTCTCATAGGTAATTAGGATTTTTCTAACAAGAACCCCGATGTCGGACTGCATCTCTGTGTTTTATTTCCAAGTGGCTGCCCATGTTCATTATACTCCACCTCTTTCTTCACTCCAATAATTTTTCACTTTACAATGTGATGCATTGAAACAATACCATGTGACTTCCTTATTCCATCTTCAGAGACTTCATCAATATCAAATTGAGGCATTTCTTGGGAATGCGGTGCTGCCGGTTCAACATGAGTTTCATGACATGTAAACTTATTCTTAGTATATATATTCTCTCAAGTTCTGACAAGGGCAAACCTTAGTTAATCAAATATATCAGTGCAATATCTCCAAACATTGACAGATTCGTACTTCCGTAGGCACTCATCATAGAATCCATACACTAACTTCCGTAATTCACCATGCCAAATTTCATTATAGACTTCGGTTCTATTGGGTCTAAACACTGATGTATTGGTGACTGTCGCCTTTTCTATAGGAATAGACTTCGGTTTTTCACCGAAGTGTATTCCATCTATAGCATCGGTATTTCAAAATATCCGATGTTTATGACCTGTAACAACTCGAATTTAATATTAAAGTAAATTTATAAAATTAATTAGAAAATGACGACTTTACCCTCAGGTTTTGGAGGGGTTCGAAAGTTACTTTTTGTTCGGGAACACTTTTAGAAGTTTATCTTGGACCGTTGCATAGGTCTCGATCTCACGAGTTCGTAGATAGGCAGCACGCGGAAATCAGAGTTCATTTGAGAGAGTTGTGGGTCTAGAACTTTCAGGGGCAGTTTGGTAATTTGGCCTTTAGATATTTTTGTGTCAAAATATGCTTCTATCCCTTATTTTTCGAGATTTTTCATGATCACTCTTTCTCCTCCCTCACGATCTCTCTCTTTCTCTCCCGTGAGCCCATGCCAACAACAAGAACAACCTCTCACATTTTAGCTGTTTCGAGCCAAACCAAAGTCACCATCTTCATCCTCTCGACCCCACGAATCCAACCTCACAAATCCCAAGGACGGAGGACTACCGTAGGCCAAGAATTGAGGAGGAGAAATCTTCGAAACTTTCTGGCCATTTTTCGGCCAACACAGGTAGGGGTTCTCAATTTTGACCTCGAATTTGGATTCTTGGGTTTGAGTAGATGGATTTTAACTATTGATTTTGTTGAGTTTTGAAAAAGTTAGGAAGCTTTGATTTTCGGCCTTCAATGGCATTTTCCGACGACGGGGGACGGCGGCTCAAGGCGGACCAATCGTCTTCTTCGGCGACGGGTCTGAAAGGAGGCTGATGTGCCAGCCACCTAGCAGCCATGTGGAGCCATGTGGCAGCCACGTGGTGGCCACGTGGAGCAACGTGTCAGCCTAGTCAGCGTCCAGTCAATGCTGAGCCAGCGTCCAGTCAACGCTGAGCCAGCGTCCAGTCAACGTTGAGTCAGCGCCCAGTCAGCGCGCGTGTGAGCACGTGGGCACTTTAGCCGGCGCGTGGACGAGCCACCGATCTTTCGCAGGCTCGTGGCGGCGGGTGGGGCCGGTCCTTGACCCATGGCGCCCTGTGTCGACATGTTTTTGATGTTTTGGACCTGTTGGCATAGGTTTTGGGTCAATCAGAGTTCGTTTAGGGGCTATTTTTGGTGTTTAAAGCTGCTTGGTAATCATTTAGGCGTGCATGAACTCCCAGAGTTTAGGGGGTTGGATTTTAGGTTAATATTTATCGGTTAGTAATGCCAAGTAATGTTTTTGGACATGCATGGTGGCTCCGAGTGTCATGGGGGCCCGAATAGCTTGGAGTTGGATTCGAACGGACGTTGAGGTGAGTGGATTTGGTTTCCTAGATTGCAAGGCATGCGTAATTTTATGTTGTGAATGTTTTATTATAATTATGAGTTTCTGGAACTAGAGTTAATGGGTTTATTAAAGACTAAAGGTAATTGTTTTGGATGTGGATTTTCAATAATGGATTTGAAAATGAGGTTTTGAGCTTAGGTCCGGGATTTCAATTTTATTGGATTTTGGGCTCATGGGCCGGGTTTTCTATGATTTCAGTTAATAACAGGTAATAATGATTTTAAAAGTGGGGTTTGGATTTACGTTATGGTTTTCACTTGTATACTATCCCCGGGTATTATGGTTTTTCTCCGACACATGACTTCGAGGTATTATCGGTCGTGTGCTCGTTGAGGGTTATTTCTCCGAAGTGTGGCGTGAGGTATTTTCTGCCATTCGTTCGTTGAGGTTGTCTACGCGTTGTACAGGGTTACTTCTACATACCTTGAGGCATTATCAGATATGTGGAGAGTAGGTCCTCGAGTTGGACCTCTCGGTTTCTAGCCATTGCTTGAGGTATTATCTGCGGTGGTTAGGAGGGCTCGTCCCCGTGTTGGACAACCCTAGTTATCGAGATATGGCTCTGGATTACATTAGGGGGATGGTGCGATATCTTTACAGTATTTGTGTCTAGGTTTTCTCATGATTTTAACTTCTTTGAGGAGAGTTTTCAAAGCAACGTTGTGGACCACGAGATATTTTCATTGTGTATGTTTTCGTGGGTCCCATTGGGTTTTTATTTTATTATTGAATTTTTGGTAAGTTCTTTGTAGTTATCTTTATTTGGTTAAAATTATTATTAGATTTCGCCAGGTTATTAAGATGGCAAGTACAATTAGATTTGGAGAGGGTTCCGCCTATATAATTGAATGGCACTCTGGTAAGTTGTAGATATGTATATATACGTATATATATGTATGGACAGTCTTAATGTAATTTGATTCACGACGAGGTAGGTTGGTTGGAATACCTTATTTTATTTTATTTTAATGTTGTTATCGTCACTTTATTAGCATGTATACGCTTATGTTTGATTTTTTCCACTATTGTTTTGGTTTGGTGCCCTCCAGGCCATAGCGGAACGAGGAGATGAGACAAGGAGGAGGCATCATCTTTCGCTGCGCTATGGACATGTAGGACTTTCATTAGTTTCTGTAATTAAAGGTTACCTAGTTGCGCTGTTCCTCTTTTGGGTATTGTAATTTATTCGAGGACTTGGTAGTTTGAATTTAGGTTTGTGATAGCTTGTGGTTGTAGCTGGTCTATTCAGTTTTGTATTTGTTTTTGTAACTTTCGTCTGACAAGTAGTGACGGGTTGACCAGTTGCATGGGAAATTCTTCCGAATTTTTGGTAGAATTCTCATAAAGTCTTTCTTGAAATGGTGAGGGTATTTTAGGGATTATTGTATTAGTTATGGTGTTGTCAGACGGGAGCAGGGCTTCTAACGGATTTCGAGGGGAAATTCGGGAAGGGTCATGTCAACTTGCTATCAGAGCTCTAGGTTTAAATTCCTAAAGACCGCACACTTGGTGTGCATGCTATTTGTGTTACTGATAAATTTGTGTTTCGTATCAGCGTGATGCCTCATAGATGTCGTTCTCGACAGCGGCCTAGTCCGGGAAGAGAAGCGGAGGGTGTGCTAGGTGCACAAGACTTGGTGAGGGAGCCCAAGTTACGGCAGACCTTAGATCAGTGATGACTACAATTCTGCAGGGAAGGGGTGCTTATGTGGCATCTGATGTTGAGAGGCCCCAAAGACTACGATCTTCATGGGCGAGACTTGCCCGGCGAATGCGGCTAGTTGGGTTACTCAGTTAGAAACAATGTTTACGATTATGAGCTATCCTTTGGATGACCGAGTTTGTTTAGCCACCTTTCTTCTAGATGGACATGCTTATCGATGGTGGCAAGCCTTTGAGATGGTAGGGTGGGATGTCCGCACCATCACTTGGGAGGTTTTTCGGGTGAGATTTTTCGAACAGTTCTACCCTTAATCCTACAGGGAAGCAATGCAGGCTGAGTTTCTGCACTTGGGACAGGGTACGATTACTGTACCAGAGTATGAGCAGAGGTTTGTGGAGTTATCCCGATATGTCCCATATTTGGTTGCAAATCAGGCGGATAGGTGCATGCGGTTCAAATCTGGCCTACGAGATGAAATGAGAGATGTGGTTATTCATGCTGGGTATTCTTTTATGAGAACCTTAGCCGATGTTGCCACATGAGTAGAAAGGGACCTTGCAGCTAGGACTCCACCTAGCGGGTCTAGACAACGTCGAGATTAGTTATTCTCTAGAGAGTCTAGTCAGGGACTGTCCAAAATAGGTAGTCACAGTTCTGGCACTTCCGGGAGCGATAAGTCGGAAGATTATGGATTTGGTTCTAGTGATTGGGGTGCATCCTGAGAGTTCACTGTTGGGCAGTAATCGACGGGTACTTCGAGTGGGGGTGCAAAATCGGGGTGCGGGCACCGGAGCACTTGGAGGAGAAGGCTTGGACCGGTTAGTACGACCGGATGTTTCTATTGTGGTGAGTTTGTTCACTTGAAGAGGGATTGCCCTAGCCGTTTGGGTCGTTTCGTTATAGTTACAGAGAGAGCAGAACAGGTTCCGGGGACGGCATCACCTCACAATACGGATGAGGAATATCAGGCCTGGCTTAGTAGGGTAAACAATACTGGGGGCAGGCAGAGAGGCTGAGGCTGACCTTCGGGGACTTAAGCGTGAGATTCTAGTACTGACATAGTAGAAGTTCATGTGAGAGTTGAGGAGCAGTTTTGGAACGAGTATCCACTTTTTTCTATCTTTGTTTGTGTGAATTTCGAGGATGAAATTTCTTTAAAGAGGGTGAGTTGTCACGACCCGAATTTAATATTAAAGTAAATTTGTAAACTTAATTAGAAAATGACGACTTTACCCTCAGATTTTGGAGGGGTTCAAAGGTTACTTTTTGTTCGGGAACACTTTTAGAAGTTCATCTTGGACCGTTTCATAGGTCTCGATCTCCTGAGTGCGTAGATAGGCGTCACGCGGAAATCGGAGTTCGTTTGAGAGAGTTGTGGGTCTCGAACTTTCAGGGGCAGTTTGGTAATTTGGCCTTTAGATATTTTTGTGTTAAAAATATGCTTTTATCCCTTCTTTTTCCAAATCTTTCCTGATCACTCTCTCTCTCCTCCCTCACGATCTCTCTCTTTCTTTCACGTGAGCCCACACAAACAACAAGAATAACCTCACACATTTCGGCTGTTTCGAGCCAAACCAAAGTCACCATCTTTATCCTCTCGACTCCACGAATCCAACCGTACAAATCCCAAGGACGGAGGACTACCATAGGCTGAGAATCGAGGAGGAGAAAATCTTCGAACCTTTCCGACCTTTTTTCGGCCACCATAGGAATGGGTTCTCAATTTTGACCTCGATTTTGGATTCCTGGATTTGAGTAGATGGACTTTGACTAGTGGCAGCCATGTGGTGGCCACGTGGCAGTCGAGTCATCGTCCAGTCAACGTTGAGTCAGCGCGCGTGTGAGTGCGTGGGCACTGTAGCCGGCACGTGGTGGAGCATAGACTAGCCACTGGTCTTCCGCATGGTCGTGGCGGTGGGTGGGGATGGTCTTTGACTCATGGCACCATGTGTTGATATGTTTTCGATGTTCTGGACCTGTTGGCGCAGGTTTTGGGTCAATTGGAGTTCGTTTAGGTGCTATTTTGGGTGTTTAAAGCTACTTGGTAATCGTTTAGGGTGTGTGTGAACTCCCGAAGTTTAGGGAGTTGGATTTTGGGTTAATATTTATCGGTTAGTAATGCCAAGTAATGTTATTGGACAGGCGTGGTGGCTCCGCGTGTCACGGGGGGGCAAATAGCCTGGAGTTGGATTCGAAGGGACGTTGAGGTGAGTGGACTTGGTTTCCTAGATTGCAAGGCATGCGTAATTTTATGTTGTGAATGTTTTATTATAATTATGAGTTTCGGGAACTAGAGTTAATGGGTTTATTAAATACTAAAGGTAATGGTGTTGGATGTGGATTTTCAATAATGGATTTGGAAATGAGATTTTGGGCTTAGGCCTGGGATTTCAGTTTTATTGGATTTTGGGCTCTTGGCCTGGGTTTTCTATGATTTCGGTTAATACCAGGTAATAATGATTTTAAAAGTGGGGTTTGGATTTACGTTATGATTTTCACTTGTATACTATCCCCGGGTATCATGGTTTTTCTCTTACACATGACTTCGAGGTATTATCGGTCGTGTGCTCGTTGAGGGTTATTTCTTCGAAGTGTGGCGTGAGGTATTTTCTGCCATTCGTTCATTGAGGCTGTCTACGCGTTGTACTGGGTTACCTTATTTTCGGTAAGTTCTTTGTAGCTATCTTTATTTGGTTAAAATTATTATTAGATTTGGCATGGTTATTAAGATGGCAACTACAGATAGATTTGGCGAGGGTTCCGCCTATATAATTGAATGGCACTCTGGTAAGTTGTAGATATGTATATATATATATATATATGTGTGTGTGTATGGAGGGTCTTAATGTAATTTAATTCACCACAAGGCAGGTTGGCTGGAATACCTTATTTTATTTTATTTTAATGTTGTTATTGTCACTCTATTAGCGTGTGTACGCTTCGGTTTGGTTTCGTCCACTCACAGTTGTTTTGGTTTGGTGCCCTCCAGGCCATTGCAGAGCGAGGCGACGAGATAAGGAGGAGGCATCATCTTTCGGTGCGCTACAGACACGTAGGACTTTCATTAGTTTCTGTAATTAAAGGTTACCTAGTTGTTATGATCCTCTTTTGAGTATTATAATTTATTCGAGGGCTTGGTAGTTTGAATTTAGGTTTGTGATAGCTTGTGGTTGTAGCTGGTCTTTTCAGTTTTGTATTTGTTTTTGTAACCTTCGTTTGACAGGTAGTGACAGGTTGATCGTTTGCTGGGGAGATTCTGCCGATTTTTTGAGAGAATTCTCATAAAGTCTTTCCTGAAATGGTGAGGGTATTTCAGGGATTATTGTATTAGTTATGGTGTTGTCAGACGGGAGCAGAGTTTCTCACGAATTTTGAGGGGAAATTCGGGAGGGATCCTATCATGACCCCTCCAGACGAACTAAAGGTGTTGACTTCCAATGCCTTATGTACACAATAGCATCCATCTCTTCTGAACAACTGATGCCTTATGTACACAATAACGTCCTTCTCCTCATAAAAACATATGCTATATTATTGTTACCACTTTACCGTTTAAAAGTAAGGTGATGCTAATTTTTCCTTAAAGCTTCAGACATTACTAAAGCATTGATGCGATTTTCATAGTATAAACATCAGTCTTTTGGTAGAAAACTGATGTTATTATAAAGTACTGACATCAGTTCTTTAGAATTTTTTGTAGACTTTTTGTGTATTAGGCATCACCTTTTACTTAGTCCCAGACTTTAGAAGATTGAAACCCATCAATAATTATATAAATATGCATTGTTGCCATTGCAAGGGCAAATTTTGATTTATGTCATTAACTAAATACCAATGTGCTTACAATTCCCTGAAACTAGAAATAGTTAATATGTCAATTCCAAGTGAGGGCTGCTCATATAATGTATCATGCTCCTCACATCACAAATTCATGTTAAGTTAACTTTCTAAACATACAAGTTCAGATAGCGCCCAAGATGTCAAATCCACCCCATGACTTGATCTCTCCATTCACTTTGAACCTCATCTAGCTGCTTTTGTGTATAATAATCCCTCCGTTTACTTGGATTATTATACTACTACATAAAAGATGAAAATAGCATTAGAAGAGACAAGTAGATTGTACAAAGATAATGCATAGCAAAACTAATCCATCAATAGCAAGTCAAAATTTAAATAAGAGGAGAACAACCCCCAAAATAGGACTATGTGGAAACTTTTTAGAAAAACAATAACAACTTGAAAGGATACAAAAGAGCCCAGCACGTTTGACACAAAAACACTCACATGTTGGGGATGATCCGTTAACACTCACATGTTAAGGACACTACAACTACATTCCATTAAAAGTAACAAATACAAAATGCTAACTCTTTCAAAAATATACTCCTACAAACTTTTACCACCAAAGCGCATTTTTCCCATAACAACATTCAAAGAGACTCCCTGTCCCCAATGTAACATAAGACGTAATGGCTTAAGCCTACAGCAGCGCAACTTTTCGGGTTTTACATCAAATCTCACATTTATAGTAACACAATTGAAAAGAAAAGCAAGTATGAGCAACCATGTATGAACAACCATGCTGGGCAACTCAAAGAAAGATATGAGCAGCATTAAATTCATGTCTACTGATGTTAGTAGGAAGTTAGGAGCCTAGAAACAATAACATCTTGAAACCCAAGATGCAGTCCGGATTGCAATACCTCAACGATTTGGCAGTGATTTATAAACAAGACAAATACAAATCTTATTCCAGAAATGTCATTCGGTCATAGCGTTTATCAAACCCATTTTTCACTCAGCGATCTTCACCAGTTTCGGAAAACCATTATGAAAACCCAGAAATCGCAGCAGCCCCCATTGAGAGCTTAGCAACCTTCACTTGATGCTCTCAGCTGGATATTTCACACCCCTCTTGTGAATTAACCAACCCTCTAACCTATATTTGTAAAGCTATGAAAAGAACTTAAAACGCACACTTTGACAGCTGATGTCTAAATGTGACATAAAAGTCCTTGGGTAAAAAGAGACACACTCAGTGAAAACTTTTTAACAGTTGATAGTAAAAACTTAAAAATGATGACTAGTCTTCTAGGGTTTTTAGAAAACAGTTTCAACTTGTGCAGAAATTTACTTATGAAATGCAATATACATTTGTTCTCACAGCTTTAACCATCTTCAAGATAAAACACTGGCATGACCTAGAGATGCTAACTTCTTAGATTGAGCTAAGGTACATATCAAGAAAGTTTACAATGACAAGCAAAGTCAATTACAATGACATGTCTAATACAAAGAACTAACACATAGGATTAGATTGCATTGAATAACTTTTAATATTGAAGGTATTTTGAAAGGCAATGTATTTGATTTTTAATTTTTAGGTGATTTTTCATGAAGCAAAATTACCCTCTTAATCCTAACATTTGAGGTAATTGAATTGGCATAAATTTCCTTTATGAGTAATCCATCTTCACCCTTTAACTTGAACGAACTTCTTTATTTTTTTCCCTCAGCCTATTTTGAATATATATATATATACATGATGAGTTATACAATCTAATTTAACTATACGTTTAGACGTAGTAGATGGTTAAGGTGGAATTCAGCCGTCCCAAATATGAGACAGAGGAAAAAAAAACATAGATGTGATATTCGCATCCATCTTACCAGACTCGGTATAACTTATTCTATATCAATTATGACCTTTCTCCTATTTCATTTAAGCTATTTTTGGATGAGGAATTATAATTTACAGAAAGATTTACACAAGTATAAAATTTCTTAAAATTTCATATTATTAAGTTCCCTCATTTTGCTTCATATCATTTTGTAAACCCAATATTTATTTTATATAATTCTATTTATGCGCCTAGTGATTAAGAAATTTTATACGAAATAAAAAAATAACATAAAAATAAAGAAACATACGTAAAAATTTTGATTAGCCATTATGTAATTTAATTTTAAATTAGACCACTTATAATTCTAATCATGATTTCTTGATCAGAGACACGTAACAAGCCTTTAGACTCGTTTAGTGAAGGGAATTGGATTGAATTCGATAATTCATTAAATTCAATGTACCTTCAATGTAAAAATGAATTTGTTTTCATTGTATGAGGATGAATTAGATAGGGTAAACATAGAAGAAAACTTATCTAATCAAATTCCCTCAAAATAGTAAGATTAAAATAGGTAAGTTTCCTTCTATGTCTAATCCTATTTAATCCTCATACAATGAAAACATATACATTTTTTCATTTAAGATCCATTGAATTTGATAAATTATCCAATTCAATTATACTCACCTTAGCGTGAACTTGGTGAATTTTTTTTTTTTTTTTCATACAATACAATTATACTGGGGAAGGGGTATTACATTATAACGTTGAGTATCGACGTCATCTTTTACCAGAGTTGAACTCAAGATCTCCCACAACACAATAAATAAATAAAAAATATAATTAGATCATAGTACTAAATGTAAATGATAAACATCGTTAGAACAAAAAGTCAGGGTGGGCCTTAACTAGTCCAGTTCCAATATAACCCATACACAGGATTAAGTAGAAAAAAGCCCAATCCAGTGTAAGTTGAACTTGATTTTAATTTTAATTTTGTTTAATTTATGCTTTCAGCAAGACTCAAGAGAGCACGAGCACGCGTGGTTTTGAGGCCAGTATCACATCGCCGCGCCTGCACTTCTCCAGACTCCTCGTCCTTCCCTTTGCTCTGAACTGAAACTCACAAATGGCCACAGACAACAAATCCAAGTCCACTTCCACAGCCAATAAGTCCAAGAAGGGGAGGCAACGCTATCTCCCTCACAACGTTACTTCTCTCTCTCTCTCTCTCTCAGAAATTTAGACACTTCAAAAGTTGAATTTTTGTTGCTCTCTAACCCATTCTTAGTTCTTATATTTTGTGTGTTGTATTTTGGATTTTTGATGTTCAGAAACCGGTGAAGAAGAAAGGGTCGTACCCATTACACCCTGGAGTGCAAGGATTCTTTATCACCTGCGATGGTGGAAGGGAACGCCAAGCCTCTAGTGAGGCCATTAACGTTATTGACTCTGTATGTTACTCTATTATCTTTTTCTTTCTTTTACTTCTCCTTCCTTTTCCTCAAATCTATGAGCTTTTTCATTTTTGGTTGCCAATTGTTTTATCTGGGTGTTGTTTATGGTAGCTTGTTGATAATTTAGGTACTTTAGGTACTAATACTTCATAGACATGTTTCCAATTTTCTAATTTTTTTTTCACTCTATCTGGGTTTTTCTTTTGTGATTGTGCATAGTTGGACTTCACTCATTGAAATCATATTTTAAATTTATTTAGTTTTTACTTTTTAGAGCTTACAATCTATGTTTCATTCATAACCAAGTTACAGATTGATTCCATTAATTTCCATGGCCAAAAGGTGGGTAGTACGATTTAGCACCCATCTATAAGATTTCAGTAGTTCCTAGATTTCCTCCGCATGCACCCATGGACTATCCACTATCCAGTCTAATCCCTTGGAGGAGTAAAGTTCAAACTGTATATGGGAACCCAGAGGACCTAGAGGGTGCCAATTAAGTTCCGTTGGAATAGTTACTAGTTATGGGCCAGAAGAAATCTCTTGTTTGCCCAGTGAAGCTTCCACAAATCTTCAATTTCTCAGAACTGATGTTGGTTTTTTGTTTGTTGGTGCATAAAAAAAATAAATGTGTATAATTTGTGTAAGTATTGATGTGGATAGAGCCTGTTTAGTTTCTCTTATTTGTTCTTCTTTCCCTGATAATTAAAATGCTTAGTGCTGTTCAACTTACGAGCTTGCTTTCTGGGCTATATATCAATCTCTTGGCTGTTTTATGTGAGACGCTGATCTTTTGGATTGTTTTGGTTTGTGTTGCAGTTTTATGAAGAGTTAGTCAATGGTAAGGTTTCGGGATTAAAGCCTTCTGAAGCACCTAGTAAACCTTTAAATAAGAAAATTACGTTCTCGTATTCTGATTCCTCAAGCAGTGATGATGATGAAAAGAAACAGGAGGGAAATGACAAGGAACAAGAAGAGGATGTCGCAGGTGAGGAGAATAAGTCTGATGCTCATGTTGATGACGCTGGTCCAGATAATGCAACAAGTGAGAAATCAGATCACCAGAAGGAAGATGATGTGTGTGATGAAAATAAAACTGAGGAAAACTCTGAAGACAACAAAGAGGGTAGTATAAGTAAGGAAACTTGCACAGCTGAGGAACCACCAGCAAAGAAACTATGTCTAGGAACAGATTCAACAAAATGTACAATCCCATATGAAGTGGAAGAGAAGTCCATCGATAAGCTGATTGAAGCTGAGCTTCAAGAACTGGGTGATAAGAACAAGGTGACCTTCCATAGTCTGCTAATATATGAATAGATGTGTGTACTTGTGTGTGTTTGTGATCTTTCCCTTCTCTTATGCATCATTATTGCTCGGATACATTGACCAAAACAAAAAGATTGTACAGATGTGAAACCTCATTCTCTCATTTAGAAATTTTGCTACCAAGCATTCTTCTTTTACCTAGTTTTGTTTGTGCCATGACCCTTACGCTTACTAAAGTATTTAGCTTGTGGTTGATATGGTTATGACTTCTTCTGTTTACTTGTCTCTTTTGTGTTATATTAGCATGATGCTGGATTTTTTTATTTTTTTAACTAATGAAAAATAGTGTATTGTACATGTGATTCATATGCCGATTAGTTGTTTTTAAGGGAATGAATGGTTGAGAGAAGGCAAATGTTTTCTGGAGACAACGCTAGATTTTGGGCCTTGCGCTGTGAACTTCCATTTCCCCTACATTTTGGGACTTTCCTTTCTTTCTTTTTTAACATGGACTAAAACTTCTGCTTCTTAGTTTTCAATTGTAGTTTGGCTCGTTATTGTACTGGTTGCTGCCAGGTTCTGTTTTGTTTCTTATATCTTTCTCGGGATTCAGTTCCTTGTAGGCTAAGTGTAGCATCTTTTTCTTTCCATCACTTTGAAGAATATACCATTATGTTTCCTCTACAAACTTGTGGTAAGTTAAATCTTTGATGAGTTGGAGGATTTTGGCCTTGTGCGAGAGTTAACTGTTCTAATTGTCAAGTTCATAGTTTGGCCATGGAAAAAAGAAACAAAGTACGACTGCACCCCACCCATATTCTACCTCATAGCCTGCAACTGATTTAGCTTCCGAATTATGATAATGAGCATATCAAAAGAAAACATTATTGAAACATCTAAATTATCTGTATAAGGGAAGTTTATGCACTATGAGATGCTTTATCTACGGATCATTTTGAAACTTTAAAGCAGATAATGCACATAGATTGACTTCTAATGGTCAGCCTTTTATTGAATCATCTTGGTGAGTTAGTTATATCAATGCTAGTAATATACTTCTCCAAAGCTCTATCTCATCATCTGTCAAAGCTGTCAGCTTATTTTAACTCATGCGTGGTTTTAAGTTGGTTGCAGTTGTTGTCTTTTCTTATGATCGTTTCTCATGCTGATGTTGGCATATTTTACAGAGGCGCTTTGTCACCCTTGATTCGGGTTGCAATGGTGTTGTCTTTGTTCAAATGCGGAAGACAGATGGAGATCCTGGCCCAAGCGAAATTGTGCAGCATATGATTACATCTGCTGCTGCAACAAGGAAACATATGTCGAGGTTCATATATTGCTTGTCATGTTATTTACAAAGAACATGTAAGGAAGAGAGATCTCAGACTGGCTGTTTTAACTTGCATAATGTAGGTTTATCTTAAGAGTATTACCCGTTGAAGTAGCATGCTATTCTTCAGAAGAGGATATTTCAAGAGCAATAAAACCACTTATTGCGCAGCACTTTCCACTGGAAACTGAGAGTCCTCAGAAGGTAAGATATCTCACAATCTTGGTCTATATTTTCGTCTTATTGACAAAAAGAAATCGACATCTGTCTTTCATGAAAAAACTGATTTTGATTTAGTTTTGAAGACTGCCTAAAGTGATTATTTCTCCTTAAGTCACAGACTCACAGGCTTGCATAACAATAGACTCACTGGCTACATACTGAATGTAGCCAGCTATTATTGAACTGGAAATAAATATGATGACCTTTTCTTTATTATTTGCCATGTTTTCTATTTTCTTGTGATTTATTGTTTTCTCTAGATTATTATTACATGGTTATGATTTGTTTAAGTTTGAGCATAAACAGAAGTTTAGTCTATCAAGTATCTTGAGAGGGTTTCTAATATACTGACTCTTCCCTTCAGTTTGCAGTCTTGTATGAAGCCCGTGCAAATACGGGTATTGACAGGATGAAAATCATAAATGCCGTGGCAAAATCCGTGCCTGAACCTCACAAAGTTGACCTTAACAATGCTGATAAGACCATTGTTGTTGAAATTGTCAAGGTAAGACCGTTTTCCATTTTATTTCTTTTGCGTGTAATACGCAAAGATTTCCCATCTGGAGTCTATGGTATGCTTAATTAGATAAACCCTCCTCCAAACTCGAAAGTAATGAGTAGTATACTACTCCATGGACCTTTAAAATCTATAGACTTGCATATATTGATTGACGTATGAAAGAAGCATCATGATTAAGGAGTTACTTGTTGCTTATATAGTGGATGCTGATATTTGATATTGGAGTTGCTTGTTGCTTATATCGTGGATGCTGATATTTGGTATTCGACTCTGATGAAGTTCATCTTTGATTCTCAGACTATTTGCTTGATTGGTGTCGTTGACAAGTACAAGCAGTTGTCCAAGTACAACTTGAGGCAGCTCACATCATCAAAGCCATAGGAATCTGGGTTTACGAAATGAGAGCAGGCCACGGCAGTCGGCCAAAGTTTGGTTACACTAGAACAAGTTTAGATGCCATGCCTGTTAGTTAGTACATCAAAATCTGGATTTCAGATAATATTTGAGATTTTAGCTCCCAGTTTGATTAATTGTCGTAATGAATAATACTAGAATAAATTGTGTTAATGTTGCCGCGTTTTTCTGCGGTGTTGAATCTGCTAACCGCTGGTTGAGAAAGAAAGGTGCAAATTCGGACACTTCTTCTCCATTAACTAAACTATCCAAGGGTAATAAAGGGTAAAGGGTAAATGTCACAAATGGTCTCTCAACTCAACTACATTATTATTACATTTTTTAGTCCTTCAATTCTATCAAAGTGGTCCTTGGTCAGTACTGGCCATATTCTAACCTCTATTTTGAAGAATTTAAACGCACGTATTTTTAATAAAAATAAAAATAAACGCACGTGTTTTTAATTAAATTTAAACGCACGTGTTTCTATCCCACTACTGTGCGCAGCAAACAATCTTCAAATTCTCTACTTAGGAATTCGAATTCAATTTGTTGGTATTTCAAAAATTAAAAGTTTGCAAAAGAGAGGTGATCCTTCGGAACCATATCACATCCCGGATCTGATGAAATATATATATATATATATATATATATTTTTTTTTTAAAATATATATATATATATATATATTTGAGAACTAGAAAATTGTAATAATTTAGTTCATGCATCAAAATGACACCAAAATATAGTTTAGAGACTATTTGAGTCATTAACCCAACTATCCATTGTTAGTTACTGTTGGTCTCAATCTCCTTTCGAAAGCCATCATTGGCCTTATTAAGGGTAACCAAGAGATAAATCATTAGGATTTTTTTGATGTCCATTTAAAAAAAAAAAAAAAAAATCAATTCTCATATCATGAATAGAACAAAACACAAATTTTTTACGACAATCGTCTACATCCTTAATGACAAAGGCTGGGCAATATCAATGAATATAATATCTCTGCAAACAGAGACACAAGACACGAACAAATCAACGGCTAGGAATCCTCTATGAAATATCTCTATCATCTCATCTAAGCTGCTGGAGCTTTGTTCAACTTCTCCACCATCTTCCTATAATCTGCAAGAGACCCATCATAAAAGCATTACTCACACACTTCTCTTCTATTTTCTTCTCTTCTAATTAGAAGAAAAAAATTCAAAATAAGTGAAACAAAAGAGATGAGAAAACCAAAATTTACCTTCTTGATTGCTCCAAAGTTGTGCTGCTTGGGCGTTCAAAGGCGAGCTTATGTTTGGTTCTGTAATTCACATCAAAAGAAAATTATGACACGGTGGTTGTTATTAATCACTGATTACATGACAGAATTTCCGGGTGTAAAGAGATTAAAAGTGAATAATTACCTCCAAGCAGACTCTGGATGGATAGCAGTATGGTTCTCACATCATAAGCAGATGACCATTTATCCTGCAATTTGATCCAAAGGAAAATTTCCATTAAATGTAAAAATAAGAACATAAAAACTAAATCAAATTATAGCCAAGAAGATAACATTAAGTTACCTGAAGAATATCCAAGCAAATGTTGCCAACCAGATCCACATTGGGATGAAACAAGAGAGTCTCAAACTTGACCTTTGGTGCTTTGAATGGATAATCATTGGGAAAGGTGAGGCACAGTCTGTATTCTGTTCCTTCAAACACTGTATCTTTGCTCCCAATGATTGTCCCTTTCCAGCAGAATATGTTGTCTTCTTCAGGGAAGGCAGATATCCCTGAATCTCCACTCATCTATAAATTCAATAATAATTGAACAAACACAAAGCAAAACATAATTAGAACAAATTCGGAACTCGTTCAATCAGGATTCTCAAGATCCAAACAGAAAACAAAGGAAAAGAACCGAGTCTTGGTGTTTGTGTTTTACCATTAAGGCCATCAACTCTGATTGCAGCCTGTTGAGTAAACATATAGAACACAAGAAAACAACAATAGAGGGTTAGAAACATTGAAAACCACCAATTATCAGCACAAACAAGTGGTAATAAACTGAAATTTAATGAATCAAAAGGAAATATAATCAAGAAACTGATATGAGAAGAAAACCCCCAATTATCAACACAAACAAGTAGTATTAGATGAAATTCAATGAATCAAAAGGAAATATAATAAAAAAACTGATCTGAGAAAAAAAAACCCCAATTATCAACACAAACAAGTGGTAAGGAAATATAACCAAAAAACTGATCTAAGAAGAAAACCCCCAAATAAAAAGAAGCCGCTTTTCTTCAAATTGAGAAGAAGAAAAAAAAAACCCAGAAAGACCTAACAGCCAAGAAATCAAAGCCCCAAAAACCCCAAATATCTTTATCTGAATAAGAACCCCCCGTCACACTAATTAGGTTAGGCGAGATGAAGATGTACCTTTTGAGAACAGACTGAGAATCAACCATCTTCGGGCGAGGCTGAGACTGCTTTGCGTTTGAGGGAGCAGTGGCTGCGGCCACTACCAGATTAGTATCTTGGTTCACAGCAGCCATGGATAGAGATTCAAAAACCCAATTCAAAACGAGAGAGATTGAGTTGAGGGATTCAAGCACGCAGAGGTTTTCAGAGAAATTCGAGAGTACAGAGGGTGGTTTTCCTTCTTTCTCTCTTCAGAGATCTTTAGAGAGAGAGATAGGATCAGTTGTGGATGAAGAGGGTTTGGGAGTTTGTTTTAAAACGCTGCCAGGATGGGGAGTTAAACGACGTCGGGGACTGGCTGTTTTGCGTGTTTGGCGAGGGTTTTCAAATTCTTCGACCGTTGCAATGCTTGTGGTGTGACCGGTGTCAATATTTGGAATACTTGTGGTGTGACTAGTGTCAATATTCTATCTTTCCTTTTTTTATCTTCAACGGCTACTTATTTTGTTTTTCTAATACTGGTACCTTTTACTTTCCTTCTTTTCTCGACCAATTTCATTGTTTCCTACCCTAATACCATCTATGGTCCTTTGGTGTATCGATACACTATTTTTTTAAGGCTTATTATTTGAAATGTACTCAAAATAAGCAAATGAATTTCAAATTACACCCACAATTATGGATCGCCCCATTTTGTACTCAAAATAGACACTTCATTAAACATGTTACACAACTTTTGTGAATTCCATCAAATTATCATTAAATGTGCTTATGTGGCAGTTAACGTTAAATTAGTATAGGCATGTAAGACATTTTATATCAAATATTACATAAAAAAATAAAACTAAATTTAAATAAAAAGAAAAAAAAATCATTGCCATTAAACTTCTCCAAATTAAACCTAACTGAACCCAAAAACCCCCATCAGCCCCAAAAACTTAAACCAGAACCAGACGCTCCGTCAAATACAAATGCGGGGAGGTCAATGGATTGAAATACCCTTTTTTCTATGGTTGGTTGTTTGAGACTTCTTCATATTCCTTTTTGAATAATATTACGGGTGCCACTTAAAATTCCATTTTTTGCATCCCACCACATATGTCATACGACGTGGCAATCTCACGACATCTATCGCAACATAAAAATAAAAATTAAAATTAAATTAAAAATAAAAAATAAATAAAACAAAAATTATATTTACTATTGTTTCATAAATCCTATAAATATCATTATGCAGCAAATTGTCTCATTCCCAAAAAAACATAAACTCCAAAATTTCATTCTGCATCAAATCATCTCTTTTCCCCAAAACATAAATCCTAAAAATTCAACCGTTCTTCTCCTTATTTGAAGACCGAAAGCTATAGTGATCAACATCACTTAAACATTCCCAAGATCTGCTCCGTCTCACAAAAATCCTTTTGAGTTCTTTGAGACAAAGCAGATCTTGGGAATTTTTAAGTGATGTTGATGATCATGGCTTTCAGTCTTCAAAGGAGGAGAAGAACAGTTGAATTTTTAGGATTTATGTTTTGGGGAAAGGATATTTGATGCAGAATGAAATTTTGGAGTTTATGTTTTTTTGGGAATGAGACAATTTGATGTAGAATGAAATTCTTAGGATTACAATAAGTAATTTATTTATTTATTTATCTTCTAATTTTTATTTATTTTTTTATGTTTGATTTTATTTTTATTTTTGTTTTTATATTGAGATAAGTAATTAAAAATGGATGACATGTGAGACATGGGATTTCCACGTCATATGCCACATGTAGTAGGATACTAGGAGTTACAATTGATCGACTATTCATTTATCGACGACTTTACTATAAATGTAAATGAATGAATTTGGTACATAGTTTGAAGTGCATGCAGTAAATGAATGAATGCTGATAGTGGGTTTGGTGCTAATACGCCATGAATCAATATGGTATGTTGAAGATGTGGTTCACTCACTGAAAGTCTCTTTGGACTAATTCAAAAGTGTTTATTTTAGAAAAAGTAAAACAGAAAAACTAGCTTCCATGTGTAACAAAAAAATATGAGCAATATTGTGGTGACTAGACTACACAGTCAAAAAACATGAGCAAAATTAATATTCATATCAATCATTTCATCTTTGATCTATATGTTTGCATCAACTCAGTTGTCCAATTTGAATATGGAGATAAGACTAGATTAATTGAAACATAGAAACATCAAAACATAATATAATAGATTACTTTAAACATTTAAAACATAAAATTTTATTGATTTTAAGATTGGATAATACATATATAAATGAAGTCATTTATTTACTCAATGTCGGATTCGCTCTCCCCCTCCCAATCATGCTGGTCATCCGAGATGTCCACAGTACTTGTTTCCTCATAATCACTTTCAATTTGTTCTAAGTCCCCGAGATCAATAAAAATCTCATCAATCGCAATTGGTGGGATGACGTCGTTGGTCCGTACTCTATCTACGTTTATGGTGGATGCCGAGGAATCCACCTGGTAAACATTTTGGTCATCTTCCATTTCCCCATCTTCTTCATGGTATCGGTCATCCAAGTCCCAAATATTTCTATGATTTACCATCTCAGCTACTCTCCAACCAGCACCATCTTTTGGATCATCTACATAGGAAGACGTGTTTCGCCTTACTATCGAGGATGTAAGGATCACTCTCAAACCACCGGGTGTTTGTGTTGACAGAGGTACATAAATGATATTTAATGACCTTGCCTGGTATATTTGGGTTCGTATCAAACCAATGACACTTGAACAAAACGACTTCCTTGTGTTCTGCGTATAACACTTGAACCACATTATCTGCCGTAGAACCCCGTATTAGCATTCTTCATGCCCCCCCTCCCGGCACGAAGACCCAACTATTTTGAGTAGATAATTTGTCGTCTCGTTCTGTGCACACGAACTTAACTCCATTAACGTGACAACTAGGGTATGTTTCTCCTCGAAATGGGCCATTGGCCAGCTGAAAGATGACAACTCTCCTCTTGCGAGTTGTCATCTTTCAGTTGTGCTATCTGGTAAGATACACGAAAAAATAAAATTGGTAAACTTAAAAACACTTTAAGAAATTTGTAAATAAAATATTTGACTTACATGGTGGGAGAATAAACTTGGAAACAGTTGTTGGTCCATTTCTTCCCAATTTGAAGGATATTGGGCCTTCATCAACGCCTCGTGCTGCTGGTGGAAGGGTAAGACTTCGTCACAGTTGTTCAGTATGAACCAATGAGCCACCTCTATGTCTCTATTGGTGAATGGCTGTGACACTGGACTAGCACCGAATGGTGGTGCTGGTTGGGTAAATACATATAGGTTCTTGGAACGTTCACCACTGTCGTCGTTTCGCGAAGCCTTATTGAAGGAAGTTTCAACATTCCGAAGGTACATTGCACAAAACGTTAATTACTCCTTTGCAATGTACGCCTCCACTCCAAAGCCTTTGGGACGTGTCTTGTTGCGGATGTAACGCTTGTACCTACATAACATTTTGCAAGAAAATATACATTATGATAGTTCACATAAATTAACAGCATAGTAAGGAAATAGTACCCAAAACAATATGAAGTTTACCTCTCAATTGGGTACATCCAACGATAATGCACCGGGCCAGCTAGTTTTGCCTCATCCGGCAGATGTATTAGTATGTGCACCATTATATCAAAAAATGTCGGCGGATATATTTGCTCTAGCCGGCACATGATGTAGACAATATCCTCATTCATTGCTCCGAGGTCTGCCTTTACCAACAATTTGGAGCATAGGATTTGGAAGAATTGAGACAAATAAACTATCGTCTCTACAACACCAGGCTCTACCAATCGGAATGAGTCGTTGTAGCAAAACATGATAGACATGATTCTTCAAACCAAACATGGTGCCACCGTCTGTGCTACCATTTCGGGATATGTTGTCAGCGTATCCATCGAGAAATTTCACACTCTGCAACCACTACAAGAATTTTTTCTTATTCTCCAGTGTAAATGTATAACTTGGATAAGCCATTATGAATTTGCCATTGACAATTTTTGGCCACAAATGAGACCGAATCCCCATTTCTTGCATACCCAGACGAGTCTTTTTTGTGTCCTTTGACTTGCCTTCGATGGGTAAAGTGACAGGACCCTTCCCGAGATTCGACTCAAAATCCATGAAAGGCCTTGCTCCCATCTGACAGCCTTTGACCACAGAAGTTAATACCTGAAATACTCTTATTTCTTTAGAAACATCAATGAAAAATTTACAGGGACTCCAACAGAACCTCCCATGTACTTGATTGACCTTTACCCACATGTCAGACGAAGGATAGACCAGTAGTTCACAACTACCCTGGGGAACCTCCTCCACAATCATACAAGACAACTGACGTGTCACCCTCAGGTGAACCGTCAACAACTCGTCAATCTAAGTCACCGCCCACACCACCCACTAACCCTGATGACGAAAGTACCCTTGCCACATCTCAGGCATTGGTCACACTTCGTGACCGTACTCATCGTACATATATCGAAAGGTTCTTTGGCTATCATATCGTCGATTCAGTTATCCTACCATAGATATTCTCTTAATATGCTAATCTGGTCAGGTTTCTGTTTCCCTGAACCATTATAGAGGTCCATACACCTCAATGATTGGATCCAATTCAATGTTCAAGGTTTCTGCTTCCCGAGCCATAGCTCAATATTCCGGCTCTTCCCGAGCCTCAATCTAATCCTCCCTACCATACCTCACATCTCCCCGAACGTATAAGGGGAGCCTCCCTGACATACCCCACCGAGTGTTTGAGGGAAACCTCCCTGACCTACCTCACATCATAACATCTCGAGAGTATGATGGAATCTTCCATAACATACCTCATATCATTCATCAGAGTCAAAACCCAAATCACAATCCCGGTCCGAAACCCTAAAATAAATTCATAAGTCTCGAGCCAAGCCTGATATACATATTCCAAATCAATATCCTCTTAATTCGAGAGATGAGTGTTGGCAAGACATTCGATAAATTCATTTAAACCTTAAGCTTTAGTTTCCGAGCCTCGAAAAGGGTGCTAATATATTCTCACAACTCACAATCCGTGGTACGACATAATACATAGAAATACGCATTCCTTGCAATCTCGGAAACCCAATCCGTTCACAATGCATCAAAATTACCAAATCAAGGAAGCCCTAGCCTCAAGGAACCCTTTAACATTCCGACAACCAAGTTCCCTTGACACCCCGAGCCAAAACCCACCTCGTTGTCCTCCATTATAGCTGAGATTACTCAATCGGGGCTCTAAACAAACTCCAATGGCCTCAAAACTGCCAAAAACTAATTTGAAATGCTCCAAAATCCTGGACACGCGTTGTCGTGGGCTGAGAAATAGGCCCACGCACCGGTAGAAGACTAGACCACGCACCGGCCACGCGCACCCACGCGCGATTGCACTGTCACGGTGGAATATTAAGTCACTATGACGGAATATTCCGTCGAACCTGACGGAATCAGAACCTTCCATCCAAACTAATGGCTTTAGGGTTCCGTTATAATGTTGTTACCTTTTGACAGAATATACTAATGCCGTCAGCATATTCCGTCAAACCCTGACGATGTCAGTTGACCTAACGGTTGACTAACCGCTGACTGGACCACTGACTGTGTTGCCATGTGGCAGCTGAGTCAGCTACTGACTGGTCACCATGTGGCTCCACGTGGCACCACGTGGCTACTAGGTGGCATGCCACGTCAACATTCCTCGGTCGAACCAGTCACCGGAGCTCGTCGGGAACGACAACCGGACCGTTGTCGTCGCCAGTGGTCGGAATCTAGAAATTCTCGTCGAAAATCGTCATTTCTAGCGAGCTTCGAACTCGTCCATTTCTTCATCATTTTTTACGATCTACGTACCTAAATTCATCTACTCACCTCTAGGATTCCAATTCTGAGCTCAAAATGGGAAAACTTACCTCCCTTGGCCGGAAATCCAACGAGAAGGCTAGGCCCAATTTCGTCCCTTCAATTCCTCGTATATGGGGGTGTTCTAGCCTCGAGCTCACCATCATCAGGCTCGTGGAGATGGGGGAAGTCGATCCTCAACCTCGGATTGGCTCGAAACAACCTCCACGGGATCACCCCATTTTTGAGGTTTTTGTGCATTCATGGGAAGAGGAGAGGGAGGTAGTTCGCAAAGACTCCCCCAGAAAGATCTGGAGAAAGGAAGAAATAATCTTCCCAAAATATCTACCATGTAAAAATTACCAAATTATCCTTGAACCTTCTAGACCCAATACTTTCTCACTGGGTCTCCGTTTTCCGTGTGCCACCTGTCCACGAACTCATGAGTTTGAGACCTACGCAACGACCCAAGAAAAACTTCCAAAGTACTTCCAGACAAAAGTGACTCCCGAACCCCTCCAAAACTAAGGGTAAAATCGTCCTTTCTCTAATTAAAATCTCAAATTACGTTAATTTCTAGTCCGGGTCGTTACATAAAGTCTTTCCCACAACACTCTCGGTAACATTCTTCTCGATGTGCATATGAACTGTGATGTGTCTGATTTTCAGTTTCGACCAATTTGCCAAATAGAAGAATATGCTCTTCTTCGTCCAATTTTCCTGTTCCCCTGGTTTTGGTCCTCATGTGACGAAATCCTGGATATTGTTCAATTTGGACAATATCTCATCACCTGACCTCTCCCTTGGTCGTGCCCGTAACTTTTTTTTTCCATCAAATGTGTCAGACTGCATATGCCACTAGTGATCCCAGGGCAGCAATCTTTGAGCACCCAAGTAGCATACCTTCGATGCGTGCCAAAAAGACGTTGTGATTGGTCCACATGTCGGGCATGCAAGATAACCCTTGGTGCTCCACCCTGACAACATACCATAAGCAGGAAAATCATTAATTGTCCACATTACGGCCGCTCAGAAAGTGAACATTTCTCCATTGTACTTGTCGTATGTTCGGATACTATTTTCCCACAAATCCACGAGCTCATCAATCAACGGCCGTAAATAAACATCGATGGAATTACTCGGTATTTGGGCCTCGGTATCAAAGTACTGAGGATTGTGAATTCTTTCTTCATTCATCTCCAAGGGGGCGGGTTATACGGAACCATGACCACCGGCCAAGTGCTATAGGGCTTTGTAAAACCCTCAAACAGATTAAAGTCTTCAGTAGAAAGTCCTAATCTGACATTTCTTGGCTCCGCAGCAAATTCGGGATACATCTTATCAAATTCCTTCCAAGCCTCTCCATCGGCTAGATGCCTCAGTACATCATCGTCAATGCGTTCATCCTTGTGCCACCTCATATCACGGGTTGTGTGAGTCGAAATGTAGAATCTTTGTAACCTTGGCTTCTGTGGGAAATAACGCAACACCTTGTTCGGAATCTTGTTCTTTCCAAACCTAGGTTAATTGCAAACGGGACATTTGTCAAGCTACTCGAATTCACTGTAAAATAATGCACAATTATTCTTGCAAGCATGGATCTTGACATACCCTAAACTGAGACCCTTCAACAGCTTCTTCGAGCTATAATGATCTTTAGGCAGACGGTTATCACATGTTTGAGACTTCTTGATATTCCTTTTTGAATAATAATGTTACGGGTAACACCTAAAATTTCACTTTTTATATCTCACCACATATGGCACACGACGTGGCAATCTCACGTCATCTATCTCAACATAAAAACAAAAATAAAAATAAAACCAAAAATAGAAAATAAATAAAACAAAAAATATATTTACTTATTGTTTCATAAATCCTATGAATTTCATTCTGCAACAAATTGTCTCCTTCCCAAAAAAACATAAATTCCAAGAATTTCATTATGCATCAAATCATCATCTCCTTCCCCCAAAACATAAATCCTAAAAATTCAACCGTTCTTCTCCTTATTTGAAGACTGAAAGCCATGGTGATCAACATCACTTAAACATTCCCAAGATCTGCTCTGTCTCACAAAAATCCTTTTGAATTCTTTGAGACAAAGCAGATGTTGGGAATGTTTAAATGATGTTGATGATCATGATTTAAATGATGTTGATGATCATGATTTAAATGATGTTGATGATCATGACTTTCAGTCCTCAAAGGAGAGGTAAGAACGGTTGAATTTTAGGGTTTATATTTTTGGGGAAAAAGATGTTTTGATGCAGAATGAAATTCTTAGAGTTTATGTTTTTTCGGGAATGAGACAATTTGATGTAGAATGAAATTCTTAGGATTACAATAAGTAAATTTTTGTTTTTTTTATTTTTATTTTTATTTTTTTTTATGTTGAGATAAGTAATTAAAAATGGATGACGTGGGATTGCCACGTCGTATGCCACATGTAGTGGGATACAAAAAGTGTGATTTTAGGTGGTAAGCCTAGATTTAGTGTAAAATTAAATTGTTTTTTTTTTGAGCCTTTAGATTTAGTGTCAATTAATGGTTTTGATTAGAAGTGAGTTGGAAACTCATTAATCTTAAATTACATGAATGTTGACATGAATTTAATTGATAATTAAAATAACTTTTTTTATATTTAATTAAGAACTATTTTTTCATTAGGGTTTAGAAGGAAAATCCTATAAAAAAGGATTAAGAAGAAAACTATGAACCAAAAAACCCAAATTAACATATTAGGGTTAGGGTTAGGGTTCATGATCTATTATTAGTATCGAGAGCACCACCATCACTGGCAACATTGAACAATCGAGACCCGCTGCTTTGCCATTAGATTCAAAATTGAATTCAAACACTGAACCAATTACCAACTTTGTACAAATTATGGTGGATTTTAACAAATGAACGAACCAAATGGTCTCTAGATTTTTTATTCATTTGGTAAAAATATGTTTCGAGTGGGAAGGATGAACAAACGAACCAAATGATGCCTGTTTCCATGGAGAGTCTTTGGTTTAATTGTTTACTATCTGATTGCATCTAGACAAATATAAGAGTGGTATAGGCCGCCATGTAAATGAAATTGGATTCTAACCTAAAATGCAGAAGAATATGGCCGATAAAAAAGAGAAGAAGATGAAGAATGGAAGTTGGAGGCGGAAGATTGTTTTTTTCTTAGTTTCTTTCCGATCTTATTTTACAGAAATTAGGTCTTGTTTTTTTCTTAGTTTCTTTCCAATCTTATTTTACAGAAATTAGGTCTTATTTTTTAATCAGAAATTCAATTTTATTAAGTTATTATTCATATTAATATCCATGTCATTTTAAGATATTAGAGTTTCTACATAATATAATTGGAACCATTGGATGTTAATTCATCTTAAAGCCTAAAAATTGTGTAAAATTAAATGTAAAAATAAGTGTTCCTTGATCCTAATTCTATATATATATATATATTATCAACATACGACACTTACTGAAGAATCATAAGGTCCCATTTTAGAGATTTTCCTTGAATTCCCAAAATTTTAGGACTGACCCTAATAAATAGGACAACACGGTAGATCACATACCACACTACTTGATGTCCACCAAAATAAACAAGAAATAAAGAACCAAAATGAAAATGACAAACAAAAACGAGGAACCAATCAATCAATGGAGATTTTGGGATGAGAAAGATTAGAAATAAACCTACCCCAAGATGGGTTTGACTTTGAGTCAATGCAGTACTCTGAGCCTTGAAGCTAGTCCATTGATAGATGGCTCATCTCTTCTGGTTTAGCAGCTGCCATGGCTTCTCCCTAATTCAAAACCCTTCCCCGATTACCATTTCTCCGTGATTACCTACTATTACTCAATAAAAATAGTTTATCTCTTATGGTTTAGAAGCTGACATGGCTTCTCTCCGATTCCAAGTACCAAGGGATATACATATATTACTAGCAACTTAAATTCAAGGATCATATATTGAGACTTGAGAGAATCTTAATTATATAATTCCATTAAAACCATATGAGAAGACATCTCAGACACAGAAAATGAAATCTTTTCAGATGCAAGCACAAAAATGAACCTAATGTGATTGATCCCACAAAAACTAGGATATATAATAAAATTAGTATATATATTTGAAAATAATGATAATAATAATATAAATGCAAGCACAAAATAAGTTTTATATCTACGTAATTAGATCGCTGTAGAGGGCCTAAATTAGGTTCATTAATTACGTCTACTGTCAATTATTCTAGTGCTACATTTGCATAGAATAAAGTTGTTCCTACTAAAAACCAAACCAGTAGCAACCTGCCATCAATCTATCAAATAAAGCTACCTACAACTTCATTCAACTTGTATACAAGAAGTTGTGACAAAATATAATAACTGAAAGAAATATAGGAGATTGGAGGACACACTGAGCTGAGACTACCAACGTTCTTGAACCCAAAAACAATCATGTTCTCTGTTTTCTGTTTTCCTCCAAGTCACAAACCAAGCAAATTGAATGCCATCAAATTCCTTTACAAAACAGATTATCTTTCAGTTTACATACACTAACAGACGACTTCCCTGAATCCCTCCTGATAATCATTAATGATATACAAAATTATACAGCCCGGAAGCCGCAAGGCCCAAGCCAACGAAGAGGAGGCGAGGGGGGTGTGGGGTACTAGGACTGCAAATTGACTACACATGATAACCTTTCAAAGAATTTAGGCAACATCGTTGTCGTGAACATTATACTTTCCTTCATCCATTCTGGTGCTACCCTCTCAAGCGACCCCAATGAGATGACGTCGTACACAAGTTCTGCTTCCTTCCCACCACCACTCTTCACCCATCTAAGGCTGAACGAGTAACCTGTTTATGACAACCATATAGATACAAATATCTATAGTCAGCAAATTTCAATATCCAACAACTAATTCTTCACATCCATTCAAAATATATGTACTTCAAAAAACAGTAAACACTATGGAATTATCATTCCCACCATGGGATTCTCGATGTATTACCACTTGATTCATGCACAGCTGAAATGCATATTTCTTCACTCTGATTAACTGTTGACAACTTTAAACCCACCAGATACCCAAAAATCACTTGAAACAAACAGTTAGCTTCGTCAGTTGTATTTACACTGTCACCTGGAAACAACATACCACCCATAAAATAGAAACCCCATAGTACCATATGAACTCAAGTAATATAGCAGAAACATCAGTTTTAGACACTGAGACACATACCTGGACCTCCTATAACTCTACAGCATTGTGGCTGAAAGTTTGTTTTTTGGTCACAGAAGAAAAAGGAGTCAATACATTCCTGCTAAAAGTATATACTTTTTATGGAATTATCATAATAAATACCTGCTGAACAGTTATAAGAGCCCCACTAGACATGGATTCCTTGTGCAAGTCAATTTCAGGTTCTATTAGGATTACGTCATCTTGGCGACTGCTAGAAGGTGTAACTATATCCCCTTTCTCAGACTGGGAATGCCTCCTTTGTTTCCTTGTCTTTATTCTCGCTGAGTGGCGTATGCCTGCTTCTCTTGATAACTCACCACTAGCAGGTGTACCTCCATTGTCTGTTTTACCAACCTTTGATCTGCTACAATTTCCCACCTCTTGCAGCTTCCGGAGCCTCTCTACTTCTTCAGAAAGTTCTATATCTGCCAAAAATTTGAGCCTTCAATAAACAAAAAGAGGTATTGAAGGATCATCACAGCTTGGGGGAAGTTTTACTACAGAAGTTTTTAAATGTTCTGTAAAGGTAAGGACATGCTGATCACTGTTGAATACATTTAACAAGAATACTTCCTAGAGCCAAAAGTTGAACTGTCGGTGACCATAGAAACGGCCTTGTGCTCAAATTTATCACCACCAGCTTAAAAATATTAGAGGAAATAAGAAAGTATACCAAAAAATTGTTAAAATGATTTGGTCTTGGGAAAGAATTTAAGAAATGAAGAAGATAAAAATGACATGTTCCTAAAGTTGGATAATTCCTAAAGTTTTCTCTAGAAAGAGGACAGCGAGAAGATTGAAATTTAAAGAATATATGTTATGTATTCTATTAAAATGTGTAGGTTACACTTATTACAGAAGGAAAAATAAAGAATATACAAGACACTGGAAAAAGGTGACAATTTTTTTTTTGATATCCTCTATAGCTTACATTACACTAAACTAAACCCAATTTTTAAGCTTATATCAACAACAGAATGCATAAAATAAGCTTTTTCCTACCTATATTATAATACTTGATAATTGCATAAACAGGGTGGAATGGGATTTACATCATGTAAACTTGCTTCCCATTCAACTGAACGGGCCAGTAAGGAATTGAGGTTCTACCATTGAAGCCTTCAATTCTTCACAATAGCCTTTTGATAAAACTGATATAAGATATGATACAATATAAATTATAATGATCAAACGAATCAAAGCTGTAGGAAGCCCAACAAATTCAAAAACTTCCCAATGCCCTTCCTTCAGCATTGGATGTAAATGCCATTAAAATAAAAGGAGAAAGGTGAGCACCAGTTTTCTAACCAGCAGGGTTGGTCGTGTAACGCAGAAACATTATTACTAGCTTACTACAAGAAGACAACTGTAGAAAACAAAGATAAAACTTTCATTCAGCTCTTCATTCACATTGAATCCAGGTCGATGGTAACCCAGATATCCTACTAAGTTACAAGCTGCAACTTTAAAAATAAAAAATTCAGCAAGAAAATTCCACATATACATAGAAACCATCTTTGTTTTATATATATATATATATATATATAATACACATGCACGCACACACACCCAAACGACATTTTAGTTCCCATCTGAACACAACCAAATTCACAATCCTTAACATAAGTAACAGAAAATTTCTATAAAGCTCATCTTGACAACACAAGAAAGAAACTCAAGGATGCTTCCACATGGATTATAATAACTAACAAGCAAAATAATTAAACAGATACTGGTGTTGTCTTACTCTTCCTGTTTTCTTCCATCAAGAGTTTCTGGTACTCAGTACATTTTTCATATGTGGTAGACCTGCAACCATCATGACATGTTTTAAGAGCCTGTTATTTAGGGTGCAGTAAAGGTTGACTATATTCAATGCCAATGGAACTAAAGAATTGCATGCCTAATAGAAGCTACTTCACTTCTCAGATCATCAACTTTAGAATGCAACCGGTCATTTTCGGATCTCAAATGATCTATTAACTCCTCTGCAGCTGCAGAAGAGAAAATAAACAACAAACTTGGGTCAGAAAGAAGCATTGAAGTTTTAACCCTATTATAGGTTTGAAGAATAATCACGTTTAAAAAAAAAGTAAAGGAGATCAAACAGAATAATTATACCAGAGACATAATTCACGAACTTTATTTCTTGATCTTTATTAACATCATCCATCTCCGAAAATTTCTTCGTCTGAATAGCATAACAACAACCACTAATTAGAGAAAAAATGCTGACCCAATGGATTAGATTAAACAGAAATATATCTAATTTAAAATATTGGCGGTGTGTAGGACCTTGTGAATATCTTTAAAATCAACTCAAAATTCAGAAATGCATAAACAATAACAAAAAAGTTTACTTTTCGTTTTAATAACCTCAAATTTTCCTGAACAAATCGAATGCACAATTAACTGATTAAGCCAAATAGGAGCACAAATTATAGTAAGAACACCTTGAGATTCGTGTACTTGTCGTAGAGTTTCGAGTAGAGAGACTCCATCTGCGAACAAAATTAAAAAAGAAATTATATAAACGAAAATATTATGAGTAATTTGGAAAGGTAAAATGGCAGGGAATCCTAGGGTTCTCAAAAGCCCTAACCGACTCGGGCTCTCAGTGGTGAAAGACCTAACACTAAAAGCCCTTCTTGTAAACTATATAGGCAGAAGGAAGAGCAGAGGAAAGTGAAGAAGATTAGTGACAGTAGTCACAGGAACAGTTCATACCTCTGTGTGAGAGTCGGAGACTGGGGAAAGAGAAGGCGGGAAATTGGAATTTTGAACAAGGAGTTGCACTCACTACGGAGTATGAGCTTTCAGATCCAGACACAGTGGCGGGCAAAGAGAACAAAAAATATAGTACGCCTCCACACTATATCCGACGTCGTTTTATTTTTTGGGGGAAGCCTACCATAGCCTCGCGTTTCCATTTCCAATTCTCTCTTTTTCTTTTTCTTTTTTTCATGAGATTTTTGTTTTCACTTTTTTAATACAAAAATATTATGACAGGAAAATATACATATTAAAATAACATTGGTTAAAGAATTTAAATTAAGCAACATAATGAGGGGAAAGGATCCTATCTCGTGTCTCATTTTTATGTCCCATTTCAAATTTTTTGACGCATGTTCACACATTTAACTCAAAAATTAACTATGTCTAACTACCAATAAAACATTAGAAAAAATAAAAAACAGGCAGAGATGGAAAGCCACCAAAATCCTGATTGCCCACCAAAGATCCATCTCTCAGACCAACCCAAAGCCCACACACGCCTCTCTCCTCCAGTTATCATCACCTTCTCCTAATGTCATCCATCTCCTCAGCCTCAAACTTTGAGTTTCTAGGTTTTAATTGGCTGGTTCAATTGGGTCTTCATCTCCCCACCGACTGTTGCCCTTAGTTGCTCCAATGTCCTCTTTATACACATCTCTTCATGCTCTTCAAATACTATCGATCCGGCTATCCAATTATTCTACAAAATTTATCCACATATTTGCAATTGAAAAAACCATTAAATTAATTCACAAAAGTTTATGGACTGATTGTATGAATTAATACCAGAAACCCAATTGAAAATTCATCAAAATTGAATCCATGAAATCCAATTTAGAGGATAGAACGGCAAGAGGAGGCGGTGGAAGTGGCCGAGCGGTAGGCGAATGCCAATTTTGAGTGTAGATCCGCGAATAGGTGGCCGACCATGAGGAATGAGGGCTCGCCGGTGTGATTTATTTATTTGGGTGGTGGCTGTCGGATTTGTGGCTGAGACACGAGGTCATGAGAGGGAAGGGGAGGAAGGAGATCGTGGGTTGGTGGCTGCTCCGTTGCTTGTTTGATTATTTTTTTCTGTTGCTTTGAAAGTTAACGGTGTTATTTGTTTGGTTAAGTAAGAGGACATGTGTAAAGAAATTAGAAATGGGACATGAAGGAAGACACACAAATGGGACAGCTGATCCCCTCCCCAGAGTAAGTCACAAGATATCAAATTTCTCTTGGTCATATTACGGCCACTTGTGGAAGTTGAACATGAAATCTCAATAAAATAGAAAAATACAATATAACGTACTAAACGAGACTTAAGACGTTCATGATTAGACTATCGTGCATTTAGCTTATATTGTTAGGGTGATATCATGATAGGGATACCATATTTTTGTACCGAGTTTAAAATACAAAGTGAGGTGGTATATTGGACTCGTTTTTATTAACAACAAATGAAAAACGACCATATTACACTTGGTACAAATACTTAACACAAATATTATTTTTCGCTGCTTTTGGCACTTCCAGATAATCATCATGCAGTCCCCCAAAATACAAAAAAAATTTACAAAAAAAAAGAGGAAAATGGTTTTGTTTAAAGTGCTAATAACAATTCCAAAACTTCATTAATCTCATCTTGTGATGTTCGGGGGATGCATACATATACTAGTGATTTCCCTTGCAGATACATGTTGATTGGTGAATAATTGAGATCTCAATTCCGTATACACTTCACAAAGAAGAAGGAATTAAATTGAAGAACGAATCTAAAGAGGCAATACAACAGTGAAGAAATATATTTTCAAAGGATTCCTAATGCTTCAAGTGCTTTTCAGGGCTGATAAAGCATCCTTTGTTGCAGCTGAGATTACCGCATCTGAGGCATTTGGTAAGTAGTAATATTTTCCTGCAGGGCATAGATGATGAGATGATGAGATTATGTTACTGTTCTGTTCACAGATGATGATGAAGAAGAAGATGTGAAATAAGTTTGGACAAAAAACCTTGCGCGACTCTGGCAATCTCCTTAGCAAAACCAGTTGAAACAAACTTATTTTCAGTGTCAATGACGAGGAGGGACATCCCTGATTTGCAGATTTTACCAGCAACCTCAAGAATCTCATCCTTCAGTTAATACAAAAAAGAAAAAAATGGGGGTAAAAATGTGAAACTACCAGATACATATTCTCATTTCTTCAGCGTCTGAAGTCTCATAGGAGAAGTTCATTTCATAAAGAATTACAAGGGTCAAATCTGACAATTCAAAAGCATTGATATATTATCCTTTCCTGTAGATATTATTAAAGTAAAAATTTCTGCAATCTCAGATCACTTTTAGCCATTTATAATCTTGTAGTGAGGCTTGACATAGACCATCACCTAGGTAAGATCATGGGTTTTGAGGTCCAAGTTTGGTTATGTCAACCAAAGTGCTTAAGATTTACCTTCAATTCCTGTGCCGAAGGTCTTGGAACATCATTAGTAGCTTCGGGGTCGTTGGATCTTTTAAGAGATATATTGGCTCTACCATCCGTTATTGCTACAATCATTATACGTCCAACATCACCACTCTTCTCTGCATTTATTCCAACCCTAACAGCCTAAACCAGTTTAAATTTTAGAATATAATCAGTTACGTGGGGGAGGGGGCCAGTACTAAAAAAAGAATCTACATACCGTAGTTAGACCATGAGCAAGGGGAGAACCTCCTCCACATGGAAGTCTCTCAAGACGTCTTCTTGCCATTGCAATTGATCTAGAAGGAGGCAGAAGAACTTCTGCAGAATCTCCACGGAAAGGAATGATGGAAACCTTAAAAAAAAACCAGTAATACGTGACAAGGATATTACCAGCATAAATAACTTATTATGTTCGCTTTCAGGGTTTGCTGATCAGATACACACATAGCAATAGAATACCTAAATTAAATTCTTACAGAAATTTAGGGATCTGATTCATTACATGTATGAACTATGAAGCAAAAGGAAATTATTACTTCCTTTCTGAAGTGATTACTCCAGAATATGACTAGCTTCTAATCAATGTTTTACTTTATAAGACATGCATATCCCATTATGACTAAAAGCACTAACTTTTTGAAAGGTCTCTTTTAAAAACCATAAATATTCCCTTCTCACTTCTGTTTTTTCTGTTATGTTATTTTATTACTGTTTATAAGCCAATCAAATCAATACCTAGTTGATAGTCTGCACTATAAATGTTCTGCACTTGGGGACTCAGATAATTCCATACTGAAAAAACACTCTCCTTGGATACTTAAACATAACCAAAGCTTCTTTAAAGGTACGTATTTTTTGTTCAAAAAATAAAACTTGACGATATTTGATTACTGATGTGATGCAAATATTTCAAACGATATCATCGTTTTCAAGAGTATGACAGTCGCAGCTTTTAATGTCAATGGATAAGGAAATTAATTCAACAAAATTATATGTCACCGTTTGCTTGGCACAAAATCTGCTTGTTCTCTACTCTTTTGTTTTGTTTTTATTTTTTCACCACGATTTTGTCAGAAGAAATCTCCTTCACACTAAACTAATAATAGTTGGATCATTAAAAATAAAACAAGAAATTTTTGTCACCTGATCTCTGCTTGTATAACTTTCTGCTAGTAACTTGAGTGCTGCACCTTTTGCATTCTGCATTCTATTCAATGCCATGCTTCCACTCGCATCAACAACAAATATAACCTACCATGACGTACTTGAATAATTAAAGATGATATTAGAAAAAAAGGGTCACTATTCTAGGAAAAGATGGTTTGCAAGCTTTATAGTTTCATAGAATATGGCAGCCTATGCCAAAACTGCAGCTCAAAAAATCTAACATGGAAAAGAGTGAGAGCAATTTTGCATAAAAAACACGCGCGTGTATATTCATTTTAGGGTTTAGGGTCAATACCAGTGCTCCTGCTTTTCGTGCCATTCTCTTTGCTCTCATATCAGTTTTCTCCACAAAAACTTTCCTACCACTTTGAGAGTTCTTTTCCCTACGCAACTTTTGATATGGTGCAGCAGCTCTGAGGGTTGCATCAACAGCTAATCTCCTTATAGGGCCCTGTTAAAGAAAAAGCTTTTTCAGGAAAGATCAATGCAGTCAAGCAAACTTTTCAAAGAAAACATACTTTCTAAATTTCTAATACTCTAGAATATGGGAAGAGTAACCTTTGGAAGCATCGGCTTAATATATCGACCTCTATCTTCTGAAAATATAACATTCTTTGCTCTCCCAGCCTTCCCTCTGCGTTTCTGTGCTTGTTGAGCAAAAAATAGAAGCTTCTCATCCACCAAACCCCCTTCAGCATCAAAGATAAACTCTTCAGGTATTTGATCCTGCTCTTGTTCATTCTCTTCATCCTTTTCTTCATCATTTTCTTCATCATTGTCATCCTGTTTACATTCGGGAGTTAGCATGATAGTTAAACCCTTGTTTCCTTGTTGAATTCTCTTGTAGAAAAAACTTAAAAGCCAAGATTTGAATTGAAGAATACCACAATTACTACATGATTTATATCAATACTACCTTAAAAAAAAAAAAGGAAGCCCTCTGCACTGTTTTTTCTGTGACGTTTATATTCTACACAATGGTGACTGATTTTTCTGTGAAATCTTTTATATTTTATACAATGGTAACTAACCTCTTGTTCGTCCTCATTTTTCTCTTCCCCAGATTGTTCATTTTGTGGAGGAGGTGGTGGAGGTGGAGGCTGTTGATTTTGCTGTTCTGGTGGGTTCTCAGTAATGTTTGAACGAGGAAGAATGACCAGCTCTACCTGAAGTAGGTACAACCTCAGCGCAAAAATTTGGTGTATATGGTCACCATGCGAATAATGATAAATAACAAAACTAATAAGGTGCAAAGTGCAAAAGTTATTGCATTATTCAAATCGGCTACTAATTCATGTAATATGATGAACAAATTGAGTTACATAAAATAGATACCTGCTTGCCAATTTCAATGATGGCTTTTAAAGATGAGGGTGTATGCCTCATTTATTTTTAGACTTTATGAAGATCTTCCTCTTTCTTTCAGAAGTAAATAAAGATAATAAAGAAGAGATATTAGGATATTCCTGCATAATTTTAGGGGAAAACAGAGATATTTATAGCGTGAAAGCCAACAACTTAAATGTGTAACAATTTTCGATAATCAATCAACCTCTCCCTATAGTCCATGTATCAAAAACATTTTAAGACTTCTATGCTTCTGTTAATATAAAGAGTTTGTGACTAAGGATTTTCAGCTTATTAGATCAACAGCTTTTATCCTTCACCAACTTTGGTTCCAGCTATTTTCTTGGGAAAATCATATGGTTCATAGAGGATGGTGGATTATTTCCCTTTTTATTGCAGTTATATGCTTCCCTACTCAAGAACAGAATCAGCAGTAGTATATATAGCGTTAGCATTGTCCTCAAAGGGATATGCTTTAAAGATTACTACTAACCCTGCTTTGAATAGTGATGTACAAATCTCTCGGGTAATAATACTTTGTAACACACAAAAAAAGCAAGTGCATGTGCATCTAGTTATCTACACAGAAAAAATGAGTATAACCTTCAGAGGTATACTTAACAACATTCTTTTTAAAAGACAGCAGTATACTTAACAGCTTTTTTGAGGTCATCAACATTAACTTTTTCTCGTCCGTCTAGAGCAGCTAAGGATTTTGCAACGCGAGCAGCATATAGCTCAGCTCTATGCCCCTGATATTCACAATAAAAATCTGAAGGTTAATTGGTCAAGATACGAGCAGCAATTTTCTTTCATCTATATAAAAAAGATGACTGGCTGAACTAGAATAGGTAAAATAAAAAGGGGTGGAAGACAAACACAGCCCTACACCTATTTTCAAAGAGGTGGTTTCTCTGACAAGACATGACCAGCAGGGTCTTTTGGGACAATAAAAATCATGGGGAAACCAAGTTATTTTTCCATTGTGTTTCCTGACTGTAAGAATCAGCACTGCTTTTTCATTTTAACACTCAAATTTTACAAATGTCACATAATTTATTGACGCACTTCTATGGGCTGGGGGAAAGATGGGAAATGAGTTAAAAATCTGGTCCCAGGTAGTTTAGGTTCAATGGCAGCAATGAGGTGGAGGGAGGAGATCCTTAGGACACTATACTTAGCTGGCAGCTCAAGCTAGGTTGATATACAATGGAAGCATAATCCATGGCTTCACCTGATATTCTTCAACAGAAGGGAGAGGAAAACTAATGCAAAATCTTTTCAATCTTAATAATAAGAATCACAGTATAAACCTGGCAACCTCCTCGAAGAGCTTCCAAAACAAGGTACTTCAATTGTTCTTTGCTTATAATGACATCCTTTAGGTATTCTCTTGCCAAAATAATCTGAAACATGTAAATATTATGCAAATGAATGAAACAGATTCCATCTTCAACATCACAAAACTCTGTACGAACAAAATATCAAATATACCATGATATTCAATGAAACAAATTGATTGCCCACGATTTATGGGTACACACACTTCTATGTGACTATATTAATAATCTTCCAACCTAACTTAAGAGTGCAGTTGGTATTCAAGTTTCATCAATAGCAATTTCTCGACCTCTTTTTCCATAATTAAGGGTAATCATTTATAGCAGACTTGTCAGGAGCCTTTTAAAGTGTGCAGCCCTGTAGAAAACTTAGTACTAGTGATGCTAAGGAAAGTCATGGAAGACAACGAACCTATCAAAAAGAGAAGGATAGTATACTGTTGCTTTTCTTTTTCTTGCATTATAGCTACATAATACTATAACTTTCTGCCACCTACCACCATCTTAAGTATACTATACTGGATTTAATACCAGTAATCTCTAAACACTAAACAAATATAATCTTAGGATTGTGTATGAAAAAAAGAATCGGGGGACTGATAATGATGCAAGGATCATTACTAAATAGAGAACAAATCCCCCTTATACCCAATATGGGAAACAAAGCATCAATAATCTGCCGACCAACACTAGAAGAAAATGCAACAAACATTCTTAGGGGTGTTAATGAACATTTTTTTAATCTTTGTGACACACTATGGTAGTCATGTCATTACTCCCAATGGAGCTCCTCAGGATTCTCTTTCTATCCTGCCCGTCCATCATGCTAATAACAAGCTACCTTGCGAACAAACCACTAATTGTTTACTCCCTGCGTACCTGAGTTTTTACATATTCTGTTTCTTCTTGAACCATTTTAAAGACAACAGAACTATGTTCCTGAAATTGTGTAGCAATGCCCACAGCTGCAACACGATCATCAAAACTCATTTCAAGATCTGCACTGCAAAAGAAGTGTGCACCATTAGTAGAATGAGAAGGCTTATTAAAAAAAAAGTAAAAAAGATAAGTAGTTTCACTAGGTAAATACAAAATCTGTACCTCAAATTAATTGCAATACGATCTAATAAGTGTTCACGAACAGACCCCTCTTCCGGATTATATGTAGCAATCAAGAGAGGCTTGCATGGGTGTCTAAAGCTGATTCCCTCTCTTTCCACAATATTAACTCCTTCAGTTAATACATTCAGAAGCAAATTACTGATACCCTCATCCAAAAGATTAATTTCATCAACGTATAATACACCTCGATGAGCTTCAGCGAGAAGACCTGGCTGGAAAACAGTGGTTCCTGTTTTCACAGATTCCTCAACATCAACAGATCCGATGAGTCTGTCCTCAGTGACTCCAAGTGGAATCTGCAATGTGATAGTAGGGTGTTTACATCAATGAAAGGTATATAAATATGAAAAGCTCTTTCCATGAAAAGTACCTGAACAAAAGGAGACTTGACAATCTGAGTCTTGACATTACCAGCAGAATCAAACTCCATGCAGTCTGGTAAAACATCTTCCCACCTTTAAGAATACAACCAAACCATTATCCTTGAAAATGATTAATGTACAAGAGCAACTGGAGAAACTGAAAATAGAACACCTGTAATAAATTCTTTTATGGACACAGTAAAAGATGAATTAAATATTGAAACTTTAAACCAAGAGAAACTATTTCCATCACTGAAAAGAAGAGTTCGATGTTTGGTTTAATTGATGTATGGGTCATTACAGTGACGTGATGACAGGAAATGTAATCAAGCGATCTAAACATCAGGGAAGTAATAAATTACTAAAAAATTCAATTCAGCTTTCATTTGGCCCAATTTTTTTTCCAAAAAGATTTTCTTGGCCAAAAAAACATGTTTTAGTATTTGGGATACAATTCTTATTCTCTGTGGTTCTAACCTGAAAACTTTCTCAGATAGATGGAATAAGCAAAGATAGAGAAATCTTGTCTTTTCTCAGAGTCACACGTAATAAGTTGTGGAAAGTAAACAAATCCAGTTTAACAACACCAGTATATTGCATTCTGATGTTAATGTGATCTTAAAGCCTCAGAAGGCAGGTCTTTGATAATGAATTTTCACAAAGAATGGGAAAACCATAAAGTGACCTTCCATTGACGTAGTCTGATTACGTTTTCTTTTTCTGAAAAAAACCTTCGATGAAAAGAGGTAACTAATCCTCAAGTGAACAGCTGATGTGGAGAAGATAGAAAAATGACCATTGTCGAAAAATGAGATGCAAATTGTAAATGTGTTCCATTGGTGCTTCTGACCCAAGTCACATCAATGTAAAACATCCAAAAATGAGAGTTCCATAACTCGTCATGTGCCGAAAAGGTTGAAAAATGCATTATCTAAAATTCGTTTTTGATTTAATGAAGAAAAGCATGTGAATCATGTCACTAACAGAGTCGCTTTCCATAATTACCCCCAGTATCTATGCTGATCACAAAATAACCTGTATATCCTTACTCTTCAGGACAAGCTGGATCAGCATTTGCCATTGAACCAACGACGACTTCAATAGGTGGTAAAATTGCATGCAACCCACGAGCCATTACCGTCTTGGCTGTTCCCCGCTTTCCAGAGATAGCAATTCCTCCGATTTCACGGTCTATAGCCCCAAGCAACAAAGCAGTTTTGATAGCATCCTATAAAATAACAAGTATTCAAGTATTGTGCATAGATGGAAATTTCACTGCTTTACCTACAATATAAGTTGATTGTTATCCTAGTTATATAGAAGTCTTAATCAGACAATCACATAGTAGCAATCCAACAATAAATATCCAACTCATAGAAAATTCAGCTCAAAATTTATTCCTGATAAAAATTATACCAAGCATACAGCTTCCAACCAACAAAACTGGGTAAACCCAGAACCCCACAACACAACATTTATGAGAAAACCATCCGAACACCAATTTATCCAAATGACACCATACTGGATTCAAAAGTAAATTGAAAATTGGAGACATGGGGCATAGCCACATGGGCCAGAACGGATGTGCTCCCCTATGCACCCGAACTCCAATCCTCCTCCCCGCAGTTAGTTTAATTTAAACTATATTATCTCTTTTATCAAAAAAGAAAAAGTAAATTGAAAATTAAACTTGGCAGAAATCATTCCCTGAAGAAATCTACCCACTTGAGAAAACCCAGAAAACATAAAAAGCCCATTCCATTAATCTACATTTCATAATGAGAATACAGAATCGGAACGCCAAAGCGCCATTTTGAAGAGAAAAAAAATGGATTATACCTGACCAACAACAGCAGCTAAAGGAAAGAACTGCCGCCCATAGGTGATGGAGTCCAAGCTCCTTTCTTTTTCTTGAGTGAGCAAAGCGCCATTGCCAGACTCAATAGTGGCAGTTGCAGTAACACGTATGCGAGTGTGACGACGACTGAAAGAGAAGGAAGGGGAGAGAAGAAGAGGTCGTGGTAATCTGAAAATGGGAAGCAAGGAAGAAGATGATTGGAGGTATGAGAGAGATGTACACGGCGATGGTGAAACAGTGGGTGAGAAAGCCATTGAAATTTTGAGGCAGCTGATGACTAGCAGGTGTTTTGCTTCCTTTTCTTATCTCTACATAATCATAATCTATTTATGAGATATGCTTGGCTCCTTGATTTTGAGATTTTATAGTGACTGCGGATAGAGTGCCTCACTCGCTACCCAGCGCGTGTCATGCTAATGCTGTGGATTTGTTTCTTGTTTGTCAAAGATGGTGTGGGTTTGTCCCTTGTTTGATGGCTTATTTGGTAACTGTCATCGGGCCTCGTTTGAGAATATTTTATGAGGGACAAATTACAATTTAATAATTTATTACTTTGAGTTTTATTTGAAACTAACCTCATCGCAGGCGGGAATGTATTTCGTCCCGTGACATAAGTTTATTTTTTACTTTCTTATTTTTTTTTTATCATCAAATTAATTACAAAGCAAAGAAAACCAAAAACTTAACAAATCGTTCTAGGCCAGCTAACACCAGCGCAGTCATCTTCAAGCAGCGCCATAATACTATCAGGGGGGCTTCGACAACAGTAAGCCCCAGATCAGCCATAAGACCCATCTCAGCCAACCCATCTGCAACCCGGTTGCATTCACGATAGACGTGGCTCACAGAACACACCCACAAACAGTTCATGAAACATTTACACCCACCAATAAGCGTTGCAAGGGGGTGGGAGTCCACTATCGGCGAGTTAATGAGCTGCACCGCCACATCAGAGTCTGACTCCAAAACAACCTGTCTATGACCTCCCTCCCACGCCATTTGTAACCCAAAATAAATCCCCCATAACCCTGCCTCCAGAACCTCCCCCATACCCCGGTTAGCCACAAAACCCGAAATCCAACCACCACTAGCGTCCCGCAAGACACCACCAGCAGCAATGGACCCTCCATCCGCCCTGCAACCATCAGAATTAATTTTAATAAACCCAAAACCAGGCCTAGACCATGCGAGCATCCGAACCTGACGAGCCGGCTTCGAGGGGAGCGTACTATTAGCTCTCAATCACTCTGCTGCAGCCCAAAGTGTTATATAAAAAATAAAAAAATGAATGCAACAGACTTTCTTATTTATTACAAATATAGTGGTTCAATGATCTTACGTATATTTTTCATTTGATGTAATCAATACTTATTTCATGAGATCAATTATTAATTTTCTTTTACATTTATTCTTCATTTGATGAGACTAATTGAAGCGAATTGGCTCAGGCGCGGACTCAATTAGATGCGGACCAGTCCGCATGGAATGATATCAGCCCTTCATTAGTGAGGAGTGATACTTATAACCAAGCCTCTAAGGAGCAGCATGCTCATCCGCATTGAAGGGGACATTATTGAGGTGAAACTACGCTACGAAAAATTGCCCACTGCATGCTACATCTGTGGCAAGCTTGATCATATGGAGGAACATTGCAGATTACCGAGGGATGGTATAACTGATGATAAATCCAAACCTTATGGTCGGTGGTTTCAGGAAGACGTGATGGGTCCGGGTTACGGGAGTGTACCAGGCCGTAGGTATGGGCTATCCCCGGGCTGTGGGTGGCCTATGGATGTCGATTCTGAGGAGGAAAAATAAACTATCTTGAGGGGGATGGCAGCGGATGGTGAGAAGCCCCCGAATTTTGACATAAACGAAATGAGGGCGGGCGGAGACGACGGTGAGGCGGGGTAGTCGGCGGCCGGGACAGATAGAGATGTTGGTGTCTGTGTGCCTAATCTCAATTTGGAAGGGGAGGATCTGGAGGGGTTTCCGGAGCATTCAAAGGCGATCGTTCCTTATCAGGAGCCTCAATCTGCGGGAGTTGACTTGCCGCCCATAAGTTTGGAAGGTCAGCAAGTCTCGGCACTGATTTTGAGCAATCAGCGTGATGGGGAGCTAACAGAGGAAAAGTCTACTCTCTCTTTATTTGGAGTGACAATTACAACACAACGTCAACTGTTGCGAGGGGCACACCAGTAGATACACAGCTAAGCTTGGGGAGACACGTGTTGGGAGAGTTAGTACCAATGGTAGGCCAGACCAATCCAATAATGACTGATGCAGGTGTGTCTTTTAGTACAGCGAAAACATCTATTGGGCCTATTCACTCATTGCCCGCTGCAATGGGCCCGTTAGTGGGACAAACTTCTCAGCTATGTGCGGTTCCAATAGATGATGCTATTGAGGATGTTGGAAGCAAAATGACCTTGGGCTCTGACCCGTTCGGCCCGGAGGGCAGAGTAGAAGAGGGCCAAGAATTGGGGGCCCGAGTGCTAAGTCGGGCAGTTACACTGTCCAGAGGGCTACAGGCAACAGGGGGTCGAAGTGGAAGCCTAGGAAATTTAATGGTGTTGGGAAGAGAGGCAATAGAGAAGCTTATTGTGCAGACATTCCCGGCATGAAGCGGAGGTGTGGTACATGGGTGGAATCTCCAAACCTTAGTCTGGTGGTGGCTGGTGAATCCCAGCACCGCCAACCCCAATGAGTTGTATAAGTTGGAACTGTCGTGGATTGGATAATTCACGGGCAATTCAAGCCGTAAAGCGTGTGGTGAAGACTCATGCGCCGTTAATTTTATTTCCTAGTGAGACTAAAAGTTCAGTTGATTGTCTGTTTAGGAAAAAATTTCAATTCGGTTATGATAACATTTTTTCAGTTAGTAGTGTGGGTGCATCTGGAGGCCTAAGCATTTTATGGATGAATGAAATTGATTTACATGTGAAAACATCGTCATTGAATCATATTGATGTTGAAATCGGTGGATTTGGGGATGCCTACCATTGACGTTTAACTGGGTTCTATGGTTTCTCGGCAACCAGGAATAGACACAAGTCATGGGAGCTACTTTGTCAACTCCACGCAGCCTCCTCCCTCCCTTGGCTCTGCATCGGAGATTTTAACGAAATTCTCAGTCATGATGAGTATGAAGGTAGTCACTTGCGACATGCTCGTCAAATTTAAGAGTTTCAGATTGTAGTCTCATTGATCTGGGGTTTTCGGGATTGAAATTCACGTGGTATACAACTAGAGAGGGGGGAATTAAAGTTCGACTGGATCGGGGGTTGACCAATCAAGAGTGGAGGTTGTTATTTCCATATCATTCCATCGCCAATATGGAATTCTCTTCGTATGATCACGCCCCTATTTTGGCAACGTGGGAGAAGGGGAGAATGGAGCAGGGGCGCAAAAGGGGCCGATTTCGTTTTGAATCATATTGGGCTAGTGATGTTTCTTCCCGTGAGCCCATAGAGAGTTGTTGGAGTCTTGGGGTGGGTGATCAGTCATTATTTATGCATCATTTTGATATCTTTATATGCCTCTCTTACATGTCTTTTGAATGATTTCGTGCCATCAATAGTAGAAAATGATCAATCTTGTGAGACTTGTGCATATTTGGAAAGATAGGTAAATTCTGAGAAGAACACAAAAAGAATGGCTCAAATCGGAGTTCAGATGAAGGAGATGTCCTCATTTCATATCAGGTCCTAAACTGGGTCTTGAGTGCGCCAGTGCGCCTAGTTTGGGTCCTTGACCAAGTACCTCAGATCATGCCCTCCTGGTCCCGAACCGGTGTCTCATGACATCAAGTTCATGTCCTAGAAGTGCCAAGGTCGTGCCAGGACATGTCGAGTACATGTCCCAAGAATTTCCCATCCGAGCCCAACCTCTGCACCTAAACCTTAGTTCATGTTCAGCCAGTGGTGGATCAAAGTTCCTCCTCTGCGCTAAGTCTGACAATCTGTACGCCTAGTCTACACGAAGGTGCGCTTCTACTATGCTCGTGGTGTGCCTCAAAAGCGCATTCCCATACCCCTATGACGAAGACATTCGAAGGGCCAAGTTCTAAGTTCTAGCGTCTGACCGCGGGAAGACCGCGAGCTGCCCGCGGCCAGTTTGTGTTCCCACTGGCCATCTTGCATTCACACTCCCAACCGTGTTCTGATTTGTTTAAATAGATTTTAAGGACTTTGTAATTAATTAGAAGTACAATAACTATTCCAGAACATTATAGGATAGGGTTTTTAATACCAATCCTTATAGAACAAGGTTTTCCCTTTGTCTATAAAAGGGAGCCTTTGTTCAGTGTTTAAGGGAGAATAGAAGACCATATTTTTAGAGATAGTATTTTACACATAGATTATTAGGCGTGAAGCTTGGAGAAGAAGGCTCTGTCGTGGCTCTGCTGTGCCTGTTCTTCAACAATCTCTTCTGTACCCTTATTTTTATTATTGCAATTTACTTATGAATTCAATTATATTTGTTTCAATTTCAGTTATGAGTGAGTAGTTCCTTTCAGAATTAGAGTTGTTTGAAGTCCTAGTCATGTTAGCTCGTTAAGTAGATTTTATTCTTTTTCTTAATTTCTATGCATGCTGAATAACTCTTATTACTGCTTTAACTACCATTCTTTTATGTTTATAAGATTAGCTACCTTGTTTGCATAAATTATTGATGGAATTGCTTGAGTGACCGCCATATCATCCTGTGATTCATTAGCTTCAAGAGGTTGAGGTTAAGAAACAATCTTGTAATCAGAATTCATGACAACCTAGGAATGCATCCCACTCTTCTAGGCTAGTGTGGTGTCATTAAATTCTCTTAGTACTTCATGTGTCATCTTAACTGGTAGGTGATAGACATTCTAGGCATATGTGATAGGATTTTTCCCACCTGCAAAACAAGGGTTAAAATCACACAAATAATACCTGCAAGAGTACAGGGCTGTTGTAGTATAGCACTGAATGCAGGGTCGATTTCCTCAGGGACTGATATGGATAATTCTTATTTTTAGAATTCACTTTTAATTAATAATAAAATAATCGCAATAATTTTGGTGACTGAATAAAAATTAAGTAAACAATGTAAGCAAGTACTAGGGCTCAACCTTCACCATTAACAATCATATGTGACTTAGAAAAGAATCTATGAATCAATACATGCAACTTTGAAGGTTAGATTTTTCGAAAGCATATTTTCCTCGTGGGCATTCAAGTGAAAACGTATACCTAACATGCGATTAGTCTATGGCATTTAGATCTAATTCTACATGCAAGATTCATTAAGTTCATGAAAATCTTTTATAACCATGCAATCTCTTAGTTATGGTATTTAACCTAGATGTATTACAATCCTTAATCACAAGAAGCTAATCCCAATTTTTAGGTGGGCATTCCTATAAAATTGCATCAAATTACTTGTCTAAATATCCTAAGGGTGATCAAGCATTAAGACATAAAGATAGTTTTAAACAGTGATTAAAAATTCAAAGCATGCATATACGAAAACATAGGAAAAAGATAAATCACATAATCATGTTAAGGCTTAGGTCTAACCCTAGTGAGAAAATTAGCTACTCATGCACATAATGAATAGAAATAATTTCATTAAAATTGAAGTTAAGAGAACAAACAGTTTGTAGAACAAGGGTAGCCGAAATCTCAGCTTTGCCGTGCTCTTAGATGGAGAATTGTAATATGAATTCTGGTCTCCTCAAATCTAAGCCAAGCTTGGGTATTTATAAGGAAAGATTCATAATCCTACTTTGAAAAGGAGTAAAATAAAAATAAGAAAATCTAATTCCTAGTTTGAACAGAAATAGGCAAGCATATGCCCTCTCCTACTTGAATTGGGATTTCATTGATATACTTCCTTCTTTTGCTCCAAATACTCCTTCTAGAATAAATCTGTCAATATAATAAATTCGAGTATCAATTCCTCCCAAAATAATAATAATAACTAATTAAATATATGGGAAATACAAGTATATTTTTGGCTCATCAATATGCCCTGTCTAAAACATGCTTAGTAAGAGAGAATGATATATGTTTAGTGTACCAACGCCAGGACCTAGGCATGGGCACCTAATTCAAAACTGCATAGTAATTAGGTCAAGATAATCTGGTTAAGAGCTATAATTGGTTAGAGTGGATAATAATTCTTAATTCGCCTTAGTTAACAAACAATCAACCTTTCATTCTTGCATTGTTTTTTTCTGCACTTTGATTTACTTGTCTTTAATTTTCAACTCTCAATCATAAACCCCCCCTTGGTGTGTGTGTGTGTGTGTGTGTGTGTGTGTGTTTTTTTCTATAAGTTAACAAATCTGAACTTAATTGGGTTAATCGTTGAACAAGTCCTCGAGGGATCGACCTTTGCTTGTCATTATACTATCTCCAACGATTTTGTGCGACTTAGTAGAAATAAAGTTCATAAATATTGTGTTCAGTATTTCTTCTATCAGTGGGCACTACCCCCATGCATGTGCTAATCAACAGGATAGCACAAACTCGAATTGGGCTTAATTCGTGGGCCAAGCAGAAACGCCGACCCCTGCCTAATGAAATTTTCCGGGTCCAATCCAAGCTGCAATCATTTTTAAGTGCCCCATTCTCTGATAGTTCACTGGAACTGATAAACCAGCTCTCGGATCAGCTCAATACTTTACTTCATCAAGAGGAAGTCTATTGGAAGCAGCGTGCAAAAGAAAACTGGCTTCAACATGGGGACCGAAACACACAATTTTTCCATCAACGAGCTTCAGAAAGGAGAAGGAAGAATTCTATCCAAGGCCTATTTGATGACAACGGTGTATGGCATGAGGATAATAGGGGTAAGGAAGCTATTATTGTTTCTTACTTTGATAAATTATTTACTTCGCATGACTCTTCTTCTATGGAGACTGTGTTAGAGGTGATACTTCCAAAAGTAGCGGAGGATATGAACATATCTTTGTTACAACCTTTTAATAATGAAGAAATCAGGGTGGCTTTATTCCAGATGCATCCATCGAAAGCCCCATGTCCAGATGGAATGTCCCCCATGTTCTTTAAACAATATTGGAACATTGTCGGTCCTGAAGTTTGTAATGGAGTGAGGCATATGGTAAATTCCCGGAGGATGGTACCAGGCTTAAACTATACTCGTGTCACTCTAATCTCGAAGATTAAGAATCCCACCAACATGGCTCACTTTCGACCTATTAGCCTCTGCAACGTGCTTTATAAGATTGGAGCAAAGTTTTTGACAAATAGGCTGAAATGCATTATGGGACAGGTAATCTCCCCAACCCAAAGTGCGTTTACTCTTGGTTGTCTCATTTCAGATAATACTTTAATTACTGCTGAGCTTTCTCATTATATGTACAAAAAAAAGTAGTGGATGGGATGGGGTTATGGCCTTAAAACTTGATATGAGTAAAGCCTATGATAGAGTTGAGTGGGTGTTTCTCGAAAAAGTTATGCGAAGACTAGGATTTGCAGAAGAGTGGATTGAACTGATTATGATGTGTGTGACGACTGTTTCTTACTCTTTTAACTTAAATGGTGAGTCGGTGGGCATGGTTACTCCTAACAGGGGAATCCGTCAAGGAGACCCCCTATCAGCATATTTATTTGTTATGTGTGTAGAAGGATTTTCGGCTCTCCTTGATAGATGGGAAATCGAGGGACGTATTCATGGTATTTCGATAGCACCATCTGCCCCTAGTGTGCACCATCTCCTATTTGCGGACGACAATTTATTATTCATTAAGGGCACTCTAGATGATTGTTATGCAGTTAAGCAGGTATTGAAGTTGTACGAAGATGCCTCGGGGCAAACGATTAATTTGCAGAAGTCGTGTGTTGCCTTCGGTAGTAATTTAACGAGGATGGATCAACAACTCTTGACCAATTTCTTTGGAATGGAGCGGGTTGAACACCATGACAAGTATTTGGGATTACCACTCTTTATTGGGAGGTCGAAGACCGAGACTTTTGCTTTTGTTAAAGAGAGGCTACAAAAACGGTAAACAGTTGGAAGGGAAAGCTGCTCAGCTCGGCTGGTAAGGAAATTATGATAAAAGCCATTGCTCAAGCCATTCCTTGGAGCTTCACCAAGCCATTGCTAAGTTTTGATGGGGGGGGACATAATGCAAAAAAAGAAAATTCATTGGCTCAGCTGGAAATTGATGTGTAAACCTAAGGCTGAGGGGGGACTGGGATTCAGAGATTTCTATGCTTTCAACCGGGCAATTCTGGCCAAGTAAGGGTGGAGGATGCTTAATAATCCCGATTCACTGGTTGCCAGGCTACTGAAGGCCAAATACTACCCCGACGACGAGTTTATGAGTGCCCCCATTGGGTTAAATACTTCATTCTCTTGGCGAAGTGTGGCCCAAGCTCGTGATATACTTCGGAGCGGTATCAAGTGGCAGGTAGGAGATGGGGAGAACATTAAAATATGGCAAGATCGCTGGCTCCCGAGGGATTCTCTGCCAACAGTATTATCTCCCAGGCCGGGTGGATGGGCTGCTACGAGCAGAGTTCGGAGCCTAATTTTTGAGGGTGGACCAGCCTGGAATGACCAGTTGGTGAGTGAGGTATTTTGGGCAGAAGAGGCGGAGCTGATCCTCAGTATCCCTCTTAGTATTCGAAGAACTAACGATCGCTTGATATGGCAAGGAGAAAGATCTGGAATATTCTCTGTCAAAAGTGCCTACAGGATTGCTATAGCTCAATTGGATTGAGAATCAAACTCATCAGGAAGCTCAGGAGTTAATGAGGAGGGTAAGTTTTTGTGGAAAAAAATCTGGAGTGCCTGCATCCCAAATGAAGTCAAGAATTTCTGCTGGGGACCCTGTCGAGGCATCTTACCCACAAAATCCAACCTGCAAAAGAAAAAGGACCCTATTGATGCTCTCTGTAATTTCTGTGGGACTGGTCCAGAAACTGATATCCATGTACTGAGGGATTGTCCCTTTGCACGCGGAGTTTGGTTTACCTGCTCACTGGGTATACTTTCGAGGTCGCGCTTGAGCATGTCAATGGCGGCCTGGGTCTCTGAAATGGCTCGTCTTCTTCCCAATCGCAAGTTTGAATTATTTATTATGCTTTTGTGGAGTATCTGGCAAGAGAGGAATAATATGGTGTGGAAGGGTGTTCACTTGCAGTTCCAAGAACTCTATCGAAACGCTGAAGACTGGTTATCGTCGTTTCACCATTATCATCTGCGAAAGGCTGGCCCACTTGCTCGTGAAGCAGCAACCTGGAAGAAGCCTCGCCATGGATGGTATAAGTGTAATTTCGACGGGACCTTTCTGGAGGCGGAGAAAAAGGGAGGATTTCGGGTCGTGGTCCGAGACTGGAGGGGTCACTTTGTAGCAGCGGCGGCTGGCAGTTTGGATGGGGTGGCTTCTGCGCTTCATGCTGAGGTGCCCGTGGTCTCCAGCTGTTGCTTCAGATGGGGCTCCGTTCAGTGGAGATCGAAGGAGACTGCGCAGTCGCGATTGCAGCATTTCTGCATAATAGGGACGACTACTCTTCGGTGGGCCCAATATTCAATGACGTCAGGTTCTTTGCTCTAGGTGTGAGCCCAGCCCAATTTCAATTCGCTAGGAGGGAGTCCAACCGGCTTGCAGACCGTCTAGCTAGGTTGGGCTTGGTTTCCAGCCCTGAAGTTCTATGGTTCGAGGAACCCCCGGATGTGATTTCAGATTTATTAATTCAGGATTTGATGATTTTGTAATAGACGTGTACGTGACACTCTTTTTCTTTTGATCGGGTTGAAAGTTCCGACAAGGTTTTAATGAGGCCACCTTTAGGGCACCGCACCAATTTGTACGATTATTCTATCGATTTAATGAATTATCATTCTCTCTCAAAAAAAATATATTTATAGTTTAAAGGAAGTTCAAAAGGAATTTGGTAGAAATAAAGTTTAAACTTATTAAGGAAATAGTTAGTAGTAATAGGTTAAGGGAACTAATTTTGACATTCCATAAATTATTTTCTGCACTCAACTTTTTTAGTTGAATGTTTTTTATTTTTTTATGAATCAAATTTCCAAACTTACCCATTTTCCTTTGAATTTAATATTTTTTATTTTTTATTTCTTTTGTTTACGTAAACCGTTTGGACTTTTTTTTTTTTCTCTCTATAAATCCTACCCTCCTGCTGAGAATGCTCAGTAACATGTTGGGAGTCGATAACCATCCGTTGGTGATCATATCATATATAGAGTTGGCATCAATGAAGATAATAAAGAAGAATTTTGTTAGAAAATTACTAAAGAGCTCTGCAGTGTTTAATCCTATATAGAAAGCGGGAGAGATATGGAATGGGAGAGTAGGGTTTATCGAGAAAAAAAAAAGTCCAAACGTTTTACATAAACAAAAGAAATATATTAAGATAGATTAAATTTAAAAGAAAGAGGGGTAAGTTTGGAAGTTTGATTCATGAAAAACATAAGAAAATATTAAAATAAGAAAGTGAAATGTATCAAGTAATTTGTGAAGTGCCAAAATGAGCTCCCTTAGGTTAAATATAAGATTGATGAATTTTTTTTTTTAAATTCAAATGCTAACTTCAATAAATGAAACTTTAGGAAATATTTACTCACCTTATAATACATATATAAGACTAATAATCGTAAAAAAATCCTTGGATATAATATGTAATATGCACGGACAACAAATAATATACTTAGAAGTGTTTAGAGTGTCTGATGAATAAGATGATTTTACGATTTTAAATAATTTTCGAAATCAATCGACCGTTGTAACCGTCCACATTTATTATACGTACTCATAGATCATCTATGCCAAAAATTAGCCAATTTTGAAATCTCATGACTAAGTAACGGCGGGACACGATTTGACGGTTACAAAATATTTTTTGACGATCATACAGCTTTAACTCCTCAAAATCTAGAGATTTTCAACGGGCAAGGTCTAGGCATGTAAAACCACAAAGTGAAAGGTCCCGATCTGAAAAATTTGATCGTCTGAATATCGGTTGAACCAAAACTTCGAAAAACGTATTGAAATATACTTAAAAGTGTTTAAAGTGTTTGATGAATAAGATGATTTTACGATTTTAAATAATTTTCGAAATCAATCGACCGATCTAACCATCCAAATTTATTGTACGTACTCATAGATCACTTACGCCAAAAACTAGCCACTGACAACATCCCGGGACTAAGTAACTAGCCAATGACGACATCCCAGGACTAAGTAACGGTGCGACACAATTCGACGGTTACAAAACATTTTTTGATGATCGGACGACTTTAACTCCTCAAAATCTGGAGATTTTCGACGGGAAAGGTCTAGGCATGTAAAACCACAAAGTGAACGGTCCCGATCTTGAAAGTATGTGATCCAATTACATGATCCTAATGTTTATTACTACTCTAGTAAGTATGTGATCCAATTATGGTCCTCTAAGGGGACACTAGTTGGGTACTGGCAGGGTAGCCTATGTGGGTACTGGGTGGGGCACTTCATTATGAGAATATGGATGTTAGGAGTTAAGGTTAGCAAAGTTGAGTCAGGGTAAAACAAGGAAAAAATTATAAATTAGGCTTTTGTCAAGAGTAAGGTTAAACAACCAAAATAAATGTTGACATGGTTGGAGAGCCGACCCAATTAAAAAATTGACATGGCTTTTATTAAGATTTTAAAAATTAATTTCCTTTAAAATTTCTTTTAAAAATATTTACTTTTTATCTCAATTGTCTATTAACTTGTGTACTTAACTTAGTTGATAAATTCAGAAGACTGCTATAGTAAATATGTGGTCCAATTATGGTCCTTTAAAGGGACACTAGTTGTGTACTGGCAAGATACCCTAAGTGGGTACTGGGAGGGGCACTGCATTATGAGAACATACATGTTAGGAGTTAAGGTTAGCAAAGTAGAATGAGAGTACAACTAGGCAAAATTGAATCAGGGACATTTCATTATGAGAATATGCATATTTGAAGCCCCATAAGCAATAAGCAATAAGCGTATTTCAATAATTGCCAATTATAGCCTTTAAACCTTCTTTGCCTTTTCAATTTCAATTTTTGGCCAAACTGCTCAGATTTTGCCTTTAAAATTTGTTTGCTTGTATAACTCATGTCAACTTCTACGTCATATTCCCTACCATCATGAGCGCCTTATAGTCTCATAACCACAAACGCCTAAGACCGTACGTGATAAAACCCAAACTTTTTAAAAAAAGTCACAATTACATCTATTTATATAAAATGTATACACTATTAGCCTTTATAAAGTACATCTTTAAGTAAAAAGTAAGGTCAACCAGCATACTTTGAGGTTCTAAAAACATGAAAATACTAAATTTCCCTCATAGTACCCTCTTAAGAAATGGGGGCAATAGAGTTCTGGTCTTTTTTGTTCACTTGGTACAAATAGAACAGTACAATTAACAATAGAGAAACTGAAAATTATCCTGCCTAAAGTCTTTTGAAGAAACAAGCATCCAAAACTCAATAGCCTTGGTGTCTATAAGCTGCAAAAAAAAAAAAAAATTGACAATCTATTCAAAATTCCTCAACACTACGCCACAAATCTATATTTATAGCATTGCATGTAGTGTTCCTATACATTTGTGGACCCAAATAAAAAAGCACATATGAATGCACTTGAATGCCACAAACTCAATATGTATGTCTTTGTGTGTGTGTAGCAGGTGATAAATGAGAAGGAAATGGAGCATTTTTCACGCTGAGGAAGAAAAAATGACACTTGAACTAGTCTTGATAGGATGAGAGCAACGTAGAACAGTTCACACTTGAAGTATTTGATCATCCTAAAGCACATCGTTATTGGTAGTCCTAGGTCAGTATTCATACTTTCCATGCAAAGGTTTCATATTTTCTCTCAACCTGTTTCATGAACCGACAAGTGCCTAATGTGCCATGCGCATAAAAAACGGTTCTGACACTCGCACGATTGCCAATAGATTGCACTGTATGGAAAGAGAATGAAACAGAATAGTAAACGAAACATGCTATTGAATTCACAAAATTAGTTTGATCAAAATAAGCTTCCATGCACATATATAAATTCTGATGTTGGGATACTGTGAGCATGAAAATAAAAAATAATAATTAGAATAATTCTAATTGAACAAGGATGGTAGATCGATTTATAGATATAACCTTTTATCCGACTATCTAATTAGATACATGATATCAACAATTTGGTTCAATTAGAAGTAGCACATCCCTACTAGACATAGTAAAAAAACCAATTTAAAGAAAACAGAAACAATGGGTATTAGGAACTCACAATTAGATTGTCTACTAGATTTCTTGCATAGCCACTGTGACAATCGAAAAATTCCAAAATTAATGTGAAACAAGTATGAGACAATCAATGCAAAAGTATTTAGAAAGCTCCCAAAAGTTGCTATCATCTAGGTCATTGCAACAAACAAAAGCAAGCTAAGAATAAGATCATATCACTATCTAGGCTACGCAAGTTACCCTCACATAATTTGACAGTTGATGGTTTAGCATATACACTACATATCAAAGTTGTACATTCTTGAATATGAGAAACTGTGTAACTTATGTACACTCCATTACTGAACCTCATTATTGAACTTACTATAATATAAGAATCAACAGTCCAAATACTGATTATGTTGACAAATGGGGCACCATCCCATTCTCATTGTTATGGCACATAGAAATATACGTCTAACATTTGAAAATACTCCCAAACTCTGTAACTATCACAAATTTTTCTATATAGATAAGGTAAAATGATTTATGACAATACATTGGCAATAAAAGGCAAACAAACATTGTATCATTACAACAATTAATATTAATCATTCATGTATAAAATGATACCATCTGCGTACCTTAAAATGAACTCGGAGACCCTCGCCCCTTGCTTTGCAGGCTGAATTATGAGTTTCAAGAAAAACATAATCAAAATGTCATACATATTTCTTTCAGGTACGAAAGAAATAACTATTAAAGTTCAGACTGAAAGAGAAAAATTAAGTTTTTGACAATTAAATGAAGCATAGCCATTACTTACACTCTGGTATGGTTTTCTAGCTCTCTCGAATACTTCACTTGTAAAATGAATTGTAAATTTTATAAGCATCCAAAACTAGAACAAATCAAAGCAATTTGTCAAGGAAAATGAGGAACCATTTGATTATGTTGACAAATAGCTTCACAAGAACGAGAACAATAAATTACAAAATATTTGCATGCTCACTTAGAATATACAATCCCTACAAACACAAGCAATATCACTATTTGATTAAACAATTAATTACTAACCAATTAATTGTGTAATTGTGAAGACTACAACAAAGGCCATTTGCTTCCAACGAAGCAACATAAGAACAAGTTTTTAAAAAAGAAAAACCTGCCAAAAACATAAACAAGCTCTTATTAACCCAAATCCTAACATTTCATCACATATTATCCCCAAAATACAAAATCCTATCACTGAGAAGAAATATAAGGAATAATAGACGAATACCAAATTCAATTACATAAAACCCTAAACCATAATCCTAAGATGAAATAGATAAATCACCTTCCAAAGAGAAAAAATAGAGAGGAAGACAAGGAAAGCTAGATGAATACCCAATCAATTGCATAAAACCCTAAACCATAATTATAAGATGAAATAGACGAATCACTTGTCGTAGAGAAGAAATAGAGAGGAAGATAAGGAAATATAGATAAATAGTCAATTGAATTCAATAAAACCCTAAATCATAATCATAATCCTCTTAATCTTAAACAAACATTCCACCTTTTCATACCAACACAAACTAACATCAATCTCGCCTCCCACGATTTCAGCTTTGCTACGCCTATCTGGGTTCCACGGCTCCAATGTCGGCTTCACTCTCCACCACCCCCAATGATATAATAGACAACAACCCGGTTTGGGTTCAACGCAACCTTCAATGTCCGACAAAGCGAAACCTCTTATTCCTCTTCTATTTGGACATCCGCCAATGACTTCTTGCGGTTTCTTCAATCCACCTTTGAAAAAGATTTGAGCTTCTCCTGCTGCTTTTGATCCAAGATTATAACAAATCTTCTTCTTCTAACTGCTGATTTTGAAAAGAAAAAAAACTTCACTCTCTCACTTTCGAAGAGGCGCGAGGCCAAGAGTGCCTTCCTTTGTTCGCAGATGGACACTAGAAAGTAGCAAGGCATACCCTTACTGCTTTGACCTAATTTCATCGGGTCACCAACCGGCTAACCCGTATTAGTTAATGAAAAAAGTTTTAAGTTTAATGCTTCAATGAAACCTACCACTATTTACTCATCTTTTAATCTCCACCCTTGCGCATAAATGGACAGTCCTCATCCATCCGTGCGGACCAGTCCGCATCTAAGGCAGTCTGCGCCTGAGACAGCCTCCTAATCGTAGTGACTAATGGAAAAGATAAATGATAATAAACTTATATATTCTAAAATTTTTAAAAATATTTTCTACAATGGTAAAAATTACATTATAATATAGTCATATATTTTATGTCACTTAAGTATTTATATTAATATATTGTATTTTAGCCTCATTGCAGGCGGTTCCGTGCTTGTGAGAGGTATTTCGGCGTGCCATGTGCCACTTCACAATATTTACAAGTTTCGTATGTCAAATTTATAAAATAAAATTTCATATATAAAACATTGTAAAATTAACCATAAAATTTACATTATAAATATAGTGAACAATTATAACTTTAAACTCTTTACACATAAACATCATATATATATTTCCCACCGCAGAGGTGTTTGATATACATGTAGCCAACTATTACATGTTATTTGGAATTGAATGCCCTGCGAGAGGCATATGTACGTAATTTGCATAATCATTATTGTATCTACATCACCAAGCGAAATTGTATACTATTAAATACATGTTTCCTAAGTTTCTAGTAATATGTATTTTTTATTTTTATTTTTTTACTATTTCACCCTTGTGAATGATATTGGATTACCTTTTCTTATAGTGTAAGTGAACGGCATTTTTAGGTTATTAAAAATTTAATCAAAAAGTCCTTTTTTTTTAGGTTATTGAAAATTTAATCAAAAAGTCCTTTCTGACTTTATATACATAAATAACAAAGTAATATTTTCGAAAGAAAAAAAAAACTCAGAACATGGATTAGTTTCACCCATTAGCTGTAAAAACACCTTGTGGTATTTACTAAAAAAAGAAAAAAAATGACAATTATAATTGTACTTTCTAAATCTTTCTATTCCAACCCAGAACTTCCTATTTGCTTTCAAGGGAACCCTCTCTTACTTATTCTGCTACGTGATGATCTGTTTAGAGTAGGGACCAGTTTTAGCTTATGTGGATGACAACTAAACGCCACATGTTCATTGAAGTGAGGTGCTTTGACAAGCTACTCGAGATAAAACAGAGGGCAAAATTGATTTCAATTCAAAACACAAAATTGAGTTTACCCTTTAAAATTTAAGGCTTCAATCATGTTTGTAAGTTGTACATATAATAAACTCACAATCTCAATGATAATGTGCCTTGTTTTTGCTAATGACTTGCATAAAACGAGGGTATGATGACTTTTTTCGGATTGCCAAGAACAACAACACCCTTGTATTACGATCCATCTATACTACATTATGCACAACTTTCTAAGTGAATCATAAATGTTATTTACTCAATTTCCAGATACCTGTACAGTGTAGTATCATTATACAAACCAAGCAGACAACTGAGGCCATCCACAGAAGCTCAAACTAATAGCTAATTAAGAAGCCCATCTGGTTGCATCTCCTATGTCTGTCTACTGTCCATCTGTTGTCTACCAACCCATCCCCTAAAAGTTAAAACCAAGATGTCTACTCAATTTCATTAATAAATGTTAGTGTCAGCTAATGAGCTAATATTAAAACTAAACCTTATCATCCTTCCTGCCTTGTACAAGATGAAAAATGCAGGCCCCAGGGACATGCTACAAATAGAAAACCTGCAACAAGCCAAAATTACACATGAGCCTTTTATAATGAGATGGTCACAGCAAAACCAAAAGCTTTGAGATATCAATAACAGAGCTAAGCTTCTTATAGGAATAGACCCAGCTGGGTAAAGTAAAATGTCATCTTGATACCACAAAAGTAAAAGATTCTCCATGTTTTTAATTTAAAACAAGTTATCAGAAGGCATGAGTTATACATACCACTTCGGCCTCTTCTGCCGGTTCATTTGCTCTATATGCTTCACTGCCACAACTTCATCACACAGGAAGCACCTTGCCTTACAATATTCCGCTTGTCCTAAGAAAATAAACTTCAATGTTGTTGAAAATCTTGAGTTGAAGATCCTACAACCCATTGAACTACCCATCTTCAAATTCCAAACCAATCAATTGCATGTGATCTGCAATTTTAGTTACTTCGTAAGTAAATCAGAGACTTGGTATTACTTATAATACGAATGAGAAATATTACTACTATCATCAACTGAAAGACTAATCTAAACCATTACATTTTTCTTATGCAAGAAACACAAACCTTACTAATAAAAGTATAAGACAATACAAGATGGACGAGAAGTGCATTGATAAATCATTTGACAACATCAAACCCAAACACATTCTACATTCGAGAGTCAATAAAAGGGCCCCTCTCAAATCAGGAAAAACAGTCAGATTCAGAGTTACACTACCTTTGAAATGGTTTTTCAAAGAAAGCCGAAACAAAATCTAAAAGTTTAAACCTATCACCAACTAACTCCACTTCACCCTCAGGCAAAGACCTTCTTAGCCATACGGATGTTACTGTCTAATAAAAAATAAAAAACAAAATACTTGCGAGAATTTCCATAGGTTAAGGACACTCTTGAGATATCATACTGTTAGCATTAGGCAAACTGAACTAATCACAATTTAATACCATAATACTAATCCCAAAGTGATATAATCTTAACAAAGAGAAGATAGATATTTTTTATTAGTTGCTACATAGTCAACAAACCTTGTACAAATCTTACAGTTAAAGTTTGGCATGCATATATACCTCACTTAAAGGCGGGACTGTGTTAGTTACTTCCTCGGAACAATCAACAGCACCATCATTTTGAGCTTCAGCCAATTGGGACATATCAGTTTTCACAACTACCAAATGGGGACAGACAGGAGGTTTACTTTCACGACATGTGTGGCACCTAAATCCAATAAGCTTATCAATGTTCTCTGAACCCAGTCCAAAAGCCTCACCGTGAAACCACACTGCATGGTAAAAAATGAAGTGAAGGGATATGTTGAAAGAAAATTGTAAATTGCAGAGGCATTATATCCAGCTGTGGATATTAATAGCATAGTTCATGACGTACCAGATCAGAGATCCAGCAATTCAAATAGAACTCTCTGAACCAACACCAACTCAAATTAAATTTTAAAGTGCCCTAACATAAGTATTCATATTACCTCCACATATTTCACAAGAAATGTAATTCAAAGCAGACGAATAGCTTGCTTCACAACAAAGGGGGCATTTGAGTTGATCAAGAATGACAGGAGCACACCCAGAATGCGCAAGGAGTTTTTTATCCCTAAAAAGCATAGCACGTTCATCATTTGGCTTTCTAGACAAAAGCAGTCCATTCAGCCAGTAACTGTGATAAACTTGTGTTCTCTTCTTCTGCCGAGAAGTAACTGTCTTTGGTTTCTTATATGTCTCCTTATTGGGTTGGCTTTTTTTCCCTTTCTTGTGTTTGCTACGCTTTTTATTTTGCAACGGCAAACATTTAGCTTTCCTAGGGGATCGACGTAGAGGTACAGTTGCTGGAACTTTTTTGCCAAGTTTCAACCTTACTTGCCGTCCTCCACCTAAAGATTTTTTTCTGTTTTGCAAACGCAACGATCTGCGCTCTGTTTGAGAACTGTTACATTTCTGAGACGGTAACTTCCCTGCTTTTGTTTCAATTTTCTTTCTTTTTGTGCCAATTTTGGCACACACCCTATTCTGGCATCGGTGGCATGTAAATTTACACTGAGCAACAATAGCCCCACCAGACTTCCTGACATGTCTTTTGTGGAAAAATCCTGAAATTTATACCTTAATAATCAGATACCAAGTTTAAGAATAAATGAAAACCATGAAAGGCAGCGAGCATAAAGTTGTACTTGCAATGTTTTTCACTAGAAACGAAACAGAAAATGAAGCATGCTGTGTGTGAATAGGTAATGCATCTTAATTACATGCAAAAAAAAAATCAACATATAAAATAAACAAAAAATGAATGTCGGAAGAAATGCCCGTAGAAAACAGATCTAACTAGAAAGTGAAGAATAAAAGGAGTATGATTGTCAACCAAATAAAGTGTGAGAGAGAGATGAAATCACACCTTTGCAGTATTGGCAGCTCACAGCTTCCCTGTTATATGAAAACAAACTTCAATAAGTAAGAAAAAAAAAAAGGAAAAACAGAAGTAACATCACATTTAATATGTAACATGACGAGATAATATCAAAGAATTGGTCTTTTAATAAGACTCGGAAGGAAAAATAGATGATTATCTACTCATATCATAGAACCTACTCAAATATCACAACGGGTGTTCCAAATTTCCTACTTTTCTTCACAGGGACCTCATTGTTTTGATAGCACAAACAATGTGAGAAGCTAATGAAACTTCATTAGTCCAATGTATATTTCTATCCTCCAGATATCAGATTCAAAAATTTATTGCAATAACTTGAAAATTAATGGTTTCAGAATGAAGGCATTTTCACACTATACTTTAAGGGCTTGTTTGGTGAGTGGGATTGGATTAGATTGGATAACTCATCAAATTCAATGTATTTTGAATGTAAAAATGGAAGCGTTGTCATGGTAAGGGGTTTAGAGGGAGTAGACATAGAAGAAAATTTATCCAATCCAATACACTTAAAATAGTAGGATTAGAAAAGGTAAGTTTCCTTATATGTCCAATCCTATATAATCCTCCTACAATGAAACCACATCCATTTTGACATTCTAAACACATTGAATTTGAAGAGTTATCCAATCCAATCCAATCCAATCCTACACATCAAACGTGACCTAACGGCAAGAAAACAAGCTATCATGGTAAATAAAAAAAGTGACGAGCAGAACAGCAATATGAGATGATAACTGCATGAAAGAGAATAAAACAATACTACCTCATCAGGACATCCTTGTTGCAGTGTCCACATTTATAATACTCAGATCTTTCTGCTTTTGAAAACAAATACATAAATCCCTTGTTTTCTCGGCGCCTCTTTGTTACTCTGCCAAACTCAAGAACTTTACCAGATTTTGCATCACTAGACTTGCGGGCAATTCTTCTCTCCTCAAAATTTTTCAAAAGATGCAAGGGAAGATATGATTCGTCCAACCAATACCTTTTCTTTTCACTAGACGGTTCTGCAAGCAAATAACCATGTTTCCTTATAATGTCAGGAATAGCTCTTCTCTTGCCAAAATCAAGAAGATACTTAACCACTCCCCCTTCAGAGCACTTCCTGCGGACAATAACTTTCTTGAACAGCTTGATCGATTTTTTAGATTCTTTGTCTAACGTAGGGAGAGGGCGTGCATTCTCAATATCATCCCATTTAATGTTTGAATCAAGCTCTCTAACCTGAAATTATAGAAAGAGTTTATGGACCAAAAGTCATGTTAGGACTCAATACCACATTCACGTTGGGGTACAATCAACAAAAAAGAAACGCGTGCGCACACACACACACAAAAATTAAAGGAGATAGACATGGAAACACCTGAACATCACAAATTAAAGGAAACGGACATGGAAAATATACCTGCAAAGCAAGTTGTTCGGCACTAGTTGATAACTCAACAGCAGCTCGCCAGGCAACAGATTTACTTCTCTTAGCATATTCAGAATTTTCAGGATATAATATACCCAGTATCTTTGTACACCCAGCTGCAGAATTTCAGAACTTCGAACTAATTCAGAATAATAATTCAGTTGATTTAACCGTAAGAAATCACTACCATCCAAAATTACACATAAGAACGAGAAAAAAATTAGCCGACCTTGTCTGGCAGCCTTGGAAGTCACGGAACGAGGCAAGACCTTCCAACTGAACACCTGACGAGAAATCCTACCACCCCTCCACCAAAACATTCCTAATCCACTGGCAGCAGCTGATGAGGGGTTGGACTCAGTATCTGAGCACTTGGGCCTTCTTCTAGTAATCATGTTCTTTGAGTATGCACGTAATGAAGTCACAACATGAGAGGCTGAGCCCATGGTAGCAACAGAATCCCCATGTTTCAACCAGTCTGCTGAAAGTGCAGAATGACGCAGATTTGCCTCTAACTGTGTCATTCGTATCACCAAAAATAATAAGGCATTAAAAGAAATAAAATCAAGAAAAGATATCCACACAAGTAATCGAAAAGCCCCTTTGCAATAAATCAATCAGCTATTTTACGATAAATGCAAAAACACGAACAAACATTTTTTCTTTTCTATTTTAATGATATTTGAATTTATATCATACTATGATATTTGAATTTATATCATTTTTCTACACTGTATATGAATATAATGCACTCAAATGTCGGCTAATAAGTGATCTGAGACAAAAGTAAAAAACCAGAAAAGCAGGGTAAAGTCTAAACTGTTAGGTATATTTAAGTCATGTGAAAATTATCGAAAGTTACCATCATTGCCAGCCTAAATTTTAATCAGATGCAAATTAACATACTGGTTCGGATCAAAATTAAATTAAATTAACAAACATACCATGAGCAGTAAATTTTTAATAGAGGAAACATCAGATGCCTTAAGAATACTTTCACGCCACAGTTCCCTGTGATGAGGATTCAACCATGGGCCCAGTAGAAGTCCCTGCAGACGATCATGAATGGATAGGATTTGACAAGTGACAACATTAAGATGACCTTTCCAGCCCTCTTTAGATTGAAAGCCAGCTAAATTACTATTAGAAACATCCCGAATAGGCCCCATACTCATGATAAACAAGCAATCCCTGTCATCAGTAGGAACTTTGCAAGAAAAGCACCAACCACATTTCTCTTTCTGTGCATCTCTATTTACGTACTCAATATTTCGCCAGAAAAATTTGGAAGATTTTTTTAAAATGGCCTTCATCTGTGCTGATATTATTTCCTCTTCTGTTATTATTGTATCTTCCTTAACTTTATCAGGTGACTTACGCATCAACACCTCTGCAACATATGAAGCAATTTGGCCAAAACTGTAATAGTTCATGTAACCTATTCCACAATGAACTTCTGAAGTGTCCCCCTTTTTAGTGGTCATAGAAGTAGATGTCAAAGAACAGTCTTCAGGGTAACGTTTTCCCCGTGAGTTTGATTGATTTAAACAATCAGCCGATTCTTCAGAAGTTATATTTGGACTTACTGTCATGGTCACCGAATCTAACAAGTTAACATGTGAGCCAATATTACAAGAACTCTCTTGCAGTTTTCTGTCCACGTCTGTCTCATTCTTAAGAGCACATGTTTCTGGAAATGCCAATGGGTCCAGGGGCATTGAGGAGCCAATGTTACTATTTGCTCCATTTAAGCTAAAAGGAATCTCCCAGAGCTTATAGATTGCCTCTAATATCCCACCATAGTATAGATCTGAAGACCTTAGCACTTCAATAACTTTATTCATATCATCTCTGTGGTAGTAGTTGAATTTAGATTCAATATCACAAGAATCTGATCTGCAAGTGAAACATCCATAGACAGATGAAGCCAAACACATACCAAACTGAGGAAAGGAAGCAGTAAATATTTCAACGAAACAAGAATACAATACTGTACATTTTTGTTTTAATCAGCAAAAGTTTCAATTAATATCTCAAGGAAACAAAAAATAAATGATCATATTAATTCACACAAGAGTCCGAGAATAGCTCACTCACTAAACTTCCAAGTATCATCAACCCATAAGAAAACTAACAAGAAAATTTATTTTCCAAAACACAACAGCTAGAGTACAATGGCTGATAATTTCATTTAAACCAACCACTTCAAACTCAGAAAGATTGTTCAGAAATTATCTTTCATATAAGTTTTGATAGGTTATCTTCAGTTACACCATACAGTCAATGTTCTATCCAGACCCTTTCATGCTTCTTGATATATTGGGTTTTCAAGATCTACCAATGGGACAACTACCAGAACTTTCACACTTCATGATATATTGAGGTTTTCAATATATATCATGGAAATCATTATAAAATATTAAAATTCATGTTTGTTTCTCATAAACAATGAATGTAACCAATATTCTTTGGGTAGTATAAATTAATAGCAAAGTGACCTACGAATAAGAAGAAATAGCATTGTGCTAGGTATTTTAGACTGAGCTGTGTAAAGATGAAAAAGGATAAACTTACACCAAAAGATAACCGCAGCTTTTAAAGTATAGCCGACCATGAGGATCAATTCCCAATAACTCTGCACCTCTAAGTGACTTTTGTGGTTTCATCCAAGGTTTATGCCTGTCAATCAAACACTCGGGACAATACCAGTCACCATCTGGCAAAAGATCATTAACAACTCCAACACATTTTGAGTGGTATGCAGCAGGACAGCCATCACAGCATATTAAACTTCCATCCATCTTACAGAGGCAGCATTCATCACTATTCCAGTCAGTGGTGTCATCAACAACCTCATTATCGAAATAAGAGGTGCCAGCAACATCCACAGGAGCCTTCCTTTTCTTGCAAACCTCAGAGTTTACATTCCGATCAAAAACAATGTCAGGTTCAGCTACCAACGACCTTCTATTAATCTCCGACCTTATGGCTTCCACTTCTATCAAATCATCACATAGACATTTAAGTATCTCAATCTTAACAGAAGCAGGTTGTTCATAGTAGTCATTTTTGAATAGCTTGAAGCAACTGAGATCAAAACCAGGTTTCAGTCCAGAACCATGGATCAGAAAATACTCAATCATAAAAATTGGCCACGTAATCAAGTCCAGAAAATCCCAATTGAGGCTCCTACGTCAAAGATTAAAACAAAAAGTTAAGGACCAATAAATGAAGTTTCCAATAAGCTAAATGACATCAGATCTAAATAGTAAATGGGGGACAGAAAATGTACCTCAGACAATCAGAAGCAGATTTGGAACCTTCATTTGCAAGCCACTCCAAATGCTTTTTCAATGTTTGCAAAATAGAAACATGAACATAATCAACTAATGAGCTCGGAGACTTGCGCTTCAGTGCTGCCACAAAATCTTCCAATTTGAAGGGACTCAGAAATAAAAGAGTGCTAAATGATCTTAAACAAGCATAAACAGTGAAAATGTCAAGTATGGGAATTCCATCTAGATTTAAATGATCTGATGAAGGAGGTAATTCTGGCTCCTGAGGTAGAGCACTAGGCATTTCAGCCTCCTCACAACCAGAAATCACTGGTTTTTCCTCTGTTATTGCACTAACTGCAGAAGAGGACAATGGATCACTGACAGAAACTGATGCGATTGAGACATGATTTTGAGTAGACCCTCGACGACTACTTCTCCTCAGAACTGTCTCTGTAGTAGTAGATTTCAAATCATCCAGTACTTTTCTTCTCTTCCTAAGGCTACTTTTTTGAGTGCATGGACTTCCTGAATTGCCTAGGTAGCCATGAATCCTTGGAGTGCCAGCTTCCAAAAGACTATCTTTCACCTGAACTTCCACCAAAAGACTATCTCTCAAAAGACCATCTTTCACCTGAACTTCCACCAAACCACAATCCTTAAAGCAACTATTATCCAAAATACAAAGAGAATTTTCTGCTTTCAAATCTCCACTGGAACAACAATTTTCAATATTAAATCGTTCACCAGCTGCACATTCAATGGGATCAACACTTGTCATGGGAATATCTTCATTAATATCAATATACACTTCCTTCCAGGTCTCATTAGCATTACAATCTTCAAAAACCTTTTCTTCAGCATCTCCACTCCCCTCTTTCTCGTGATTTGCTTCAATCATCTCAAACCTGGAACTAACCTTGAACTTTTCTTCAGAGTCACCCTCTGTATCCTTATATTCTTCACCAACCTCTAAATTCAGATCAAAATGGCAACCCCTCCTCTGGGTTCTACTGGTTACCACAGTTGAACTGCCCAAACTATTCCCATTCAAATTCTCAATAAATTCACCACATGCATCCAAATTCAAGTCAATACAATCTCTTTTTCCTGCAATTTCCTCCTTATCAACATGTAGATCAACATTTAAGTCGCATCCACCATTCAAATTCAAATTAAAACCAGCATTCAAATCAATCCCATCTTTCAAATTGTCAACTCTATTCACATTCCCATTAACATCTAACAGATTCTCCTGTTCTGGGTTATCAAACCCATTACTAGAACTAACATTTTCATTCAAATTCCCAGTAACCGCCGCACTTTCCCTAAAATTCCCTCCAAATCCATGTCCCATTTCAAGTTTTTCCCCAGACCCATCACTCAAATTACAATTTTCATTCAAATCCCCATCAAACCCAGAATCATTTCCAAGGTTTACTGGAGCAGCATTACCTGAATTACCTCGTATTTCTCGCTTCCTTTCAATACGCCGCCGTTTCGAAGGCTTCCGGCCGGGGCGGCTGGGCTTGATTTGGGCGTCAACAAGGTTTGACTCGGCACCACCAAGGAGCAAAGAAAGCTCAGCGAAGTCCAATTCCTCAGAATCTCCATCTTCATAGAGGACCTCGAACAACCCAGATAAGGGGGCGTACGATTTCACAGTTCCCGTGAAGAAATCAAAGCCTTTGAACTTTTTCCTCACAGTTCTGCCCACGAACTCCATTTTCTGTGATCCAAACTTCAAAAATGAGAAGAAAACCCTCTGCTTCTCTTTCTTTTTCTCTCTCTAATTGCTTTCTTTTGGGTCGTTGTAAGAGAGGGGGAGAGAGAGAAAGAAAGAGGAGAGATGGAAATTTGGTAACCTTCTCTCTCTAGAAATGCCTTCAACGTGCATAGATAGATGGGTTGGGTTCCTTTCTTCTCTACTGTAGCAAAGCAAACTGCTTGACTCTGACTCTGACTCCGGAGAGAGAATGGTGTGCGTGTGTGCGCAAGAAAGTTGGTGCCAAGGGAGTAATTTACAACAGTCTACCCTACTACTCTGAAACCCGTATAATATGAGTAGATAATTATTATCCTCAGTTTGAAATATTTTTTATTATTACTCTCTATCTTCACTTAATATTTTAAGTCAGGGGCAAATCTAAAATGGAATATTTATATCTATTTTTTGTATAATTTTAATATTTATCAATTACTCATAGAAAAAAAATACTTCCGTCTCACTTTTTTTTTTGAGAAAATAATAAATTTAATTGATTAAACAAATATACAAAACAAAGACAAGCTAGATTGCAATAGTTTGACGACAAACATGGCTAAATATCTCCAGTGATAAGGTTCGATATCTGTCGAAACAATCTAGAGGGAATAACGCGCAAAATAATATAACTTAAATCCCCTAAGTATCATCAAGGCCATTACTGCCCGAACAACTAATCTTTGCAATCCCACAAAAGGAAAAACCTAACATAGCCAACCCGAAATAAGAGCCGCTGGACTTATTTGCACAAAGCAAACTAAAAAGAAAAAAATATAAATAACCCAACAAAAGGTTACAAATGAGCCACTTCCACCGTTGTTGTTACCTATCACTTCTGTTATTGCCGCCTCCGCTGAATTCCGAAGACGACGAGAATACCGTCCACCACCATATCGCAGATGTTTCAATCCACCGTGATTGACACCACATCACCAATGGAGGACTGCGATGGCTCGATCAAAATCCACCAGGCCACATCACGAGTTAAAACCCTGTGAAGGCAGCTCAGGTTCTTGAAGACAAGAGTTTCACCGGCAACATGACCCGTCGGAACGCCGAAACCTGTGACCATGACGATAGACGAGAAAAGGAAGCATCAAGATGAACAAACTTCGGTAAAATCGACACTAAGACCAGTTAGATTATCCGGTTTATTCACCACATCCCTATGGGTATCAGGGGAAAGTCCCCCCTGGACCCGAAGAAGATCAGTCGAAGAAATTTTTTTTTGAAGGAAGATTTCTTTTGGAGATGAGGCTAGGATTTTGGATTCCGTCTCACTTCTAAACTAAAAGAGAAGGACACTTTAGAAAAAAATTCACGAACTCTCATGCTTAACTAAAATGTTTACTTTTATAACTCAAATATAGTAAAGACTAGCAAGAATTGTCCGCGCATTGCTGTGGGGCAGTTCAATTGATTATAAACATGAATTCTATAAAATGATATATATAAATAGATTTATTATACAAAAAAATATTGAAAAGATGATTAACTATTTACATACATCATCATTTGTTTATTTACATTTATTATAGCAATATTGAATAGCTAACCATAAGCATGAATTATATATATATATATATATATATATATATATTTATATATTTGAACAATTATAAAGACTCTAAGATATAAAATGTAAAAACGTTGTTTTATTTTTGCAAGAAATAAAATTTAAAATATAAACTCTAATAGTCTTATATAAGTTATATAATCAACAAAATAATTTGTTGTCTGTTAATATATATTTTAATTAACGAACAAAATAATAATATAATAGTAGTTGTTGTAAAAATAATTGTAGTAATATTTCATTCGATTTAGGGTGATACGACCCGTCCCCGAAAATAAAAGTAGAAAGTTTATTTAATTAAATAACCAGGAGTTACGAGTTAGATTAATGTCTGGACTTGAACTTTAGAGAGGGACCCAAAGAAGGCTGTGGGCTGTAAATTAAGTTGGATTTACAAAATTTACCATTTTGTCCTGGAAATCCCCGATGTAACGACCTGGACTAGAAATTAACGTAATTTGAGAATTTAATTTGGGAAATGATGATTTTACCCTTGGGTTTATAAGAGGTTTGAAAGTCAAATTTTTTTTGGAGATACATTTGGAAGTTTTTCTTGGACGCGTAGGTCTCGAACTCATGAGTTCGTAGACAGGCGGCACACGAAAAACGGAGTTCGGACGAGAGAGTTATGGGTCCAGAAGCTTCAGGGGCAGTTTGGTAATTTTGGGTTGTGAGATATTTTCTATTAAACAATTAAATTATCCCCAGATTTTTGTTTTAAGAGAGAGAGGATCATCATTCTCTCTCATATCTCTCAATTTGTTCTCTCTGGGCCGAAAAGGGAAGCACACCCAAGCTTAAGATATGAATGTCGGATTTAGGCCAAACCCCCACGAACTAATCAGACCATCATCTTCCTCTCTTCCCCACGAGTACAAACATACCCTCTTTGAGCCGTGAGGACCGCCGTGGACGACAGGGTTGAGCTTTGAACATGGGCCGAAACTTCTCGTCCATTTTTCCGGCCAATCAAGGTGAGATTTCTCACTTTTGGCTTCATATTAGAATTCCTTGGCTTGAGTAGATGGATTTCCCATTCTAGAACATTAAATTTGGTTGAGTATTGAGTGAGTTATGGAGCTTTGAATTTTCGGTTGGTTATGGAGGTTTTCTGCAAAAATGAATAGTGCACGAATCAGAGGTTGAAGGGCGAGTAAGGTGTGCAGTTGCGCCTGCCGGCGCGTGGAGCTCCTCCTCGAGCTCCAACAAACACGAGTTCTAATGTTCTCGAAGTTCAGGACCTATTGGCGTAGGTTTCAGGTCAATTAGACATCGTTTAGGGGTAGTTTAGGGCGTCCGAAGTGGTTGCGTTTCTAGTTAGGACGCGTGTATACCTCCCGGGGTTTCGGGGGTTGGATTTTAGGTTTATAATTGCAATTTAATAATCCCATGTATCGTTTCGACAAGTGTGGTGGCTCCGAAGGTCACGAGGGATCGATTAGCTGGCAATTAGGCTCGTTTGGGCCTCGAGGTAAGAGAATTTAATTCCTATATGGAAATGCATGCATAGTATTATGTTTTTAGTATTTTATATTTACTTACGAATTTCGAGAATTAAGTGGAAGGACTAAGAGTTTCATGAATTTAAGAAAATAATTATTAGTGTTTATTTTCGTTTAAGCACTAGGAATAATGAATAGTGATTTTTACTTGATTATCCATTAATTATGGATTTCGATAATATTTTTGGGAAACTATTTGACAATGAACTTGAGCTTAGGCTCGGGAAGGGAACTTTAAGGATTCTGGAGTATGGATTTTAGGTTGAGGCCTGGGGTGATGTATGTTGGCTCAGGCCTTGGTATTTGATGGTTTGGAGGTTTTGGCCGAGGATGGTGGGTTAAGCTTTGACCTTGGAGGGTGGGTTGGTGGGAGTTTCTCGGTGAGGTATGGTAGGGAAGATTCCCTCATACACTCAGCGTGGTACGAGGTATAGTATGGAGGATTCCATCATACTCTCGTGGATGATATGTTACGAGGTACGTTATGGAGGATTTCATCATACTCTCGGGGATGATATGTTACGAGGTATGTTATGGAGGATTCCATCATACTCTCGAGGATGGTATGATACGAGGTATGTTATGGAGGATTCCATCATAATGTGAGGGGTGGTATGGAGGATTGGACTGAGGGTCGGGATGGCTTAGGATGAGCCGAAATATTAAGCTACGGCTCTGGATGAGCATGGATATCGAGTTACGGCTCAGGATGAGCCGGGATATTGAGCCACGGTGCAAGATGAGCCTGGATATTGAGCTACGACTGGGGATGAGCTGGGATATCGAGTTATGGTTTGGGATGAGCCATGATATCGAGTTACGGGTAGGGATGAGCTGGGATATTGAGCTACGGGTAGGGATGAGCTGGGATATTGAGCTACGGCTGGGGATGAGCCGGGATATTGAGCTACGATTGGGGATGAGCTGGGATATCGAGTTATGATTCAGGATGAGCCGGGATATCAAGTTACGGCTGGGGATGAGTTGGGATATTGAGCTACGGCTGGGGATGAGCTGGGATATTGAGCTACGACTGGGGATGAGCCAGGATATCGAGTTACGGCTTAGGATGAGCTGGGATATTGAGCTACAGCTAGAGATGAGCTGGGATATTGAGCTACGGTTCAGGATGAGTTAGGATATTGAGTTACGGCTGGGGATGAGCCGAGATATTGAGCTACGACTGGGGATGAGCCGGGATATCGAGTTACGGCTGTGGATGAGCTGGGATATTGAGCTACTACTGGGGATGAGCTGAGACATCGAGCTACGGCTTGGGATGATGGCTACGACTGAGATATTGAGGTACAACTTGGGATTACGTTTACGGTCGGGATATCAAGCAAGGGCCCGGGATGAAGGCTTTGGCCGGGTTACTGATATTACGGGCACAAATAAATATAGTGTGGGTTCCACTAAGGTAAATCTATTGGATTCTGGTAAGTTATATTTACTTATATATGCAGATATTGATGCATGTAAGGTTTGATAAAGAGGTGAGATACGATAGCCGAGAGTTAAGCTGGCTGATAGGAGTTGACGATGACTTTTGCGGGCTTTGATAGGTAATTGATGCACCTGCGTGTGGACGCTCGTTACCATGGTCAGTGGGTTGGTGTGGGCAGTGACCTAGATTGACGAGTTGTGTTTGGTTCGCACGGGTACGATATTTCAGTTATTTAATACCGTCTTGAGAGACGGGTACGATATTTCAGTTATGTAACACTGTTTGATTTATTTTTATTTTATTTTATATCCTTAGTCTGACAGGTGGAAGACGGTTCAACCAAATTATAGGGGAGATTTTGCCGTATTTTCAGTAGAATTCTCGTAAAGTGTTTATAAGACAGTAAGGGTATTTTAGGAATTATTTTGGATTGTCAAACGGGAGTAGGACTTTTCTCGGATTTCGAGGGGAATTCATAAAGCGTCATGTCAACTTGGTATCAGAGCTCTAGGTTTAACTTCCTGCAGACCACACACTTGTGTGCAAATTATTTTAATGGTTCTTGTCAGCGAGATGCCTCCGAGACGTTTGTCTCGTCAGCGGCCTAGTACTGAGAGTTATGGGCGAGATAGGCCCCGCCATTACTAGCGAGTGGACTTTGGTTTTATAAATTATAATGCATGCATAAAGGTATATTTGAAATAATTTCTTGTTACGTATTATTTTTGGCAAATTTCTGGAATTTAGAAAATTATTCTAATAAATCATTACTGGACATGGGTTCTCAATAACAAATTGGAAATGATGTTTAGGGCTTTGGCCCCGATATCCCAATGGTTTTGGCTTAGACCGGGAAATAAGGATTTCAAAGTGGATTTGGATTTTATGTTACGAGTTTTCTTTTCACTATGTGTATCGTCCCCGTGTATCTTGGGATTTCTTCGGCACATGATGAGGGGTATTTCCCATCATGTGTTCCTTGAGGTTTTTATGATACTAGCGTTGCAGGTTATTTCTCCGCTAGATCGCCAATATTGGTGTTGTAGGGTATCTCTCCGCCAGATTGTTGATGTTTTCTGATGCTGGTGTGGCAGGGTATTTCTTCACCAGATTGTTGATGTTTTCTGATGCTGGCGTGGCAGGGATTTCTCCGCTAGATTGTCGATGTTTTCTGATGCTGGCGTGGCAGGATATTTCTCTGCTAGATCGTTGAGGTTGACTACACTTAGTATAGGGATCTGCATGACTTCACGATATCTTTGGGTGCACGTGTACCTATCTGACACATGACTTCGAGGTATTTTCAGTCATGTGGGGAGTAGGCCCCGAGTTGGACCTCTCGGGTTCTGATAAATGCTTTGACGTATCTTTAACAAAGGTTAAAAGGGGTAGATTTCTGGGTTGAACTACCCTGGGTATTGAGCATTCTGGTGCCTTCAGGATGTTGTTCTCGCCTACGGTCTGTTGTCGAGACATGAGCAAAAAGATGTGCTGGGTGCACAGGATTTAAGGTTTTGACATATTGTATCATTTCAGGTAAACTTACATTGAGTTTGTAGAGGTTCAAGTCGGTAGAGATGTGGGAGGACTCGAATGGATGCAGGAGGTTGGTTCTTTGACCTGAGTTGAGGGAATTTCGAGGATGAAATTTCTTTAAAGGGGGAAAGTTCTAACGACCCGGACCAGAAATTAACGTAATTTGAGAATTTAATTTTGGAAATGACGATTTTACCCTTGGTTTTATAAGAGGCTTGAAAGTCAAACTTTTTTTGAAGATACCTTTGAAAGTTTTTCTTGGACCATTGCGTAGGTCTTGAACTCACGAGTTCGTAGATAGGCGGCAAGTAAAAAAAGGAGTTCGGACGAGAGAGTTATGGGTCTAGAAGCTTCAGGGGCAGTTTGGTAATTTTGGGTTGTGAGATATTTTCTATTAAACAATTAAATTATCCCTAGATTTTTGTTTAAAGAGAGAGAGGATCATCATTCTCTCTCATCTCTATCGATTTTTCTCTCTGGGCCGAAAAGGAAAGCACACCCAAGCTCTAGATATGACTTTCGAATTTAGGCCAAACCCCCACGAACTAATCACACCTTCCTCTTCCTTTCTTCCCCACGAGTACAAACATACACTCCTTGAGCCGTGAGGAACTCCGTGGACGACGGGGTCGAGCTTTGAACATGGGCCGAAAATTCTCGTCCATTTTTCCGACCAATCAAGGTGAGATTTCTCATTTTTGGCTTCATGTTTGAATTCATTGGCTTGAGTAGACGGATTTCCATTACTAGAACATTAAATTTGGTTGAGTATTGAGTGAGTTATGGATCTTTGAATTTTCAGATGGTTATGGAGGTTTTCTGCAAAAATGAACAGGACACGAATCAAAGGTTGAAGGCGAGTAAAGTGTGCAGTCGCGCTTGCCGGCGCGTGGGGGAGGGAGTCCCGACTGTCCACCGGCTCGTGGCGGCGCTTGGAGCTCCTCCTCGAGCTCCAGAGAACACGAGTTTTAAAGTTCTCGAAGTTCAGGACTTGTTGGCGTAGGTTTCGGGTCAATCGGACATCGTTTAGGGGTAGTTTTGGGCGTCCGAAGTGGCTGCATTTCTAGTTAGGACGCGTGTATACCTCCCGAGGTTTCGGAGGTTGGATTTTAGGTTTATAATTGCAATTTAATAATCCCATGTATCGTTTTGACAAGCGTGGTGGCTCCGAAGGTCACGAGGGATCGATTAGCCGGTAATTAGGCTCGTTTGGGCCTCGAGGTCAGGAGATTTTACTTCCTATATGGAAATGCATGCATAATATTATGTTTTTAGTTTTTTGTACTTACTTATGAATTTCGAGAATTAAGTGGAAGGACAAAGAGTTCCGGGAAATTTAAGAAAATCATTATTAGTGTTTATTTTAGTTTAAGAACTGGGAATAATGAATAGTTTTTTTAATTGATTATCCATTAATTATGGATTTCGACAATGGTTTTGGGAAACTATTTGACAATGAACTTGGGCTTAGGCTCGGAAGGGAATTTTATGGATTCCGGAGTATGGATTTTAGGCTGAGGCCCGGGGTGATGTATGTGGGCTTAGGCCTAGGTATTTGATGGTTTAGGGGTTTTGGCCCAGGATGGTGGGTTAAGCTTTGACCTTGGAGGGAGGGTTGGTGGGAGTTTCTCGGTGAGGTATGGTAGGGAAGATTCCCTCATACACTCAGCGTGGTACGTGGTATGGTACGGAGGATTCCATCATACTCTCGGGGATGATATGATACGAGGTGTGTTATGGAGGATTCTATTATACTCTTGGGGATGATATGATACGAGGTATGTTATGAAGGATTCCATCATACTCTCAGGGATGATATGATACGAGGTATGTTATGGAGAATTCCATCATACTCTCGGGGATGATATGATACGAGGTATGTTATGGAGGATTCCATCATACTCTTGGGGATGATATGATACAAGGTATGTTATGGAAGATTCCATCATACTTTTGGGGATGATATGATACGAGGTACTATGGAGGATTCCATCATACTCTCGGGGATGATATAATACGAGGTATGTTATGGAGGTTTTCATCATACTCTCGAGAGGTTATAATGTGCGGGGTGGTATGGAGGATTAGACTGAGGCTCGGTAGGGCTTGGGATGAGCTGGGATATTAAGCTACAGCTCGGGATGAGCAAGGATATCAAGTTACGGCTCGGGATAAGCTGGAATATCGAGTTACGATGCAGGATGAGCCGGGATATTGAGCTACAGCTGGGGATGAGCTGGGATATTGAGTTATGGTTCGGGATGCGCTGGGATATTGAGTTAATGCTCGGGATGAGCTGGGATATTGAGCTATGGCTAGGAATGAGCCGGGATATTGAGCTACAGCTGGGGATGAGCCGAGATATCGAGTTACGGCTTGGGATGAGCCGGGATATTGAGCTACGACTGGAGGTGAGTCGAAATATCGAGTTACGGCTCGCGATGAGTCGGGCTATTGAGCTATGACTAGGGATGAGTCGGGATATTAAGCTATGGTTGGGGATGAGCCGGGATATCGAGTTACGATTGGAAATGAGCTGGGATATTGAGCTACGACTGGGGATGAGCCGAGACATAGAGCTACGGCTCGGGATGACGGCTACGACAGAGATATCGAGGTACGACTTGGGATTAAGTTTACGATTGGGATATCAAGCTAGGGCTCCGGATGATGGCTTTGGCCGGGTTACTGATATTACGGGCACATGTAAAGATAACGTGGGTTCCACCGAGGTAAACCTATTAGATTACGGTAAGTTATATTTACTTATATATGCGGATATTGATGCATGTAAGGTTTGATAAAGAGGTGAGATACGATAGTTGAGAGTGAAGCCGGCTGATAGGAGTTGATGACGACTTTCACGGGCTTTGATAGGTGATTGATGCACCTGTGAGCGAACGCTCGTTACCTTGGTCAGTGGGTTGGTGTGGGCGGTGACCTGGATTGAAGAGTTGTTTTTGGTTCACACGGGTACAACATTTTAGTTATTTAATACCGTCTTGAGATACGAGGTTACAGTTACGGATATACGAGGCTGTGTGTAACACTGTTTGATTTATTTTAATTTTATTTTATATCCTTCGTCTTACTGGTGGAAGATGGTTCAACCAAAGTATAGGGGAGATTCCGCCGAATTTTTGGTTGAATTCTCGTAAAGTGTTTATAAGACAGTAAGGGTATTTTAGGAATTATTTTGGGTTGTCAGATGGGAGCAGGAATTTTCTTGGATTTCAAGGGGAATTCGGGAAGGGTCTTGTCACCCGAAGGCCCGAAAGTCACTTTTTGATCAAGAACTCCTTTTGGGAATTTCTTTGCACCATTACGTAGCTCTCGAGCTCACGAGTATGTAGACAGGTGGCACGTCGTAATCTGAGTTCGAACGAGAAAGTTACGGGTCTAGAAATATCGGGACGTAATGGTAATTTGAGAAAAGTTTAAAATTATAAAATCACACACTGTCTCTCTGATAAGTTAGTCTCATTCTTTTTCCTTGCAGGACTCTCCTTCTCTCTGTAACCCGCGAAACCTCACGAAGAATCCAAGAATGACACCGACGTTCGATGATGACCTAGACCCAACCAAGACCACTATCTCCTTCGTCTCCTCCTCTCGATCACATCCCTCGCAGAAGGGTATCGTTCACTATACACGGCGGAGCGAGTGGCGGAAGAAATGGGTCCTCGCCGCTTTCGAGGGTTTTTTCGGCCGCCACAGGTAACCTCTCCACCTCTAAACCTCATTTTCGAGTTCCTCTCGTCGAGTAGATGAGTTTGGACATATGGGTTGTAAGTTTTGGTGAAGAAATGAGGAAGTTGCAGGAGAGCTTGAACCGGCCTTTAATGGCTTTTCACGGCCGACACCGACGATACTCAAATTTGAAGGTAAGGGGCGACCGAGACATACAGTCGCACCCCTAGGGTTTTCCAGAGTGCGTGGGTCCCACTCGCGACTCCCAGAGACTCGTGTATTACTTATTTTAATATCTAGACTCGTTGACGTAGGTCTTGGGTCCATCGGAGTTCATCTTGGAATGGTTCGGGATAGTTTTAGCTATATTAACGTGTTTTAGGGAGCTGAAAAAGCTCCCGGGAATAGGTAATCAAATTTATTGTTTTAGAGAAACATTTATTAATATTAATTGCCTTCTTTGCGAGGTATTACAAAAATGGAAGACCCGAAAAGTTGTATGGATCGAGACGGAGCTCGTCGGGACTTTCGGGAACGTATGCTTCTAAGTATGTACAATGGTGGACCCGGTCGGGCGAGTTCTCCCCGACGTGCTATGAGTGGACCTCATGCCCTAAACTTATAATTATGGAGTTGAATATGACTGATATTGTGATGATCATAAAGTGAATTGATAAGTTGTGGTTTGATTTGGTGATGAATGTCTTGATTGTGATGCTTGGAAAAGTAGGTTCGATTAATGTGATAGAATAATGTTAGAAAATTATAGACAATGCCATAGGATAGATTTAGAGCTTGGCATATGTTTGATATTTAGGATTTCAGATGATAATCCCTATTAAAGATATTAACTCCAAAAGGAGTATAAACTAGCATTATAGTGATAGATCTCGTAGATGGATTCCGAGATTTATAAAAGAATATCGATAAAATGTATATACTCCGAAACTAGCATAAACTAATACTTTAGTGGTAGATCTCGAGTTAGATTCCGAGATATACACTAGAATAATGATGAAGTGTGATTACTCCGCAATGAGTATAAACTAATAATATAATGTTTGATCTCGAGGATAGGTCTCGAGATATAATTATATTATCGATGGAAGGTGTTACTCCGGAATGAGTATAAACTACCACTAGGGGGACGTCTCGAGGATCGATTCTGAGACATGTGTAATGAGAATGTTCATGAATTACGGGAGATATCGATATGAACACAGCGATTACGATGATCGAGACAGAGGAGTCATGTTGTGATGCTATCGCCGAGGAGTCATGTCGGTATAGCACACGTGCTAGACGTGTGGTCATGAGTCATGTTGTGATGCTATCGCCGAGGAGTCATGTCAGCATATCACATGTGTTAGTTGTGTTGTCATGAGTCGTATGATAGTGCGATGATTCATGCCGGCATAGCACGTGAGTCACATGACGGTGTGAGGATTACCGATGAGTCATGTCGGCATAGCACATGACTTGCATTGTCGTGCGAGGATTACCGATAAGTCATTTTGGCATAGCACATGAGTTGTATTGGGGTGCGAGGATTGTCGAGGATTCATGCCGGCATAGCACATATGTCAGTGATGGTATGCCTATATGGTAGCCGATGGTGTCGTACTTGTCTATAGGCCACAGACCAGTCCTCCAAGTGATCGTTCACCTGTGCCCGCTCTATACTAGTTAAATGGCGCCAGTTATGTTCCTGAGCCTTGTGTGTATTGTGGTCCCAGGCTCCAAAGGGAACCCGTGGTGATAGTGCTTGCACCTAATCCTTCACGTGGCTGTGGTACGAGCGAAGTCACCCAGTCCTGTCACGTGCGTGTGACTCGTGTGGCTATAGTGCCATAGGGATACCTGTGTGTGTGTAATGCCAATTGATGGCACATGCCGGCTGATGCCAGCCGAGGATACATGCCGGCTGATGATGTGATATTCCAGCCGATGATACATGTCGGCTGATGCCAGCCGATGATACATGTCGGCTGATGCTAGCCGATGATACATGCCGACTGATGTCATGAGATGCCAGTTGATGATACATACCGGCTGATGCCAGCAGAGGGTCATGCCGACTAATGCCAACCGAGGGTTATGCCGGCTGATGATGTGATATGATAGCCGAGGAGATATGCCGGCTGAGATGATTATTATAGTCGAGGGTTATGCCGGCTAATGCGATATAATATACGAGTCGATACGACATGAGAGCCGAGAGACTTACCGGCTTATACGATTTAATAACGAGGGTCATGACTAATGATCAGAATTCATGAACTAGTGAAGGTACGTTAGTTATCGAGGTTAGTGGGTATGGTGTGGGCGGTGACCCCGATTGATGAAATTATGTTTTGTATGGACAATGTGTCCTTGAGTTGATCCATACCATCATAGTGTGGCGATGGTATCAAAGTATTACTAGTCATGTCATCCCTAGGATTTGAGGTGTCATCTTCAATGTATGAAGATTTGATGTAAGGGTAAATTAGTTTGTGATTGTGTTGAATGTGTGTGTGATTACTAACCCTGCGGGTTACTGGATTATTATATTGTTATTTGATTTTTGTATGCTTGCTTGCTTGCTGATGGGTTAACATGGAAACACTCACTCTTGTTTCCTTTTACACTCCTCGGGTCATCGTAGAAGTTCGCTGATTCAAGGAGTGATGTTGTCAACTCTAACATTCTGCTGCTGTCTAAGGTAATATCGGTTAGCATTTAAATGCTTTTATTCAAGATCATCAATTTTTGTAAGTCTGCTCTGGGACGCAGCTGTCGCGGTAAAACGGTAATTTAGTATTTGCTACTTTACCTTTCACCAAACTTCCTAAAATGCAACGTTTTAGTGGGCTTTCGTCACCCGTACTCAGCGTCCAGGTGTCGGCCAGCACATGTGACTCCGGTATCCAATTGGATTTCCGGAGCGGGGTGTAACACAGGGTACGAGATAATATCTCCAAATTGAGTAATAAACTAATAATAATTATTTATAATAATAAAAATAATAATGATAAATGAATATCTAAGGGGAAAATTGTAATTTTATTATTCATAACAAAGAAAAAGAAAAAAAGGGCAAAATAGTCAAAACATTATTGATGAATAGTAATTTTTTTAATTTAGCTTTAGTATATACTAACGGATTATACCTGCACGTTGCCACGAAACTGTGAACTGATTATAAACATCTTACACAAAGTAAGATGCGTACGAAAAATATATTACATCATAAATACATGCTGTCTATGATTATATCATATAACATGTATCAAAATTAAATTAAAGTTTGTTTGGCTACCTATGTTACATAGCAAAATATGCAGCTTAAAACATAAGCTTTAAAGGGTTAATAGTCCTATTTTAAGTTCAACAATTGTCTAAATGTTTGAAAAAAATTTTAACATAGGAAAATTGATCAGTGTTGCTTCTTCTTCCAAATGGCATAATAGGACAAAGGATTGAAACCGAATCGTCGTTGAACAAAATGAAAACCTCTATGACGAAATATGAATGAAACTTAAGTTACATAATAAAATAGTTAAAAGGGTGAAAATTCAAGTTCAGTTTGCCTAATAAGAGTAAGCATAAACATATAATAGATCAACAAAACAGTCATTATTAACAAAGAAAAGCTATGGACAATCATAATAGATTAACTTGCATCTCCATAACTTACTTAATTGTAACAGACAACAATATTTAAAGTGGACCATGAGATTACCATATCTCAAAAGGTCTATGATAGCCAGTACATGATTAGAAAAATAGAGTTATAAAAAAAGAAAAAAAAAGTGAGAAAAATGGAGAAAGATATGTGTTAAAAAACTAATATGTATGTTTTCAATAAATTACACCTCTGATTTTTGGATGGTAAGTTATTCAAAACCCAACCCAGAAAAAATAAAAACAAAAAAAATCTCCAATTTGCACGTTTAAACGGCACTACACAATTTAGTGATTTTTTCTTTATTACGATTAAGACATTTTGTATTTTTGTTAACTTCAATCTTTTACTATAGCTCATTGATTGACAAATTATAATTATTAGAATACAGTAAGAAGAATACTACCAGGACTCTTCCAAGAGCTCAAGATGATGAGAAGAGTCCTAGTGAGACTCTTAGAAGCACAGACTAATTTAAACAACTTTCAGGAAAAAGAAAAAAAGAAGAAGAAAAACTTCACCTGAAATTCCCCTACAACACTTCCTTTTCCTTCAATCCTTCACAAAAAGAACAATACGAAATAAATTTAAAAATGGAATTGTAACGCTTACAAAACACCAAGCTTCATTACAATAGTGGGTCAAAATCAGATAAGCAACGGTGTTGGAGATTAAATGGAGGCCATAGCTGTCAATGAGCTGTATATTCCTAATTAAACTCAGTTCACTAATTAGGCCCATAATAACATTCTTAGTTTCTGTATATATATATATATATCTTTTCTATTGAATAAAATAATACAACAGAATTCTCACCTATTCTGATATGGTATCAGAGCAGTCGATCGTGACTGTCTTTTATCCTAACCCTAACAATTAATACTGTGCCCCAGCCGTCATAAAATCCTAGAAACAACACCATCACATTCCACCGCATACACCTTCCCGCAACACCACCACTTCCGCAGCCCAATCCCAACGCCCACCACAAACACACTGACTCACCCACCACCACTTCCGCAGCCACATCCACCGCCACCAGCCCAATCCCTCCCGCAGCCACATCCACTGCCACCATCCCAATCCCTCCCGCAACAACCTCACCGTCTCCCACAATCTGACCCAGACCACAAAACACTCTTTGTTGAGTTCGTTCGAGTTCGTCATCATCGTCGCGTTCGGGTTCGGGTTCGGGTTCGCATTCGGGTTCCTCGCACTTTGACCATCATTCGGCCGGTCATTCTTAGCAGCCTAGTGCAACCCCACAAAGTCACTGGGTCCCGTGTTCGACTGGTTTGGAGGCCGTAGCAAAGCAGAAAAACACCACCGATCACCATCTTCCCGACCAAACTGAGACCCAAACCCATAGACGCCACCGATCTCACCGACTTCACCGAACCCCACCGTTCCGTCCCAGACCACACCCTCACCATTCCATCATCCATTGCGTAGAAAACACCCTTACATTCGAGTCGGGTCGGGTTCGTCATCCATATACACAACCGCAGAACACACACAGCCGAGAGAAGAAGTTCCTCGTTGCCCTTTGGAACAGATCGATCACGCGAGGTCGCCCTCACCGCCTCAATGACCGGCTCTCACTAACTGGCCCTCACCGACTCGCCCTCACCACCTCGTTCAACCCTCCGCTCGCGTTCAGGTTTTTGTCCATTCCGGCCCGTTATTTCCTCACCGACAACGACAGGTCCCAGCCCAGCATCGGTCGCAAGCCACCGAAATTGAAGTTTTAGACACTAAAAAAAAAAACAAAAAAAAAAAAAACAAGTGACAGGGAACCATGTCTGAAGCTGGTGTAACCTCTACCAAATCCAAACAATCTCGCCCGCTCACTTATAGTGTTGACCCTACTCGTCATCGGCCTCCAATGCAGTGTACCAAATGTGGTTTAGATAACCACACAATTAAGGGCTGTTATGAGATCATTGGTTATCCGGAAGGATGGGTCCACAAAGGGCGCAAAAAGGATTCGAACAGAGCCTCATTTACATCCGCTCAGTCATCCCAAGGGACCGCATCCGAACCTCCATCAGGTACATCGGGCTGCACATCCTTAACCACCTCAGGTACCTCTTGCACATCTTCACTTACTTGTAATAGATCATGGATTATTAACACTGGCGCTATCGATCACATGACATCTAGTTTCACTGGGTTGCACTCTACCAAACCCTCAAGCCAATCACGAATTACCAGTGCCAATGGAACCACCTCCCAAGTCCTGGGAGAGGGGTCCTTATCTCTTACACCCTCGTTAAGTCTTGATCATGTCTTAGTTGTCCCTTCTCTCGACTATGACTTGTTATATGTTCCTCATATCATTGATTCCCTTAATTGTACCATGTGTTTTTGGCCATCGTATTGTCTCTTGCAGGATTTTCTCACCCGGGCCGTGATTAGATGTGGTACTAGGAGGGGAAGGTTGTATTATCTGGACTTGACAACCGACATCAGTAAGCGATTGAGTCACGCACATCATGTGAAAGGCGATGAGTCCATCAGGATGAAGAAAAATTGGCTATGGCATCGACGGTTAGGACATGCTTCTTTTGGTTATCTGAAACTTATACTCCCATATTTGTTTTCCCAGTTTCATGCATCAGACTTTCATTGTGAAACTTGCATTTTGGCGAAAAGCCATCGTATTTCTTACCCATTAAGATTGCATAAAAGCTCCATGGCCTTCATGATTGTCCATTATGATGTATGAGGACCATCACGAGTTCCCACTATTAGTGGTTTTAAGTGGTTTGTGACGTTTATTGATGATTGCACCCGGATGACCTGGGTCTTTCCCCTACACTAGAAAAGTGACGTCACCGCCAAATTCAAGATCTTTTATCAATATATTGCTACTCAGTTTGACAAGAAAATCATGACCCTTCGATCTGATAATAGAGGTGAGTACATCAACCATGACCTACATCAGTTTTTCGGCCACCATGGTATTGTTCATCAAATCACAAGCGCCTATACACCACAACAGAATGGTGTCGCGGAGCACAAGAATCGGCATCTCTTGGAGGTTGTTCGTGCCTCTTTATTTGAGGCCCACATGCCACATCATTTTTGGGGGGAGGCTCTTTGTTCTGTTGCTTACCTCATCAATCAAACACCTTCCAGCACTCTTCAGTATCAAACTCCATTTCAGACATTGACTACTCTCCTCAACATGCCTTCCGCACCAAATCTCGAACCCCGTCTCTTTGGTTGTGTTACGTATGTTTAGGTGTATCCACATCAGCGTGGCAAGCTTGATCCATGTGCACGGCATTGTGTCTTTGTGGGTTATTCTACCACTCAGAAGGGCTATAAGTGTTTCCATCCTCCCACTCAGACCATGCACGTAACCACCGATGTGACCTTCAACGAGAGTGAGTTCTATTGCTCAGGGGGAGTCACTGAGCATCCTCTGCAGGGGGAGAGCAATATCTTTGCAGTCGAAGATACTCAGATTGACGTCCAAATTCAACACCATTCATCCGAGCCGTCAGTGTCCGAGGTGCAACAAGCTCAAGAGTCCCTCGACACTCCTGACGACACTCCTGTTGACACTCATGATATTGGTTCAGATAATTCCCTCTCTACAACTCCTACTACAGTACCATCACCACTCATCCAATCAGGTCCTAAAGATTCCCCACAGGTAACTGAACATTCAAACTCTATCTCAAGCACCTTACCTGCGTCAAATTATACAGGTTATCAGTTACCCCCACGCACGACTAGAGGGATTCCTAGACAACAGTATGACCCTGACCCTAAAGAAAAAGTTAAATACCATATTACTAAACATGTGTCCCTACATAGGTTGTCTCTGTCATGTGCATCATTTGTGTGTCAATTATCCACTGTATCTATTCCAAGTAATGTGCAGGACGCTCTAAAAGATCCCAAGTGGACACAAGCGATGAATGATGAAATGGAGGCACTCCAGAAGAATTCCACTTGGGAGATGACTACCCTTCCGCCCGGGAAGAGAACAGTGGGTTGTAGATGGATATATACAGTAAAGTTCAAGGCAGATGGCACCATTGAATGATACAAAGCAAGACTGGTGGCGAAAGGTTACACTCAGACTTATGGGATTGACTATGGGGAGACCTTTGCCCCTGTAGCCAAGATCAACACAATTCGGGTACTTATATCTCTGGTAGCCAACCTAGACTTGCCATTACACCAATTTGATGTAAAAAATGCATTCCTGCATGGCGACTTAGAAGAAGAAGTCTATATGGATTCACCTCCAGGATGCAAGATGGGGCCCAATAAGGGCAACATGGTTTGTAAACTGAGGAAGTCCCTTTATGGATTGAAGCAATCACCCAGAGCATGGTTTGGAAAGTTCAGCCAATCAATGTAGGACTTCAGATACAAACAAAGTAACTCAGATCATACTCTTTTCTTGAAACATAAGAAAGGTAAAGTCACTGCCCTTATTTTATATGTTGATGACATGGTAGTTACCGGGAATGACCCAGAGGAAAAGGTAGCGTTGCAGCACCACTTGGCAAGTGAGTTTGAAATGAAAGATCTTGGTGCTCTGAAATATTTCTTAGGCATCGAAGTGGCGCGTTCAGACCAAGGAATATTTCTATCACAACGGAAATATATCCTTGACATTTTAACTGACATTGGAATGCTAGCCAGCAAACTAGCAGATACGCCAATGGAGTTGAATCATCAGCTTGGTGAATATCCGGATCAGGTACCCACCAACAAAGAAAGATATCAACGCCTAGTGGGTAAGTTAATCTATCTAGGACACACTAGACCTGATATCGCATATGCTGTAAGTGTGGTGAGTCAGTTCATGCATGCACCAAGTGAAGCCCACATGGATGCAGTAAACAGAATCCTGAGATACTTAAAGTCAGCTCCTGTAAGAGGATTGATGTTCTCACGACATGGTCATCTAGATGTTGAGGGTCACATTGATGCAGACAGGGCGGGTTCTGTTACTGACAGGAGGTCAACATCTGGATACTTTACCTTTGTGGGAGGCAATCTAGTAACTTGGCGAAGTAAAAAACAGAAAGTAGTGTCAACATCAAGTGTTGAAGCAGAATATCGAGGTATGGCACAAGGAGTATGTGAGCTTCTCTGGAAAAGGAATTTGTTGGGGGAATTGGGGTTAAAACTCAATCATGCCATGCAACTGAATTGTGACAACAAAGCAGCAATAGACATCGCACATAATCCCGTGCAACATGATAGAACCAAGCATGTTGAAGTTGACAGACATTTCATCAAGGAGAAACTTGAGGCAAAGATCATTGAGGTATCATTTGTTAAGTTTGAAGATCAACTTGCAGATGTCCTCACTAAAGCAGTCACCGGCAGAGTATTCCACAGCTCACATAGCAAGTTAGGCATTGACGACATACATGCTCCAACTCGAGGGGGAGTGTCAATGAGTTGTATATTCCTAATTAAACTCAGTCCACTAATTAGGCTCATAGTAACATTCCTAATTTCTGTATATATATATATATATATATGTATATATCTTTCCTATTGAATAAAATAATACAAGAGAATTCTCACTCATTCTGATAATAGTCACTTCATGGAGCAAACATATCAAATTAGACTCACTCAGCTATAAAAAAAAAAAAACAATAAAAAAAACCTAATAGCATATAAAACAAAAATGTATGGTACAAAATAACCCTGCATAACATTTTCCTATATAGGAGAACCCAGAAAACTTGCATTTAACTTAAGGATCTTCTGATACTCTCTTTTTCAGTTTTCTAATTAATAATCAACTTATAGTACATCTAGCTATTAAATTAATTTATTTTGATTATCTAACAGCTACTGTAAATCACCTTTTGTTTTCTCTTTCATTTTTCTTTAACTCAGACATTATTCGAATTTCATGGCACAAAAACTATGAACAATCACCAAACTGTGAGGAGACTTAACCTTGCACTCAGGTACAGTTTGTAGAACTGAATGCCTTTATATTTCCATGGAATAATAACAACACAATCGTCAAGCAAGAAATATGTACAATATCCTATTTTGAACGGTAAAGTCGTCAATGACCTAATGTAAAATCCAAGTATATTATATTTATATAAGGCAAAAAACTCCCTTTAGGGTTTTGGGAGGGAGAGCAATAGGACAGAGCAAGAGACCTACTAGTGTTGCGCATTACACCTTGACGCAGTGCAGCACCTCGACCGGTCACTCGTGCAATTGAATAATCAGCCGAAAGATGTCGCAATTCAACCCCATATTCCTGTTTTCAAGTTTCAGTAAAAACAATTAGAATTCAAATTCTCACCAAAGAGTTTTCTTCATTTTACTAACCTCATTTCAACTTGCTTCCCCCGAAAATAATTTATATTTCATATGCAAAATTCTCATCAAATTCTAGCTCAAGATGCATGGCATGGTACAAACTGCATATGGCACGACTCTTAGCAAAACAAAGGTAGTAAACTTGGCACGACTCTTAGCAAAACAAAGGTAGTAAACTTGGCATGTACACTCTTATTAACCCGTTAATGCACTAGTTACTAACAACAACAAAAACTATTAACTTGAACTAACTAAACAATTGAAAAACAGAAACTGAAGAACAAAAACTGAAAATCTGGCCGTGTATACCCCCAAACCTATTTGTTTCTATATGTACCAAAGTTTTGATCCATACTCCCAAACCTAAACTAAACATTGTCCGCAATGTTTGAGAATAAGCAAGACAAAATAGAATTGAAGTGTAGTGAAGTGATAGAAACAAGAAAATGAGAAGGATACAAATCAGCACTAGGTTGCCTCCTAGGAGCACTTTATTTAACATCTGGGCAAGACGAGGCTGGCAACTAGGCACCTGGTAGGGCGCCTAAGTCCTGGGAACTCATGGGTCGCTAAAGAAAGGCCTCGATGTAAGGTTTTAGGCGGTGGCCATTCACCTTGAACTTGTCTTGCCGTTTGGGGTTTTGAAGCTCTACTGCACCATCAGAGAATACATTAGTGACAAAGAAGGGCCCATACCATTTGGAACGAAGCTTACCTGGAAATAGTTGCAAACGGGAATTGAATAGTAGAACTTTTTGTCCTAGCTGAAATTGCTTTCGTTGGATGTGTTGATCATGGAAAGCCTTTCTTTTCTCCGTGTATATGCAGGAGCTCTCATAAGCCTCGTTTATGAGCTCCTCCAATTCATTGAGTTGAAGCTTCCTCTGATTCCCCGCTTCATCCAAGTCCATATTGGCCTTCTTAATGGCCCAAAACGCTTTGTGCTCTATCTCTACCGGGAGATGACCTCCTTTTCCAAAGACTAACCTAAAGGGTGACATGCCAATAGGTGTCTTATATGCTGTCCTGTAAGCCCACAAGGCATGATTCAAACGTTGAGACCAATCCTTCCTTGTGGGGCTCATAGTCTTCTCTAAGATGGCCTTCACCTCTCTATTTGATATTTCTGCTTGTCCAATGGTTTGAGGGTGGTATGGTGTGGAAACTCTGTGTGTGACGCGATACTTTCTCATCAGAGCCACAAAAGAACGATTGCAGATGTGAGTGCCTCCATTACTGATGATGGCTCTTGGTGCTCCAAAGTGTGCTAAGATATGGTCCTGAATAAAACTCACAAATACTTTGGAATCATTAGTGCGAGTGGGGATGGCTTCCACCCACTTTGAGACATAGTCCACAACAAGCAAAATGTAAAGGAAGCCATGAGAGTTTGGGAAGGGGCCCATGAAATCAATGCCCCACACATCAAATATTTCGACAACAAGAATACGGTGCAATAAAATTTGGTTTCTAGGGCCAATGTTGCCTCGTTTTTGGCACGTGTCACAAGTGAGTACAAAATCATGTGCCTCTTTGAAAAGGTAGGCCAATAGAAGCCACTTTGTAGGACATTGAGTGCTGTCTTCTTGGCACCAAAGTTCCATCCACACGCTAAACCATGGCAGAAATGCAACACAGACTCCATCTCAGTTTATGGAATGCATATGCTAATAATCTGATCCGAGCAGTGTTTCTAGAGGTATTGTTCATCCCAGACGTAGTACTTAGCTTGTTTAACAAGCTTATCCTTCTTAAATATGTTCAAAGAAGAAGGAATACGTTTAGTAGCTAAATATTTAATAATATCAGCATACCAATGATCAATAGCATTCAGAACAAAGAGTTGTTCATAAGGGAAAGTTTCAAAAAGTGGTAGATTATCAACTTCTTCAGTGGACCCGTGGACTAGTCTGCTTAGATGGTCCGCCACCACGTTTTCACTACCCTTCTTGTCACTAATTTCCAGGTCAAAATCTTGCAGGGAGCATCCAACATAGCAATCTGGGTTTGTCATCCTTTTTGTTGAGGAGGTACTTTAGAGCTGCATGATCAGTATAAATAATCACTTTCGTTTGAATCAAATAAGATCAAATTTTTTCTAAAGAGAAAATAACGGCTAAGAGCTCATTCTCTGTTGTGGAATAGTTCAGTTGTGCATCATTGAGTGTCCTGCTTGCATAGTAGATGACATGAGGCATCTTATTCACTCTTTGCCCTAGGATAGCTCCAACAACATAGTCGGAAGCATCACACATCAACTCAAATGGCAAGTCCAAGTTTGGAGGCATGATGATGGGTGAGGCTGTGAGCTTTGCTTTGAGAGTGTTGAATGCCTCATGGCATTCCTTGGTGAAATTGAACACGGCATCCTTGGCCAAGAGGTTGCACAGGGGTGTGGTGGTCTTTGAGAAATCTTTGATGAACCTCCTGTAGAAGCCTGCGTGTCCCAAGAAGGATCTAATCTCCTTGACAGTTGTTGGGTAGGGCAGCCTATCCAAAATATCCAGTTTAGCTTTATCCACCTCAATGCCACGTGAGGAAATCACATGGCCCAGGACAATCCCATGTTGTACCATAAAATGGCACTTTTCTCAGTTCAACACCAAATTACTCTCCCTGCATCTTTCCAACACTCGAAACAAATTAGATAAACAAAGTTTAAATGAATGACCAAGTACAGAAAAATCATCCATGAAAACCTCAATGATATCCTCAAGCATGTCTGAGAAAATACTCATCAAGCAACGCTGGAAAGTAGCGAAGGCATTGCATAGGCCAAAAGGCATCCTCCTATATGCAAAAGTGCCATAGGGGCATGTGAACGTAGTCTATCCCTGGTCCTCCGGGTCTATTGCAATCTGGTTATAACCTGAATATCCATCTAGAAAATAGTAATGAGAATGCCATGCAAGTCTTTCAAGCATTTGATCAATAAAGGGTAAAGGAAAGTGCCATGCAAGTCTTTCCCAGGACATGTCTAGGGATGTGTCCTACGCTCTTGCGCATCATGTCCTGCAGTGGTAAGTCCAAGGGCTCATTCTGCGCCCAAATTTGCTCCTGTGGTAGGGTCACGATGTTGTTCTGCAGGCTGGGTCGCGGGCTAACTTGCGGTGCAGGTTTTGACTAGCCTTGCGGCAAAGGATCAACATAGGCTTCTTCATCATTTGATACGACACTCTCAACTGTATAGGGGACAAATTGCGAGCCTTGGAGCTTAGTGCCACTCCTTAGTGTAATCGCATTGGCCATGGGGTTCTAGAATCTCCTAGGGTTGGCCATTACTTGGCTTGGTAACTGGCCTTGTTCTCTATGGACCAGCATGGCGCAGTGTGTACCACCGGCTAGTGACTTGAGTCATAAGCAATGCAGGTTCTCCTTCCTCATTCAAGTCATGTACTTTATTTTGCACTGCCTTGTCACCAACTGAGCTATAGGGCAGGGCCAATTTGATTGGTTGTTTAATTGGGTAGGATATGCTTAGGGTGATGAAAGACATGCTAAGTGTTTGGCTTTAAAGTGGCTTAGAGAGCACACAACAAGGTAGGGTAAGAAAGGGCCTTTATGGATTAAGCACACATAGCTTACATCATTTCTTATAGAAAACCATACTTCAAACTAGGAACGTCTATATAATGTTAGTTCTTTAAAATTCAATGCAAATATGATGTAATGAGATCAACATTTATGAACAAAGTGAAGAGTGTTTTAAGAGTAGAAACAATGTGAATCACTCCGAAAGAATGGCATTAAGGCTTAAGTTCTCACACGGTAATCTCCACTAATTTTCTGAAGTTCACTTTCAATTTGTCAGTTTGCTCACCTAATCATCTAAAATATGGCATTGTGAAGTGCATGGCATGGTACAAACTGCATATGGCACGACTCTTAGCAAAACAAAGGTAGTAAACTTGGCATGTACACTCTTATTAACCCGTTAATGCACTAGTTACTAACAACAACAAAAACTATTAACTTGAACTAACTAAACAATTGAAAAACAGAAACTGAAGAACAAAAACTGAAAATCTGGCCGTGTATACCCCCAAACCTATTTGTTTCTATATGTACCAAAGTTTTGATCCATACTCCCAAACCTAAACTAAACATTGTCCGCAATGTTTGAGAATAAGCAAGACAAAATAGAATTGAAGTGTAGTGAAGTGATAGAAACAAGAAAATGAGAAGGATACAAATCAGCACTAGGTTGCCTCCTAGGAGCACTTTATTTAACATCTGGGCAAGACGAGGCTGGCAACTAGGCACCTGGTAGGGCGCCTAAGTCCTGGGAACTCATGGGTCGCTCAAGAAAGGCCTCGATGTAAGGTTTTAGGCGGTGGCCATTCACCTTGAACTTGTCTTGCCGTTTGGGGTTTTGAAGCTCTACTGCACCATCAGAGAATACATTAGTGACAAAGAAGGGCCCATACCATTTGGAACGAAGCTTACCTGGAAATAGTTGCAAACGGGAATTGAATAGTAGAACTTTTTGTCCTAGCTGAAATTGCTTTCGTTGGATGTGTTGATCATGGAAAGCCTTTCTTTTCTCCGTGTATATGCAGGAGCTCTCATAAGCCTCGTTTCTGAGCTCCTCCAATTCATTGAGTTGAAGCTTCCTCTGATTCCCCGCTTCATCCAAGTCCATATTGGCCTTCTTAATGGCCCAAAACGCTTTGTGCTCTATCTCTACCGGGAGATGACCTCCTTTTCCAAAGACTAACCTAAAGGGTGACATGCCAATAGGTGTCTTATATGCTGTCCTGTAAGCCCACAAGGCATGATTCAAACGTTGAGACCAATCCTTCCTTGTGGGGCTCATAGTCTTCTCTAAGATGGCCTTCACCTCTCTATTTGATATTTCTGCTTGTCCAATGGTTTGAGGGTGGTATGGTGTGGAAACTCTGTGTGTGACGCGATACTTTCTCATCAGAGCCACAAAAGAACGATTGCAGATGTGAGTGCCTCCATTACTGATGATGGCTCTTGGTGCTCCAAAGTGTGCTAAGATATGGTCCTGAATAAAACTCACAAATACTTTGGAATCATTAGTGCGAGTGGGGATGGCTTCCACCCACTTTGAGACATAGTCCACAACAAGCAAAATGTAAAGGAAGCCATGAGAGTTTGGGAAGGGGCCCATGAAATCAATGCCCCACACATCAAATATTTCGACAACAAGAATACGGTGCAATAAAATTTGGTTTCTAGGGGCAATGTTGCCTCGTTTTTGGCACGTGTCACAAGTGAGTACAAAATCAGGTGCCTCTTTGAAAAGGTAGGCCAATAGAAGCCACTTTGTAGGACATTGAGTGCTGTCTTCTTGGCACCAAAGTTCCATCCACACGCTAAACCATGGCAGAAATGCAACACAGACTCCATCTCAGTTTATGGAATGCATATGCTAATAATCTGATCCGAGCAGTGTTTCTAGAGGTATTGTTCATCCCAGACGTAGTACTTAGCTTGTTTAACAAGCTTATCCTTCTTAAATATGTTCAAAGAAGAAGGAATACGTTTAGTAGCTAAATATTTAATAATATCAGCATACCAATGATCAATAGCATTCAGAACAAAGAGTTGTTCATAAGGGAAAGTTTCAAAAAGTGGTAGATTATCAACTTCTTCAGTGGACCCGTGGACTAGTCTGCTTAGATGGTCCGCCACCACGTTTTCACTACCCTTCTTGTCACTAATTTCCAGGTCAAAATCTTGCAGGGAGCATCCAACATAGCAATCTGGGTTTGTCATCCTTTTTGGTGAGGAGGTACTTTAGAGCTGCATGATCAGTATAAATAATCACTTTCGTTTGAATCAAATAAGATCAAATTTTTTCTAAAGAGAAAATAACGGCTAAGAGCTCATTCTCTGTTGTGGAATAGTTCAGTTGTGCATCATTGAGTGTCCTGCTTGCATAGTAGATGACATGAGGCATCTTATTCACTCTTTGCCCTAGGATAGCTCCAACAACATAGTCGGAAGCATCACACATCAACTCAAATGGCAAGTCCAAGTTTGGAGGCATGATGATGGGTGAGGCTGTGAGCTTTGCTTTGAGAGTGTTGAATGCCTCATGGCATTCCTTGGTGAAATTGAACACGGCATCCTTGGCCAAGAGGTTGCACAGGGGTGTGGTGGTCTTTGAGAAATCTTTGATGAACCTCCTGTAGAAGCCTGCGTGTCCCAAGAAGGATCTAATCTCCTTGACAGTTGTTGGGTAGGGCAGCCTATCCAAAATATCCAGTTTAGCTTTATCCACCTCAATGCCACGTGAGGAAATCACATGGCCCAGGACAATCCCATGTTGTACCATAAAATGGCACTTTTCTCAGTTCAACACCAAATTACTCTCCCTGCATCTTTCCAACACTCGAAACAAATTAGATAAACAAAGTTTAAATGAATGACCAAGTACAGAAAAATCATCCATGAAAACCTCAATGATATCCTCAAGCATGTCTGAGAAAATACTCATCAAGCAACGCTGGAAAGTAGCGAAGGCATTGCATAGGCCAAAAGGCATCCTCCTATATGCAAAAGTGCCATAGGGGCATGTGAACGTAGTCTATCCCTGGTCCTCCGGGTCTATTGCAATCTGGTTATAACCTGAATATCCATCTAGAAAATAGTAATGAGAATGCCATGCAAGTCTTTCAAGCATTTGATCAATAAAGGGTAAAGGAAAGTGCCATGCAAGTCTTTCCCAGGACATGTCTAGGGATGTGTCCTACGCTCTTGCGCATCATGTCCTGCAGTGGTAAGTCCAAGGGCTCATTCTGCGCCCAAATTTGCTCCTGTGGTAGGGTCACGATGTTGTTCTGCAGGCTGGGTCGCGGGCTAACTTGCGGTGCAGGTTTTGACTAGCCTTGCGGCAAAGGATCAACATAGGCTTCTTCATCATTTGATACGACACTCTCAACTGTATAGGGGACAAATTGCGAGCCTTGGAGCTTAGTGCCACTCCTTAGTGTAATCGCATTGGCCATGGGGTTCTAGAATCTCCTAGGGTTGGCCATTACTTGGCTTGGTAACTGGCCTTGTTCTCTATGGACCAGCATGGCGCAGTGTGTACCACCGGCTAGTGACTTGAGTCATAAGCAATGCAGGTTCTCCTTCCTCATTCAAGTCATGTACTTTATTTTGCACTGCCTTGTCACCAACTGAGCTATAGGGCAGGGCCAATTTGATTGGTTGTTTAATTGGGTAGGATATGCTTAGGGTGATGAAAGAAATGCTAAGTGTTTGGCTTTAAAGTGGTTTAGAGAGCACACAACAAGGTAGGGTAAGAAAGGGCCTTTATGGATTAAGCACACATAGCCTACATCATTTCTTATAGAAAACCATACTTCAAACTAGGAACGTCTATATAATGTTAGTTCTTTAAAATTCAATGCAAATATGATGTAATGAGATCAACATTTATGAACAAAGTGAAGAGTGTTTTAAGAGTAGAAACAATGTGAATCACTCCGAAAGAATGGCATTAAGGCTTAAGTTCTCACACGGTAATCTCCACTAATTTTCTGAAGTTCACTTTCAATTTGTCAGTTTGCTCACCTAATCATCTAAAATATGGCATTGTGAAGTGCATGGCATGGTACAAACTGCAAATGGCACGACTCTTAGCAAAACAAAGGTAGTAAACTTGGCATGTACACTCTTATTAACCCGTTAATGCACTAGTTACTAACAACAACAAAAACTATTAACTTGAACTAACTAAACAATTGAAAAACAGAAACTGAAGAACAAAAACTGAAAATCTGGCCGTGTATACCCCCAAACCTATTTGTTTCTATATGTACCAAAGTTTTGATCCATACTCCCAAACCTAAACTAAACATTGTCCGCAATGTTTGAGAATAAGCAAGACAAAATAGAATTGAAGTGTAGTGAAGTGATAGAAACAAGAAAATGAGAAGGATACAAATCAGCACTAGGTTGCCTCCTAGGAGCACTTTATTTAACATCTGGGCAAGACGAGGCTGGCAACTAGGCACCTGGTAGGGCGCCTAAGTCCTGGGAACTCATGGGTCGCTCAAGAAAGGCCTCGATGTAAGGTTTTAGGCGGTGGCCATTCACCTTGAACTTGTCTTGCCGTTTGGGGTTTTGAAGCTCTACTGCACCATCAGAGAATACATTAGTGACAAAGAAGGGCCCATACCATTTGGAACGAAGCTTACCTGGAAATAGTTGCAAACGGGAATTGAATAGTAGAACTTTTTGTCCTAGCTGAAATTGCTTTCGTTGGATGTGTTGATCATGGAAAGCCTTTCTTTTCTCCGTGTATATGCAGGAGCTCTCATAAGCCTCGTTTCTGAGGTCCTCCAATTCATTGAGTTGAAGCTTCCTCTGATTCCCCGCTTCATCCAAGTCCATATTGGCCTTCTTAATGGCCCAAAACGCTTTGTGCTCTATCTCTACCGGGAGATGACCTCCTTTTCCAAAGACTAACCTAAAGGGTGACATGCCAATAGGTGTCTTATATGCTGTCCTGTAAGCCCACAAGGCATGATTCAAACGTTGAGACCAATCCTTCCTTGTGGGGCTCATAGTCTTCTCTAAGATGGCCTTCACCTCTCTATTTGATATTTCTGCTTGTCCAATGGTTTGAGGGTGGTATGGTGTGGAAACTCTGTGTGTGACGCGATACTTTCTCATCAGAGCCACAAAAGAACGATTGCAGATGTGAGTGCCTCCATTACTGATGATGGCTCTTGGTGCTCCAAAGTGTGCTAAGATATGGTCCTGAATAAAACTCACAAATACTTTGGAATCATTAGTGCGAGTGGGGATGGCTTCCACCCACTTTGAGACATAGTCCACAACAAGCAAAATGTAAAGGAAGCCATGAGAGTTTGGGAAGGGGCCCATGAAATCAATGCCCCACACATCAAATATTTCGACAACAAGAATACGGTGCAATAAAATTTGGTTTCTAGGGCCAATGTTGCCTCGTTTTTGGCACGTGTCACAAGTGAGTACAAAATCATGTGCCTCTTTGAAAAGGTAGGCCAATAGAAGCCACTTTGTAGGACATTGAGTGCTGTCTTCTTGGCACCAAAGTTCCATCCACACGCTAAACCATGGCAGAAATGCAACACAGACTCCATCTCAGTTTATGGAATGCATATGCTAATAATCTGATCCGAGCAGTGTTTCTAGAGGTATTGTTCATCCCAGACGTAGTACTTAGCTTGTTTAACAAGCTTATCCTTCTTAAATCTGTTCAAAGAAGAAGGAATACGTTTAGTAGCTAAATATTTAATAATATCAGCATACCAATGATCAATAGCATTCAGAACAAAGAGTTGTTCATAAGGGAAAGTTTCAAAAAGTGGTAGATTATCAACTTCTTCAGTGGACCCGTGGACTAGTCTGCTTAGATGGTCCGCCACCACGTTTTCACTACCCTTCTTGTCACTAATTTCCAGGTCAAAATCTTGCAGGGAGCATCCAACATAGCAATCTGGGTTTGTCATCCTTTTTGTTGAGGAGGTACTTTAGAGCTGCATGATCAGTATAAATAATCACTTTCGTTTGAATCAAATAAGATCAAATTTTTTCTAAAGAGAAAATAACGGCTAAGAGCTCATTCTCTGTTGTGGAATAGTTCAGTTGTGCATCATTGAGTGTCCTGCTTGCATAGTAGATGACATGAGGCATCTTATTCACTCTTTGCCCTAGGATAGCTCCAACAACATAGTCGGAAGCATCACACATCAACTCAAATGGCAAGTCCAAGTTTGGAGGCATGATGATGGGTGAGGCTGTGAGCTTTGCTTTGAGAGTGTTGAATGCCTCATGGCATTCCTTGGTGAAATTGAACACGGCATCCTTGGCCAAGAGGTTGCACAGGGGTGTGGTGGTCTTTGAGAAATCTTTGATGAACCTCCTGTAGAAGCCTGCGTGTCCCAAGAAGGATCTAATCTCCTTGACAGTTGTTGGGTAGGGCAGCCTATCCAAAATATCCAGTTTAGCTTTATCCACCTCAATGCCACGTGAGGAAATCACATGGCCCAGGACAATCCCATGTTGTACCATAAAATGGCACTTTTCTCAGTTCAACACCAAATTACTCTCCCTGCATCTTTCCAACACTCGAAACAAATTAGATAAACAAAGTTTAAATGAATGACCAAGTACAGAAAAATCATCCATGAAAACCTCAATGATATCCTCAAGCATGTCTGAGAAAATACTCATCAAGCAACGCTGGAAAGTAGCGAAGGCATTGCATAGGCCAAAAGGCATCCTCCTATATGCAAAAGTGCCATAGGGGCATGTGAACGTAGTCTATCCCTGGTCCTCCGGGTCTATTGCAATCTGGTTATAACCTGAATATCCATCTAGAAAATAGTAATGAGAATGCCATGCAAGTCTTTCAAGCATTTGATCAATAAAGGGTAAAGGAAAGTGCCATGCAAGTCTTTCCCAGGACATGTCTAGGGATGTGTCCTACGCTCTTGCGCATCATGTCCTGCAGTGGTAAGTCCAAGGGCTCATTCTGCGCCCAAATTTGCTCCTGTGGTAGGGTCACGATGTTGTTCTGCAGGCTGGGTCGCGGGCTAACTTGCGGTGCAGGTTTTGACTAGCCTTGCGGCAAAGGATCAACATAGGCTTCTTCATCATTTGATACGACACTCTCAACTGTATAGGGGACAAATTGCGAGCCTTGGAGCTTAGTGCCACTCCTTAGTGTAATCGCATTGGCCATGGGGTTCTAGAATCTCCTAGGGTTGGCCATTACTTGGCTTGGTAACTGGCCTTGTTCTCTATGGACCAGCATGGCGCAGTGTGTACCACCGGCTAGTGACTTGAGTCATAAGCAATGCAGGTTCTCCTTCCTCATTCAAGTCATGTACTTTATTTTGCACTGCCTTGTCACCAACTGAGCTATAGGGCAGGGCCAATTTGATTGGTTGTTTAATTGGGTAGGATATGCTTAGGGTGATGAAAGAAATGCTAAGTGTTTGGCTTTAAAGTGGTTTAGAGAGCACACAACAAGGTAGGGTAAGAAAGGGCCTTTATGGATTAAGCACACATAGCCTACATCATTTCTTATAGAAAACCATACTTCAAACTAGGAACGTCTATATAATGTTAGTTCTTTAAAATTCAATGCAAATATGATGTAATGAGATCAACATTTATGAACAAAGTGAAGAGTGTTTTAAGAGTAGAAACAATGTGAATCACTCCGAAAGAATGGCATTAAGGCTTAAGTTCTCACACGGTAATCTCCACTAATTTTCTGAAGTTCACTTTCAATTTGTCAGTTTGCTCACCTAATCATCTAAAATATGGCATTGTGAAGTGCATGGCATGGTACAAACTGCATATGGCACGACTCTTAGCAAAACAAAGGTAGTAAACTTGGCACGACTCTTAGCAAAACAAAGGTAGTAAACTTGGCATGTACACTCTTATTAACCCGTTAATGCACTAGTTACTAACAACAACAAAAACTATTAACTTGAACTAACTAAACAATTGAAAAACAGAAACTGAAGAACAAAAACTGAAAATCTGGCCGTGTATACCCCCAAACCTATTTGTTTCTATATGTACCAAAGTTTTGATCCATACTCCCAAACCTAAACTAAACATTGTCCGCAATGTTTGAGAATAAGCAAGACAAAATAGAATTGAAGTGTAGTGAAGTGATAGAAACAAGAAAATGAGAAGGATACAAATCAGCACTAGGTTGCCTCCTAGGAGCACTTTATTTAACATCTGGGCAAGACGAGGCTGGCAACTAGGCACCTGGTAGGGCGCCTAAGTCCTGGGAACTCATGGGTCGCTCAAGAAAGGCCTCGATGTAAGGTTTTAGGCGGTGGCCATTCACCTTGAACTTGTCTTGCCGTTTGGGATTTTGAAGCTCTACTGCACCATCAGAGAATACATTAGTGACAAAGAAGGGCCCATACCATTTGGAACGAAGCTTACCTGGAAATAGTTGCAAACGGGAATTGAATAGTAGAACTTTTTGTCCTAGCTGAAATTGCTTTCGTTGGATGTGTTGATCATGGAAAGCCTTTCTTTTCTCCGTGTATATGCAGGAGCTCTCATAAGCCTCGTTTCTGAGCTCCTCCAATTCATTGAGTTGAAGCTTCCTCTGATTCCCCGCTTCATCCAAGTCCATATTGGCCTTCTTAATGGCCCAAAACGCTTTGTGCTCTATCTCTACCGGGAGATGACCTCCTTTTCCAAAGACTAACCTAAAGGGTGACATGCCAATAGGTGTCTTATATGCTGTCCTGTAAGCCCACAAGGCATGATTCAAACGTTGAGACCAATCCTTCCTTGTGGGGCTCATAGTCTTCGCTAAGATGGCCTTCACCTCTCTATTTGATATTTCTGCTTGTCCAATGGTTTGAGGGTGGTATGGTGTGGAAACACTGTGTGTGACGCGATACTTTCTCATCAGAGCCACAAAAGAACGATTGCAGATGTGAGTGCCTCCATTACTGATGATGGCTCTTGGTGCTCCAAAGTGTGCTAAGATATGGTCCTGAATAAAACTCACAAATACTTTGGAATCATTAGTGCGAGTGGGGATGGCTTCCACCCACTTTGAGACATAGTCCACAACAAGCAAAATGTAAAGGAAGCCATGAGAGTTTGGGAAGGGGCCCATGAAATCAATGCCCCACACATCAAATATTTCGACAACAAGAATACGGTGCAATAACATTTGGTTTCTAGGGCCAATGTTGCCTCGTTTTTGGCACGTGTCACAAGTGAGTACAAAATCATGTGCCTCTTTGAAAAGGTAGGCCAATAGAAGCCACTTTGTAGGACATTGAGTGCTGTCTTCTTGGCACCAAAGTTCCATCCACACGCTAAACCATGGCAGAAATGCAACACAGACTCCATCTCAGTTTATGGAATGCATATGCTAATAATCTGATCCGAGCAGTGTTTCTAGAGGTATTGTTCATCCCAGACGTAGTACTTAGCTTGTTTAACAAGCTTATCCTTCTTAAATCTGTTCAAAGAAGAAGGAATACGTTTAGTAGCTAAATATTTAATAATATCAGCATACCAATGATCAATAGCATTCAGAACAAAGAGTTGTTCATAAGGGAAAGTTTCAAAAAGTGGTAGATTATCAACTTCTTCAGTGGACCCGTGGACTAGTCTGCTTAGATGGTCCGCCACCACGTTTTCACTACCCTTCTTGTCACTAATTTCCAGGTCAAAATCTTGCAGGGAGCATCCAACATAGCAATCTGGGTTTGTCATCCTTTTTGGTGAGGAGGTACTTTAGAGCTGCATGATCAGTATAAATAATCACTTTAGTTTGAATCAAATAAGATCAAAATTTTTCTAAAGAGAAAATAACGGCTAAGAGCTCATTCTCTGTTGTGGAATAGTTCAGTTGTGCATCATTGAGTGTCCTGCTTGCATAGTAGATGACATGAGGCATCTTATTCACTCTTTGCCCTAGGATAGCTCCAACAACATAGTCGGAAGCATCACACATCAACTCAAATGGCAAGTCCAAGTTTGGAGGCATGATGATGGGTGAGGCTGTGAGCTTTGCTTTGAGAGTGTTGAATGCCTCATGGCATTCCTTGGTGAAATTGAACACGGCATCCTTGGCCAAGAGGTTGCACAGGGGTGTGGTGGTCTTCGAGAAATCTTTGATGAACCTCCTGTAGAAGCCTGCGTGTCCCAAGAAGGATCTAATCTCCTTGACAGTTGTTGGGTAGGGCAGCCTATCCAAAATATCCAGTTTAGCTTTATCCACCTCAATGCCACGTGAGGAAATCACATGGCCCAGGACAATCCCATGTTGTACCATAAAATGGCACTTTTCTCAGTTCAACACCAACTTACTCTCCCTGCATCTTTCCAACATTCGAAACAAATTAGATAAACAAAGTTTAAATGAATGACCAAGTACAGAAAAATCATCCATGAAAACCTCAATGATATCCTCAAGCATGTCTGAGAAAATACTCATCAAGCAACGCTGGAAAGTAGCGAAGGCATTGCATAGGCCAAAAGGCATCCTCCTATATGCAAAAGTGCCATAGGGGCATGTGAACGTAGTCTATTCCTGGTCCTCCGGGTCTATTGCAATCTGGTTATAACCTGAATATCCATCTAGAAAATAGTAATGAGAATGCCATGCAAGTCTTTCAAGCATTTGATCAATAAAGGGTAAAGGAAAGTGCCATGCAAGTCTTTCCCAGGACATGTCTAGGGATGTGTCCTACGCTCTTGCGCATCATGTCCTGCAGTGGTAAGTCCAAGGGCTCATTCTGCGCCCAAATTTGCTCCTGTGGTAGGGTCACGATGTTGTTCTGCAGGCTGGGTCGCGGGCTAACTTGCGGTGCAGGTTTTGACTAGCCTTGCGGCAAAGGATCAACATAGGCTTCTTCATCATTTGATACGACACTCTCAACTGTATAGGGGACAAATTGCGAGCCTTGGAGCTTAGTGCCACTCCTTAGTGTAATCGCATTGGCCATGGGGTTCTAGAATCTCCTAGGGTTGGCCATTACTTGGCTTGGTAACTGGCCTTGTTCTCTTTGACTTAGTTGGGTTGCAAGATGGCCCATCTGACGATCCAAGTTGGCAATGGCCTTGTCAGTCTTCTGGTGATTAGATGTGGTTTGCTGTTGATGAGCCATGGTTTGCTGAGTCAAGGTTTGGAGCATGTTTTGGGTTTTTAGCATGGCATCTGCCCATGGTTCACTCCCTTGAGTGTGAGGGGCCTGGGGCTGCGGTGGTGCTTGGTTTGGAGCTTGTGTAGCCACGGCTTGATTGTGGAATCCAGGTGGTGGATTATGAATGTTTTGATTATTACCCCATCGAAAGTTAAGATGATTCCTCCACCCCGGGTTGTAGGTATTGGAATAGGGATCATTCCTGGGCCGTGGGTTTCCATTGAAACCTCCCACCATGTGGCTTCTTCAACCATTGGGCACTCTGAAGAGCTGTGCCCCTGAACAGAAAATACATCACACATATGGAGACCCCTTGCTTTTTCATTATACAACTGCTTCACCATTATTGTGAGTTGGGCAATGGCGTCATCCTTGTCCCTGCTTACTCCTCCAAGAGTTTTGAGTTAATGTCCCCAATAACTAAATTGCTTCTCCCGTTGAGCAATACTTTCAAATGCTGGCCTAGCCTTCTCAGCTGTGCTATCTAGGACACCCTTAGATTAGGAGTTCAACATTACTCTGTCACTGTTTTTTAGTCCCCCATAGAAATACAACTTGAGGTGGTAGTCATCGATGTTATGGTGAGGACATGATTGAATTAGTTCGTTAAACCTTTCCCAGAATTCATAAAAGGACTCATCATCTGCTTGCCGTGGGTCCATGATCTCACTTTTCAGTTTGTTAGTCTTGGCCACTGGATAGTACTGGGTGAGAAACTTGGAAGACAAGTCTTTCCAGGATGTGATAGATGCAGGGGCCAAGGAGTGATACCATGCCTTGGCTATGTCGTTGAGACTAAAGTGAAAAAGTCTCAATCTAATTTCGGCCTCAGTCATGCCATTTATCCTCAATGTAGAACGGACCTCCACAAATTCCTTGATATGTAGACGAGGATCCTCTTCTGAAAGTCCATGAAATTTGGGAGCATATGAATGGTTCCTGACTTCAACTCAGAGTTTTCTACGTTAGATGGTGGAAAAACAATAGGAAACTGATCCTCAGAGACATGAGGAGTAGCATACTCCTTCAGAAGCCTTGGTGCAGGGTTGGCAAGGACAGGTTCCTCAGCCATTGCAAGAGATGATGGCAGGGATGCTTGTGGAGATGGGAATTGTGGTGAAGTTGGCAGAGAATGGAAGGTGATCCTCTGAGCTTTGTAGGAAGGGGAAGGTTGGTGAGATTGCAGCTCCAATTACCGTTTGATGTATGCAAGTTGTTCAACAGAGAACGAGTTGGACATAGACCTTGAAAGAGTAACAAACTTGAATTAGCAACCTAAAGCAATGGACACCGTTGAGGGACAAGTCTTCGGAAACGGCACCAAAAACTTGTTGGTAAAATTAGAGAAAAAGAAATATGCAATCTAATTCTAACAGTTATAATCCTCACAAGTGCATAAATCGATTAAGATAATGTAGCAGAAAAGCAAGTAAGATGTAAAGTGATGTGCAGTCCTAGAAAAGTGATGTGCAATCCTAGGTTGCCATGAGTTTGATTACAAGTAAGATGTAAAGCCACTACCGTTGATGCCAAACAATCACAAGAAGATAGTCAATCAATCAAGAAATCATTCACCTATAGATTATGAAAATTAGATGACTAATCTCATAAATATAAACTAAGATCATTACGCACAGTAATCACAACCACATTCAGTATTCATAACAATATAAACCAAGGGCCAAAATCAAGTTACCAAACTACATGGCTAGGGCTTCAAGCAGCCCTAGTTCTATGAAGAACTACTCACGCATCTTATTGAAAATAATAGAATAAGTCATGATTAGAAATTAAAGATGAAAGGGAAGAAAAGAAAACACTGAAAGCAATGGCAAGCAAAGGACACGTCCATGCACTCTCCTCCACTCTCTGCGTTAAGCTCCACTTCCAAAAGCACGAATAAAACTAAAAACGGACAAACTATCTAAAACTAAAAACTATGCGGCTAAAAAGGGGAGGAACCCTAATTCAACTTTAAAACTTTGTTTGAATAGACCTAGGGCTTCCCCTAAAAACTAGGAATTGAAACTAACAACGAAAAGCCTAAAATAACCTTAATGAAACCCTACGACTGCTTCCCTAGCTTAGCAGGGACATGGGCTGGGCTGGGCTGAGCTGGGCCACGGGCTTGAGGCGTGTCAAGGGACACGATTGGGACATTGCTACGAGCTCTGAAGGACTCGTCATGGCTCGTCTGGGGCTGGTTCTAGGACTCGATTTATGGAACATATGAGGTATCTTTGAGACATGTCAAGGACACATCTTTGCACAAACCTCGACTCACCTTGGACTTGATCTGTTGGTTCTTAGACATGATTCTAGGACCCGAATGGGTTAATTCGGGATTCTTGATCATGGCCCTAAATAAGGCGCATGGCTTCAGATCAGGACATGATTTAGGGCCCGATATTGCAATGAAGACAACTTCCTCATTATAACTCCAAATTGAGCCATTCTTTTTGCATTCTTATAAGAATATCTTTATTTTCCTAACTCTGCATAAGTCTCACAAAATGTATCACTTTCTACTATTGATGACACAAAATTACTTTAAAGATAAGTAAAAGGGTATTAAGTAGCATCTAAAAGACTTATAAATAATGACTGAACATCAGGCCCGGGATTTCATATGATTTTTGGCTTTGTTTAGGAAAAAGGGTTTTCGAATTGGATGTCGGATTTACATTACGGTTTTCACTATGTTTATCCTCCTGGGGTTTTACGGCATTTTTCCGACCTCACGACTTTGAGGTATTTTTGGTCATGCTTGTTCGTTCCCAATACATGACTTTGAGGTATTTTCGGTCTTGTATTCGTTGAGATATTTCTGACACATGAGTTCGAGGTATTTTCGGTCATGTGACCACATGACTTTGAGGTATTTCGATCATGCATGTACATCTCTGACACATGACTTTGAGGTATTTTCGGTCATGTGACCGCATGACTTCGAGGTATTTTCGATCATGTGCTCTTCGAGATTACCTACGCATGTAGTACAGGGTTATGTCCGCATATCTTTGAGGTATTTTTGGATATGTGGAGAGTAGGGACAGGGGTTAGACCTCTCGGTTTCTAGCCATTGCTTTGAGGTATTTTTGATAGTGGTTAGGAGGCCTAGTCCCTGCGTTGGTCGGCCCTGGGATATTGAGCTATGGCTCGGGATGACGGCTACGGTCGGGAAATGAAGCTTCGACTTGGGATGATGGCCACGGCCGAGATATCAAGCTACGACTCAAGATGATGGCTACGGTCGGAGTATCGAGCTACGACTCAAGATGATGGCTACGGCTGGGATATCGAGCTACGACTCAGATGACGGCTACGGTTAGGATATCAAGCTATGGCTCGGGATGACAGCTTCGGCTTGGGATGATAGCTTTGGTTGGGTTACTGATATGGCGACACAAGTAAAGGTAGTGTGGGTTTCACCGAGGTAAATCAATTGGATTATGGTAAGTTTTATTTACTTATATATGTGGATCTTGTTGGATTTAGGGTTTGATAACGAGGTGGGATTTTATCGATTAGTATTGTTGTTTTATTTGCGAAACCACGCTTTTATTGTATTTTGTTCTATTGTCCACTCACAATTGTTTTGGTTTCGCGCCCTCCAGATTGTAGCGGGACGAGGCATCGAGTTTAGGAGGAGGCATCCTTTTCTACTGTGTTGTTAGTGCAGGATTTGGTTGGGTTGTATTTTAAATTTAACTAGTTGCTATGATTAACCTTTCGGGTGTTTGGATTGTTTGCGTTGGTTGGATGTGATCTTGTCTATACTTGTTGAATTATTGGTTTAGTATTTGAATCCTTTTTCTGGCAAGTGGAAGGCGGTTAGTCCAATTTACAGGGGAGATTCTGTCGAATTTTCGGTAGAATTCTCGGAATGTTTTTGTTGGACTGGTGAGGGTACTTCAGGAATTATTTTGAGGTTTCAGGGATTGTCAGTCGGGAGCAGGGCTTCTCACGGATTTCGAATGGAAATTCGGGAGAGGTCCTGTCAAAAAATCACAGGAGGGGCCTGGAAACCCTCTAGTCCCTAGGTGGCTCCGCTCCTTTTTTTGATAGGTTTTTTTTCCTTTTCAAAATGATAGGTTTTTTTTTCCTTTTCAAAAAACAAAATTGTTTAGATTTGATCAACTAATTCTTAATCAAGTGGTGTTGTTAACATACGTTTTTATGGTGTTTTTCTTTTTCATCTCGACTTACATAGATAACGAGGACACTATGCTCACGTTTGGTAAGCGGAATTGGATTAGATTAGATAACTTTTCAAATTCAATGTATTTTTAATGTAAAAATGGATGCGTTTTCTTGTAAGAGAAATAAATTGAAGTAGACATAAAAAGAAACTTACAATTTCTAATCATACTATTTGATGGAGATTGAATTGGATAAATTTTCTTTTATATCTACTCTGTCTAATTGTAACAACCTGGATTTAAATTTAAAGTAATTTGTAAAATTAATTAGAAAAGGCCGACTTTACCCTCGGGTTTAAGAAGGATTCGGAAGTTACTTTTTGTTCGGGGACACTTTTAGAAGTTTTCTTGGATTGTTACGTAGGTCTCGAACTCATGAGTTCGTAGACGGGTGGCACGCGAAAATCAGAGTCCGTATGAGTAAGATACGGGTCTAGAACCTTTAGGGGCATGTTGGAAATTTTAGAGGTTAGATATTTTAAATTCTCTTATCCCCTTTATTTCTGGAACAATATATCTTTTCCTTTCTCTCTCTCTCTCGGCGAACCAAAGCAAACACACACACATACCCACATCGATTCGAGCTTGACCAAATCAAACCTTGATATAACCACCATCAAGTTCCTCTCCTCGCCGCGAGTTTCACCGTACAAACCCCCAAGGTAGACAGCCACCGTGGACGGAGAAGTGAAGAGGAGAAGTTTTTGAGCTTCTCGATCGATTTCTAGCCAAACCACGAATGATCTCAAACATTTGACCCTATTTTTGAGTTCCTGAGAGTAAGGAGATGGATTTCGGTGTGTGGATCGTGGTTTTTGGTGAAGAAATGAAGGAGTTGGAGCTTGTCGGAGATGACGGTTTCCGGTCGTCTTCTCCAGCGACTCCTGACTGATTGGTACGACTGGTGTGCTGACGTAGCATGCCACCTGGAAACCATGTGGTGCCACCTGGCAACCACGTGGTGCCTCCTGCCAACCACATAGAGCCATGTGGCAGTTCAGTCAGCAGTACAGTCAGCAACAAGTCAATCGTCAAACCAACTGACGCCATCAACGTTTGACGGAATATGCTGACGCCGTCAGCATATTCCGTTAAACGTTAACGGTGTCATAACGGAGCCTTGACATCGTTAACTGGACGAAATATTTCAATTTCGTTAGAATATTCTGTCAGAGCGATGAAATATTCCACTGTTACTATTGAAGCTCGTGAGACGCGCGTGGGGGCGCGTGACCACGCGTGGTTGGTACGTGTGGTGGCCTCTGGTCTTCCGCCGGTGCGTGGGACTAGTCCTTGGCCCACGACAGCTCGGGTCAACATGTTTTCAACGTTCCATACCTGTTTGCGCAGGTTTCAAGGCAATTGGAGTTTGTTTAGGGGCTACTTTGGGTGTTTAAAGTTACTTGGTACGCGTTTAGGGCACGTGTGAACTCTCGGGTTTAGGAGGGTCAGATTTCAGGATAATAATTATCGTTTAATGGTGCCAAGTAATGTTTTTGACAGGTGTGGTGGTTTCGAGTGTCACGGTGGATTGAATAGCTCGGAGTTGGATTCGAATGGACATTGAGGTGGGTGGACTCGGTTTCATAGGTTATAAGGCATGCCTAAATTTATGTATGAATGTACTTTTATCTTTTTAGGGCTCGAAAACTGAGGATAAGGGTTTAAATGGATTTAATGAATTTCTTCTCGTATATATTTTCCGAATTGAGAATGTTTCACTATAATTACGAGATTCAGAAGCTAGAGTTAATTGGTTTGTTAATGACTAAAGGTAATGATTTTGCATGTGGAATTTCAATAATGGATTTGAAAATGAGGTTTTGGGCTTAGGCTCCGGATTTCAGTTTTATGGGATTTTGGGCTCTTGCCCCAAGTTTTCTATGATTTTAGTTAATGCTAGGTAATAAGGATTTCAAAAGTGGATTTTGAATTTACGTTACAGTTTTCACTTGTATACCATCCCCGGGTATTATGGTTTTTCTCCGACACATGACTTTAAGGTATTATCGATCGTGTACTCATTGAGGATTATTTCTTCGACGTTCGACATTGAGGTATTCTCTGCCATACAATCGTTGAGGATGTCTATGCGTAGTACAGGATTACGTCCGCATATCTTGAGGTATTATTGGGTATATGGAGAGTAGGCCCCCGAGTTGGACCTCTCGATTTCTAGCCATTGCTTGAGGTATTATCAGCGGTGGTTAGGAGGGATTTTTCCCGTACTGGACGACCCCAGATATCGAGCTACGGCTCGGGATTTCATTTGGGTGATGGTGAGATATTTTACAGTATTTTGTATCCGTTCTTTCTTATGATTTTGAGCTCATGTGAGGAGGGTTTTCAAATAAAGGTTGTGGTCCATGGGATGTTTTCATTTTTCATGTTTTCGTGGGTTACATCGGGTTTTTATTCTATAAGTGGTTTTCCTGTCAGGACCCGTCCCGAATTTCCCCTCGAAACCCGGTAAGAACCCTGATCCCGTCTGACAACCTAAGAAAAGGTTCCCAAAATACCCTTCAATCCTTACAAATTATAATAACAATAATAAATACTTCCTCTTGTCAGACAAGGGACTTAAGCACTCAATAATTCCCGTAATTAACGACCAATCAAATACAACATAATATCAGAGCGTCTAAGTAGGATCAAGAGTAAAATTTAGATATCCTACTCAAATATACAACACAGCGCAGTCGAAATCCTAATGCCTCAGCCTCGAGATCAATGTTCGCATCAACTCTACTCAACTACCTGAAGGGGGTTTAAACATAAAAGTTGTGAGTGGACAAAAATAATCATTTATAAATTCCTTTTCGAAGAATTACCTTTCTTCCCCTCCATTTATAAAATCATGCATGCATAACATAAAACAATTTATCATATAAAAGCATCATATGTAAATCATCCAAAATTCACATTTATCTTTAAAACCATTTAATTGGACTCACATAAAATATGTATAATAAAATACCTCGTAATCCACAATTTTGTTTGAAAATCTCTTCAAAGGAGTTTAAAATCATTTGGTTCAATCTGGACACAATTATCTCAAATTCAAATCATTTCGTTCCAACCGCCACATAATATCTCAAATTCACTGTTCCCGACATATTCATAACACACCAGGGTATCCCTTGAGATGTGTTCAAATCTGTACAACTCTGTGTACCATCTGTACTGTCTGTAATATCTGTACTATGCATAGACAGTTTCGCGACCCGGCGGAGCAAGGCCCCTCAACACCAAGGTCCGAACCCTCAACAACTGGTAGAGCAAGGCCCCTCAACACCAGTCAGAGCAACAACAATCATCGGGACGGGAACCAGTGAATCAAATCCATACTTCGAAATCTTTGTTTCTCGGCCTAAGCCAAATTCTTTGCAATATCATTTTATGGCCAAAATCAATAAATCATAATTATGGGTCTCAACCCAAATCACATACTCAAATAGTTACCACGTCAAAACGATATCAAAATCGAGTGCAAAATCAGGCCATTTCTCAAAACATACTTTCACTGAAATATTGTAAAATATGTGTCCAGTATCATTTCTAAAATCCAGAAATTCATTTCACTCATACTCAACAGTATTTAAATCAAAGATACATTTATGCATGCATTATAGTTTATAAATCAAAGTCCACTCACAAACCTGTCGAAGCAAGCTCAATCCCGAACTGTACGCTCCCCTGAAGTTCCCGGAGCAGTATCGCCTGTCCAAATTAATAATCGGGATTACCAGCTAATAATAATAATCTTAAATATAAACCCCATAAACCCCGGGAGTTTAACTATGCTGGCCTAGAAAACGCAGCAACCTTAAAACGTCCAAAACAGCCCCTAAACGACATCCGATCGACTCGAAACCTGCGCCAACAGGTCCGAAACGTCAAAAACTACTTGTCACGCGCCACCGTGACATCAGACTCAGCCCCACGCGCCGCCACACGTCGACGGAAGGTCGGAACACGAGCCCACGCGCCGCAACGCGCCCTCACGCGCCGGCCACGCGCCTGCTACAGTACCACACGCGCCTGAACCGATCCAACCCGGTTCGGCTCAACCTGACCCGGTCCAACTCGACCCGACCGGTTCACTCAACCCGACCGGTTCAACTCGACCCGACCGGTCACCGGCGACTCGCCGGAGAAGATGACCGGCAGCGCCGTCTGGTTTCGCCGGAATACTCCATTTCCGGCCGAAACTCCAAGCTTTCCAACTTCCTCAAAACTCAACCATTTTTCACAAATTTTACGTCTAAATCTATCTACTCGAACCCAGGAATCCAAATATGACCTCAAAACCATACACACGTACCTGTGCTAGCCGGAAAATCGATCGGAAGGTCCAAAACTTCCTATCCTCAGTTCGGCTTCCTCCGTGGTCCTCTCCTTCGATGGTTGGTACGGTTGTGATCGTGGGAAGGAGTAGAATACGATTAGTTGATCAAAACGGGAAGCTAAAGCCTTGAAATCAAAGTTGACTTTATGGTTTTTCTTTGGTATTTTTCGCACGGTTTCGGGTTGAAGGTTGTGTTTCTGTTTGTTTTTGTCACAGAGAGAGAAGAAAGAGATGATAAAGATGAAATGAAGATAAGGTGGATCAGATTACACTGATTTGGGGGTTAAAAATATCTACCCCAAATCAAAAATTACCAAAATGCCCTTGCACATCTAGACCCATAACTCTCGTCTACGAACTCCTTTTTCCGCGTGCCGCCTGTCTACGAACTCGTGAGTTCGAGACCTACGCAACGGTACCCAATACACCACCGAAAAGGTTTCGAAACAAAACTTGATTTCCATGCCCTTTAACAAGCAAGGGCAAAATCGTCATTTTACATAAATAATTTAATGAAATCCAATAATTGAAATTCCGGGTTGTTACAATCTACCCCCCTTAAGAAATTTCGTCCCCGAAATTCAACTCTATCCTTGGAACAAATAAGGATACTGCGTCCGCATTAGTTCCTCGGTTTCCCACGTGGCTTCCTCCACGTTATGATTCCTCCACAACACTTTAACTAGAGGAATACTCTTTCTGTGCAGTACCTTCTCTTTCCAATCCAAAATTTGCACCGGTTGCTCCTCAAAGGTCAAATCATCTTTCAGCTCAAGTGGTTGCTCTCCCAATACGTGAGACTCATCAAACAGATATTTCCGGAGCAAAGATACATGGAAAACATTATGAACTCTGGATAATCCCGATGGTAAAGCAAGACGATATGCCACTGGTCCTATCCTCTCCAGAATCTCATATGGACCAATGTAGCGAGGACTCAGTTTTCCTCGTCTACCAAAACGTACAACTCCCTTCCAAGGAGATAGTTTCAAGAACACCCAGTCACCAACCTCAAACTCAAGGTCTCTAGTTCTGCGGTCTGCATAGCTCTTCTGGCGATCCTGAGCTGTCTTCAACCTTTCTCTGATGATCCTTATTTTTTCCTCAGTCGTATCAACCAACTCTGGTGTTAAAAGTTTCCTTTCACCCACTTCGTTCCAGCATAACGGTGTCCTGCACGGCCTCCCATACAGTGCCTCGAAAGGAGACATCCCAATACTCTACTGATAACTATTATTAAAAGCAAATTCCATCAGAGCTAGGTGTGAATCCCAGTTTCCTTTAAATTGTAGTACACAAGCTCTCATCATATCCTCCAAAACCTGGATTGTCCTCTCAAACTGACCATCCGTCTGAGGATGAAAAGATGTACTAAAATGCAAGGTAGTGCCAAAAGCCTTCTGCAAACTCCGCCAAAACCTGGAGGTAAATCTAGGATCCCTGTCCGAAACAATTGACTCTGGAGTCCCATGTAGTCGTATGATCTCATCAATGAACAATTTGGCATACCGACTCATCCGAAAATCTTCCCGCACTGGCAAGAAATGTGCAGACTTCGTGAGTCTATCAACAATTACCGATATCCCATCATGTCCCTTCTGTGTCCTTGGAAGTTTATACACAAAATCCATCGTAATGTGATCCCACTTCAATTCCGGAATAGGTAATGGTTGAAGTGCCCCATATGGTTTCTGCCTCTCTGCTTTCACTTGCTGACACGTCAGGCTTCTACTCACAAACTCAGCAATTTCCCTTTTCATTCCAGTCCACCAATAGTATTTCCTTAGGGTATGATACATCTTGGTACCTCCTGGATGCATAGCGTAAGCCGAACTATGAGCCTCATCAAGAATTTCCCTCTTTAGCTCAAACTCATTCGGTACGCACAACCGGTCATCCCTAACCAAGGCTCCATCATCCCTAAGCGCATAGTCCTGCCTGTTTCCAGCCTCCAACTCCATCCTGATAATGCACAACGTAGGATCCTGGAGTTGAGCCTCAATAATCCGATCAATCAGAACAGGCCTCACATGGAAACTAGCCAACAAAGCCCCCTGGCTATCCATGTCCAGTACTATCCCTGCTCTACGGAACTCTACCAATAACGGTAGGTAGACTGTATGCAAATGGGCCAAAGAACCCATGGATTTCCTGCTCAATGCATCCGCCACAACATTGGCTTTCCCTGGATGGTACTCTATAGTACAATCATAATCCTTTATTAGCTCAAGCCATCTTCTCTGCCTCAGATTCAGGTCCTTTTGGGTGAACAAGTACTTTAAACTCTTATGGTCGGTGAAGATCCGATATGTCTCCCCGTACAAATAATGTCGCCAGATTTTCAATGCATGCACCACTGCAGCTAACTCCAAATCATGTGTGGGGTAATTCAACTCATGGGGTTTAAGTTGTCTAGAAGCATACGCTATCACCTTTCCATGCTGCATCAACACACAGCCTATACCCCGCAATGAGGCATCACTATACACCTCGAATCCCCCAGTATCATCAGGAAGGGTCAATATTGGAGCAGAAGTCAACCTCCTCTTCAGCTCCTGAAATCCCTGTTCACAATCAGCTCCCCAGTCAAACTTGACTCCTTTCCTCGTCAATCGAGTCAACGGCCCTGCTATCGTAGAAAATCCTTCTACAAACCGTCGATAATATCCTGCCAAACCCAGAAAACTCCTCACCTCTGTCACTGTCCTCGGTTGCTCCCAGTTTGCCACTGCCTCGACCTTTTGGGGATCTACGCTGATACCCTCATCCGAAATCACATGACCTAAGAATCCAACTTCGGTCAACCAAAACTGGCATTTACTGAACTTGGCAAACAAATGCTTTTTCCTAAGCATATTCAGCACCAACCTTAAGTGCTTCTCATGTTCCTGAGCACTCCTCGAATACACCAAGATGTCATCGATGAACACAATCACAAACCGATCCAAATACTTTTGGAACACCCTGTTCATCAAATCCATAAATGCTGCTGGGGCATTAGTCAACCCGAAAGGCATCACCAGGAACTCATAATGACCATAACGAGTCCTGAAAGCTGTTTTCTCAACATCCCCTTCTCTGATCCTCAACTGATGGTACCCGGATCGAAGGTCAATTTTTGAAAAATATCTTGCCCCCTTAAGTTGATCAAACAAATCATCTATCCTTGGCAAAGGATACTTATTCCGCACCGTAGCCCTGGTTAGCTTCCGGTAGTCGATACACAATCTCTGACCACCATCCTTTTTCCTCACAAATAACACTGGTGCACCCCATGGTGAAACACTTGGCCGAATAAATCCCATATTCACCAAGTCCTGCAACTGAGTCTTTAACTCTCGCAATTCTGCTGGTGCCATTCTATACGGTGCCTGTGAGATAGGTTGAGTACCTGGCAAAAGCTCGATGGTGAACTCAATCTCCCGGTGAGGTGGCAATCCTGGAAGATCATCTGAAAACACATCAGAGAACTCACTCACCACTGGAATATCCTCCACTCTCATCGGAGTATCCCGAGAATCAAACACATGAGCCAAATAACCCTCACAACCTTTCCTCAGCAATTTCTCAGCGGTTAAAGCTGATATCACTCCACAGGGTAGTACCCTACGATCTCCCCTGAATGTAAGTTCCGGTAAACCTGGACTCCGGAAATCCACTCTCTTGTCATAACAATCAATAGAGGCATGGTGCATAGTCAACCAATCCATCCCCAGAATCACATCAAAATCAAAAATATCTAAAGGGATTAAATCTGCCTCTAATGCATGACCTTCCACTAACACTGGACAACTACGAATCACGAGATTCGCCACTAACATATTCCCAGTAGGAGTACTAATACCCATGTCCCGCTGAGAACATCTCATAACCGAGAACACTCGCTCTAAACGAGTAATTCACTCTACTGCATCATCTGGGCTAGAGTCGCCCATAAATATTATAGCCCCTAATCTCTGGGCTCTCTCAATGTCTGAACCTTCAGTAGCAGTCCTACTCTGAAGTACAGAAGTCAACGTATGACCCAATTGTTCCAGTGTTTTCCTCATATCAGGCTCCACTGCAGGTTCAGATGTGTCCCCAATATTTTCCGACTGTTGACGGAACTCGCGTCTCGGAGGCATTACGCTGAAAAGAACTATAACTCTTGTACACGTAGTGTACAGTCTACAGGAATTTAACCTAGTGCTCTGATACCAATTGTCAGGGCCCGTCCCGAATTTCCCCTCGAAACCCGGGAAGAACCCTGATCCCGTCTGACAACCTAAGAAAAGGTTCCCAAAATACCCTTCAATCCTTACAAATTATAATAACAATAATAAATACTTCCTCTTGTCAGACAAGGGACTTAAGCACTCAATAATTCCCGTAATTAACGACCAATCAAATACAACATAATATCAGAGCGTCTAAGTAGGATCAAGAGTAAAATTTAGATATCCTACTCAAATATACAACACAGCGCAGTCGAAATCCTAATGCCTCAGCCTCGAGATCAATGTTCGCATCAACTCTACTCAACTACCTGAAGGGGGTTTAAACACAAAAGTTGTGAGTGGACAAAAATAATCATTTATAAATTCCTTTTCGAAGAATTACCTTTCTTCCCCTCCATTCATAAAATCATGCATGCATAACATAAAACAATTTATCATATAAAAGCATCATATGTAAATCATCCAAAATTCACATTTATCTTTAAAACCATTTAATTGGACTCACATAAAATATGTATAATAAAATACCTCGTAATCCACAATTTTGTTTGAAAATCTCTTCAAAGGAGTTTAAAATCATTTGGTTCAATCTGGACACAATTATCTCAAATTCAAATCATTTCGTTCCAATCGCCACATAATATCTCAAATTCACTGTTCCCGACATATTCATAACACACCAGGGTATCCCTTGAGATGTGTTCAAATCTGTACAACTCTGTGTACCATCTGTACTGTCTGTAATATCTGTACTATGCATAGACAGTTTCGCGACCCGGCGGAGCAAGGCCCCTCAACACCAAGGTCCGAACCCTCAACAACTGGTAGAGCAAGGCCCCTCAACACCAGTCAGAGCAACAACAATCATCGGGACGGGAACCAGTGAATCAAATCCATACTTCGAAATCTTTGTTTCTCGGCCTAAGCCAAATTCTTTGCAATATCATTTTATGGCCAAAATCAATAAATCATAATTATGGGTCTCAACCCAAATCACATACTCAAATAGTTACCACGTCAAAACGATATCAAAATCGAGTGCAAAATCAGGCCATTTCTCAAAACATACTTTCACTGAAATATTGTAAAATATGTGTCCAGTATCATTTCTAAAATCCAGAAATTCATTTCACTCATACTCAACAGTATTTAAATCAAAGATACATTTATGCATGCATTATAGTTTATAAATCAAAGTCCACTCACAAACCTGTCGAAGCAAGCTCAATCCCGAACTGTACGCTCCCCTTAAGTTCCCGGAGCAGTATCACCTGTCCAAATTAATAATCGGGATTACCAGCTAATAATAATAATCTTAAATATAAACCCCATAAACCCTGGGAGTCTAACTATGCTGGCCTAGAAAACGCAGCAACCTTAAAACGTCCGAAACAGCCCCTAAACGACATCCGATCGACTCGAACCCTGCGCCAACAGGTCCGAAACGTCAAAAACTACTTGTCACGTGCCATCGTGACATCAGACTCAGCCCCACGCGCCGCCACGCGCCGACGGAAGGTCGGAACACGCGCCCACGCGCAGCCACGCGCCCTCACGCGCCGGCCACGCGCCTGCTACAGTACCACACGCGCCTGAATCGGTCCAACCCGGTTCGGCTCAACCTGACCCGGTCCAACTCGACCCGACCGGTTCACTCAACCCGACCGGTTCAACTCGACCCGACCGGTCACCGGCGACTCGCCGGAGAAGATGACCGGCAGCGCCGTCGCCGCCGTCTGGTTTCGCCGGAATCCTCCATTTCCGGCCGAAACTCCAAGCTTTCCAACTTCCTCAAAACTCAACCATTTTTCACAAATTTTACGTCTAAATCTATCTACTCGAACCCAGGAATCCAAATATGACCTCAAAACCATAAACACTTACCTGTGCCAGCCGGAAAATCGATCGGAAGGTCCGAAACTTCCTATCCTCGGTTCGGCTTCCTCCGTGGTCCTCTCCTTCGATGGTTGGTACAGTTGTGATTGTGGGAAGGAGTAGAATACGATTAGTTGATCAAAACGGGAAGCTAAAGCCTTGAAATCAAAGTTGACTTTATGGTTTTTCTTTGGTATTTTTCGCACGGTTTCAGGTTGAAGGTTGTGTTTCTGTTTGTTTTTGTCACAGAGAGAGAAGAAAGAGATGATAAAGATGAAATGAAGATAAGGTGGATCAGATTACACTGATTTGGGGGTTAAAAATATCTACCCCAAATCAAAAATTACCAAAATGCCCTTGCACATCTAGACCCATAACTCTCGTCTACGAACTCCATTTTCCGCGTGCCGCCTGTCTACGAACTCGTGAGTTCGAGACCTACGCAACGGTACCCAATACACCACCGAAAAGGTTTCGAAACAAAACTTGATTTCCATGCCCTTTAACAAGCAAGGGCAAAATCGTCATTTTACATAAATAATTTAATGAAATCCAATAATTGAAATTCCGGGTTGTTACATTTCCAGTAAGTTCTTTGTAACTAGCTTAATGTAATTAACTATTTAAAAATGATTTTACGTTATGCAAGCATGGTTTTACTTGTGGAGGGGAAAATGTATGTTTTCCTCGGAACTTGTGGTTAAAATTATTATTAGATTTGGTCGGGTTATTAAGATGGCAGGTACAGTTGGATTTGGCTAGGGTTCTGCCTATCCGGTAAGTTGTAGACAAATATTTATGTATGGAGGGCCTTAATGTTATTTGATTCACCATGAGGTGGGTTGTCCGGATTACCCTTATTTTATTTATAAAATTGTTATCGTTACTTTATTAGCGTGTGTACGCTTCGATATGGTTTATTGACCACCCACGATTGTTTTTCTTTTGGTGCTTTCCAGGCCGTAGCGGAACAAGGAGACGAGACTAGGAGGAGGCATCATCCTTCGCTGCGCTACATCCACGTATGAATTTAATTGGTTTATGTAATTAAAGGTTACCTAGTTGCTCTGATTCTCTTTTAGGTATTGTAAATTATTCGAGGGTTTGGTAGTTTTGGGTTGTAGCTGGTCTTTTCAGTTTTGTTTTTGTTTTTCTATCCTTCGTCTGACAGGTAAAAGACGGGATGATCGGTTGCAAGGAAGATTCTGCCGAATTTTTGGTAGAATTCCCATAAAGTCTCTCCTGTTTTGGTAAGGGTATTTCAACTATTATTATATTATTCCTGGTGGTGTCAGGCGGGAACAGGGCTTCTCACGGATTTCGAGGGGAAATTCGGGAGGTGTCCTGTCACTAATCATCTTACATTGAAAATACATTTATTTTTACATTCAAAATACATTAAAATTGCTATATTCACTCCAAACAAGCGCTATATGTTTAATACGCAACGACTGATTCATTAGTGCATCTCCAGTAGAGTTCCTAAATTTAAGCTAAAAACGACAAGTGTGGGGCGATTAAGGATTAGGTGAGTAGCGCTACACACTAGGACTTAGTCGTTGGACTACTGCAGCATCCTACCCTTCCAACGCACAATGCAATTGAGAGGGAACCAATCCCCCGATAGAATGCCCTCCTCATCCCTCTAACACCCACACTAGCCAAAATTTAATAAGAAAATGAAATACAACGAAGGGGACATAAAGCCAAAACCTCGCAAATAGAATACAAAAAAGTTCCAGACCTATATGAAACGGAAGTTGGGCATACCCAACCAGTCCTTATGATAAAAACGTGAGATAAAAGTTGGGGGAGAATCCCACCAAGTAAAACTGGACCCCATAGCACCATGATTTGCTAAAGAATCCGCGACACCATTACCTGCACGAAAAATATGAGATATTTTAACTGACATGTTGCGGAGATGATCCATGCAATTTTTCCAATCCATCCTAAGATGCCAGGGGACCGAAATAGGAGTGTGAAAAAGGACACAACTAACCGTGAATTAGTTTCAATCCAAATGTGATGCCAAACATAAAGCAAGACTTGCACGATGGCTTTATTGACTGATAAAACGTTAGCATGAACTGCACTAGGGACCTTCAAAGTGGAACTAAAAGCTCCAATTACACAACCATGGTAACCACGAAAAAACAACACCACAACCAGCCTTTCCTGACATGACCCCTCCCAAATTTCCCCCTCGAAATTCGTGAGAAGTCCTACCCCCATCGGACAATACCTGAAACTCAAAGAAATCCCCGAAATACCCTCACTCTACCGACCAAAACTTTAAGAGAATTCTACTGAAAATTTGGCAGAATCTCCCTTGTAAATTGATCAAACTGTCTTCCACCTGTCAGACGAAGAATTCAAATACTATACTAATATCCAAACAATCCATATCAAATCACATCCAACCAACTCCAAATCCAAAACAACCAACTACGAAATAATTTACAAACAATCCCAAATTGTTAATCAGAGCAACTAGGTGGGAAAGTTAATTTTACAAGTTTAACAAACCCTACTCGAAGATAGTACAGTAGTAGCGCAGCTGGAAGATGATGCCTCCGCCTCAGGGTGTGCCCTCGTTGTACTCAACGACTTGGAGGGGACGCAAAAAAAGGAAAAGTGTGAATGGACAAAAAGAACCATTTAAAAACAAGAATTTTCGAGGAAAACATAAATATCCCCTCCAAAATACAAACTATGCATGCATAATGTAAAATCCTCTTTAAACAGCTAACTAAATAAGAGTTATTTACACAAATATGCCCTAAGATTTTTTGTGTTTTCACAAACACCCTCTCATGTTTTGGACCTTACACAAACACCCACTCAGGTTCCAAAAACATTACACATAACCCACAAAATACGAAAAATCTTTAATTAAATGTAAAACAAGTTATGTAAATATTTCAATGCTCTTATGGTTGTTTGGATACATTATCTTTCTAATTTTGAAAACATTACTATAGAAGGTCAATTTTGTCATTTTTAAGTTGTTGTCAGCTTTTAATTAATATTCACTTAACAAATGAGTTTATGTGCAATCTTTTTGGAACCTAATGGGGTATTTGTGTAAGGTCTAAAACCTGAGGGGTGTTTGTAAAAACACAAAAATTCTCAGGGGGTGTTTGTGTAAATAACCCAACTAAATAAATATAAATACGAAGAACTTACCGGAAAAGTCATTTTTTATTTTAAAACCCGGCGTGACTCATGAAAACCCGTGCAATGAAAATATCCCGTTGTCCACAATCATGCTTTGAAAACCCTCCTCAAAGGAGCTTAAAACCCCAAGAAACCTAGACACACTATACCAATAAAACTTCCCACCATCCCCTAATATAATCCCGAGCCGTAACTCGATATCTCGGGTTGTCGCCCAACATTTAGGGTCATCCAACACAGGTACATGCCTTCCTAACTATTGCCGAAATACTTCAAAGCAATGGCTAGAGAACCGAGAGAAGGGTGGTGAACCATAGAATATTCCCGATTCCCCGATTTCTCCCATGCTACTCATTTCTACAATGGAATAAGTCTATTTCTCTAATCTTTCACGGCTTCCATTCACCTTTTGTTTTTCCCTTCTTGTTTTTCTTCTCCTCATCCTCCTCCAACTAAAGCCTAAACAATTACTCTCAAGTTCTAACTTGGTAAACATGATAGCAGGAAGGAAATATGAACATGCATGAGTTACTTCATGTATTTGGGGACGTATTAATTTATAGGAAAATTGGGAGATGAAATCCAAGTTGGAGTAAAAGTTTGTTCAGCTATTCACGTGAAGATACAGAGATCACGCATATCTAGACAAATTGTTTGTCGGTTTCAACGAATTTCACATATTTTGTGCATTGAATTGCTACATAAAAGAAAATCTAATTGAAACGCCTTATGATAGAAACATATCAGGTAAAATATACTTTTTAAATAAATGAATAATAAATAGTAAATTATACACGTAGAGATATCTATTGGGCCTATTGCCTTATTCACGTGAAAATATAGAGAGACTCTTGAACCTTTCACCCATTTCATGTGAAAACACAGAGAAAACCTCAAACATTTTGCGCCCATTTCACTTGGAAACACTCAGAAAGCCTTCAATCGCCCATTTCACATGAAGACACAAAGAGACTCTTGAACCTATAGCCAGTTTCACGTGAAAACACAGTGATACTATCGAACATTTCACCCGTTTCACATAAAAACACAAAGAGACTCTTGAACCTACCGCCTGTTTCACATGAAAATACAATGACAACCTTTCGTCAGTTTCATCAAGACACAAAAAGACTTTGGAATCTATCTCTCACTCACTTGAAAACACAATGAGTCCATTGAATATTTCACCAATTTCACATGAAAACACATATGTCCTCGAAACTTTCATCCGTTTCACATGATAACACAGAGATCCTTGAACATATTTACCCGTTTCACGTGAATACTCAATGAAACTATTGAAACTTTCACCGTTTCACATGAAAACACACATAGTCTCTTAATCCTTTCACACATTTCATGTTAAACATAGAGAGATTCTGGAACCTATTACTTGTTTTACGTGAACACACAAAGTTACTTTTAAACATTTTCCATTTTATGTAAATACACTGAGAAATGTGAAAAGCACAAAAAGACACTTGAACCTAAATATCGCCCGTTTCACATGAAAATACACAAAAATCTATTAATCTATATCATCGTTTCGTTGAAAGCAAATATTTTATAGATTCATGTGAAGAACGAATAGGTAACCAAAACAACTATTTGACTCATTAATTTTCATGTCATTTCATGTTATATGCAATCTTCTACACGAATATTTTTTAAATTAAAAAAAGCCTTGAAATAGGTAATTAAGAATTGAATTATTAGGCCATTACATTTCATGTTGTAGAGTAATTTATACAGATCATTTTTGCTCACCACCGTGTGAGCAAAAAATGGCTCACCAGTCCACAATACTTTGCCATATGTCTTTTAATTCGATCAGAGATAGCATTAATATTTACTAATTATAATTAATTTAAAAAAGAAAGAGGAAACTATTAAAATAATAAAAAAAACTCATTTTAATCTAGAACTTTCATCTCCTTCGCACCCACCAAAATCTCCAACTCAATCAACCAAACTGCTGCAGGCGGCAGCCACTTCCCATTCGCTGTCGGCCAACCTTTTTTCCATCTCTCAAATTTCTCTCTCTCTCTCTCTCTCTCTCTCTCTCTCTATTTGTGCGAAAATGCTATTGACTATTGAGTATTGATGACCCTTCCACATTCGGTGTAACGACCTTTATTTTTAATTAATGAATTTTTATAAATTAATTCAGAAAATGACAATTTTATTCTCGGAGTTCGAAAGTCACTTTGTGTTCAGAGCCACTTTTGAAAAATTTTCTTGGACTATTGCGTAGGTCTCGAACACACGAGTTCATAGACATGCGACACAAAAAAATCGGAGTCCGAATGAGGGAGTTAGGGATCTACAAGCTTCATGGGCAGTTTGGTAATTTTGAGTGTTCAGATAATTTAAGTCCCATTTTCCCGATTTTTTTTTTCATATTTCTCTCTCATCTCTCGATCTCTCTCTCGGCCAAAGAAGAACACACACACAAAGCCCCTAAAATTTGATTTTTCGATTTAGGCAAAACCAAGACCAACAAATCATACCATCATCTCATTCTGAGCTCAACCATACCCACCATCAAGGTTGACGGCGTCGGGGGAGGGAGATACGAAGGTGAACAGTACCGCCGAATCTTTTCGGCCATTTTCCGGCCACCACAGTTAATGGATTCCAGTTTTTGACTTCATATTTGGCTTCATTGGCTTAAGTAGATAAATTGCCATTATTAGAACATTGAATTTGGTTGAGAATTGAGTGAGATATGAAGCTTGGAAAAATTGGGCGGCTATGGAGGTTCGGCCGAAATTGCAGAAAACTGGCGAGAGGGGAGGTAGGGGGTAACTGACTTGTGCAGTAGCGCCCCCTAGGAAGGCTGAAAATAGGGGCAGAGCGTGAGGGCGCATGCGGCCTCCCCCCAGGCTCCGACGAATCGTGTCTTCATGCTTTTGGCGTTCCGGACCAATTGGCGCAGGTTTCGGGTCAATCAGAGTTCGTTTAGGGGAAGTTTTAGGCGTCCAAAGTTACGTTGTAAGCGTTAGACTACGCGTGTACTCCTGGGGTTGGGGGTGTGGGGGATTTTAGATTTTTAATTATCGTCTAATAATCCCGAATGTTACTTTTGACAAGCGATACTGCTCCGGGGATTGCAAAGGAGTGTATAGCTCGAGAGTGAGCTTCTTTGGACTTCCGGTGAGTGGATTTTGGTTTTGTAAATCGATATGCATGCATAAAGGTATATTTTAAATAAATTCTTAGCAATTATAAATTTTAATAAATTAGAATAATTATTCTAATATGAACTTTTATAAATTAGAATAATTATTCTAAAATGAATTATTAAATTCTATGAATTTCGGAAATTAGAATAACTATTCTAATGAACTATTATGAGATTTGGATTTTCAATAATGAATTTTGGGAAATGAAGTTTTGGGCTACGGCCCCGTTTTATGGACTTCGATTTTTACGGATTTTTGGATTTATTGGATTTTGGGCTTAGGCCCGGGAATTCGGTTTTTATTGGATTTTGGGCTTTAGACCACCTAGGTTTTATATGAATTTGGCTAAGGCCAAGTAAAAAGGATTTCAAATTGGATTTTGAATTTACATTATGACTTTCACTATGTTTACTATCCTCGATTATTATAGCATTTCTCCAACCGCATGACGTCGAGGTATTTTCGGTCATGCATGTTCGTTTCCGGTACATGACTTTGACGTATTTTCGGTCATGTATTTGTGAGGTATTTCTGAATCATGACTTTGATGTATTTTTGGTCATGCGTATTCGTTTCTGGTACATGACTTTGAGGTATTTTCGGTCAGGTATTTGTGAGGTATTTCTGACACATTACTTTGATGTATTTTTGGTCATGTGACCGCATGACTTTGAGGCATTTTCGGTCATGTGACCGCATGACTTTGAAGTATTTTCGGTCATGAGTGTACATCTTCAACACATGACTTTGAGGTATTTTCGGTCATGTGCTCCTTGAGTTTATCTACGCGCGTAATACTTGGTTACGTCCACATATCTTTGAGGTATTTTCGGATATGTGGAGAGTAGGTTCCCGGATTGGACCTCTCAATTTCTAGCCATTACTTTGAGGTATTTTTGACAATGGTTAGAAGGGCTTGTCCCCGTGTTGGACGGTCTCGGATATTGAGCTACGGCTCGGGATTACACTAGGGGGATGGTGGGATATTTTTATAGTATTTTATATCCAGATTTTCTTATGATTTTAAGCTCCTTCGAGGAGGATTTTCAAAACATGGTTGCTGAGCAAAAATGCTCCCATAATTTATATTAAGACTTTTTACTCATAAAATTCTAGAAGTAAATTAGCCCACAACCTTTTAATTGGTAAGAAATTTGGCTACATTTGGTGACAAATTCAACCACGAGATTAAATTTACAAGACAAAATTGATGGAGTGGTTAAAGTTTGTTGAACTACAAACATTTCTCTTGTTTCATTTGATAATGCAAAGAAAGCTTAGGAGATGATATAAATCCATTAATTGATTAATTGCAAAGGAGGTTTATCGTGGTTAAACAAATCAAAAGCCAACTGAAATAAATACAAACAAATCTTCATCATAATCATCTCTATTTTTAGTACATTCGTTTAACGTTTGTTGACAGGTCCCTTCTTGGATTTCGAGGGGAGATTTGGGAGGGGGCTAAATCCACAAGTTACCACAAATCCGAACTCAAACTACCAAGCCCTCAAAATAATTTACAATAGTGAAAAGAGGATAAGAGCACACTAGGTAATCCTTAATTTACAAAAACTAATGAACGTTCTACGTGGCGGTAGCGCAACAAAAGATGATGCCTCCTTCGTTTGACAGGTGGAAGACGGTTTGATCGATTTACAGGAGAGATTCTGCTGAATTTTAGGTAGAATTCCCGTAAGGTTTGGTTTGTAGTGTGAGGGCATTTCAGGAATTATCTTTGAGGGTTCATGTGTTGTCAAACAGGTGTACGACTTTTCACGGATTTCGAGAGAAAATTCGGGAGGTTTACAATGGATCTTGATAATCTCTTTGCAGTTTTATACTTTGACTGCTAACCAAACAAAGCCTATCTAACCTAATCCTGTAGGGGATTCCAGTCTTTCGTGTACTCCTTTTTCGAGAATCGTCTTAGCTCAATTTCTTTAATTCCACATTCGAGATAAAGATGATGATTTTGATGCTCCTCCGACACTGTCTAAAGGAAGAGAGGGACTGACCATCACATGAAACTAAATCCCTAGAGATGGGATGATTTCGTGATGCCTAATGTAAACATGGCTTGCCCAAAATTAAACAAAGGGTTTCCAACTTCTAAAAGACTAGAAGGGACAGGATAGTAAATGAACGTTGATATGATTATTTGGTGCTAGCTTGTAGACTTTTCTAAGAAAGTGATTTACAATGCTTCTTGAATCTTGATGATCTCATTGTTGTGACTTACAACGTTTATTGAATCTTGATGATCACATTGCAATCTTACCCGTCGATGACGGATTTCCTCAAGTCAGGCTTGTGCAAATGGTACCACCGGTGAAGCCCAGATGGATTTGTCAGACATTCTATGGTAAATCGAGCCGGGGTTATACTGGTTCATGACTTGGCATACTACTGGCCACAATATATACCCCGATTTCCTTTCCAACGGACCACGGTCTGACCCTGTTCACAGTCTCCAAAGCTATTGGTCACGCCGAGACACGCATTGGATAAGCTCAAAGCTGTGAGCCTTATTAAGGATTCTCCTACGTCAAAGGAGATCACTGCATCACCTCCACAATCAGCTCCCACATAACAAGAAAGTCCACTATGATATATGTTAAGATGTTCTTCCTATTCTATCTAATTAGGTTTGATTTAGTCTCTCAAGTCATATTGTATTTACCTTATTAGGATTGCTTTTCAACTGTATATAACAAAGGTTGTACTTGCAAATATTCATTAAGAAAATATACCAACTTGTCTTAAATCTTATATGGTATCAGAGCCCAAAACCTCCAACGAGCATAGTTTTTTTCTGATCCTTCTCTTCCCTATCTTTCCCCATGGCCGTTGACCCCTCTGAGCCAACCCCCTACCGGAGTCCCACTCCTCCCCTCCCACCTTGATCACCATCAATGTTTCCGCCCAACTGCCCGTGAAACTCACACCCACCAATTATCCGTCCTGGCGTGCTCAGTTCACAGCCCTTCTTTGTGGCTATGACCTCATGTGTTATGTGGACAGTTCTAAACTCTGCCCACCAGCCACTCAAACCGTGCTTCGCAACTTTTGGATTCGGCAGGATCAACTCCTCCTTTATATGATCCTTGCTTCAGTCTCACCGCAGGTCATCTCCCTTATTGCTGCTGCCAAGACATCCAAAGAGGCTTGGGACAAGCTTCTCCGTATCTTTGCCAGCAAAGCCCGTGCCAGCGTTCTTGGCCTCAAGGAACGCCTTACTCTCCTCCGCCGTGAGGCCAAACCTGTCTCCGAATATCTGCAAGAGGTCCACGTCATTGCCGATGAGCTCACACTAATTGATGTTCCCCTCTCCGATGACGATCTCTGGCTCTACATTCTCAATGGTGTCGGCTCTGACGTCAAGGTCATCGTTGCAGTGGTTCGTTCCCATGACCCCCCCCCCCCCCCCCCCCCCCCCCCCCCCCCCATTTCCTTTGAAAACCTCCATGACAAACTAGTTGAACATGAAGCTGCCCTCAAGCGTGATGACATTGTTGTGGTCGCTCCCGTCATCACTGCCAATGTCACCCAGTCGTCTCGCAACCACACCTCCAACTGTGGCTACCGCTCTACCACCTTCACCTCCAATCGTGGGCCCTTTGCTCCTCGCCACCCTTCTCGTGGTTTCTCCGGGCACCCCACTCATCTTCCATTGACACCGGTTCTCGCGGTTCCTATGGGCCCACTCATTCTTCCTTCAATGACAATGGTCGACGCTCTCCTCACATGACTAGCTCCGGTTATCGTGGTTTCTGTCAATGGTGTGGTACTCAATGTCATAGTGCCAAACGCTACCCCCAACTCCAATCTGGGAGTCACACTTCACCTGTCGCCAACCCCACCACTAGTGGTCGCTCCACCTCTTCTCCCACGTGGTTGCTTGACTCTGGTGCCTCTCATCATGTCACCTCCAGTGTCAACACGCTCTATGGTGCCTCTCACTATGATGGTCCTGATGAAATTATCATCAGTAATGGTTCAGGTTTGGCTATCACTCATGTTGGTTCAACCACCTTACCCTCCTCATCCTCCCCATCTTTTCACCTCTCCAATGTTCTCTGTGTTCCCTCCATGCACACAAACATTATCTCTATCTCTAAATTTAACAAACAAAATAATACCTGTATTGAACTTTTTCCTGATGGCTTTCTTGTTAACTATCTGAGCACGAGGGTGGTACTTCTACGCGGCCCGAATAAGGAAGATGTGTACGAGTGGTCTCCACCCTCCTTCTATCAACCGCAAGCTATGGTGGCTGTGGTGGTCTCTCCCAATCTTTGGCATCGTCGCCTTGGTCATCTCAGCCACAAAACTCTCCAACAAGTCCTTCATTTGTCTTCCATCAATGTGTCTTCCAAGTTGTCTGAGTCAGTTTGGCATTCGTGTCTATGTAATAAAAGCCATCAGCTCCCGTTTGGTACTTCGTCTCTCACCAGTAATGGTCCTTTAGATCTCCTTTATAGTGATGTTTGGGGCCCTGCTCCATACTCTTCTATTGACGGGTTTTCATACTATGTTATCTTTGTGGATCACTTTACGAAATACATTTGGCTCTATGCTCTCAAAAAGAAGTCTGATGTCTTCTCCACTTTAACCACCTTCAAAGCTCTTGTCGAAAATTACTTCAACCAGAAAATCACTCGCTTCTATACTGATGGTGGGGGTGAATTCATCAAACTCCAACCTTTTCTCTCCTCCAATGGCATCACTCACCTTCTTACTACACCCCGACACTCCTCAACACAATGGCGTCGCCGAACGCCGCCATCGTCATCTTGTTGAAACTGGTCTCACTCTTTTTCATCAAGCATCCTTGCCTCTCACCTACTGGTCTTATACATTAAAAATCGCTACCTATCTTATCAACCGCATGCCTACTCCGCTTCTCCGCAATCTCTCCCCATTCGCTCATCTCTTTGGTGACCAGCCAAACTACTCTCGTCTTCGCACCTTTGCGTGCTTATGTTTTCCGTGGCTCCGCCCTTACAACTCCAATAAATTACAGCCTCGTTCCCGCCCATGTCTGTTCCTAGGCTACTCCTCTAATCAGAGTGCTTTTCAGTGTCTTGATCTTTCCTCAAATAAACTCTTTATCTCTCGACATGTCCAATTCGATGCGTCCACCTTTCCGCTCGCCAACCTCCCTTCCCCCATTCCCATGTCACTTTTGATCACTCTCACCCTTGGCTCTCCTCTTTTCCTCCAGTTACTCATATTCCCGTACCCTCCCCGACCTTGCCTATTGTGCCCGTTGTTTCCTCTTCCATGCCACTCCCTGTCTCATCATCCTTCTCCTCCGCATATGCTCCAGCCTCGGTCCCTACCTCCACTACAGCTAGCTTCCCCTCACCTGCCCCACCTCCAGTCCTACCTAGCCTGGCTCAGCCACTTCCCCTTCTTAATCCCCCTATCCCTCATGTCCTCCCCGATCATTTCATGATCACCCGTGCCAAGGCCAGTGTCCACAAACCTAATCCTCACTTTGCTATGACTGCTACTAAACACCTCATTCCCCCCTCGGTTGAACCAACATGTGTTTCCCAGGCCATCAAGGATCCCCTTTGGCGCCAAGCCATGTCTGCTGAGTTCAATGCGTTAATTTGCAATGGTACATGGGAGCTTATTCTTTCGCTTCCCTCTCAAAATCTTATTGGCTGTAAGTGGGTGTTTCGTGGTAAAAGGCACCCTGATAGCACTCTTGACAAGTACAAGGCCCGCTTAGTTGCCAAGGGTTTTCACCAATGCCCTAGTGTTGATTTTTCCGATACCTTCAGTCCAGTGGTCAAACCTACCACCATCCGCATTGCTCTCCACCTTGTTGTGACTCACGGGTGGCCCATCTGTCAGCTGGACGTTAACAATGCCTTCCTTCTTGGCACACTCCGTGAACATGTCTATATGGTCCAACCGCCCGGGTTTGTTGACACTCATCATCCATCTCATGTGTGTAAATTGCGGAAAGCACTCTATGGCCTCAAACAGGCTCCCCGTGCGTGGTACCAGGAACTCCACTCTTTTTTACTCTCTCATGGCTTTGTCAATGCCATCTCTGATGCCTCCCATTTTTTGTTCAAACATGGACCTACTGTCATTTATTTTCTGGTTTATGTTGATGATCTTCTTATTACAGGCAACGATTCCGCCCTTGTGGCACAGTTCGTCCAACTCTTAGCTACTCAGTTCTCTGTTAAGGACTTGGGCTCTTTACATTACTTTTTTGGTGTTGAGGTCGTTTCCACCACCACTGGTCTGCTCCTCTCTCAACAAAAATACATCCATGATCTTCTCCTTACTGCCAAAATAGATGGTGCAAAGGCTGTCAGCATGCCTCTCCCCGCCACTGACTCCCTTATGCTCCATGATGGCTCCTCCCCGACGGATGCCACTCGCTACCGTCGTCTTGTTGGTGGTCTTCAATATCTCAGCCTTACCCGGCCTGACATCTCCTTTGTAGTCAATAAACTCTCTCAGTTCATGCATTCTCCTTCCGAGACTCACTAGATGGCCCTCAAACGTCTTCTCCGCTACTTGAAAGGTACCCTCTCCTTTGGCCTCCATCTTTGTCGCCGCCCTTCTCATCGTCTCTATGCCTTTTCTGATGTTGACTGGGTTGGTGATCGTGATGATCGCAAGTCTACGACTGGCTTTGTTATCTATCTCGGTGGCAATCTGATTTCTTGGAGCACACACAAGTAGCGATCCGTCTCTCGCTCCTCCACTGAAGCCGAATACCGGGCCATTTCTGCTACCACTACTGAACTCACCTGGGTTCAGTCCTTACTGCGAGAACTTGGTGTTCCTCTACCAACCACTCCGGTTGTCTCCTGTGACAACTTTGGCGTGATGTTCTATTGTGCTAACCCTGTCCTTCATTCCCGCATGAAACACATCGATAATGATTTTCAGTTTGTCCGGGATCGTGTCACTCGTGGTCTACTTCAGGTCTTTCACATCTCCACTACCGATCAACTTGCTGACGCTCTCACCAAATCCTTGCCCTTTGTATACTAGCCAAAATATTACTACTTTTCTTCTTTTTTTCCTTTGAGTCACGACCATGCTCACCATCTTAATACCCACCGGCGGCAGCGAAAAGTCATCTTGCCGATTCCTCGGTTTCTCCCACGCCACTCATTTCTACAATGGAATAAGTTTCCTTCTCTAACTGTCTCTCAAGATTTTCATTCACCTTTTGTTTTTCCCTCCTTCTTCTTCTCCTCAATATCCTCCTTCAACTAAAACCTAAAAAATAACTCTCAAGTTCTAACTTGGTAACCATGATGGAAGAAAGGAAATATGAGCAATGGATGAGTTACTTCATGTATCGGCTGGCAGAGTATTTATAGGAAATTTGGGTGATAAAATCCAAGTTGGAATCAAAATCTATTATGCCAAACGAATTTTTTCAACGATTTCAAGAAAATATAGAGATCACGCATGTGTAGACAAATTGTTTGTCAGCTTGAATGGAAATCACAAATTGCGCTTGCTACATAAATTAAAATCTAATTGAAATGGCTTATGATCGAATCATTATTTTTCATGCCGTTTCACATAACTGAATATTAGGAAATATATAATTTTAAATAAATAATCAATCAATAGTAATATAGGCACGTATAGACACCTATAGACCTATTATCCCATTCGCGTGAAAATACAGAGAGAGACTCTTGAACCACCCGTTTCAAGTGAAAATACAGAGAAAGCCTTGAACTTTTCCCTCATTTCACGCGGAAACATAGAGAAAGCCTTGCATGTTTCACCCATTTCATATGAAGAAACAAAGAGACTCTTGTACCTATCGAATGTTTCACGTGAAAATACAGTGATAATATTGAACTTTTTGCCCTATTCACAAGAAGACACAAAGAAACTCTTGAATCTATTGCCTGTTTCACGTGAAAACACAGTGATACTATAGAAACTTTAGCCCATTTCACATGAAGACACAAAGACACTCTTGAACCTATCGCCTGTTTCACCTGAAAACACAGCGACACTATTGAACTCTTCGTTTGTTTCATCACATGAAGACACAAAGAGACTCTTGAAATTATCTCTCACTTACTTGAAAACACAGTGAAAGTATTGAACATTTCGTCCATTTCATAGGAAGACATAGAAATCCATGAACCTTTCGTCTGTTACACATAACAATATAGAAAAATCCTTGAATATATCACCCGTTTCACATGAATGCACAATGAAACTATTGAAACGTTCACCGTTTCACATGAAAACAGAAAGTGACTATTAGTCCTTTCACACAGTTCACGTGAAAACATAGAGAGATTCTTGAACATATTGCTTGTTTCACGTGAACACACAGAGATACTTTTGAACCTTTTTTGTTTCAGGTGGATGCACGGAGAAATTCTTGAACTTATCACCCATTTCACGTGAAAACATAAACAGACTCTTGAACCTAAATATAGCCCCTTTCACAATGAGAATACACAAAAATCGATATTATCTATTGCTCTTTTCCCTTGAACCAAATATTTCATGGATTCATGTGAAGAACAAATAGGTAATCGAAACAACTTTTGACCCGTTAATTTTCATGCCATTTCACATTATATCTACATAAATTGTTTTCAAATTAAGAAAAACCTTGAAATATGTAATTATGGATTTAATTATTATGCCATAACATTTCATGTTGTAGATTATTTTATATCAAGACCTTTTACTCATACAATTCTAGAAGTAAATAAATCTTAACCTTTTAATTAGTAAGAAATTTGGATACCTTTGGTAGAAAAACAAACGACGACATTAAATTTACAGACAAAATCAATGGAGTGATTAAAGTTTGTTGAACTACAAACATATATTTCACTAGCTTCATTGAAAATGCAGAGAACGCATGTAATAGCAATTAATTATTGAAATCCATTAATTACACATGAAAATGCAAAGGTAGTTTAGGAGATGATATAGTGGTTACATAATTCGAAAGCCAAATAAAATAAATACAAACAAATCTTGATCATAATCTCCTTTTTTTTAGTACATCCTCTATAGGTTTGTAATAAGATGTGGTGGTTTACAATGGATCTTGAATTCTTGATAGTCTCTGTGTAGTTTTATACTGTGGCTGCCAACCAAATGAAGTCTATGTAACGCTTACTCTTTCAGAGCGTCCCAGTATTTCATGTACTCCTTAATTCGTTGGGAATCGGCTGGCTTGGCTCAATTTCTCCGATCCGTTCGGTATACGAATCATGATTTTGATGCTCCTCCGGCACCGTCTGAAGGAAGAGAGGGAGCATCACTTGAACTAAATCCCTAGAGATTGGATGATTTGGAGATGCCTAATATAAACCTGGCTTGCTCAAAATTAAACAAAAGGTTAATTACTTAATTTCCAACTTCTAAAAGCCTAGTAGGGACAATAAGCAAATGAACATCAATTATTTGTTGTCCTTGCGATACCACGGCTTGGCCTGGGATTTGCAGCATAGGTGGATTTGTGTCTACGAGCTTGCTGCAGATGAAAGAGAGGGGATTGTTAGTATATCCATCTTCGTATTCATAACGTACTTTACTATGAAAGTTTTGTTAAATTTTAGAGTAGTTGGTCCAATGACCCATCACTGGCAACACAAATGTGGGTCATTTTACATTTTTCCACAATTTCGATAGAAATTTATGCAAACAGTAGCATGAGACTATGAAATTTATAAATTGAATTTGCATGGGAAGAAGAAACTTATAAGTAAAGAATCATACGTTCCAGAGCTCCAGTGCTAGTTGGTGATAAACCGCTCCGGCAGCTTTCATGCAGTGGACTAGCCCTCACCATTTGGCCTAGAAGCCCATGGACTTGTGGGGGTCCGCTTGGCCCGGTGAACAAAAGCCCAACCCGACTCGTTATGAGTCGTGGGTCGGCCCAGTCCGAGAGTTAGTGAGCTGGGCTTGGGCTTAGGTATTTAAACCCGATATGCCCGGCCCGATAAAGCTCAACCCGGCCCGTTCATATAAGTCCGACCCGTAAGCCCGAATATATAAAACCTGTTATTAATTAGACATTTAAGTACCTAACTCAATTTTTTTTTGGCCCAATAAACCAAGCCCAATGCATATCCATCTTGTTTGGCCGAATACCAGGCCTTCTAAAAATTTAAATGTTTTTAAATGTTGGACTGCAGAGCAAAGAGAGAGGATTAGAGAGAGAGTTGCTGTTTAGGTTTTAAAAAAAAGGGAGATTGAAACGATTAAATAGAAGCCACGTTTTGAAAGCCTATTTACCCTTTCCTCCCTTGTCGCACTGCTTCTTCTAGGGTTTTATCTTTGCCGCCACCTTCAACTCTATCTCTCGCTCGCTCTCTGCAATCACAAATGAGCAACGACAAGAGCAACATCAACATGGCCGATCTCGCCTCTGGTGGTACTCTCTTCTCCATCTTTTTCTCTTATATCCTCAAGAGTTTTTCTTCGATAGTTAGAATTAGTTGAATTAATAATTTTAAAAAGCCCAATTGAGCCTAACCCAAGTGGGCTTATCCGACCCGACCCGTGAGGCTCGAAAAAAACACGTCCCATCAAAATGCTTAGGCTTTTATATATCTAACTAAGCCCACCTGGCCCGGCTCGGTACTTTTTAAAATATGAAACAAGCCCGGCCCAAGCCCAAAAATTTTGGGTCGGCCTTGCCCGATCCGACCCAATGATGAGACCTACGGTGGACGACCAGAGCATTTCCCCGACCCCCTGATTTCTCCCATGCCACTCATTTCTACGTACAATGGAATAAGTTTGTTTCTCTAACTGTCTCGCAAGCTTTTCTTTCACATTTTGTTTTTCCCATCTTCTTCTCCTCATCCTCCTCCTACTAAAGCCCAAAAAATAACAGCATTCTCAAGTTCGAACTTGGTGACCATGATGTAAGGAAGGAATTAAATATGAACAACGCATGAGTTACTTCATGTATTTGGATAGATATTTATAGGAAATTTGTGTGATGAAATCCAAGTTGGAATCAAAGTTTGTTCACCCAAAGGAAATTTTTGTAACGATTTCACATTAAAGTGCAAAGATCACGCATGTGTAAACAAATTGTTTGTCAGTTTAAACGGAAATAACATATATATTTTGCGCATTAAATAGCTACATAAATGAAAATTTAATTGAAACACGTTCTGACACAAACACAAACGTTCCTTTTCATGCCGTATCACGTTACTCGATATTCAGAAAATATACTTTTTCAAAAAATGAACAATAAATAGTTAAGTATACACGTAGAGATTGGACCTATTGCCCTATTCACATGAAAATACAGAGATATTATTAACCTTTCACCTGTTTCACGTGAAAACATCTTGAACCTATCTCTCATACATGTTAAAACACAAAAAAAAAACCTTGAACTTTTTACATGTTTCACATGGAGACCCTTGAATCTATCTCTCATTCACGTGAAAACACAATGAGACTTTTGAACCGTTCACCCGTTTCACGTGAAAATACAGAGAAAACATTGAACTTTTCGCCTATTTCACATTGAGACCCTTAAACCTATCTCCCATTCACGTGAAAACATAGTGAGACTCTTGAACCTTTTGCCTTTTCACACGAAAACACAAAGATTCCTTGAACTCTTTGCCCATTTCACTTGAAGACACAGAGAACTCTTAGAATATATATATATATATATATATATATATATATATATATATATATATATATATATATATATATATATATATATATATATATATATATATATATATGTCATTTTCACGTGAATACACAGCAAAACTATTAATGAAACTTTCACCTTTTCACATGAAAATACAAAGAGACTCTTAATCATTTCACACATTAGAGAAATTGTTGAATTCTATTGCTTGTTTCACGTAAACACATAGAGGTTATACTTTTTCTCTATCATGTGAATACATTAAGATTGAAATTCTTGAACCTATCACCCATTTCATGCGAAATAACAAATTAAAATTGATTAACATATCGTTCGTTTAACTGAAACAAAAAAATTCAATGATTCATAAGGAACAAATATGACAGGATCCTTCCTAAATTCCCCTTGAAATCCAAGAAAAGCCCTGCTCCCGTCAGACAACCCAAAATAATTCCTAAAATACCCTTACTGTCTTATAAACACTTTACGAGAATTCTACCGAAAATTCGGCATAATCTCCCCTATACTTTGGTTGAACCATCTTCCACCTGTCAGACGAAGGATATATACTAAAATAAAAATAAATCAAACAATGTTACACTCAGCCTCGTATATCCGCAACTGTAACCTCGTCTCTCAAGAAGGTATTAAATAACTAAAATGTTGAACTTGTGCGAACCAATCACAACTCGTCAATCCGGGTCACCGCCCACACCAACCCACTGACCACGGTAACGACGTTCGCTAACAGGTGCATCAATCAATCAAAGCCCGTGAAAGTCGTCATCAACTCCTATCAGCCGGCTTAAGTCTCGGCTATCGTATCCCACTTATTTATCAAACCTTATATGCATCAATATCTGCATATATAAGTAAAGAAAACTACTGGAATCCAATAGATTTACCTCGGTGGAACCCACGCGACCTTTACCTGAGCCCGCAATATAAAAAACCAAGCCAAAGCTATCATCCTGAGCCATAGCTTGATATTCCGACCGTAAACGTAATCCCAAGCCGTACCTCAATATCTCGGTCGTAGCCGTCATCCCGAGCCGTAGCTTGATGTCTCGGCTCATCCCCAGCCGTAGCTCAATATCTCAGCTTATCCCGAACCATAACTCAATATTCTGACTCCTCCCTAGCCGTAGCTCAATATCTCGACTCATCCCGTGCCGTAACTCGATATCCCGGCTCATCCCGAGCCGTAACTCGATATTTCGACTCATCTTGAACCATAACTCGATATCCCAGCTTATCCTCAGCTGCAGCTCAATATCCTGGCTCATCTCGTGCCGTAACTCGATATCTCAGCTCATCCCGAGCCGTAACTCAATATCCCGGCTCATCCTGAGCCGTAGCTCAATATCCCGGCGCATCCCGAGCTGCAACTCGATACTCCGATTCATCCCGAGCCGTAGCTCAATATCCCGGGCCATCCCGAGCCTCAGTCCAATCCTCCCTACCACCTCTCACATTATAACCTCCCGAGAGTATGATGGAATCCTCCATAACATACCTTGTATCATACCATCCCCGAGCGTATGATGGAATCCTCCATAACATACCTCGTATCATACCATCCCCGAGAGTAAGATGGAATCCTCCATAACATACCTCGTATCATACCATCCCCGAGAGTAAGATGGAATCCTCCATAACATACCTCGTATCATACCATCTCGAGAGTATGATAGAATCCTCCATAACATACCTCGTATCATACCATCCCCGAGAGTATGATGGAATCCTCCATAACATATCTCGTATCATATCATCCCCGAGAGTATGATGGAATCCTCCATAACATACCTCGTATCACGCTGAGTGTATGAGGGAATCTTCCCTATCATACCTCACCAAGAAACTCCCTCCAAACCCCCCCCCCCCCCCCCCCCCCCCCCCCACCACGGTCAAAGCCTAACCCACATTCCTGGGCCAAAACCCCAAAACCGTTACCTAGGTCGAAGCCCAAATACAATACCTAGGTCGAAGCCCAAATACATAGCCCCCGGCCGAAGCCCAAAATCCATAAATCGAAATCCCTAAAATAACCATCTTGGCCTAAGCCCAAATCATTACCCACAATCGTTTCCCAAAACCATTATTGAAATCCATAATTCGTAATAAGTCATTAAAACGATTATTCGTAGTTTTCGTGTCTTCATATTTAATAATTAAACATTGGAAGGATCACCTTTAATTTCCGAAGTGCATAATTAATAATAAAACATATAGAACATACACTTATGCATGTATTATAATTTAAAAGCCGAAATCCACTCACCTTAATATCCAAACAAGCCCAATATCCATGTATCAAAATCCATAAAACCGCCCATAGCCCCAAACCTTAAAAACCAGGCTTAAGCCCAATTTATATTATTCAAAGTCATTTCAAAATCCATGAAACCGGGTTTATTTCCAAAAATCATCTCAAAATCATTAATCAACATAAGTTACTAGAATAATTATTCTAAATTCCCGAAGTTCATAAAAGTTAATAATCATTTAGAATAATTATTCTAATTTATCAAAATTCATATTTGATATGAATTTATTTAAAAGATACGTTTATGCACACATTATGATTTGTAAAACCAAAATCCACTCACCTCAATGTCCGTTCAAATTCAACTCCAAGCTATTCGGTCCCCCGTAACTTTCGGAACCACCACGCCACGCTTCCGCTGCTCTCCATCACCGCCGGTGGTGGCCCGGCAACAATCCGGCGACCAGAAATTTCTAAATTAGGGGTCAACACGAATACCAAAAGAACAAGCACAACAAGTACAACAAACTTCCCAACAATGTCGAAGTCCAATTTTGGCCGGAAGTGGCCGGAATCTGCACAAATCTGCCGGAAAACCTTAACTTTCTCGACATTAGACCACCATCTACGGTGGCCATTGATGTCAGGCTCAAATGGGCTTTGAAGAGGGTTGAGAGACAAACCTTTTACAAGAAGAAGCAAGGCAAACGGACACCGGAGGTGGTCGGAATTGCAACTTGAAGATTGGTCTTCGCAGTGGTATTTTGGCCGGCCCCTTTCGAGCCAAAATTCGATCAGACAATGCACTAATTGGATTGGGTCTTTCAGCGAATAGGTAGAGCTTGAAGAGATGAACGTTTTGGTCCAAAAAGTTCGTCAATTGGTGGCCGGATGACGGAGTTATGGCGCTCCAAAGTTGGGATTTTGGGTTTGGCCGAAAATTTTGTGGGAGGAGGGGGCTGAGCTCGGGGATAGAGAAAGTTAGGACGACGAGATTGTCTTCTAAAAATAAAAATGTGATTTTTCATAATTGCATAATTGCCATTTTGATTTTTGAACTATAACTCTCTTATTCGAATTCCGATTTTTGCATACCATCTGTTTACGAACTCGTGAGGACAAGACCTACGCAACGGTACAAGAAAAATTTCCAAAAGTATTCCCAAACTCCAATTGACTTTCAAGTCTCTTATAAAACAAAGAGTAAAATCGTCATTTTCCAAATTAAATTTTCAAATTACGTTAATTTCTGGTCCGAGTTGTTACATATAAGTAATTGAAACAACTTATAACCCGTTAATTTTCATTCCAAATATTTCATTGATTCATATGAGGAATAAATGTAACGACCCGTTTATTTAATTATGCAATTTTGGTAAATTAATTTAGAAAATGACGATTTTACCCTCGGTGCTCGAAAGTCACTTTTTATTAGGAGATACTTTTGGAAGTTTTTCTCGGACCATCGTGTAGGTCTTGAACTCACGAGTTCGAAGACAGACGGCACGCGAAAAACGGAGTCCATATGAGAGACATAGGGGTCTAGAAAGTGCAAGGGCACTTTGGTAATTTTGACTTGAGATTTTTTTAAGTACCTTGTTCAGTCATTATTTATGCATCTTTTAGATGTCATTCAATGCTCTTTTACGTGTCTTTTGAGTGATTTTATGCCACCAATAGGAGAAAATTATCAATCTTGTGAGTAATGTGCATATTTGGAAAGATAGGTGAATTCTGAGAGGAATGCAAAAAGAATGGCTCCAATCAGAGTTGTGATGACGAAGATATCTCAAGTTTAGTATCGAGTCCTCTATGTCAAGAACCGGGACCTGACATGTCCTAGGACATGTTTAAGGACCTCTTGGAATGCCAAACTGAAGTGCCGAGAAACAACCTATCTGGGTCCAAGAAGTGTGTTTGAGGACTGGCCCAGCCAAGTCCATGGCACGCCTCCTTGAGCACAAGTGTCGAAGTAAAGGATCTAAGCCAAGCCAACACATTTGGGTCCCTATCGAGCCCCTGACTAGTCTCTCATACGCCCAAGTACTGAGTCCAGGGCATGTCTCGTGACATGCCCCTGGACGTGCCATGAGCAGAGCCCTGCCGAGTCCTTCCTGCGACAAAGATGAAGACCAGCCCGGGATCCAGCCCGGGGCCTAGTCCGTGTCCCTGCCAAACTAGGAAACCTGTTTTATCTTTTAATTAAGGGTCTTTTTGGTCTTTTGTCGTCAGTTGTAATTCCTAGTTTTCAAGGGAAGCCCTAGGCGTATTTAATCTAAGTTTCAACGTGAAACTAGGGTTCCCAATTTTTATAAGTCACATAACTTTATTGTTCTGTTCATGAAGAGTGTTGAATGCAGAGAGGCTGTGAAGATATCTTAGATGTGTGCCTTGGATCATCACCATTCTCAGTGTTCCCTCTTCTTCCATTTACGTTTTATTTTGTAATCATGAATACTTTTCAGTTTTTATTTAATAATATGCGTGAGTAGTTCTTCCTAGAATTAGGGATGCTTGAAGCCCTAGCCATGTAGTCTGTTAATGTGATTTTGGCCCTTGGTTTACATGTTTTGATTACTGGATATAATTTTGATTACT